>JAPDPK010000029.1:4800000-6000000 GCA_031772115.1 Heritiera littoralis
GGTACGATGACGGTGAATCAGTATGAATCGAAGTTTATTACCTTGAGTAGATTTGATCCAGAGGTCCTCAGAGATGAAGGGCATAAGATATACAGGTTCATCGAGGGATTGAAGTCCCCGATTAGATCTAAATTGTATTCGATGGATATCACCACCTATGGAGAAGCTGTCCGTAAGGCTCAGTTGTGTGAGCAGGACTATGATTTGCATCATGCTGACTTCCGAGCCAAGGGTAAGGGCAAGGAACCGATGAAGCGGAAGTCGGATGAGAAAACTCAGAGTGATAAGTATCCACATCGGAGAAGTAGACGATCTGAAGGAGTTTCTATAGGTACTCCTAAAGCTACAGGGATCAAGATAAGTGATGAGCGATCCCGAATTCAAGTTGGAAGTACCGCTAGCTCGCAAAAGAGTACAATGCAAAGATGTGAGCAGTGCGGGAAATTTCACGGATCACAGCCATGTCGCTTCGCGAGTGGCGCTTGCTTTAGATGTGGGGAAAAAGGGCACATGATTAAAGATTGCCCTCAGAGAGATCCGAAGATGCCTGACGAATCAGATAAGACCCCTAAACCGCAACCTAAGGCCACTGCTGCTGAGAAGGGAAAGAAAGCTGTGACCCAAGGACGAGTGTTTGCCATCGACGAAGAGTCTGCCGATGCCTCGTCCAAAGTGATTAAAGGTACAATTTACCTATTTGATATAAATGTCATGGCATTGTTTGATCCAGGCTCTACGCATTCGTTTGTGTCTCCTAAGTTTGCCATGAAAATACCTGTTGAGCCTGAGACTTTAGGACACTTATTAAGGATAAGCACACCTTTTAAGGAATCACAAATGACAGAGTTAGTGTATAGAGATTGTAAGCTACGGGTAGGAGAAAGAGAATCTAAGGCTGACCTAATCCTACTGAATATGTATGGGTTTGATGTTATTTTGGGTATGGATTGGTTAGCTAATAATCATGTCATAGTGGACTGTTATGCTAAGAGCGTAACATTCTCTTCACCTGTTAGCTATGTTGTAAATTTTGCAAGTAATTAATATAAAAGCATGTTTGATCTTAATTGTTTTCAAATGAAAATGATGAATAATATGTATGATGATGTGAAGGATTCATTGCTTATGTGGAGGACGTAGATCAGAAACGTCCCGGACTCAAGGATATTCCTGTAGTCCAAGATTTTTCAAAAGTGTTTCCGGACGATCTTCCAGGACTTCCTCCGGATAGGGAAGTGGAGTTCACTATTGATTTGGTGCCGGGGACTGAGCCTATATCAAGAGCTCCTTACCGAATGGCTTTGGTAGAATTGGAAGAACTTAAGAAACAGCTTCAGGAGTTGCTAGACAAGGGATTCATACGACCCAGCGTATCCCCTTGGGGTGCTCCTGTGCTTTTTGTCCGGAAGAAGGACGGTAGCATGAGGTTATGCATTGACTACCGGTGGCTGAACAAAGTGACGATCAAGAACAAGTACCCTCTTCCTAGAATTGACGACCTCTTTGATCAGCTTAAGGGTGCACAAGTCTTTTCCAAAATAGACTTGAGATCGGGATATCACCAGTTGAAGATTCGAGATGAAGATATCCCTAAGACTGCATTCCGGACACGGTATGGTCACTATGAATTCCTAGTGATGCCGTTTGGTCTGACTAATGCACCTACAGCCTTCATGAACTTGATGAATGACGTGTTCAAACAGTACCTGGACCAGTTTGTCATTGTCTTCATCGATGACATTTTGGTCTACTCGAGGTCTCGGGAAGAGCATGAGCAGCATTTAAAGATAGTTTTGCAAACCCTCAAGGATAGAGGATTGTATGCCAAGCTAAGTAAGTGCGATTTTTGGTTGAACCAAATCTCCTTTTTAGGTCATGTGATCAGTAAAGAGGGTGTCTCAGTTGATCCATCAAAGATAGAAGCGGTGGTTCAATGGGAAAGACCGAAGACAGTGACGGAGATTAGGAGTTTTTTGGGTTTAGCTGGCTACTACAGAAGGTTTGTAGAGGGTTTCTCGAAGCTAGCTGCTCCACTGACGCGCTTGACGCGCAAGGAAGTGAAGTATGAGTGGAATGAAGCCTGTGAAAGTAGCTTTCAAGAGTTGAAGCGCAGGCTAACGACTGCACCGATCCTTACCATCCCTAGTGGTTCAAGTGGATTTGCGGTGTATAGTGATGCCTCAGGGCAAGGTTTGGGATGTGTGTTGATGCAGCACGGTAAGGTAGTGGCCTATGGTTCCAGACAATTAAAGGACCATGAGAAGAACTACCCAACTCATGATTTGGAGTTAGCTGCAGTAGTGTTTGCCCTGAAAATATGGAGGCATTATTTGTATGGTGAGAGATTTCAGATTTTTACGGATCATAAAAGTCTGAAATACTTGTTCTCTCAAAGAGAATTGAATATGAGACAAAGAAGATGGCTCGAGCTTCTAAAGGATTACGATTGTGAGATCTTGTACCACCTAGGAAAAGCAAATGTGGTGGCGGATGCTCTGAGCCGGAAGCATGTAAGTATGGTGTCTTATATGATGATAAAAGAGCATGAATTAATTGAGCAATTTGCAAGCCTCAACCTTAATGTCATGACTTATGAGCAAATTGGAATGATGGCTAGTTTAAGGATTGAGCCAGAGTTAATGGACAGAATCCGAAGTGCTCAAAAAGAAGATGATAGATGCATAGAGGCTATGAAACAGATGCAGTCAGATATGACCTCAGAATTTGATGTAAATAATGATGGAATTTTGAGGTTCAGGAGTCGTATATGTATCCCACATGATGATGAATTGAAGAAGCTGATCTTGACTGAAGCACATGCCACTAAGTACACGTTACATCCAGGAAATACGAAGATGTATCACAGTCTTCGCAAGGTGTACTGGTGGAAGGGCATGAAGAGAGACATAGCAGATTTTGTAGCAAAATGTCTCACATGTCAACAGGTCAAGGTAGAGCACCAAAAGCCAGCAGGATTACTGCACCCTCTGCCTATACCTATGTGGAAGTGGGAACACATTACGATGGATTTTATTATGGGGTTGCCCAGAACCAAGAAGAATCATGATGGTATATGGGTGATTGTCGATAGATTGACAAAATCAGCTCACTTCCTACCTATGAAGTCAACAGATACACTCAATACTTTGGCAGATATGTATGTAAAAGATGTTGTAAGACTACACGGTGTTCCAGTGAGCATCACTTCTGATAGAGATTCCAGGTTTACTTCCCATTTCTGGGAGCATTTTCAAGAAGCCATGGGATCTAAGTTAAGTTTTAGCACAGCTTTTCATCCGCAGACTGATGGACAGTCCGAGCGCACGATTCAGACGCTCGAGGATATGTTGAGAGCTTGTGCTATGGACTTCAAAGGCTCCTGGGATGACCATCTGCCATTGGCTGAGTTTGCATACAATAATAGTTATCATGCAAGCATCGGGATGGCACCATATGAAGCTTTATATGGAAGAAGGTGTCGATCTCCGATTGGGTGGGAAGAAGTGGGCGAACGTAAGTTATTGGCTCCAGATCTAGTCGAGCAAGCATCAGAAGATGTTAAGTTGATTTGTCAGAGGCTGAAGACAGCTCAAAGTAGACAAAAGAGCTATGCAGATGCTCGACGAAGGCCACTTGAGTTTATGGTTGGAGATTATGTATTCTTGAAAGTTTCTCCATCCAAAGGAATTATGAGATTTGGTCGGCGAGGTAAGCTGAGTCCTCGTTACATCGGTCCATTTGAGGTCTTAGATCAAATAGGCGATGTTGCCTATAGATTGGCATTACCTCCGGAGCTATCGGGAGTACATAATGTGTTTCATGTATCGATGCTTCGAAAGTATAATCCGGATCCGTCTCATGTCATAGAATATGAACCCTTGGAGATAAGGGAAGATATGAGCTATGTAGAGAAGCCAATTCAGATTTTGGACAGAAAAGAGAAAGTTTTGAGGTCTAAGACGATCTCATTAGTGAAAGTGCTCTGGCAATACCATACGATGGAAGAAGCTACATGGGAGCTAGAGAGCTTAATGAAGGAAAGGTATCCAGAATTATTCACATGATAAGCTAAGGCAAATTTGGAGGACCAAATTTTCTAAGGTGGGGAGGATGTGAGATCCCTAATTTTCATGTAATTCCTCCATGTTTGTAAAGTATTTCTAAGTTAATATGATTAAATGAATATGAAGATTGATGTGTAATTGATGTATGAATAATGTATGCATGATGAATGGAATATAGAAGAAATAATAAAGTTGAATGTCAATAAGTCAAATGAAGCATGTTGATATCAGAAATTTAATTAAGCATGAGAAAAGAATTAAAATCAGGATTTTTGGATTGGTGAATTAATGAATGGCTGAGATGAGAAGGAGAAAAAGAAGAATTAAATGGTCAAGGGATAGGTCAAGGGCTGAGATGATTAATGAGATGAGCATGCATTAAATGCATCTTGCATGACTCACCCTCATCATCTCATCACCAACGTCAGCCACTCTTCTTCCCAGCTCTCCCTCTCGTTCCATCCAACTTTTCCAAGTTCCATTTCCAAACTCCTTGCTAAACCACCTTACTGCCTCACCAATTCACTAAGTTCAGTTAACGAAAAATAATCCTTGTCATTAGACTAGGCGATATCTGAAGTTTAGTGGATTAATTTCAAGTATTGGAAGAGATCTCAAGATTTGAAGTTTTGGTCTCTAGTGAAAGTAAGAGAAGAGGATGATTCTTGCAATTTCGTTCTTGATGTGAAGTTGTTTTGAGTTAGTATAACATGTGTATGTGGTTTAATTTAAGGTTTGATATGATGTGATGATTTCAGATTTGAAGAAGTGAAAGCTAGGGTTACGCATCAAGTGATTTCGCGTTTCCGAAGAAATCGAGGTAAGGAAATTATGTAACGGACGTAAGGCGGCTATGTCCGCATATTTTACGATGTATGTATGTGATTTGGAAAGAAACATCAGCTGGTTTTGTGCAGGAAAAGATGCAATTTCGGACTTGTCTCCTAGTACCAATTAGGTTAGGAGCAGCCGACTGCCTTAAGTAGCAGCCGACTGCCTAGAGACAACAAAAACGTCGTTTTCCGAAAACCGATGCAAACCAGTCGACTGCTATGTAAGCCAGTCGACTGCTATTTTCCCAGAAGTATTCTGTTTCAAACCAGTCGACTGCTATTTTTCAAGATGCATTCTGTTTCAAAAGCAGCCGACTGCCTATAGAACCAGTCGACTGCTATTTTTCGAGATGTATTCTGTTTTAAAAACAGTCGACTGCTATATGGGCCAGTCGACTGCTATTTCTTAAGAAGCATTCTGTCTGAAAACCAGTCGACTGCTATATTGACCAGTCGACTGCCCTCTTGTATTTTCAAATATGAAAATACCGAAATTTAAATGAAAATAATTTCGAGAAAGGAAGTTATGAAGTAGCAGCCGACTGCCCTATAAGACCAGTCGACTGCCATGCATGAAAAGAGCTTTCAAGCTTAAGTTATTTAAACACAAAAGTGTTTTCTGAAAAAGTATAATATAATGTTTTGAGACTATGGACTGCGTAACGATTATGCATTTCTGATGGCTGGGTGACTCTGATCAAGTCCTCAGTAATATGTATGTTGAGCGAGGAACCCTAGTCCGGTCCTCAATCCCACATGTGACACCTGACAAGTGTTCACTGTGGAAATTATAAAGGCAGGAGAGAATCCCTGACCTATACGGAGTGCACTACTGTACCAATGCATGATTAGAGTCGTATGAATGGGAATGAACGGTTCATATGACGTCTCAATCGCTTAAATATCGTACATAGTCTCCATCTATTTCAAAGTACAAGATGTATGTATGAAGAAGTATGTGATGTATGTTTTAAAGTATGTATGAAGTATGATGTTTTAAAGAAGAAGTATGATGCATGTTTTATATATGCTATGTTTTAAAGAAAGCATACAAAGTATGTTTACCATGGCATTTGAAATAAATATGCATGGTTACAAACAATGTATGAAAAATGTTTATGATGCATGCTTTATAATGCTTTACATGACATTATAGAGCCAAGTAGGAAAAATGCATATAGAGGCATAGCACGCTCTTTTACATACTTTTCTTACTGAGCGTAAACTCACCCTTTTACGACCATTTTTCCTACAGATTACTTGAAGTGAAATCCGCTCCGACTAGAGGAGCTTGTTTTTGAAGAATCAAGGTGTACCTTCTTGATACGCTTCCCGGTTAGCATAGAAGGTATACTCATATGTTCATGTATATAGTAAATTGTAATTCAGCTACAGTACAGTACAAGTAGAAATAATGTATGTAAGATGTCGGGAATATAAGTTAAGATGATGTATGAGATCCTGCGGAAATGAAATGATATTTATATATATCATTTTTATGTTTATAGAAATTGAACGGTATTTCATAAGCTATTAGATAATTAGCTTAAGAATAAGAAAAGAATGACACTGGATGAACTAAATCTAAATAAAGAAGAAAAAAAGATAGGTGATAAGATGAAGTGACGGGGACGTCACAGCTAGTTTATCCCATATTTGTTTAGCATTCTCACATAAGGATACTCTATTATACTCATTGGGACCTAAAGCACAAAAGAGGGTGTGCATAGCCTTGGCATTCATTTGTACCAATCTCATGTCATTTGTGTCCCACTCATCCTCACTCTTAGGGACATCTTTTCCATCTACTTTCTTCATGGGAATTCTAAGACCATTTACTATAATTCTCCACACTTCATAATCATTTGATTGCACAAATAACATCATTCTAGTTTTCCAATATGAATAATTCTCACTATTGAAGAGTGGAGGTCTAACTAATGATTGTCCCTCTTCTCCTAGAGGTGTGCCTACATTCAAGTGAGCCATTTAAGATCGTTTTGCTCGATAGAGGTTAGTTTAAATCAATCTCGAGCCCAAGCTCTGATACCAATTGTTGGCTCTATAGGCTATACCGAGAGGGGGGTGAATCAGTTTTTACTAACCTTAGGTTCGTTTTTCGGTTCCTCTAAATTCTCTATCTTAGATTGATATTTTCTAAGTTCTCTAGACTACTCAAGCATGTAATGTAAATTCAATTCAATAAGCACAATATAATTGCAAGTAAAGAGAGTAGGGAAAGAGAGATTTACACAAGCGATTTATAGAGGTTCGGCAACTTGCCTACGTCCTTTACCTTGAGACGCTCCCAAGGATTTTCCCCAAATTCACTATACTTGAATTTGTGTTATACTCCCTCTTTTTGCAGGCTCAAGAGAAACCTCTCTCTTTTTCTAGGCTAAAGAGAAACCTCTTTCTTTTTCTAAGGCTAAAGAGAAACCTCCCTCTTTTTCTTAGGCTAAAGAGAAACCTCCCTCTTTTTCTTAGGCTCAAGAGAAACCTCCCTTTTTACAAGGAATGAGTGTGTTTACAAATTGTGTAATCAAAGAAGGGCCTCTAGATAGGCAAGTGATTACAATGTTTAAGCACAAGGAAAAATCCTATACAAGATTTGTGCTATTCTATATAAAGAATATGAGAATGATGGAAGATGAAGACTTTGTAGCTCTTGATTTGTTGTTGAGGCTTGAGGAAAATGAAGAAGATGATGAATAGAATTTTTGAGCAGTTCCTCTTGCTTTCTTTAGCTTCTAAGCCTCTATTATAGTCCCTTGGATGGTTTGTGGACGTTGGTTGGAGCCAAAACAGAAACTAGTTGTTGTATCTCACAGAGACTAGCCGTTGGGGACTTTCTGACATAAAGGGATCGATCCTTTTTCAAAAGGGATCAATCCCATGCTTCATTCTAGGCTTCTAGGGCATTCTACCAAAAAGGGATCGATCCCTTTCCTTAGGGGATCGATCCCATGCTTCCAGAATGAGTTTTTCCTGCACTTTTGGGTTAGAAATGATATGGCTTGTGATTTTAATTCAACCCAAAACATATTGGCACTTTTGTGGGGGTTTTTCTTGACTTTCTCTGATGAAAACATGGTCCAAAAATTCATTAAGTGATTTTCTAAAAATATTCAAAATATTTATTAAAACCAATAAGGATGTATCATTAAATCATGGTCTTAATGTTTGATATGATCACTTAAAATGTATTGAGAAAATCATGTGTGATAAGGCAAATTTACAATATGAATTAAAACATTAAAGCTTACTTAAGTTTTTATCATTTCAAAATATATATATATATATGGCAATTTAAAGCTAACACAATTCTTTCATTTTCTAAGCCATTTCACTTTCATGGCATCCTTCCTTGGAACTTAGAGCCAATGCTATCTCATTTTCAACAACTAACTTGCGTATGGATCTTCGTGTGGTTTCAGAAATTAAATTTTCCCTTGCAATGCAATCTCCTATGTCGAATGGCTTGTCCATAATTCTTCCTTGTCTATGGCCATTGACATATGCTGCATATGAAACAGAACAAATCTGTTGTTTATTCAAAAAAAAAAAACTAGATCTCCTTAATTTTTTTTGTATCAATTGGCTTCTGGAATAAAAAAAATGCACTAGTAAACCTTTAAGTTGTACAAGAATTATATAGATACTAGATAGGCCACAGCAATCGACACTAGAAACCAGTTATTCTTGAAGAAATATCCTGAATTTTCGAGTTCTCATATATATATATATATATATATATATATATATATATTAGTTTTGATGGTATACTTGCCTGTTGATACTTGCAAAAAGAGTTTTAGTTTCTTGCACTTCTTAGCAAAACTCATGAGGTGACATGCTCCTCTTGTATTTATATCTATAGCAACATCATATCTGTAATTTAGCAATGGAAAATATCAATTAAATTTGCTCTCATAATTGATCTTCTGCTAACCAGTTCCACAATCTTAGAGCTAAGATTAAAACCCATACCCTTTCATCTAAGGTTGTATTAGCTGCAGAGTTAACAATTATGTCCACTTCTTTCGAAATCACATCAGTAGAATCACCACCCAATCCAAGATCAGATTCACATACATTTCCTACCACAGGAACTAGTTTGCTCAACATGAAACTTTGGTAACTATTCCCATATGTTTGTTGTAGACACTTGAAAAGCTCTACATTTATGATCAAAAACAAAAACATAAACTAAAATTTGATTCGATAGCAAGAAAAATTGTTCAAACATGTTAGAATCACTCAACACAAGAAAGAAAAGACCCAGTTACACATAACATACTTCATTTTTCAATCTTTCAGTTGCAGCTTGTTTGTTTCTAGCCGTGATGAAGAGAAATATCTTCCCAACATCAAGCAGAGTTCATAAAATCTTCTTAATAAGAACTACATATAATTAATATAATAAGAAGATTGAATAAAACTGCTTTCTTGAAAAGATCATAGTATATGCTTTTTTGGTAAAACTTGTCAACTAATAATGTGAAGTTATGAATGAAAAATACCAATGATGACTATTTTGGACACAAAATGCTGATACATATATTTAGTTGTTTTTTTATTAGTTGATTGGTTGGGGTGGAATTTTTATTTTTTAAGAAAATGTCTCACTTTTGTTTTCTTTTACCTTAAAAATTTAGATATGAAAATTTTCTGCTAAATTTTACATTAATAATAATGTATATTTATTATCATTTTGCTACCTAAATGCATTTTATTTTTGATTAAATGCTTAATATATTTGAATTTTCATCATTGCAAGAATTTCAGAATTGGAATTAAGGAGTATTCTACAGAGAAATTGTTGGTAAATTCAAAATCCTATCTTTCTTATTTTATGAGATATGCGATTAAATAAATTTGTTTATATATATATGTATTAAAAATTTTGGGTTTGTGGTTATTGAATTGGTGAGAATTTAATATTTATGATTAATTTAGAATTTTGGTTGAGATATATATATTGTGAGATTGGTTAATTGAATTTGTTGGAATTTATTTTGTAGTTATATTGAATTAAGATATATGTAGTAATTTTTTTTGTATTGATTTAGTTAATTTTGCAAAATGAATAAAGATAGATCTTGGACATATTGTCGGTTAGATGAAAATGGTTATAGTACTGAGAAGTATTTGAATGGGGTTGAGGAGTTCATTGGTTTTGCATTTTCTAATATGGAGTTTGCAAGTGGAAATAGAATAAAATGCTCTTGCGCAAAATGTCAAAATAGATATTTTTTGAAGCAGATAAGGTGCGGGAACATCCTTTTTACAAAGGTTTTTGTATTGGTTATACCATTTGGGATAAACATGGAGAAGTTCAACATGAGCAATCTTCATGAAGTAGAGATGGGTTTCAGGATCCATTTTTTGAAGTATATGAAGAACAAAATTCAAACGGTAGAATGGTTATGGATACTTTTTATTCGAACTTTGACTTAAATGCTAATGAGTCAAGATTCAATATGCAACAACCGAATTCATCGAATGAATACTTTTATTCATTGCTGAATGACGCAAATGAACCTTTATAGTCCGGTTGTACAAAGCACACCACTTTATCTGCTGTTTCACAACTTATAAATTTCGGAGTTTAATGTGAGTGATGCTTGTTTTAATCGTATGATTGAGATTGTGAAGGGTATGCTTCTAGAAAATAATAATTTGCTGACAAACTTTTATTAAATGAAGAAGAAAATGGAAAAATTTGGTCTAGGTTATACTAAAATATATGCATGCAAGAATAACTGCATATTATATTGTAAAGAATATGTTGAGTTAATCTCTTGTCCGATATGTGGGCATCATAGATATAAATCTAGTAGGGCAACAAGGAAGAAGATTCCCTTCAAGGTTTTGTGTTATCTACCATTAATCCCAAGACTTCAGAGGCATTACATGTCAGCTGCAACTGCCGAGTTTATGACATGGCATGCACACAATCAAAATTCGTCTGGAGTGCTCAATCACCCTGTTGATGGTGAGGCTTGGCAGCATTTCAATCATACTCATCAATTTTTTGCTTCCGAACCTCGAAATGTCAGACTGGGTTTATGTGCTGATGGATTCTCTCCGTTTGGGCCAACAGCAAGGTCATACTCTTGTTGGCCAGTAATGATTGCTGTTTACAATTTACCTCCCTGGATGTGTATGAAGCAACCATATTTGTTCTTAAATATGATAATTCCGGGAAGATATAATCCATCACAAAACATAAATATTTTCTTGAGGCCTTTGATAGATGAGCTAAAAATCTTATGGTATTCAGACTTATGATGCTCATAGAAAGCAAAATTTTATGTTAATGGCTGCATTACTATGGACAATTAATGACTTTCCTGCCTATGGGATGTTGTCTGGGTGGAGTACCCATGGCAGATTATCTTGTTTATATTGCATGGAACATACAAAAGCCTTTAGATTGCAAAATAGAAAGAAGCCTTGCTTTTTTTATTGTCATCGGAGATTTTTGCCTCCTAATCATCCTTTTAGGAGGCAAAATAGGAGGCAAAGAGACAAATTTACTAACAGGGTTGATCATGATCCTCCGATTGTGAGATTGTCAGGTGAAGAATTATTGTGCTAGCTAGATAACATTGAAGAATTAACATTCGATGCTGATGTGATCAACAAAAACCTCGAGGTTTTGGAGTAACTCATAATTGGGCAAAGAAGAGCATATTTTGGGAGTTGCCTTATTAGCATACCAATCTTATTCGTCACAACTTGGATGTCATGCATATTGAAAAAAATGTGTTTGACAATTTATTCAATACCATGATAGATGTTAAGGGGAAAACTAAAGATAACACAAAGGCGAGATTGGATTTGGCATTGATTTGTAGACGAAAAGAATTGGAATTAGTGAAACAAATGGAAAAACAATGAAGCCTAAAGCTTCGTTCACATTAAGCAAGGAGGATCAAAAACGAGTGTATAAATGGGTAAAAGAGTTGAGGCTTCCTGGTGGCTTTGCATCAAGCATTGCTCGATTCGTAAACGTTGAAGAATGCAAGTTCTATAGAATGAAAAGCCACGACTGTCACGTGTTTATGCAACGTTTACTTCCAATTGCTTTTCGAGATTTGGTCCCAAACTCAATATGGGATGCAATTACTGGGCTTTTTAATTTTTTTCGAGACATATGCTGCACTAAAATACATGTAGGTCATATGTAACATTTGTAAAGCAATATTGTAGAAACCATTTGCAAATTAGAAAATATTTTCCTCCAGCTTTTTTTGATTGTATGGAGCATCTGCCGATTCACTTACCTTACGAGGCAAAAGTTGGAGGACCTGTGCAATATCGATGGATGTACCCATTTGAGAGGTAATAAACATGCATTATTTGAGTTAGCCATGTTGACATTAATAGAACACTTTCTATACGACTTCTATTTTAATGTTTTATTCCTGAAATAGGTCTTTGCACAATCTAAAAAAGAAGGTGAAAAATAAAGCACGCGTTGAAGGGTCTATATGTGAGGCATATATGAGGAAAGAGATTGCATCATTTTGTGCCTTATATTTCAAACCCGATATTGCAACTAGGTTAACACGTCTGCCACGTAATGACGATGGAGGAGACGTGGATCCAATAGGGTGTTTGTCGACTTTCAAACATCCTGGACGACCACTTGGGTGGACAAAGAATAATGCTTGATATTTGAGTGAAGCTGAATATGATGCAGCGTCCATATATGTGTTAATGAATTGTGAAGAAATAGTCCCATACATTGGGTAAGTATATAGACGTAAATTTATTTTTTTTCCTATTTTTTGGCATTACAATTTTAATATTATTTAAAAATGTAGGATATTTGATGAGATGGTTAAAAGAGATGAGCCAAACATCGATGAGTTCAATTGGAGAGAACACATCAAGCTCATTTTACGAAATGGTTTAAACATTTTGTAAGTTATTTAAATATATTATTTAAATATATCAAAATTGGTTATTATAAAATAAGAATACATTTCACTAATGTCAGGATACAATTTTTTTTAGGTTCGTGAACGAAGTAATGAAATAGATCAGCGTATCATTGACCTATCTCAAGGTCCTTCACGTAGGGCAAGGACTTATGAAGGATATTTTGTAAATGGTTTTAAGTTTTATACATTAGAGTATGGGAGATCTCAGAAAATAATGAATAGTGGTATTTGTGTGAAAGGCAATTGTTACAATGATTTAGAACGTGACTTTTATGGTATCTTGATAGATGTACTCGAGTTAGAATACTTTGGAATTGGAAATCAAGTTGTACTTTTTAAGTGCCATTGGTTTGATACCAAACGAGGGGTTCGCGTTCATCCCCATCATGGTCTTGTTGAAATCAAGCATAAGTCTATTCTTGCTAGCAATGAACCTTTTATATTAGTATCACAAAGTCAACAAGTGTATTTTATTCCTTATCCATCTAGAAGACGAGATCGTCATGATTGGTGGGCTATGTTCAAGACAAAAGCAAGGTCTAGATTTCAGCTTCAGAACCATGATTTGAACATACTTGTTTTAAACGATGGGGTTTACCAAGAACTTCACATGTCACACCCAACAGTTGTTACATCCTCAGAGGAACTTGACAATCTAGCTATTCTAGTTCACGGTGAGTATGAAGAGGTTAATTCCATGGAAGAAGAAGTAGAAGTAGAAGATGACGACAAGGATGAGGACGATGACGACAATGATGACGAGGATGATGATGACAATGACGACAACGACGATGACGACGACGACGACGACTGTGGCGATGATGATGACAATGATAATGACGGTGACGGTGATGATGACGATGATGATGACAAGGAGGATGAGGATGATGATGAGGTTTTGTTATTATTTTAGGCATTTCCTAATTAGTTTACTATAAGTTTAAGCATTGATTTAATTTTACGTTTATTATTGTTTATATTCTTTATTACTTATTTATTTTAGTAATTTATTTATGTTATTTACTGATATTTGCAATTGAATTGTTTGCGTTGCAGTTATAATTGGCAGATATGGGAAGTCGGCCAGTAAGAATGTTCGTCGCACAGAGTTTCCTTCATCGGGTTGGAAAACCTATTTCAGGCCAACTTCTCGATCTCAAACTCCAGTAGTTGACTTGGAGAAAAGGTTATTTCCATCTGAAGAGTCGGATGATGAAGAGATAGATCCAGTTGCTAAAGACCCTCCTGCCCAGCAGCCATCTACCCAAGTCCCACCTACCCATCTCACATCTACCCAAGTCTCACCTACCCATCTCACATCTGTTGAGGGCCCACTTGCCCAGCAGCCACCTGCTCAGTGCAAATCTTTAGAGGGCCCACCTCCCCAGCGCCCATCTACCTAGTGTAGGCCCACCTCCCCAGCACCCATATTTTGAGGGCCCATCTACCTAGTGCACATCTAACCAGGGCTCACCTACCCAGTGCACATATGCTCAACGCATATCTACCCAAGGCCCATCATCGAAGGGTGCATCAGTCGAGGTACCACTAACTGAGGGTTTAGAGATCAATCATGGAATATCGGCTGACCATACTCCCGTTAAGCCACATCAAACAGACTCACCGACTGCTACGAGTAGTGGGGCAAGAGGTAGAAAGTGGACAGAAGGTCCAAATCAAGGAATGCCTCCTCCAAGAAATCTAGACCGCAGAACACCAATTACTTGTTTAGGTAACAGGTAATGTATTCTTTAATTTTTTTTGTTGTATTAAGTTTATTAAAACCTCATGCTTTTTAAAGTTATTTAATTATCTTGTGATAGTGTTTTTTTGGAAGTTCGACTTATTCGAGTCATTACAACAATGATTAAAGAGTTTTATTCTGATCCGTGGCCGACATGGAAGAAAGTTCCAAATGAAGTGAAAACCCAGATATGGGTAAAATTTCAGGTATATATGTCAATTTAATCTAAGGTTATATATATATGGCATGCATTTTTTTTCTTTTACTAAATTTAATTCTACCATAATGTTTGCTTCTTAATGCAGAAATTTTTTTCATGGCCTTTGGAGGACACAGAGATTGTGCACAAAATATTTGATAACACATGCAAATCACATTTCAAGAACGTAATGCAGTTACAAAGGAAAAAAGCTATGGCACATTTTGGCACAGATCGGATAAAAGATTGCAAAGGTTATAATTTGTCACCATGGATTAGTGTTCAAGTCTGGGATCAATTGATTGATGTATGGGGGACAGAGGAATGGGAACTTAAATCACAAAAAGCAAAACAAAATCAATTGATAATGAAAGAAGGTACAATTACAAAGCATACAGGTGGTTCGATTCCATTTTTGGTTCATGCACATAGGCTGGTAAGTAATGACAAATTTTTAACTTTACAATTGTTCATGCCTATTATATTTTGTTTACGGTCGATTGTTTTAAACATTTTATATGCAGGAAAAAAAGTTGGATTGACAACCAACATACAAAGAAATTTTTGAGCAAACCCACAAACGAGGTGGTGGTGTGGGCGAATTTGTGGACAATAAATCAAAATCTTTCAGTGTACGTGAATTAATTTTTATTAAATTTGCTTGTTTTCTCTCATAATGTTATATAATAGCTTCTTCTTTTCTTCATTGTAGGAAAAATATACCAATTTATTGTGTGAGAAGTATGGTCAAGATGTCTCTACTCATCCCGAGTTTGATGCTGAAGCTTGGTATAATTCCATTGGAGGAATAAAGACTACCCATACACACATCTACAGTTTTGGAGCTAGGCCACATAGCAACCATTTGTTTGACTCATCAGTACCCTCTTCACTAAGATCTATGTCCTTAATTTGTGCATCATCGGCAATTAGTCAACGAATGAATGATATGGAAGCTAGAATGGAAACCTTGACAGAAGGACAGGATAGACTTGTTCAAACTCAAAATGAAATCAAAGATGTTTTGGTTAGATTGACCCAAATCATTCAGATGCAACATTCACCAAGAGTTGGACATTCTCATCCTGGAGCTGGTCCTTCCAATCATGGAGCTAAACCATCTTCATGAAGCACTGTAAAGTAAGCTTTTATTTTTCTTTTTATCTTATTTGACGTCATGCATATATATATTTGTGGATTGAACTTGGATGCATTTGCTGTGGATGTTAAATGGATTTTTATGTATGTATATATGGATGGATGGATGTGTGAAAGGCATGCATGCATGTATGTATGTATGTATGTATGTAAGAAAGAACAATGCATGTATATGTGTATTAAATACATGGATTTCTATTAAATTATAAAATCATAAATAAATTTTTCTTATGTTTTAGGTGTTCACTTTTTGGTGTTGAACCATCAAATCGAGCATTATTTTGGCTCCATTTGGTTGGCGAATTAAGATATATGCCAAAATTTATTTTGTTTCAGATCTTAGGTAATGATCTTATACTTTATCTTGATCTTGATTAAATGGGTTCAACTTCTACTGGAAATTTTTTTTTGGCTTGTTACATATTTGCTGGGTTTGGATAGGTATCAGTTTGTTAAAAGGAGTGAGTTGATTTTGTTGAATTGTAAGTAGTCTTCAGTCGTTGGGTTAACCAATTATTGTTTTTTATTCCTAGTTTTTAAAGGTTAGTCAAGCGTCTTTATTAAAAAAAATCCCACCGTAAGAGTGAAAAATACAATAGCTGGTGGTGCACCAGTTGCTATCCTACGACAGCTGGTGCACCACCAGCTGGTGGGCAGCTGGTGCACCACCAACTACAGGACAGCAGCTAGCTGGTGCACCACCAGCTGCAGGACAGCAGCCAGCTTGTGCATCACCAGCTGCAGGACAATAGCCAACTATGATCATATCTTAACATTAAAGAGGTAACATCAAAATGAATTATTTACAGTGGAAACAAGTGTCTTGCATCTTAACTCTTGCAATGCCTAAAGGATTTTAAAGCTTTATATCCATGTATTCATGCATGCATGCATACATGTATATACTCCATACATCAGAAGGTATAGGGCACCATAGATCTTACAATACAAAATTATCAAGACAGAAATTCATCGTTTCTAATGGTAATTCAAGATGGAGGGCACCTTAATAGCTTGGGTAATTATTTCTGTATTATTATTCTAGTAGTAGATACCACAAATTATTATGCATAAACAAAAATTATGCCTCCCTTATAGTAAAGATCTATATGTGATTGTAACTGAAGAAGTAGAAACAAATACAACCGGTAAGGTTTTTGGAAGCTTACTGATAGTGACAATAAATTTGTCACCCAGTTTAACTGATCTGGTTTTTCATTCTTTATGGATCCATATGGTCATTTCCTACTATCATAGCCTTAAAACCAATAAGAATTTAGCCCAGTTTGATGGCGAGAATAAATTTATAGCTAGTTTGATGTTCCAGTATTGAATTCTTAATAGTTATAAATGGTCTTTTTCTACTATCATGGCCTTAAAACAAACACAAGTTACTGCTTTCCAGACTTTTCCTTAAATATTGTGATGTTAGTTTATGCCATTGAACCAGTCCTTTACTTCTGTTCTCCTTTTCGACTAAATTGCTAACATCAATCAAAGATAGCAAACTATCATCTCTTATACGAATATACAAATAACGGCACTCCGGTCAACTAAAAAGAGACATTCACACAAAACATGAAGCCTAAAAGCAGTTAATATAGATATCTAAACCTTATATTAAAATAATAAATAACAATACTAAACATTTCAGCTTAGGATCAGTAAATACTATTTCATGCATCCAAGGTAAGTCTAAGCATAAGAACATTCTTTTGCTAATAAAAGTGATATGTGATCTGCAAATCAATAGAACAACGTTGTTAACTAGCCACATAGAAATGCACTATGAAGGTAAGGAATACAACCCAACAAATGCATAAAAGAGTTAATAAATTAGGTCACCTGGCCTCAAATATACATGTAACGACCCGTTACCATATTTTTCACCTTATTTTACACAATTTATCCGGTTGGGCTGTTTGTGATACTTCACTTTATTTCTTATGTTAAACAATTTCATAAAATATTGTTTATATTACATACATCCCCTATCTTACTTAATAAGCAAGTAGTACTGCATACATGTCTAAATAAAGAAAATAAATGATCGTACCTCATATAAATCAGTCGGTCTGTCACATTGTCCTTTGTGTACAGCCGTAATCCACAAATATTAGATCTCACCATCATTAAAACCTAAAATGTTTAAAATTAAGGGGTGAGCAAACCACGACTCAGTAAAAGAGTTATATGTCACACTTGATATTCGGCTATCTATATGCTGAAAATATTTTTCATTTTCTTTAAAATCTTCCTAACTGGCTCTAGGCTCACATGTAGGAATGATACTACAGTCGGCTAGGGATCCAGATAGAGTAAGACAGGTATTTTAAAATACCTGACTTGTTCCGGAACCTAGAAGCAACTGTAGAGAATACCAATTCCCTTGTTTTCAAAACGATATAATTTTCGTTTTTCCACAGAGTAAACCACTTATTTCTTTTCACTTCAGTATACTTTAAAACACGTGGCAGTTCAGTAATAAAAACAGTGGTTTACTTCTCTTCAGTACAGTAAAAACAGTACAGTACAGTGATTTGTAAATATCCAATCATTGGATAATTACTTCTTCGATTATTTCTATCTTAGAAATAATTCTTATGTTATTCTTTTAGAATAAACATTTATTTCTCTTTTCAAATCAGTAACCGTATCGTACGATTTAGTAAAACAGTATATTCAATAAAACAGTAAAGCGATATGGTTCAATCAGTAGACAGTAAACAGTAGCTACCAATTCAAAAAATAGTATAAGGTAGCTTTCAGTTCAATAAACAGTAAATGGTAGCTTTCAGTTCAGTAAAACAGTAATCAATGGCTACCATTTCAGTAAACAGTACAGTTCAGTAACACAGTGTTTTGGTACGGTCTTTCATCAGTAAACAGTAAACAGTACACAGTGGTTCAGTACAGTAGACAGTACAGTAAACAGTAAGTGATAAGTAATAAGTGAGACTAGGCAACACCTTACAAGTAAATCATGCTATCATTGTCCACTAGGGACACAGTAACAGTAATGAGATCTATGGCCATGATCTATAATATGTCCTCGGTGTACGCTTGCTATGCGACAATCCGGGACGCTGATGACTAGCTGGTCAATCAGCCACGTTACAGTAACAGTGTATGTGATGCATGAAACTCGAGGCCTAAGTCTCAAAACAGTATAAGCCGTACCATAGCCTTTATGGATTTTAAATACAAGAAATCGAAATATTTCACAAATATCCATAAGGCTCACATATAAGAAAATCATCACCTTTATGAAATTTATAATTTAAATCACATTTTTCAAAATATTTCATAAAGGTATAAATCATGTTTTTCCATACAATGAAGACAGTTTGCAAAATCATCATTGAAAATATAGAAGGGCAAAACTGTCTTTTTCCACAGTAAAACACATATGCACGCTTTTCCGTGCATTCAATCGAAAACATGGTTTTATAATTATCGGAATTTCAAACAATTCATTTTTATAATTTATGAAAATAAATTATTTATTTTCTAACTTTAAATTCCCATCACCATGTTTTCTTCTAAAAACCCGTGTAGAGACATCTAGTCTCGAAATCATAGTTTTTCTTTATTTCTTAACCTTTATGGAATTTTCATAATTAATTATTTTCATAACTGAAACCATAAGGTTTTATGTAAAACAAGTGAATATTTAAGAATATTTATAAAAATATTCACTTTAGTCTTTTTTTCATTTTCATCTTGTTTCACGTGAAATATCACCTACCGGGTGAATTTTCGATGATTTCCTTTTCACCATTCTCGAAAACATGAATATTTTAAAATTAAATATCACTATATTCATGTTTTATGAAATTTACTTAATTCCTCGATTTTCGTACTCGAAAATCGATTCACGTGAAATCAAATCTTTTATTTTAGTTTTCGATGATTTTCGGTAAATTTTAATAATTTTTCGATAATTTTTCGACAGTATAACGGCTACCGATTTGGCTAGCCTCCTACACGAAAAATACAGTTTATATTTTCAATCAGTGTTTCATCACAATTTCAACCGATAAATCATCACACCATAAAACCGATAATTAATAACAGCATTTATAACATTAAATGCAATTTAAAAGCATGGCTGAATATCCTTACAGGCGGCACATGTCTCCCTTACCTGTTTCGGGTCGGCGACTACCTCTCGAAGGTCGCACCCGTGTTCACCTCGCCCGATTCCATCGGCTCGGTAATCGAGGGAATTTTCTAGAATTTAAATTCTAAAATTTAGAATTTTTCCACAATTATTTAAATAAATAAATTATTTAAATAATTTACTATTTTTCGGGATTTCTTACCGATTCCCGTATTTCTCGAGATTTCTCGTAATTTCCGAGTTCTCGAGAATTTTCGAAATTCCCGGAATTCCTTTCCTCTTTTCTTTTTCTTCTTTCTCTTCCTTCTTTCTTTTTCTCTTTTTCTTTCTTTTTCTTTTCTTTTCTTTTTTCTTTTCTTTTTCCTTTTCTTTTTCCTTTTCTTTTTTTTTCTTTTTCTTTTCTTTCCTGGCCGGTTCAGACCAATCAGACCGGCTCCACCCTCCTCACCGCCGGTTCTCCTCCAGTGGCCGGTGCTCCGGCGGCTTGAGGGCTCAGCAGCTGGCCAGCTTCTAGGCGAAGCTACCGGTGGCCTCAGCTTGGCCTGGATCGGTGGCACGGCGACGGATTTACTCGGTTTTGCCTCGGTCACTTCTTCTCCTCCGTCGGCCTTCCTCCGCCGTTCCCAACCTCTCCGGTGGCCTCCATCCCATTCCTCTCCTTCCGCCGGTGCTTCGACTGTGGTGGCGGCGGCCGATTTGGTCGGCAACCGCCAGATCTGGTTTTCTCCTCTTCTCGGCTTCCGCCAGTTTCCACCCCTGTTTCTGCTTCTGTTCCTCCCGTTTCCGTCGCCGGTCGTCTTCTCCTCTCTGGCTGGCACCGTCTCTTCCTTTTTCCCTCGCCGGTGGTGGCATCTCCGCCACCGTTAGCCTCACCTGGGGGGGAGGAATCGGGTTTGCTTCCCCGATTTTTCTTTTCCATTTTTGTTTTATTTCTTTCTATTTTTAGTATACATCATACTATATACTTTATACTATATACATATAATATATATACTATATATTACACATATAATATTATTTCATATATAATGTATAGTACAATATATATTATCTATAATATATATATTGTATATTACAAAATATATGTCTTGTATATATATATATGTATATTTATATATTTTAAAATTAAATAACATTTATATAAACATTTATATAAATGTAATAATTCCATATATATATATTGTATTAACAATATATATACACTCAAACTTTAATGAAATTTAATATTTACATTTTCTCACATATGTATATACTTACATATACATAAAATGTCATACTTGAATACATATGTATTATTTAAATTTAGCAAATAGTATATATACTTATATATATACCACGGTATATTAATATATACAGTATACCATACGGTATTTAAATACATATGTATTTACGTCAAATTACATTTATATAATTTGTAATTATATAAACATATTTTATTTTCATTTCTCATTTTCTTATTTAATTTGGATTTATATTTATCCAAATTAAATTTCCCTACTTTCCTTATTTAATTTCCTCTTTCCATTATTTTTATTTTCACTTCCAATTTAAATTTCCTTCACTCGGATTTCCACAATCCGTTCCTTTCTTAATTCTCGGGATTTTCACTAGTATCCTGTTCTCATAATTAATTCATTTATTTATTTCTAATATTTATAATTTGCAATTAAATGGAAAATTTACAGTTATCACATCCTCCCCACCTTAAGAAATTCGGTCCTCCGAATTTAACTTAAGTCCAAAGGTGGTACATGCCGTATACTTACGACTTTTGACCTCTAGGTCATCCTCCAAGTAATACTGCCAGTACACTTTCAACATCAAGAATACTTTAGACCACATGTTATTTTTCATCATATATGTCTATACTCCCGTAAATTCACTTATTAAATCGGGAGTTATTCATTTATATTCCTCTTTTCACATAAGAGTCCATACACAATATTTTTCATATTACAGCTGATCTATGCTGTTCATCATCCTTTTTTCTCACTTAGTGCCAAGTCGATATAGTTTAAAAATATCAATTACATATGTCAGTAAGTTATATGTAATTGTCCCAGTAGCTTATACACCTCATGCACACGCTCTCTCAACATCATGGAGCATTTACATCTCACGCTCATATATGTATATATATATATATCAGTATGGAGCGGTGCTATCAGTACACTTGGGATCTCGAAGCCTTTTGCTATTTCTCATTAAGCATATGGCAACTCAGAGACTCCCATCACATGTAAGGCTCACTGGAATTGTACATACACATTCACATCGTTTAACACTTATACTTCGACTACAGTACTAGAAAATCTAAGAGTCTGATAATGGAAGGTGATTCTATTCAGATCATCAGTCTTTAATCACTTCCATATTATCATTTCTCTTTTGGACTCTTTATTGCTCACAATATTCATTTTTACTTTTATTTCATTAAGGCTGCATCTCACTTGCAGACTTTATTATTGATCATCTCTTACAATCATAAATCATGAGACAATCATATTCTCTTCATGTAGTATGGTCTTTACATCTCTTTTCATAATTTAGATTCCACAATTGAATCCTCAATTTATATTTTTGATCACCACATCATCTATATACTTCCACCGTTTCTATCATGTTACGGTGGTTATATGTATAATCATTTTTTTCATTTATATACTTGCAGTAAATAATACTTGTCATTTTTTTTGTTTGATTTTACATCTTGCCACAATTATGCGATAACCAACACAATTTAATTTCAGTCTTACCTTCGGGAACTGTTTCATATTTATGTTCCCTTCTCATCATGTAACTTATTTCCTTATTCCACTTTCATTTTCGTTTTCATATTTCCACTTTTATCTTTTCATATTTTTACTCTCATCCTTTTAGTCGGTTTCTCGATTGGTATAGTACTATACTGCTAAGATCTTTCAAAATCTTGCATACCATCTTTTCTTTACACTTATCCATTTACCGACTTTAACTTCTTTCATTAATTACATCACATTAATAGAGCAGCTAATCTCATCACCCTTTTTATAGACTGGTAGTAGTATTTAGCTAGACTCATTACTTCCGTATCTCAATCATTATCTCTTATAGGCAAATTCACTGTCATTCTGTCATTTCGAGATCATATATCCCTCATAAGGAGACACTGTCTAGCCAAACATCTTAGTTGCCAATCTTAGCACAATTCCACAGTCTTTAAGAGTTTAAGGATTATACCACAATGCTGCTCATGTTTCATTTGTACTTTAAGCTCTATCAGCATTTCATCAATTTACTCATGTATGGGTGCCTCATTCTTTAGGCTTATATACTTCACAAGGCAACTCATCAACCTTGTAACCTCAATAGGAACTCATAAAATTCACTCCGAGTTCTAATCATCATCTTATGGACATTAGTCTCCAATCTTTTATCTAAGGACGCTTTATACTGGGGCTAGTCTTATTAACTCTTCATGTTTATCAAATCAGATCCATAAAGCGTCCATTTCATCATGTAGATGAATACTTGTTCTTTATAAGAACTTAATTACATAGTAACCATTTACTATATCATGTCGATTCATCTACTTATTAAAATTATTTGTGCTGCTCTCTTTTACACTTATGCAGCCAATTTCATTAATCTCAATTTTCACTATCTTTATTTCCATCAATTACCCTATACAAGTGCACTTCATTATTCACACATTTTTCAGAGTTATTTTCTTAAGCCTTTCGGATTTTCTTAAGTTCTCCGATATAAGCTTAGAATCAGATTTCATATTCGAAATCGAGTCAATGTTATCTCGATTCCTCCAATTTATATAACTTTGGAAGTTCTATCGGAAATCAAATCCGATACTTTCTTTAATCACATATTTCTTATCAACTTGGACATTTCATTCTTATGTCCTTTCATTCACACTATGTATTCTCAAGGCAGAGACATTTACTATTCAATTCATTTCAACTCATACTCTACCTTGATTTCATTGTTCACTCATACTTTACAACCTTACGAATCTCATTCCAAAAAGCTGTAGTAAGTACAATAGTTATCAACACATGTTACAGCTAACCAATTTATTACAGTTATTCACTTTAAAATCATTTTCATTTAATGAATTCAGGCTTAATTCCCTTTAGTATGTTATCCACGAGGTTCGAACCTTGGCACCCTTACGTACCTAGTTCCTTACACTCGTGTTATCACTGAAATAATTGTAACAGCCTCGCCCGTTCATATCGGCCATCGGTGAGCATCCCCTAGGCGATCCTTTTGCCCCAGGTTTACCTTTACAAGTGAGTCGGTGACCACATAGTTCGCCCACACCTCACAACACATAATCTACTACGGGTCGCCCATCACAGTTCTGTCTCAAGGGTCCTGAAGATCTCTAGGTTAGCTGTCATCTTCTTTTTATCACTTTACTATTCTTATATTTAAACAGTACTCCACATAGTACCTCATTCTGTAGTACATATTTCAAGATATTTCAGTTCTATATAAGATTATCTATTTGTTACCTCAAAGTAGTAAAATATATAGAACCGTAATTAACCACACCAATATGTATTTCATTATCTGTACTATTCACCTCATCAGTCAATTCCTGTAGTCATTTCACTTTTCATAGTATTCAACGATCCCGTTCAATGCACTCTTAATTTTCGGCCCTTACAATCAATAACTGGGCTAATCATCTTACAACATTCCACTACACTCTTTGGATCGCATCATATAAGGCCCCGGCCCGTCTGCCGTTCGCCTGTACACATCTGTACTGTCCTCTTTGAGAATGCCCAGCCCGTTCACTGGGTCACTCACAGTCGCGTCCATAATCCAAGTGTCAGTGGAATCAGTAATAGGGATCGTTATATTAATATGACATCCTCTATGCCATTAATAATTCCATTACTATCAATGGATTCAAGGTTAACTTGATTTTATCACTATTTGGAACATCGCCCAATATAGGGGCATTTTTGTCATTTTGACATTTATTTCTTTCTCCTCAGTATACATTTAAATCAATGATCTGATCATCTATGTGCTAATAGTATCCTTTCTGATACTTATATCAGCAATTTAGATCTCATTCGATTTCGACAGAAAAATTCACTAAAATCCATAATTGGATTATTTTACATAAAATGCAGCTTTACATTATTAATTTCTCTATCAAATTACTCAATTCCAACCTCTGTTGGTCTACTCTGACTCTCTGTAAAATTTTGGAGTCAGGGGTATTTTGGTCATTTATGGCCAAAAATTTTCTCTCTCTTCAAATTACCCTCAATAGGTGATCTTAAAGTCTATTTAATGATGATATGTCATTCCCCTCCTTATATCATCACTTTCAGGTCTCCGTTCGATTTGAACCGTAAAGTACTGGTGGGGCCCTCACCGAGTCCTTTCGAATCCTTACTGAATAGGCCTTCATTTAGATTATAAGAATCACCAATTTTCTGGTAATTTCTGAGCTTATTTTCCTCTTTCACATTCTCAATTTATACTTTCTCACTCCCTTTAAATCATTTTACTCAATTTACAATTATTTATTTTTTCTATGTATTCAGACGACACAGTACTACTGGGGATGTTTAACACTTTTCCTTCCAAAAGTATTCACAGACATCAAGCCAACCATGCTCTGATACCATTAAATCTGTAACGACCCGTTACCATATTTTTCACCTTATTTTACACAATTTATCCGGTTAGGCTGTCTGTGATACTTCACTTTATTTCTTATGTTAAACAATTTCATAAAATATTGTTTATATTACATACATCCCCTATCTTACTTAATAAGCAAGTAGTACTGCATACATGTCTAAATACAGAAAATAAATGATCGTACCTCATATAAATCAGTCGGTCTGTCACATTGTCCTTTGTGTACAGCCGTAATCCACAAATATTGGATCTCACCATCATTAAAACCTAAAATGTTTAAAATTAAGGGGTGAGCAAACCACGACTCAGTAAAAGAGTTATATGTCACACTTGATATTCGGCTATCTATATGCTGAAAATATTTTTCATTTTCTTTAAAATCTTCCTAACTGGCTCTAGGCTCACATGTAGGAATGATACTACAGTCGGCTAGGGATCCAGATAGAGTAAGACAGGTATTTTAAAATACCTGACTTGTTCCGGAACCTAGAAGCAACTGTAGAGAATACCAATTCCATTGTTTTCAAAACGATATAATTTTCGTTTTTCCACAGAGTAAACCACTTATTTCTTTTCACTTCAGTATACTTTAAAACACGTGGCAGTTCAGTAATAAAAACAGTGGTTTACTTCTCTTCAGTACAGTAAAAACAGTACAGTACAGTGATTTGTAAATATCCAATCATTGGATAATTACTTCTTCGATTATTTCTATCTTAGAAATAATTCTTATGTTATTCTTTTAGAATAAACATTTATTTCTCTTTTCAAATCAGTAACCGTATCGTACGATTTAGTAAAACAGTATATTCAATAAAACAGTAAATCGATATGGTTCAATCAGTAGACAGTAAACAGTAGCTACCAATTCAAAAAATAGTATAAGGTAGCTTTCAGTTCAATAAACAGTAAATGGTAGCTTTCAGTTCAGTAAAACAGTAATCAATGGCTACCATTTCAGTAAACAGTATAGTTTAGTAACACAGTATTTTGGTACGGTCTTTCATCAGTAAACAGTACACAGTGGTTCAATACAGTAGACAGTACAGTAAACAGTAAGTGATAAGTAATAAGTGAGACTAGGCAACACCCTACAAGTAAATCATGCTATCATTGTCCACTAGGGACACAGTAACAGTAATGAGATCTATGGCCATGATCTATAATATGTCCTCGATGTACGCTTGCTAGGCGACAATCCGGGACGTTGATGACTAGCTGGTCAATCAGCCACGTGACAGTAACAGTGTATGTGATGCATGAAACTCGGGGCCTAAGTCTCAAAACAGTATAAGCCGTACCATAGCCTTTATGGATTTTAAATACAAGAAATCGAAATATTTCACAAATATCCATAAGGCTCACATATAAGAAAATCATCACCTTTATGAAATTTATAATTTAAATCACATTTTTCAAAATATTTCATAAAGGTATAAATCATGTTTTTCCATACAATGAAGACAGTTTGCAAAATCATCATTGAAAATATAGAAGGGCAAAACTGTCTTTTTCCACAGTAAAACACATATGCACGCTATTCCGTGCATTCAATCGAAAACATGGTTTTATAATTATCGGAATTTCAAACAATTCATTTTTATAATTTATGAAAATAAATTATTTATTTTCTAACTTTAAATTCCCATCACCATGTTTTCTTCTAAAAACCCATGTAGAGACATCTAGTCTAGAAATCATAGTTTTTCTTTATTTCTTAACCTTTATGGAATTTTCATAATTAATTATTTCCATAATTGAAACCATAAGGTTTTATGTAAATCAAGTGAATATTTAAGAATATTTATAAAAATATTCACTTTAGTCTTTTTTTCATTTTCATCTCGTTTCTCGTGAAATATCACCTACCGGGTGAATTTTCGGTGATTTCCTTTTCACCATTCTCGAAAACATGAATATTTTAAAATTAAATATCACTATATTCATGTTTTATGAAATTTACTTAATTTCTCGATATTCGTACCCGAAAATCGATTCAAGTGAAATCAAATCTTTTATTTTGGTTTTTGATGATTTTCGGTAAATTTTAATAATTTTTCGATAATTTTTCGACAGTATAACGGCTGCCGATTTGGCTAGCCTCCTGCACGGAAAATACAGTTTATATTTTCAATTGATGTTTCATCACAATTTCAACCGATAAATCATCACACCATAAAACCGATAATTAATAATAGCATTTATAACATTAAATGCAATTTAAAAACATGGCCGAATATCCTTACAGGCGGCACATGTCTCCCTTACCTGTTTCGGGTCGACGACTGCCTCTCGAAGGTCGCGCCCGTGTTCACCTCGCCCGATTCCATCGGCTCGGTCATCGAGGGAATTTTCTGGAATTTAAATTCTAAAATTTACAATTTTTCCACAATTATTTAAATAAATAAATTATTTAAATAAATTACTATTTTTCGGGATTTCTTACCGATTCCCTTATTTCCCGGGATTTCTCGTAATTTCCGAGTTCTCGGGAATTTTCCAAATTCCCGAAATTCCTTTCCCCTTTACTTTTTCTTCCTTCTTTCTTTTTCTCTTTTTCTTTCTTTTTCTTTTCTTTTTTCTTTTCTTTTTCCTTTTCTTTTTTTTTCTTTTTCTTTTCCTTTTCTTTCCTGGCCGGTTCAGACCAGTCAAACCGGCTCCACCCTCCTCACCGCCGGTTCTCCTCCGGTGGCCGGTTCTCAGCCGGCTCGGGGGCTCAGGAGTTGGCCGGCGTCAAGGCGAAGCTGCCGGTGGCCTCAGCTTGGCCTGGATCGGTGGCACGGCGGCGGATCTACTCGGTTTTGCCTCGGTCACTTCTCCTCCTCTGTCGGCCTTCCTCCGTCGTTCCCAGCCTCTCCGGTGGCCTCCATCCCATTCCTCTCCTTCCGCTGGTGCTTCGACTGTGGTGGCGGCGGCCGATTTGGCCGGCAACCGCCAGATCTAGTTTTCTCCTCTTCTCGACTTCCGTCGGTTTCCACCCCTGTTTCCGCTTCTGTTCCTCCCGTTTTCGTCGCCGGTTGGCTTCTCCTCTCTGGCCGGCGCCGTCTCTTCCTTTTTCCCTCGCTGGCGGTGGCATCTCCGCCACCGTCAGCCTCACCTGGGGAGGGAATCGGGTTTGCTTCCCCGATTTCTCTTTTCCATTTTTGTTTTATTTCTTTCTATTTTTAGTATACATCATACTATATACTTTATACTATATACATATAATATATATATATATACTATATATTACACATATAATATTATTTCATATATAATGTATAGTACAGTATATATTATCTATAATATATATTGTATATTACAAAATATATGTCTTGTATATATATATGTATATTTATATATTTTAAAATTAAATAACATTTATATAAATGTAATAATTCCATATATATATATTGTATTAACAATATATATACACTCAAACTTTAATGAAATTTAATATTTACATTTTCTCAAATATGTATATACTTACATATACATAAAATGTCATACTTGAATACATATGTATTATTTAAATTTAGCAAATAGTATATATACTTATATATATACCACGGTATATTAATATATACAGTATACCATACGGTATTTAAATACATATGTATTTACGTCAAATTACATTTATATAATTTGTAATTATATAAAAATATTTTATTTTCATTTCTCATTTTCTTATTTAATTTGGATTTCCATTTATCCAAATTAAATTTCCCTACTTTCCTTATTTAATTTCCTCTTTCCATTATTTTTATTTTCACTTCCAATTTAAATTTCCTTCACTCGGATTTCCACAATCCGTTCATTTCTCAATTCTCGGGATTTTCACTAGTATCCCATTCTTATAATTAATTCATTTATTTATTTCTAATATTTATAATTTCCAATTAAATGGAAAATTTGCGGTTATCACAATACATCATCATCAGCTTTAACATAAAACTCAGAATCAAAGAGATTCAAAACTTTATGAGATCAAATTCCTCAATAATTGAAATAAGAGGAAAAGAAAAATTCCCTAAACAGAACTAATGCAACCAATTGCCTGATGCGACCAAAATCCAAGGATTGAATCACGAGCTAAGTGGTATCTCAAAAATAAACAGATGATAATAGATTCTGGTATTTCCAAGAAACATAGAACAGAAAAGTAGAAGAAGAAAGGAAGAAAAGATAGACAAAGGAAGAATAGGGAGGGAGAGTTTCTTTGAATTTGTTATGTTGAAGTTGCTGTCCTGCAACTAGTGGTGCACCATAGGAGTGAAAAATATCCTATTAACCATATAATGTTTGTAAATTAAACTTAAACATATCTCATGTGAATATCCATTTCATAAAACATACACATAAATTGAATTGTGGAGGTTAAATTAAATAATAAATATATATAATGAATATATTTAATTATAATAGTATTATGGCCTCTTTAGGAAGCTAAGGGCCTCACCAACTCCCACTAAGTGGGACTTTCTTCATGTCTAATAGAGGAGGTCACCATTAAAGAAAATTTTTAGCAGAAAACAAAGGAAGTTTTAGGGGCTAAAATTTTTAGCAGAAAATAAAGGAAGTTTTATTTGTCCCTGCCATGAGAAAAAAACTAATCATGAATAAAAATTGGAGCTGGTGGTGCACCTGTAACAGCCCGTGACCCTAATTTTCACCTTATTCTATACATCTTGTTTGGTTGGGCTGTCTACGCTACTTTACTTTTTCTTTTACATATAAACAATTTCATATTAAATTATAATATGAATTACATCTCCTATCTTAATTTATAAGAAAGTAGTACTGTAAATAAGTCTAAATACAGAAAATAAATGATCGTACCTTACGAAATAAATCAAGCTGTCGCATCATCCCCAAATGCACAGCCGTAGTACTTTAGATGTCAGACTCTTAGTCCTCGAAAACCTGAAATGTTAAAATTAAGGGGTGAGCAAACCACGACTCAGTAAACCATCATCAACCTAACCTACACCACCATAAGTAAATTACTCAAAAGCAGGAACGTTGGCTGGAATTATTTTACCTGCATAGACACCACTGTCCAGCTGCAGGGGAGCCTCCTTTTGGTGGTTTTTGGCTGAGGTTTTTAAAGAATAATGAAGCTATGGTGGTAAGGATGAAGTTTTGTGAAGAAGTCTTACTGATTTAGTGATGGGAGGATGGTGATTTCAGAGCTGAAGCATGGATTGGTGGAGGATAAACAGAACCGTGATTGATGCAGCAGAAAAATGGTTGAGGCAGTGCACTCCCAACTGGAGAAATAAATGAAGCCAGCCTTGTTGTATTGTTTTAATTGGTCATAATTTAATTTTAATTAATTAAAATCTGATTATATTTTTTTTAGTCCAAAATACCCACTAAAGTCACCTTAATTACTAATTGTGCCACTACACAATAATTTTTTTTCTGTCCAGCCCATTTTAATCTGAAATTTTTATTTTTATTTTATTTATTTCTTAAGCCAATTTAATCAAAATTTGATCAACTTTGATCAACCCTTGCAAAGAGCCAACTTTGCCCTTGTACAACTTCGAAATTTTCGATTCTATCCCATCCTAATTTTGATATTTAAAAATATCATAAATTAATTAATTTATTTATTTATTTATTTGAAATTTATTATTTCGTACATGTGCAGTACAAAATACCGAGTTCTCACATTCTCTCCACCTTAAGAAATTCGGTCCTCCGAATTTACATTCGAACCACTCATTAGAATAGCTCTGGATAGTTTTCCCTCATTACACTTTCCAATTTCCATGTAACCTCTCTTCAGAATGATACTGCCAGAGCACTTTTGCTGGAAGAATCTTCTTGGATTGCAGTGCTTTATCTTTTCGAACCCTACGCGATCCAAGCTCTCGAATGGTCCAATGTAGCGAGGACTCAGTTTTCCTTTCTTACCATATTTCATTACGCTTTTAGATGAGGAAACTTTCAAAAATTACATAATCCCTGGTGAGAACTCAAGTGGTTGGCTTCTTATATCCATGTAACTTTTCTGCCAACACTGTGCTGTATTGAGCCTCTCACATATCCACTGTAAATCCTTTGAGGCTCACTCTACCAATTTGGGAGCAATAACTTTTGATCTCCCACTTCTTCCCATGCGATCAGAGATCTACATTATCTATCGTATAATGCCTTGTACGGTGCCATGCCGATGCTAGTCTGATAACTATTATTATATGTAAACTCGGCTAACGGCAAATGATCATCCCAGGAGCCTGTAAAATCCAACGCATATGCCCATTACATACACTCGAGCATCCGTATCACTCGCTCGGATTGCCCCTCAATCTGCAGATGGAAGGCAGTGCTAAGGTTTAACCGGGATTCCATGGCCTCCTGACATCTCTCCCATAATTGAGATGTAAACCGGGAATCCCTATCTGATGTAATGCTCCTTAGAACTGCGTATAGCCTCACTATTTCCCGTGCATATAGATTGACAAAGCGTTGAGGGAATCAGTAGATCTGATAGCTAGGAAGTGGGTAAACTTCATCAGTCTATCAACTATTATCCAAATTGCATCATGCTATCTCCAGATCCTTGGTAAACCCATGATGAAGTCCATCGTAATGTGCTCCCATTTCCAAGTAAGAATTGGTAAAAGTTGTAATATTCCTGCAGGTTTCTGATGCTCTATTTTCACTTGTTGACACATGAGACATTTCACTATAAACTTTAAATCTCTCTTTTCATCTTATGCCACCAGTTAATCCTCTGTAGATTTTGATACATGTTAATACTGTCAGGATGTAGTGTACTGGGAGGTATGGCCTCAGTCAAAATTAAGCCTCTAAGCTACTTATTATCGAGAACACAAATTCTGCCTCAAAACCTCATAGTTCTGTCGGTGCCAATCTCGAAATCTGTCTGTACACCCAATTGTATTTAAATGGCAATCTCGATGCAATAATCGTTTGTCCTTTAAGCATCTTTGATCTGTCCCATCAAATCCAGCTCGATCCTGAAGTTATGAGTAAATCCATAACTCTCACAGGATACCACACTAATATTGAGGTTCGAGGACTGCTCTATTAGTTCATGTTCCCTGACAATCATATATAACACCATCGTTACATACTTTTAGCTTAGAGTGTCTGTTCACTATAAATTCACATCCTTTCACACATAACATACACATTCATTTTTATTATTCTTTATCATAAAGCTTTATAATATCTTTCTTGAGTTGGGAGAAGGTTACAATTTTAATGTGACAATCTATAGTTACGTGATTCGCAACTAACAAGTTTATACCCAATATCACATCAAAATCATATGTCAATATTAAAATTAGGTTAGCTGTAAATTCCTTCTTGCCTACTCTTATCTTACAGTTTCCACATACATTAAAAAGACTATTTACATGTATTATATGCCCTAACTCTCCGACTTTTCTAAGCCCTTAATGAAGTCCGCGAAAACATCAGCAGTCTCCTGATCCAATGCGTACACCCGTCCCTAAGTCATGGGCTTCTTACTCTTCTCCACTATTATAGCCCGTCTAGGTTGAGGGGTGTCTCTCTCTCATTCTATCGGAGCTACTGGTGCTGGAATCAATACCGGAAGTACTACGACTAAGGCAGCTGCCTTTCTGAGCATGGGGTAGTCTCTCACCAAATGTCCTGCTCACCCACATCTAAAACAAGCCTTCGTCGATATGTGGCAAGGTCGGGTACCATGCGACCGTCCACACCGATCACATCTGGCCGTGGTACCTCTCAACACAGAAGCAGGACTGTAATAGTGGGGTTGTAGTAGTCGATCTCGTGGATCGCCCCTCTGAGACCTAAATACCAGAAGCTCTGGCTCTCTTATGCTGCTCTCTACCATATCTGTCATCTTCCTCTTCTCTTATCGTCACTTACTGTTCTTATGCATATTCTCCAATTCATATACTTCACACAGTACATTATTCTATACAACATATTTCAAAATATTTCGATTCTATAATTATCCATTTGTTATTTCAGAAACTGTATGAATGTATAAAACCAGAATTAACCATATTGCTATGGATTTCATCACCTATACTGATATCTTCCTCAGTCATCTTCATTAATCATTTTACTTTTCATCATATCCAACAATCCCATAATAATATCCCATTAATACACTTTTTAATTTAGACCCTGAAAAATCAATAACTGAGTCGCTCATCCTGCGACTTCCCTATAACCATTCGGGTCACATCAGCAATATAAATGTAGGTGGGAGTTTATAATCTGGATCGTTATACACATATTATGTCCTTTATACCCTCAATAACTCCATTACCATCAATGGATTCAAGATCAACTTGGTTCTATCACTGTTCGAAACATAGTCCAACATAGGGGCATTTTCGTCATTTTCACATTTATTTATTTATCCACATATACATTTTAAATAAGTGATCTTAATATCTATGTGCTGATAGTACCCCTTCTCGTACTAATATTAGCAATTTAAGATCTTGTTCGATTTCGACAGAGAAATCCAATAGGATCTAAAATTGGATCATTTTGCTTGAATTGCATCCTTACACCATCAATTTCTCTGTCAAATCAGTCAATTCCAACTTCTGTTGGTCTATTATGACTCCACATAAAATTTTGGAGGTAAGGGTATTTTGGTCATTTTTGGCAAAAATTTCTCTCTTCAAAATACCTTCAATCGATGATCTTAAGGTCTATTTTATGATGATATTTCATTCCTCTCCTATATATCATCACTTTAAGGTCTCAATTCGATCTGGACAGAAAAGTACTGGTGGGGCCTTCACCGAGTCCTTCTCTGTTCCTTACCGAATCGACCTTCATTTAGATTATAAGATCACCATTTCAAGTAACATTCCTGAGCCGTTTTCCTTTTTAGCATTCCTTATTTCATAATTCTCACCCCCTTCTAAACACTTAATTCAATTTGCAATCATTTATTTTCTATGTATTTAGACTACACAGTACTACAGGAGATGTTAACATTTTCAACACATTTTCTTTCCAAAAGTATCAACAGACATCAGGCCAACCCTGCTCTGATACCATTAAATCTGTCACAGCCCGTGACCCTAATTTTCACCTTATTCTATACATCTTGTTTGGTTGGGCTATCTGCGATACTTTACTTTTTCTTTTACATATAAACAATTTCATATTAAATTATAATATGAATTACATCCCCTATCTTAATTCATAAGAAAGTAGTTTTGTAGATAAGTCTAAATACAGAAAATAAATGACCGTATCTTACGAAATAAATCAAGCTGTCGCATCGTCCCCAAATGCACAGCCGAAGTCCTTTAGATGTTAGACTCTTAGTCCTCGAAAACCTGAAATGTTAAAATTAAGGGGTGAGCAAACCACGGCTTAGTAAGGGAATTATATGCCTTACATGATACTCAACTATCTATATGCTGAAAAACTTTTTCATTTTTCCTATGGGGCTCTAGGCACGCATGTAGGAAGGATACTACAGTCGACTAGGCATCCGGATGGAGTAAGGTAGGTATTTTGAAATACCTATCTTGTCCCGGAACCTAGAAGCAACTATAGGGAGTAATTTTATTTCTTTTCGTTTGAAATTTAAATACTTTTCCTTTTTATTTCATGTCATTTTCATATTCTTTTCAAAATAATGCTTTTATGAAATAAAGCATTTAAATAAAGTAAATAATATTCATATATTCTTTGAAAAGAATATTAGTTAAATCATCATCATTCTCATTTAAAACTCGTTTCATATTTTACTGTACAATCATAATTAGTACAGTACTTTAAATAGCAACATAAGCTATTTAAATCTTTTTCATATAACATATAAATCGTTTAAATCTAATATTCAATTTAAAAATTAAAGTAAGAATATTAGATTTATTTTCCTCCTCTTTCCTTTTTGAAAACATATTACATATTCATATTACATGTCATATGAAAATTATCTTGTAGTATTAAAATAGTACCGAAATGAGCATTTTATAAAAATGCTATAAATCATTTCATTTTATTCTCATATCATATGAAACATATTCATTTTGCATGTCACATATCGTAAAAACATTTTCATTTCAAATATCATAAATCATTTATGGAGACAGTGGCAACCACCGAGTCCTATCATGCAATAATACCCGAAGGTATAAAATAATCATGTCAGATCTATGGCCATAGTCTATAATTGTCCTCGGCGAATCACTGATCAGGTGTCGGCCGGGACTACATATCACATATCACATGTTACATATTACATATCACATATCACGTATCACATGTCGGCATGATAGAGGGGCCAACTAGTCTCAAAACTATGTTTTTCTTATAAAATAACCTTTATGGAGTATATAAAATATATATAATTTCATAATTTAAAACCATAAAGGTTAAAAATCATTTAGTGAATATTTAAGAAATGTATATAAAAAAATTCAATTTATTTCTTTTCTTTTTCCATCTCGTATTACGTGTAATTTACATATCAGGAGAATTTTCAGTGATTTCATTACACCATTCTCGAAAACATGAATATTTTAAAATCACTTTCATTTTATTCATGTTTTTATGGAAAATATTCATTTTCTCGATTTTTGTGGTTAAGAATCATTTCTCGTGAAATAAAATCATTTATTATGATTTTATGAAATTTTCTAGAAATTTTCGGTAATTTTCGATAATTTTTTCGACCGTATAACGACTGCCGATTGGCTAGCCTCCTACACAAAAAATACAGTTTATAATTCCAGCCAGTACATCATCACAAATTTCGAACCACAGAATCATCACAATATTTTCATAAAATATTTCATAATTAAAAACATGCAGACTGAATATCCTTACAGTACTGCACATGCATCCCTTACCTGTGTGTCGAGATCATGTTATTTCGTGCACCACACAAACATCAAACCTCCGACTGCAATATAATTTCACCAAATTCATTAGCTTAATTACCCTTAAATTTCAAGCTATGATTAATAAAAGTTTATAGATGTAAATAAAGCCTCATAGCTAAAATGGCTATTCTTTATGCCATTTTTCCCTTCCTTTTTTCTTCCATGGTCGAATGGTCTTTGTATTTTATTTTATTTTTTTCAATGTATAAATGAGATAAGCTGCCTTTTCCTTTATATATTTTCCATCATTTAAAAATTAAATGAAATATTTCCTTCCTCTACTTCTCTACAATCGGCAACCATATATACATTGATTATGCTTATATTTTAACTACATTTTTATGGTCATATTTCATCATTTTCAGCCTTTACTTTTGACTTTATGTACTTGACTATTTATCATCAATTTGAGTCCATGTTCTCCTTGATTCACGGCAGCAACATACTTTTTACTTTCTTATTTTCCATATCTTAACAGCCCACAATTTCTGACTTTGATGCCCTTTTTTATTGACTTGTATCCCATTCGGTCAACAACACTAAATCAGAGAAATTTCCATTCGATTCAGCCTTATTCTCTACTTCAATGTCCTTTAAACACTATTCTTACTCTTAAGTATTCAACACCAACTAACAGCATAGTCCCCTATTATTTTATATATATATATATATATATATATATATATTATTTATTCTTACTGTAATTTCTGTTTTCACGTCATACCCTACTAGCAGAATTTTTTTCTGCTTCCTTTATTTATGCCATACACGCATGTAACAGCAAGGTTTCTTCTCAGCCATTTACATCACATTAAGTTTTCATGCTTTGAATGCTTCACGTTGTTATCTCTTAATTTATCAAAGTCAACAGACAACATGTGCCACATATGTATATGTATGTGTGTATATATATATATATATATATATATACACACATATTTTTCCTTATACTCAATCTTGTTTTCTCATCATTCACGTCAACAATAGCCATTATTTTTTTCCCTTTTTGTTTCATAAGTCATTTCTCATATATTCACTCTTTATTCTTTCTCTTTTATCCACAACAGGCCCCCCCCCCCCCCCCCCCCTCCCTTTTCTGACTTTTTAATGTAGCTTTTTATCACCTTCAATTACCACCATCAGATCATCCTCCCATTTCCTTCGATTTCCAGCCCCTCTTTTCTGTTCTATTTATATCCTATCAAAACACCATGTTATATTCTTTTTAAAATCTTCATGGCTACCGTAACACCACAGGTTCCTATATGTATATAACCTTAATTATTTTCATGTTAGATTTTAAAATCCTGCTCTTCACGTCACACACATGAGCAGCAGAATTTTCAACCATTAATGTCATCCATCTTCAAGCAACTCAGTCCTACTAACTTTCTACATGTTTTTATTCCACAATAGATACATACACATCATCAACCTAACCTACACCACCATAAGTAAATTACTCAAAAGCAGGAACGTGGGCTGGAATTATTTTACCTGCATAGACGCCACTGTCCAGCTGCAGGGGAGCCTCCTTTTGGTGGTTTTTGGCTGAGGTTTTTAAAGAATAATGAAGCTATGGTGGTAAGGATGAAGTTTTGTGAAGAAGTCTTACTGATTTAGTGATGGGAGGATGGTGATTCAAAGCTGAAGCATGGATTGGTGGAGGAGAAACAGAACCGTGATTGATGCAGCAGAAAAATGGTTGAGGCGGTGCACTCCCAACTGGAGAAATAAATGAAGCCAGCCTTGTTGTATTGTTTTAATTGGTCATAATTTAATTTTAATTAATTAAAATCTGATTATATTTTTTTAGTCCAAAATACCCTCTAAAGTCACCTTAATTACTAATTGTGCCACTGCACAATAATTTTTTTTTTCTGTCCAGCCCATTTTAATCTGAAATTTTTATTTTTATTTTATTTATTTCTTAAGCCAATTTAATCAAAATTTGATCAACTTTGATCAACTCTTGCAAAGAGCCAACTTTGCCCTTATACAACTTTGAAATTTTCGATTCTATCCCACCTTAATTTTGATATTTAAAAATATCATAAATTAATTAATTTATTTATTTATTTGAAATTTATTATTTCGTACATGTATAGTACAAAATACCGAATTCTCACAACACCACCAGCTACTGTCCATGTTAATTAGAATTTGGATATGTATATTGACAAGCACACAAACACTTGAGGGAAGATCAAATCCCATGGTATAAATTTAATTAGTTTTACACTCATAATTTATGTACGATTAATATTATAAAAATAAACCTTTAGGTTTAATAATATATTCATATCCGTCATGAAAAAATTTTTTTAAATCAATCTGATATCTTTATCATATTGATCGAAAATAATTATATAAAAAAGTACTAATTAACACAAAATTCGACATATATAATCTACATAAAAAAAGCATGATACAAGACCAGTAAATTAAGTATAAAAAGTAAAAAAAAAATGTACAATTAAATCAGTTAAGTGGATTCTTTCTTCCTTTTTTTATTCTAATAAATATAGGCCTCGTGCCTCATATACACACGTTTATTACAACTACACCACTTAGGGACGAGAGCTATATTTATTACCACTTTTGAAGTTTTACTCTTTTACTTTTTAGGTTGGCTACCGAAAGTGCTTGTCTCTTAATGTAATAATACTTCTGAAGATCCATGATTTCCATTGTCTATTATTTGAGGTATTTGAGATAGCAAAAGTCTTTTCTTCTTTGAATGCCTGATAGAAGCAAAAAAGTCATAGCAGTCATCCTTATTGTCTATCAAGTACATATATATGTGTGTGTACAGACTCATCCTCATTGTCTATCAAACATATATGTGTGTGTACAGACACTTCCCTATTGGTTGCTTTTTCTGTTCGCCCTTCACTTCAGTCTGAATCAACACTTTGAAGATCCTGTTGCTTGGTTGTTTATATTAATTTTTTTTTAGTTTGGGCCTGGGCTAAGAGAATATTGGTGTGATTATGCCTGACGAAACTATGTTATCCCTGATGTTACTGCTGATTTGCATAGTTAGGATTTTCTAAGTTTAGAGAATTCATAGAGATTAGGTTTTTTAATTTGCAATTTCCATATTTTTTTGAATCATTTTTTACTGCATTAAGTACAGCCATGTTAAGCTTTTCACCCATATTTGTGGAGAGCGCTAGTGCTACTGTTTATGGTAAAGATTTTGTAAATTGATTTGGTAATTCCGATTGGTACAAACAACGTAAGATAATCATCAAATCTGTACAAACAACCTTGATTTGTAAATTGACTTCATGACTAAAAGTCAAACAACGTAAGATAATCATCAACCTTTTTGCATTTTAGTTTTGATAGAAGTTCTGCGTTTTTATCTTTTAGCAAAGATCGCCTATAAAACGTTTTGGTTATGACGAAGATTACCGTTGCAACATAATCTTTGATTTCTTGGTATCTATCATTGAGGATTGGTTTTCCTTCATTTCTGTTTTAGTAGCCTTTAAAATATATATTTAGTTGTTGTTGGAGGTTAGGTAGTTATCTGACCAACCTTTAAGTTGTCAAGAGAAACCTAGGACTGGTATAGCAATTGCAATCTGAGGTTCCTCAAGTTTTATAAGCATTGGTAACCATTATCAGTTGTTGTAAAGGATTGAGAATGTTAATTACATTCAGACATTCCATCAATGTTCCATTCCGAGTAACTTGCCCAAAGTGAGTAGAATATATATTAATTGATTATGTATGTGTGTGAGTAGAATATATATTAATTGTATGAATTTTTGTTAAATCATATTTAACAAAATAATTTATTTTGTTATAGGTGTTCGATCACTTTTTGAAGCAAAGACCATCTTCATGAAGCGCTACGATGTTATACGACTTCATTCTTTTGTATTTCAATATAGTATATATTTCTAAATTGAATATAATGTTTATGGATGTTTGGTACATATTTTGTGGATATTAGATGTATATTTAAGGTTTTTGTTTAATTATGTATATATTAAATGTATATCTTTTTGTTAAAATATATTTATTGTAAATTCATTAGATTCAATTTTAAGTGTACTTGGAAATTAGATTTTATAGCCTACAAAATTAATTGTTTTTTAATGAAATTCAACAATTTCAATAGCTATGAAATAATAATTTAAATGTTGATTTTTTTTGTTATAGTTTTCTGACGGAATTTGTGACAGAATTTTGTCACAAATTATAATTTTAATTTTTATATTGTTTTAATAATATATTTGTTGTGACAAAAAAATGGAATTACAGACAGAATTTTTAGTTACAAATTCCGTTGCAACTTATTTTGAGACGGAATTTTCTACCAAAATTTCGTCACAAACAGTAGAATTTGATTTTTTTTAATTTGAATAAATTAATTCTTTTCTGATAGAAAATAATTTTAGAAACGGAATTTCCGTCACAATTTGTGACGTAAATTGTATCGAAATTTCTGTCACAAAAATTTGCAACGGAAAAAATCAGTTGCAAAATCCGATGCAAAAAGCGTAGAAAAAACTATTTTTTTTGTTTCATTACAATTTTCTGACAGAAAAACAAAGAGTTAAAAACGGATTTTAGTCACAAATATCCGTCTCAAATTTGCAACAGATTTTGGAACAGAAAAAAAATTTTGTGACAAATAGACTTTTATCTACTTCAAATTTAGAGACAGAAATTGAGACGAAATATTCTGTCACAAATTCGTCACTAATTACAATTAGTGATGGAAATTGAAAATTTGTGATGGAAATTTGGTCACAAATTTCGTCTTTAATGCTTTATTTTTTTGTAGTGTGAGTGCTTCATTGTAAGTGAGGATTGGGTAAAAGGTTTTCTCCTTGAGCCATAAAAGGGAGAGGTTGTTAGGTTTCCTTCTTGAGCCCGGAAAAAGAAGGGGAAAGGTTTTCTCCTTGAGCCTGGAAAAAGAAGAGGTGTAAAGGTTTCTCTTGAGCCTTGAAAAAGATAGAGGTTTCTTTTAAGCCTACAAAAAAGAGGGATTGCAAAGACAAATTCAAGTTAGTGAATTTAGGGAAAATCCTTAGGAGCGTCTCAAGGTAGAGGACGTAGGCAAGGTTGCCGAACCTCTATAAATCGCTTGTGTACATTTCTCTTTCCCTTCTCCCTCTATTTACTTGCAATTATATTTGTGCTTATTGTATTGAATTTGGATTGCATGCTTGCATAACCTAGAGAACTTAGAAAACATTAATATAGGCTAGTGAATTTAGAAGAACCGAAAAAGGAACTTAAGGTTAGTTAAAAACTGATTCACCCCCTCTTGGTATTGTTATATAGCCAACAATTGGTATTAGAACTTGGGCTCGAGATTGATTTGGATTAACATCCATCGAGTAAAACGATCATAAATGGCTCACTTAAATGTAGGCACACCCCAGGAGAAGAGGGACACTCATTAGTTGACCTCCACTTTTCAATGGAGAGAATTACTCATGTTGGAAAATTAGGATGATGTTGTTTGTGCAATCAAATGACTATGAAGTGTGGAGAGTAATAGTTAATGGTCCCAAAATTCCAATGAAGAAAGTAGATGAAAAGGATGTCCTTAAGAGTGAGGATGAGTGGGCACAAATGACATGAGATTGGCATAATTGAATGCCAAGGCTATGCACACTCTCTTTTGTGCATTAGGCCCAAATGAATATAATAGAGTCTCCTTATGTGAGAATGCCAAGCAAATATGGGACAAATTAACCATTACACATGAATGGACAAATCAAGTTAGAGAAACCTAAGTAGGTATGCTCACACATGACTATGAACTTTTTAGGATGAAAGAAGATGAGTCCATGAGTGATATGTTTACTAGGTTTAATGACATAACCAATGGACCTAAGGCATTAAGCAAGACCTATTCCAATGTAAAAATGGTTAAGAAAATTTTGAATAGCTTGCCAAAATCTTGGGCGGTAAAGGTAACCGTAATAGAAGAATCTAAAGATCCTAACACCTTGTCTCTAGATGAGCTTATGGGCTCTTTACTCACATACGAAATTAAATTAAAAAGAAATGAAGTGCCTTCAAAGAAAGTATGGGTAGCACTTAAATCATCCACTTATGAAATCGTTGGAGATGATAGTGATGAGAGTGAAAATGAGGAAGAAAAGGAAATGGCAATGTTTGCCAAAAGATTTAATAGATTTATGAGAATGAAGGAGAGAGAAAATGATAGGAGACATCAAAGAAGAGAGGTAATAAGAGGAGAGTCAAGTAAGAAAGAAAAAGACCTCTTAGTGTGCTATGAATGTAATGAACGGGGTCACACTAAGCTAGATTGCCCCTTACTTAGGAAAGAAAAGGATAGGAAGCCAAAGAAGAAAGCATTTATGGCTGCTTGGAGGATAGTGATAGCTCTGATAAGGATAACATAAATGATGAGGTAGCCTATTCATGCTTTATGGCTATTAGTGATGATGAGGCTAGTTCTAGTTCTAGTGAAGATAATGATTATACCTTTGCTGAACTACAAAATGCCTTTAATGAACTAGCAAATGAGTTTCAATGCATGAACTCCAAATATAAAAAGATTATTGCTAAATTGAAAATAGAAAATGAAATGTTATTAAATGCCAAACTTGAATTTCAAAAGAAATTAGAAGAAGCAAATTTAGAGATAAATGAGTTGAATAAAAAGAATACAAATTTACAAAACTCATTTTCTAGATTTTACATGGGTCAACAAAAATTGAATCACATGCTTGAGACCCAAAGAGCTTTCTTTGACAAAGATGGGCTAGGATATAATACAATACATAAAGAAACTCATCTAAAGAATTTCCTTGTGAGCAAAAATACTATGCATGATTTATCTATTACATGCTCACTTTGCAATAGGATGGGCCACTCTTCACAAGCATGCACATATAGAAAAACTACATTTAGAGAAAGAGTAGTTAGGAAAATGTTGGCTCTACCGAGAGGGGGTTGAATCGGTTTTTATACTAAATTTTGGCTTTTCTAAGGATTTAATTCACAAATGCAATAGATAAAGCATTAATGAAATAAATGCAGTAAGTAAAGAAGGAAAAGAGAAGCAAACACAGATTTTATAGAGATTCGACCAATCTCTTGCCTACGTCCTCTCTCCTTGATCCTCTTGTCAAGGGATTGATTCCACTCTTCCTTTAGAATTCTTACAAACCACTTCAAGGTGTGGTGATACCTTTTACACTTTCTCTTGATGGCTTAGAAACAACCTTTTAAGTCTATCCCCTTACAATGCTACTCTCACTCTTACAATAATAACCTCACAAGGTTTGCTCACACCTTTGAGAATCAGTAATTTGAGTGAGTAGGTGAAGAACAAAATAATTTCCAACAAATGGAGTACAAAAAGTAAATATTTCTGCTAGGATTTCTTTCTTGAATGTATGAGAGTTTCTTCAGTGCATGTTCTGCTTCCAAACTTCATAAATGCCTCTATTTATAACCCACCAAACGACTGGAACGGTTGGTGAAGCATTTAATGCAATTCGTCTCGTTGAAACCCTCAAAAACTAGCCGTTGGGGTCAGGTTTCGTGCAAACGGATCGATCTCTTTACCAAACGGATCGATCCCTTTTCTCCAGAATGCATTCCAACCTGTTCCAGGATGCTTCTCCAACTTTCTGCCAAAATGGGATCGATCCTTCTACAGTAAGGATCAATCCCTTTTAACCAAAATGCTTTCCTGCACGTCTTTAACTGCAATTTGAGACAGTTTATGGTTTTGTGTGATTCTAAGTCAGTTAAAAAAACTTCTAACACTTTTCTAAGAGTATTTACTGACTTTTTCAATTGAAATCACAATCCTAAGCTTGTTTAAAATATTTTCTATCATTGAGTTCATTCAAAGCAAATTTACTTTGTAGAAAAATCATTTTTAAGCTTACTAGAGTTTTGTCATTTCAAAATACTTGTCAATTTAAAGTTAACAATGTCCCCCTTTTTGATATGACAAAACTTAAGGTAAATTTGCTTAAGATGCTTATCATTTTGGCATCATGAAAATCATTTTGCTTGGCTCCCCCTCAATTTATACATGGAAGAATATTTTGCTTGAAAATCATTTTACTTTGCTCCCCCTCAATTTATGCATGAAAAAATTTACCCTAGGAATTCTCCCCTTTTTTGACATATCAAGAATTAAAGCAAGTAGGATGACATAAACAGAAATGGTCAAATGTATAAGTCAATTTAAAGCAAAGTGATAAACCAAGCCAATGGAAATATAGATCAAGCCAAATTCATATAAATATAAATCATAAGACATGCCATAGAAACAAAGATTACAATGTGTCGAACATCAAAACACAACAGTCAGATTGTGTCACAGCCCGTGACCCTATTTTTCACCTTATTCTATACATCTTATATGGTTGGGCTGTCTGCGATACTTTACTTTTACTTTTACATATAAACAATTTCATATTAAATGATAATATGAATTACATCCCCTATCTTAATTCACAAGGAAGTAGTACCGTAAATAAGTCTAAATACAGAAAATAAATGATCATACCTTATTAATTAAATTGACCTGTCGCATCGTCCCCAAATGCGCAGTCGAAAATCCTTTTACTGCTAGACTCTCGGTCTTCGAAAACCTGAAATGTTAAAATTAAGGGGTGAGCAAACCACGGCTCAGTAAGGGAATTATATGCATACTTGATATTCAGCTTCCTATATGCTGAAAAACTTTTTTATTTTTCCTATGGGGCTCTAGGCTCACGTTTAGGAAGGATACTATAGTCGGCTAGGGATCCGGATGGAGTAAGGTAGGTATTTTGAAATACCTATCTTGTCTCGGAACCTAGAAGCAACTGTAGAGCGTAATATTCTTTCTTATTTTGAAATTCAAATCCTTTCCTTTTTATTTCGTAATCTTTTCATATTCTTTTTCAAAATAATGCTTTTATGAAATAAAGCATTTAAGTAAAATAACTAATATTCATATTTTCTTTGAAAAGAATATTAGTTAAATTCTCATCATTTTCATTTAAAACTCATTCCATGTTTTACTGTACAACCATAATTAGTACAGTACTTTAAATAGAAAAATCAGCTATTAAATCTTTTTCGTATAACATATATATCATTTAAATCTAATATTCAATTTAAAAATTAAAATAAGAATATTAGATTTATTTCCTTCCTTTTTCCTTTTGAAAACATATCACATATTCATGTCACATATAGTCTAATATTCAATTTAAAATCATAGTAAGAATATTAGACTTATAAACTCTTTTTCCTTTTGAAAACGTATCACATGTTCATATTACATATCATATGAAAATCATCTTGTAGTACTAAAATCAGTACTGAAATAAGCATTTTGTAGAATGCTGTAAATCATTTACATTTTACGTATCACATATCATGTAAAACATTTACATTTCACATATCACGTATCATGTAAAACATTTTCATTTAAAACATATCATATGTGGAGACTTAGGCACACACACCCAGCCCGTCCACTGGGTCGTTACTCGTATCATGCTATAGACCCCGAAGGGTATGAATAATCATGTCAGATCTATGGCCATAGTCTATAATTGTCCTCGACGGATCACTGATCAGGTGTCGGCTGGGACTACATATCACATATCACTTGTTACATATCACATATCACGTATTACATATCACATGTCGGCATGATAGAGGGCCAACTAGTCTCAAAACCAAGTTTTCATCATAAAATAACCTTTATGAAATTTATAAAATATATAATTTCATAATTTAAAATCACAAAGGTTATAAAACTATTTAGTGAATATTTAAGAAATAATTATGAAAATATTCATAAAAATATTCACTTTACTTCTTTTCATTTTTCGTCTCGTATTACATGTATTTTACATATTAAGAGAATTTTCGGTGATTTCATTATCACCATTCTCGAAGAGGATTTTCGGTGATTTCCTTATCACCATTCTCGAAAACATGAATAATTTAAAATCATTTTTATTTTATTCATGTTTTTATGAAAATATTCATTTTCTCGGTTTTCGTGGATGAAAATCATTTCTCGTGACATAAAATCATTTATTATGATTTTCAGTAATTTTCAGAAATTTTTCGATAATTTTTCGGCAGTATAACGGCTGCCGATTGGCTAGCCTCCTGCACGGAAAATACAGTTTATAATTTCCAACCAGTACTTCATTCCAAATTCCAACCAATCATTCATCACAATAATTCCATAAAATATTTCCATAAAATATTTCGTAATTAAAACATGCATACTGAATATCCCTACAGTGCTGCACATGCATCCCTTACCTTTTCCGGGTTGGCGACTTCCTCTTATCGGTCGCGCCCGTACTCCATTTCTCCCGATCCATCGTCTCGATCGCTGAGAATAATTTCTGGAAATTTAAATTCTAAATTTTAGAATTTTCTCAAATTATTTAAATAAATAATTTATTTAAATAATTATCATTAATAATTTCTCGGATTCCTTACCGATTTCCTAGATTCTCGAGTTCCCGAGAATTTTCTGAATTCCCGAACATTTTCCTTTTTCTCTCTCTTTCTTTTTTTCCTCTTTTCTTTCTTCCTTTTTCTCTTTTCTTTTCTTTCTCTTTCTTTTCTTTTTCTTTCTCTTTTTTCTTTTTTTCCTTTTTCTTTTCTTTTTCTTTTCTTTTCTTTTTTCCCGTTGGCCGGTTCAGTGTTGTGATGACCGTAAATTTTCCATTTATTGGAAATTAGAAATATTGAAAATAAATATTAGAGAAATTAAATAAGGGGAAATAAATAAAATTTGCAAGAAACGGGATATTGGTGAAAATCCTGAGAAATGAGGAAGTGATGAATAAGGAAATTCGTGTGAAGGAAATTAAATGAAAATAAAAAATAAAATCGGAGTTATGGAAATAAGGAAAGGAGGAATTTAAATTGGATTAATGGAAATCCAAAATTTATAAATAAAAATGCGTATATTATATATTTATATAATTAAATTATATAAATATATTTACACATGTTTTTATATAAATACATATGTATGTATATGAATATTAGTATATATTATAAAATAAAATATATACTATTTTTTCTTAAATAAAGACATGTGTATATTATAAAATGTAGTTATATAATTATAAATATATGGGTACAGATATATATATATATGAAATATATATATTATTATTTTAAATAAAAGTATATGAATATATAAGAAAAGTAAATGTTATTTTGTATTAAACTTTATATGTATAAATATTTTATTATAGCATTTATATAATTTATATATATAAATGTTACTTAATTTTAAGTATATATATAAATATACACATATATACTAAACATGTATTTTGTAATGTACAATATGTATTTTGTATATAATATATATTGTATAATGTTATGTATGAAATAATGTATGTATAACATATAATATATATTATATGTATAAAACTTATGGTATAATATATATTATATATAGTATACTAAAAATAGAAATAACCTAAAAATAGAAATAGAAATAAAAAAAAAAGAAGAATAGAAACAGGGAATCGGGATACCCGATTCCCGTTTCTTCAACAGAAATGGCAAGGAAGCCGGTCGGCGCCGGCGGCCAGGAAAGGGAAGGGAGAGAGAGTGACCACTGTCGACGAGAGAAGGAAGAGGAAGGGCCGGTGACGACGGACACAGAGGAAGAAACGAAAAGGAAAACAGAGGCGAAAACCGAAAGGAAAAAGGAAGGAGAGATCGGCGGTGCCGGCCGATCCGGGCACCGCCACCGCCACCAACGCCACCGGCAAGGACCAACAAAGGTGAAGGAGACCACCGGCGGTGAAGGAAACGGCGGAGGAAGGAAGAAACGGAGGAGAAAGGAGCCGAAACCCACCCTCCTAGGTCCGGCACCGTCGCCGGCAATGGGGAGAAACGGAGACCAGATCTGGCGTCTCCGCAACTCCGGCAAGCTGAGGGAGGCGTGAACCGGCGGAAAGGAGGACCGCCGGCGACCGAACCGGCCGAACCGGCGGGATGAGGCACAAACCGGTCTGAACCGGTCCGGCCAAAGAAAGGAGAAAAGAAAAGAAAAAGGAAAGAAAAAGGAAAAAAAGAAAAAGAAAAAGAAAAGAAAGAAAGAAAAGAAAAAGAGGAAAAAGGAAGAAAAAGGAAGAAAAAGAGGAAAAAGGAAAATTTCGGGAATTCGGAAAATTCCCGGAAATTCGACAACCCGGGATTTTACAAATTCGGTAAGAAATTTCCCGAGAATTTAATTTTAGAAAAAAAATTAAATAAATTATGAAAAATTCTAAAAAATTAGAATTTTAATTCCAGAAATTATTTTCAGCAATCGAGATAAGGAATCGGGAGAAATGGAGTGCGGGCGCGATCGATAAGCAGAATTCGCCGACCCGGAAAAAGGTAAGGGATGCATGTGCAGCACTGTAAGGATACTCAGTCTGCATAATTTAATTTGAAATATTTTATGCAATTATTTTATGAAAATTATTATGATGCATGAATTGCTGAAATTAATTTGGGAAGAAGTACTGGCTGAAAGATTTTAAACTGTATTTTCCGTGCAGGAGGTTAGTGAATCGGCAGCCGTTATGCTGCCGAAAATTTTAGAAAAACTTTATAAAATCATATTAAATGATTTATTTCCGAATTTCGATAGTAAATCACGAAACATGAGGAAATTTCTAAATTTCATAAAACATGAATATAATGAGATGGAACTTTAGAATATTCATGTATTCGAGAACGGTGATAATGAAATCACCGAAAATTCTCGAAATAGATAAATTACACGAATTACGAGACGAAAGATGAAGTGAAATACAGTGAATATTTTTATGGATATTTTTATCAATATTCACTAAAGGATTATAACCCTTATGGTTTTAAATCATAGAATTATATAATTATATAAATTCCCATAAAGGTGTATTTTATGATGAAAAATACGGTTTTGAGACTGGTTGGTATTCTTATCATGCTGATACATGATATGTGACATGTTTAGTCCCGGTCGACACCTGATCCGTGATCCACCGAGGACAATATAGATTATGGTCATAGATTTGACCGGTTTAGTCCTTTACCCTCCGGGGTTTATAGTACGACAAGATTAACGTCTATATTAAAATCCATAAATGATAGGTGACATGTTAAAAAGGGAAATATTTTACATGACATGGAATATGTCAAACGAAAAAGGCCATACCGAGCAGAGACTCGATGATTGAACCGTGGGAGCCACCTCTAGAGTCCTTCGGGAACTAAGTGCTACACGTGTTCCGATATTTCAGTACAGGCCATACCGAGCAGAGACTCGATGATTGAACCGTGGGAGCCACCTCTAGAGTCCCTCGGGAACTAAGTGCTACACGTGTTCCGATATTTCAGTACAGGCCATACCGAGCAGAGACTCGATGATTGAACAGTGGGAGCCACCTCTAGAGTCCTTCGGGAACTAAGTGCTACACGTGTTCCGATATTTCAGTACAGGCCATACCGAGCAGAGACTCGATGATTGAACCGTGGGAGCCACCTCTAGAGTCCTTCGGGAACTAAGTGCTACACGTGTTCCGATGTTTCAGTACAGGCCATACCGAGCAGAGACTCGATGATTGAACCGTGGGAGCCACCTCTAGAGTCCTTCGGGAACTAAGTGCTACACGTGTTCCGATGTTTCAGTACAGGCCATACCGAGCAGAGACTCGATGATTGAACCGTGGGAGCCACCTCTAGAGTCCTTCGGGAACTAAGTGCTACACGTGTTCTGATGTTAGTATTAGAAATCGTAGGATATTATGACGATAAGTAAGTGAGTGTGATTCGTGAATTCGACAAATGTCAAAGAATGAAATAGATTTTAATAGCTTATTCTGCTTTTTAACGGACAGAACTAATTAAGAGAGTACATTAAAACATGAAATAAGTTTTAAAGAAATAAGATGATGATTTAACTAATATTCTTTTCAAGGAATATACGGATATTACTTATTCTATTTAAAGGCTTTATTTCGTAGAAGCATTATTTTGAAAGGAATATGAAAAAGGTTATGAAAGATTAAAAAGGAAAAGGATTTAATAATTCAAAACAAAAGAAAAAGAAAATTTTTCTCTACAGTTGCTTCTAGGTTCCGTAACAAGTATGGTATTCTAAAATACCTACCTTACTCCATTCGGATCCCTAGCCGACTGTAGTATCTTTCCTACATGCGAGCCTAGAGCCCATAGGAAAAAAAAGAAAAAGATTTTCAGCATATAGGAAGCTGAGTATCAAGTGAGGCATATAATTCTCTTACTGAGCCGTGGTTTTGCTCACCCCTTAATTTTCAACATCTCAGGTTTTGATGAATGTGAGATCAGTGCATTGTGGATCCTGGCTGTACACGAAGAACAATGTGTCAAACCGACTGTTTATTTGAGGTATGATCATTTATTCTCTGTATTTAGACATGTCAACAGTACTACTTGTCTGATTTATTACGATAGGGGATGTGTATAACATAAACAATACATTGTAAAATTGTTTAACAGCTAGTACAAGTGAAGTATCACAGACAGCCCAACCGGTTAAGATGTGTATAAGTAGGGTAAAAATGTGGTCACGGGTCGTGACAGATTTAGTGGTATCAGAGCAATGGTTGGCCTGATGTCTGTGGATACTTTTGGAAGGAAAAGAGTTAAACATCCCCGGTAGTACTGTGTCGTCTGAATACATAGAGAAAATAAATGATTGTAAATGGGGTAAAATGATTTAAAGGGAGTGAGAAAGTATAAATGGAGAATGATAAAGAAGAAAATAGGCTCAGAAATTACCGAAAAATTGGTGATTCTTCTAATCTATATGAAGGCCTGTTCGGTAAGGAACAGAAATGACTCGGTGAGGGCCCCACCAGTACTTTTCTGTCCGAACCGAACTGAGACCTGAAAGTGATGGTATAAAATAGGGGAATAAAATATCATCATTAAATAGACTTTAAGATCACCGATTGAGGGTAATTTGAAGAGAGAGAAAATTTTTAGCCAAAAATGACCAAAATACCCCTACCCCCAAAATTTTACTGGGAGTCAAAATAGATCACCAGAAGTTGGAATTGATCGATTTGACAGAGAAATTAATGTTATAAAGCTGAATTACAAGTAAATTAATCCCATTGTGGATTTTAGTGAACTTTTCTGTCGAAAATCGAATGAGATCTAACTTGCTGTTATAAGTATCAGAAAGGATACTATCAACACATAGATGATCAGTTCATTGATTTGAATGTATATTGAGGAGATAGAAATAAATGTCGAAATGACGAAAATGCCCCTATATTGGGCGATGTCGGAATAGTGATAAAACCGAGCTGAATTGGAATCCATTGATAGTAATGGAATTATTAATGGCATAGAAGATGTCATGTGAATCTAACGATCCCTATTACTGATTCCACTAACACTTAGATTATGGACGCGAAAGAAAAACCCCGAGTGGACTGTGGGCCATAGGGGATAACAGTATGGTTGAGTGAGGCGGCCAGGGCTCCCCCACGAGTGGACTTTGGGCCATAGTGGTAAATCCTGGGCTTCACAATAAAACAATCCGTGAGGGACTAAGTGCCACGTCTGTGTGACGGGGGCCACCTCTAGAGCTCAGAGCGGACAGCATGGATGAGTGGTGCGGCTCGGGCCCCTCCGGCTTGAGACCGGCAAATCCGAGGCATCACAATAAAACGTGTATAGGCAGACGGCGAACGAGCCGGGGCCTTATATGATGCGATCCAAAGAGTGTAGTGGAATGTCATCAAATGTTTGGCCCGGTTATTGACTGAAAGGGTCGAAAATTAAAAGTGTATTGAACGGGATCGTTAAATACTATGAAAAGTGAAATGATTACAAGAATTGACTGAGGAGGTGAAAAGTACAGATAATGAAATACATACTGGTATGATTACTTATGGTTCTGTACGTTTTCATTTCTTTGAGGTATCAAACAGAGAATCGTACATAGAACCGACGTATCTTGGAATATGTGCTACAGAATAAGGTACTGTTTGGAGTACTGTGAATTAGAGGATAATTATAAGAATAGTCAAGTGATAAAAAGAAGATGATCGCTAACCTAAATTCTTCAGGACCCTTGAGACAGAACTGTGATGGGCGACCCAATGGTGGGCGACCCGTAGTGGATCATGTGTCGTGAGATATAGGCGAACTATCTCATCGCCTACTCACTAGTAAGGATAAACCTGAGGCGAAAGGATCGCCTAGGGGATGCTCGTCGATGGTCGATATGAACGGGCGAGGCCCTTATAAGTATCCCAACGGTAACACGAGTGTAAGGAACTAGGTACGTAAGGGGTGCCAAGGTTCAAACCTCTTGGAGAATATACTCAAGGGAACTAAGCCTGAATTCGGTAAATGGAAATGGTTTTCAAGTGAATAACTGAATTGAAACGAGTAGCTGTAAAATGTGTTGATAAACATTGTACTTGATACAGCTTACCAGAATGAGATTCGTAACGCTGTGAAGTATGACTATGTAATGAAATCAAGGTAGAGTATGTATCAAAATGATTTGAATATGGAATGTCTCTGCCTTGAAACTACACTGTGAAATGATGGGAAACAATGATGAAGGTCCAAAATGATAAAAGAAGTGTGGTTAAAGAAACTGTCGGTTGAGAATCCCGATAAATTCCAGAGTAACATAGATTGAGAAATCAGGTTAATGTTGATTCGATCGTGGATATGAAATTTATTCTTAAGCTTGTATCGAAGAATATAGAAGAAATCCAACAAGCTTAAGAAAATAATTTTTGGAAAATATTACGGATGATGAAATTCACAAGTATCGATGTAAAGAAAGGAAATACAAATGATATGATTTGAGGATGAATTAAATGATGTATTAAAATTTTTGGTTATACACTAAAATTCTTATGAAGAACAAATAAATATTATATGGAAGTGATGCCTTAAATATGATTCAATCGGAGATGTATAAGGAGCTTATAAGAGCAATCCTTGTAAAAGGCATAATCAGATAAAAAGTTGAAGAACGATGGTCACAAGATGATAAGAAATGTATGATTAAAGAAAGTATCAGGTTTGATTTCCGATAAAACTTCCAAAGTTATATAAATTAGAGGAATCGAGATAACACTGATTTGATTTTAAATATGAAGTTAAATTCTAAGCTTATATCGGAGGATGTAGAAAGAATCCGAAAAGTTAAAGAAAATAATTCTGAAAATTGTGTGGATAATGAAATTCACGTGTAAAGGTCTGAATGACGAAAATACAGATAATGAAAAATTGAGAATAAAGGAGTTATCTGTATAGGTGTAAATGAGAGAAATGCAAATGATGTTGAGTTGTTGACAAATCCAAAAGGATATATTAAATTTCTATCATTGATGAAGTTCTGGTGAAGAACAAGTATTAATCTACGTGAAAGTAGACGCTTTATTGATCTGATTAGAGATACGTGAGGAGTAAATAAGACTAGCTGCTATATAAAGCGTCCTTAGATAAAAGATTGAAGGTTGGTGTCCACAAGATGATGATTTGAACTCGAAGTGAATTTTACGAGTTCCGATTGAAGTTATAAGGGTAATGAGTTGCCTTGTAAAGTAGATAAGCCTAAAGAATGAGGCATCCTTACATGAGTAAATTGATGAAATACTGATAGAGTCTAAAGTATAAATGGAACATGAGCAGCATTGTGATATAATCCTTAAACTCTTAAAGGCTATGGGATTGTGCTAAGATTAACAACTAAGAAATTTGGCTAGACAGTATCTCCTCTTGAAATATATGAGTTTGAGACGACAGGATGACAGTGAACCTGTCTATGATATAAAGATAATGATTGAGATACGAAAGTAATGAGTCTAGCTAAATACTATTGTCAGCCTATAAAAGAGTGATGAGACTGGCTGCTTTATAGACGAGATCTAATTAAAGAAATTAAAGTCGGCAGATGGCTAGTGTAAAGAAAAAGATGGTACGCAAGATTTTAAAAGATCTTAGCAGTATAGTACCATGCCAATTAAAAATATATATATGTATATATATATATGAAGAGATAAATAGTAGAAATATGAAAACGAAAATGAAAGTGGAATAAGGAAATAAATTGCTTGATGAGAAGGGAACATCAATATAAAACAGTTCCCGCAGTTAAGACTGAAAACGAAGGGTGTTGGTTATCACATAACTGTGGCAAGATGTAAAATCAAAGCCAGAACTGATAAGTGAAAGTAATGATACTCCAAGGAGTAAGATAATTGATATGTTTACTGCCAGTAAAATGTTTGTACACATAACCACCTCGAAATGATAGAGATGGTGGAATTATATAGATAATGTGATGCTTAAATGGATAATCCGAGGACTCAATCACAGAATCTAAATTATGAAAAGAGTATATTCTCAGGTATATTCAAAAATTTAAATGATATTGAATATACCATAAGAGTAAGAGATGTAATGACCATACTACATGAAAAGAGACATGGAGAGAAAATGATTGTCTCATGATTTATTTCTGTAAGAGATGATTAACAGTAAAATTTGCAATGATATGTAGCCTTGATGGAATAAGTGTGAAAATGAATATTGTGGACAATAAAGAGTCCAAAAGAGAAATGACGATATGGAAGTGATTAAAGACTGATGATCTAAATAGAATCACTTTCCCTTATCAGACATCTAGATTCTCTAGTGCCTTAGTCGAAGTATAAGTGTTAAACGGTGTGAATGTGTATGTACAGTTCCAGTGAGCCTTACATGTGATGGGAGTCTCTGTGTTGCCATATGCTAATGAGAGATAGCAAAAGGCTTTGAGATCCAAAGTGTATTGATAGCACCGCTCCATACTGATATATATATTTATATATATGAGCGTGAGATGTAACCGCTCCATGATATTGAGGGAGCATGTGCATGAGATGTGAAAGCTACTGGGACACTTACATATAATTGATTGATATGAGTACATGATAGTACCAAATTATGTCGACTCGGCACTAAGTGAGAAGAATGGATGATGAACAGCATAAATCAGCTGTAATATTAAAATATTATGTATGGCTCTTATACGAAAAGAGTAAAAGTGAATAACTCCCGATTTGAGAAATGAACTTACAGGAGTATAGACATATACAATGAAAGACAGCATGTAGTGGTCTAAAGTACTATTGATATTGAGAGTGTACTGGCAGTATTATTTGGAGGATGAACTAAAAGTCAAAAGCCATAAGTATACGGCATGTACCACCTTTGGACTTAAGTTAAATTCGGAGGACCGAATTTCTTAAGGTGGGGAGGATGTAATGACCGTAAATTTTCCATTTATTGGAAATTAGAAATATTGAAAATAAATATTAGAGAAATTAAATAAGGGGAAATAAATAAAATTTGCAAGAAACGGGATATTGGTGAAAATCCTGAGAAATGAGGAAGTGATGAATAAGGAAATTCGTGTGAAGGAAATTAAATGAAAATAAAAAATAAAATCGGAGTTATGGAAATAAGGAAAGGAGGAATTTAAATTGGATTAATGGAAATCCAAAATTTATAAATAAAAATGCGTATATTATATATTTATATAATTAAATTATATAAATATATTTACACATGTTTTTATATAAATACATATGTATGTATATGAATATTAGTATATATTATAAAATAAAATATATACTATTTTGTCTTAAATAAAGACATGTGTATATTATAAAATGTAGTTATATAATTATAAATATATGGGTACAGATATATATATATGAAATATATATATTATTATTTTAAATAAAAGTATATGAATATATAAGAAAAGTAAATGTAAACTTTATATGTATAAATATTTTATTATAGCATTTATATAATTTATATATATAAATGTTACTTAATTTTAAGTATATATATAAATATACACATATATACTAAACATGTATTTTGTAATGTACAATATGTATTTTGTATATAATATATATTGTATAATGTTATGTATGAAATAATGTATGTATAACATATAATATATATTATATGTATAAAACTTATGGTATAATATATATTATATATAGTATACTAAAAATAGAAATAACCTAAAAATAGAAATAGAAATAAAAAAAAAAAAAAGAAGAATAGAAACAGGGAATCGGGATACCCGATTCCCGTTTCTTCAACAGAAATGGCAAGGAAGCCGGTCGGCGCCGGCGGCCAGGAAAGGGAAGGGAGAGAGAGTGACCACTGTCGACGAGAGAAGGAAGAGGAAGGGCCGGTGACGACGGACGCAGAGGAAGAAACGAAAAGGAAAACAGAGGCGAAAACCGAAAGGAAAAAGGAAGGAGAGATCGGCGGTGCCAGCCGATCCGGGCACCGCCACCGCCACCAACGCCACCGGCAAGGACCAACAAAGGTGAAGGAGACCACCGGCGGTGAAGGAAACGGCGGAGGAAGGAAGAAACGGAGGAGAAAGGAGCCGAAACCCACCCTCCTAGGTCCGGCACCGTCGCCGGCAATGGGGAGAAACGGAGACCAGATCTGGCGTCTCCGCAACTCCGGCAAGCTGAGGGAGGCGTGAACCGGCGGAAAAGAGGACCGCCGGCGGCCGAACCGGCGGGATGAGGCACAAACCGGTCTGAACCGGTCCGGCCAAAGAAAGGAGAAAAGAAAAGAAAAAGGAAAGAAAAAGGAAAAAAAGAAAAAGAAAAAGAAAAGAAAGAAAGAAAAGAAAAAGAGGAAAAAGGAAGAAAAAGGAAGAAAAAGAGGAAAAAGGAAAATTTCGGGAATTCGGAAAATTCCCGGAAATTCGACAACCCGGGATTTTACAAATTCGGTAAGAAATTTCCCGAGAATTTAATTTTAGAAAAAAAATTAAATAAATTATGAAAAATTCTAAAAAATTAGAATTTTAATTCCAGAAATTATTTTCAGCAATCGAGATAAGGAATCGGGAGAAATGGAGTGCGGGCGCGATCGATAAGCAGAATTCGCCGACCCGGAAAAAGGTAAGGGATGCATGTGCAGCACTGTAAGGATACTCAGTCTGCATAATTTAATTTGAAATATTTTATGCAATTATTTTATGAAAATTATTATGATGCATGAATTGCTGAAATTAATTTGGGAAGAAGTACTGGCTGAAAGATTTTAAACTGTATTTTCCGTGCAGGAGGTTAGTGAATCGGCAGCCGTTATGCTGCCGAAAATTTTAGAAAAACTTTATAAAATCATATTAAATGATTTATTTCCGAATTTCGATAGTAAATCACGAAACATGAGGAAATTTCTAAATTTCATAAAACATGAATATAATGAGATGGAACTTTAGAATATTCATGTATTCGAGAACGGTGATAATGAAATCACCGAAAATTCTCGAAATAGATAAATTACACGAATTACGAGACGAAAGATGAAGTGAAATACAGTGAATATTTTTATGGATATTTTTATCAATATTCACTAAAGGATTATAACCCTTATGGTTTTAAATCATAGAATTATATAATTATATAAATTCCCATAAAGGTGTATTTTATGATAAAAAAATACGGTTTTGAGACTGGTTGGTATTCTTATCATGCTGATACATGATATGTGACATGTTTAGTCCCGGTCGACACCTGATCCGTGATCCACCGAGGACAATATAGATTATGGTCATAGATTTGACCGGTTTAGTCCTTTACCCTCCGGGGTTTATAGTACGACAAGATTAACGTCTATATTAAAATCCATAAATGATAGGTGACATGTTAAAAAGGGAAATATTTTACATGACATGGAATATGTCAAACGAAAAAGGCCATACCGAGCAGAGACTCGATGATTGAACCGTGGGAGCCACCTCTAGAGTCCTTCGGGAACTAAGTGCTACACGTGTTCCGATATTTCAGTACAGGCCATACCGAGCAGAGACTCGATGATTGAACCGTGGGAGCCACCTCTAGAGTCCCTCGGGAACTAAGTGCTACACGTGTTCCGATATTTCAGTACAGGCCATACCGAGCAGAGACTCGATGATTGAACAGTGGGAGCCACCTCTAGAGTCCTTCGGGAACTAAGTGCTACACGTGTTCCGATATTTCAGTACAGGCCATACCGAGCAGAGACTCGATGATTGAACCGTGGGAGCCACCTCTAGAGTCCTTCTTCGGGAACTAAGTGCTACACGTGTTCCGATGTTTCAGTACAGGCCATACCGAGCAGAGACTCGATGATTGAACCGTGGGAGCCACCTCTAGAGTCCTTCGGGAACTAAGTGCTACACGTGTTCCGATGTTTCAGTACAGGCCATACCGAGCAGAGACTCGATGATTGAACCGTGGGAGCCACCTCTAGAGTCCTTCGGGAACTAAGTGCTACACGTGTTCCGATGTTAGTATTAGAAATCGTAGGATATTATGACGATAAGTAAGTGAGTGTGATTCGTGAATTCGACAAATGTCAAAGAATGAAATAGATTTTAATAGCTTATTCTGCTTTTTAACGGACAGAACTAATTAAGAGAGTACATTAAAACATGAAATAAGTTTTAAAGAAATAAGATGATGATTTAACTAATATTCTTTTCAAGGAATATACGGATATTAATTATTCTATTTAAAGGCTTTATTTCGTAGAAGCATTATTTTGAAAGGAATATGAAAAAGGTTATGAAAGATTAAAAAGGAAAAGGATTTAATAATTCAAAACAAAAGAAAAAGAAAATTTTTCTCTACAGTTGCTTCTAGGTTCCGTAACAAGTATGGTATTCTAAAATACCTACCTTACTCCATTCGGATCCCTAGCCGACTGTAGTATCTTTCCTACATGCGAGCCTAGAGCCCATAAGAAAAAAAAGAAAAAGATTTTCAGCATATAGGAAGCTGAGTATCAAGTGAGGCATATAATTCTCTTACTGAGCCGTGGTTTTGCTCACCCCTTAATTTTCAACATCTCAGGTTTTGATGAATGTGAGATCAGTGCATTGTGGATCCTGGCTGTACACGAAGAACAATGTGTCAAACCGACTGTTTATTTGAGGTATGATCATTTATTCTCTGTATTTAGACATGTCAACAGTACTACTTGTCTGATTTATTACGATAGGGGATGTGTATAACATAAACAATACATTGTAAAATTGTTTAACAGCTAGTACAAGTGAAGTATCACAGACAGCCCAACCGGTTAAGATGTGTATAAGTAGGGTAAAAATGTGGTCACGGGTCGTGACAAGTGTCCCTTCCTCGCCGGCTCTTCGCCAGCGGCCGGTTCTTCGGCGGTTCACTGGCTCCTCGGCTGGTCGACGGCACGGCGAAGCTATCGGTGCCCTCCGTTTGCCCTGGATCAGCGGCACGGTGGCGGATCAACTTGATTTAGCTTCGGTTTCTTCCGCTCTTCGCCGGCCTTCCTCCGCCGTTCTCCGCCCCAACGGTGGCCTCCATCCTCTTCCTCTCCCTCCGACGATGCTTCGGTGGCAGTGGCAGTGGCGGTGGCCAATTCCGCCGGCACCGCCGTCTCCTATTTTCTTTTCTCTTCCGGCTTTTCCGTCGATTTCGCTTCCTGTTTTGGTTTCTTTCTTTCCGTCGCCGGTCGATTTCTTCTCCTCTTGCTTTGCCGGCGACGGTGCTTCTCTTCCCTCCTCTCCTTTCCTTCTCCGGCGGCCCCTGACGGGGGCGGCAAAATCTGTGTTATTAACACAGAAACGGGAACGGGTGTTTCCCGTTTCTGTTATTTCCATTTTTTTTATATTATATATATAAACATAATATAACACACACATATATATATATTTTTACACAAAATACATATATATATAAATTTTAATTTGAATTAATATATATTTCATATATATATATGTATTTATAGATATATATTGTATTACAATATATATATAAATTTTGATAAAATAATATTTACTTTTCTTATATATGTATATATTTATATATATACATAAAAGATCATATTTATATACATATGTATTATTTAAATGTACTAAATAGTATATATATACATGTATATACTAATGTATATTAATATATACTATATAGTAGTTCAATACATATGTATTTGTATAAAAAATACATTTATATAATATATAATTATATAAATATATTTTATATTCTTTTCTCCTTTTTCTTATTTAATTTGGATTTCCATTTATCCAAATTAAATTTCCTCAATTTCCTCACTTCCTTAATTTCCGGAATTTCAACGATATTCCATCTCGTAAATAAATTTTATTTATTTACTTTAATTTATTTATTTCCTCTTATCTGTTTTCTTTAATATTAATTTCCAAAATAGAAAATTTGCGGTTATCACAGATTGAGAAACATAAGACTAAAACATCATAAACGTACTAGAAAATGTTATAAACATAAGGCTAAAAACATCATAAACACTAGTCATAGTAAAAGATCATAACAAGCTAAATGCTCATCTCGCACAACAATCACAATCAACGCCGAGGAAACATCTTGTGATATTGGTCCATGAAGTCCTCTTGCTGCATACGAATATCTTGGACCTCATCGTACAAAGTAGCCTACGTCTCCTCCACATTGTCGAGACGAATATTGAGTTTACTAAATTGACCATCGAGCTTATCAAAGCACTGAGTGAAGGTCTGCTGGAGATGTTGAAGCGTGAGCATGATCTGGTCATTAGATGCGGACCCTGATGGTGCGAAGGAAGAAGCAGGGGCTTCCTCTTCAGGAGCAGGAGCATCCTCTTCACTAGCATGCTCGGGAGATCCAGGAGCACCATGAGCCTCTTCCCATACTACAGTATCACCTTGCTGACGAGAATACCATCCAAGATTATGTAGTGTAGCAAGGTTGATGGTGGTACCAGGTTCTGGAAGGACACCAGCCTCACAGGAACAATTAATGCCGTGATCGAGCAGATAATATGCAAGTGGCTGTGGGAAGACAATCGTGTGGACCTTGCCAAGAACAAGCTTCACCCAATCTTGGAGAATGAAATGAACAAGGTCTGGCTGCTCACCGTCAGGGGAATGAATGTGGTGGAGCCAGAAGCGATCAAGTCGCCGGAGTTGAGAATATTTGGTTCCTAGTGGGTGAAGATTCCAAGAAATGATAATGTGAAGAAGTCTTGCGAAGATGGGAAGGTCACCCGCACGGTCATTGACTACATTAAATTCTAATGGGACGTTGACATTTTCATGCACAAGACCATCCTCCGGAATGCGAAATGCACACGAGAGAGAATATTTGGTGATTTCAACATCTCTACCCATAACAAAAGATTGAATTCCCACCACTTTGCATAGGTCATTTGGAGAATAGATAACTTTGGCATTTGAAAAGAATGCTCGAATGATGTTCAAAGGAGCCGGAGTGTTGATTTTGAGAAAGTGTGTCCAATGGAAGGCTTTACAATTGGCCAAGTAGGGAAAGTTAATCGATTCCAAGAAACCGAAGTCAATTGGACGACAATGTTTAATACGCATATTGGCAAATTGGGTATTGTAACGATTTTTCTCTTCCGCATTGCGAAAGAATCGATTGAAAGTGGTTGGAACAGAAGAGGAGGAGGAAGAAGGACGAGTTCTTTTCCTTGTGGAGGCATGTTTGATTTTAGGAGCCATGTGAAGGGAAGGTTGAGTTCAAAAGATGAAGGAAATTTTGTTGACGAATTTCACCGAACAGGTGATAGGCACAGGTTTGGTGAACTATTGATGAGTGTGTGGGGAAATGTAAACTTATCCAACAACATAATACCACAGATCAATATGCAAGCAATAAGTTTGATGAAGATATGATGCTGAAATATTCAAAGGATGCTAAGTTATAAGCACTAGAGTTAGATAAAAAAACATGGGTTTTATGTGAAATGAAAAATATAGCATAGTGAAAATTGATGCAGAAACTTGAAATGGGTTAACAAGATATGATGAAATAATCAAGATATGCAAGAAAAATTGATGAAAATGAGTGAAGAACACTTACAATTGAAATGTTGGGTGAATAGTGATGAACACAAGGGAGATGAGAGGAAGTTGAAATTGATGAAGATTTGGTGTGAAAGGATGAGGAGAAGTGAAAGAGAAGGAGAAAAGAGGAAAAATGGTGAAGAAAGGAAGCGATTTGGTGTAGAAATGGTGTAGATCTTGAAGTTTTGGTGAAGGAGAATAGAGGGGGGAACGTCTCTGTGGATGGGGAAGATGAATAGTGGGAGAAAAGAGAGGAAATCTCGACTTTTAACAAAGGTCACGCATGGATTCTGGCCGATGGGATCGATCCCTTTACTGGGGGGATCGATCCCTTTTTGGCATAATACACTCCTACCCATTTTGATGCTAACGGATCGATCCCTCATAGCAAAAACCTAGATTTCTAGGCCAAAATGACCCGGGAATCAATCCAATTTGCATAAGAATTGACCCCTTAGTCCATTGCCTTAGTTTTGATGCAGAAAAATGATTTGAAACTTAAAGAACTTGTGCATTTTCATTGTTTAAAATCAAAATCTGGTTTGGCCACTTGGGATGCATGAGATATGACTTGAAAAATCCAAAAAAAATGCAGAAAAATGCAGAAAATTGCAGAAAAATGCTGAAAATATGCAGAACAGCTTTGAACACTAAGTGAAAATGTCTTAAACATCAGAAGTGGGTTTTGGCTAATGAAGAGCACACAAAGTTCAACAATTCAACCTCAAAAGCTAAGATCATGAATAGTAGCATGGCAAGTTAAGGTCATGAATTACAAGTATATTTTCCAAATTTCTTTCTTGCAATCATCATAACCAACTTAAGCCATTCATTTAACATCAAAGCAATTCAAGGAGCATTCATAATACCTAATTCACCTCTAAGAATGCAAAATCTCTCCTTGTCCAAGGGTTTTGTGAAGATATTTGCTAATTGGTGCAAGGTATCTACATACTCTAGAATTATGTCCCCTTTTTGCACATGATCTCGTATAAAATGATGTCTAATCTCAATGTGCTTGGTTCTAGAGTGTTGGATGGGATTTTTTGTAAGGTTGATAGCACTAGTGTTGTCACACTTGATAGGAACTTCGTTCATTTCTATTCCGTAGTCTCTCATTTGTTGTCTAATCCATAAGACTTGAGCACAGCAACTTCTGGAAGCTATATATTCAGCCTCGGTTGTGGATTGAGCTACGCTATTTTGTTTCTTAGAGAATCATGAAATAAGCCTACTTCTTAAGAATTGACATGTTCCCGATGTGCTTTTCCTATCCACTTTGCATCCACCAAAATCAGCATCGGAATAAGCATGGAGAGCAAGTGTAGAATCTTTAGGATACCAAAGTCCTAAGGAAGAGGTGTCTTTAAGGTATCTAAGGATTCTTTTTACTGCTTGTAGGTGTGATTCTCTAGGAGATGACTGAAATCTAGCACACAAGCATACACTAAACATTATATCGAGTCTACTAGCAGTTAAATATAGCAATGAACCAATCATAGACCTATATAGTTTAGTGTCTATACACTTTCCTCCTTCATCCTTATCAAGCTTGATATTTGTGCTCATTGGTGTAGAGTAAGGTTTAGACTCATCCATTCCAAATCTTTTGAGCAAATCTTTAGTGTACTTAGCTTGATTTATGAAAATACCTTCTTTGCATTGTTTAACTTGAAGTCCTAGAAAGAAGGTTAACTCTCCCATCATACTCATTTCAAATTCACCTTGCATTAATTTTGAAAAATCTTTACACAATGACTCATTTGTAGATCCAAAAATGATATCACCCACATAAATTTGAACTACTAATAAGTCACACCCTTAGATTGGATAAACAAGGTGGTGTCTACTTTGCCTCTTGCAAAACCTTTTTCAATTAAAAACTTTGAAAGTCTTTCATACCAAGCTCTAGGAGCTTGTTTTAATCATTTAAAGCCTTTGATAGTTTGAAAACATGGTTAGGAAACTTCGGATTTTCAAAACTGGGTGGTTGTTCAACATAAACCTCTTCATTTATTTAACCATTTAAAAAGGCACTTTTTACATCCATTTGATATAATTTAAAATCCTTGTAACATGCAAAGGCAAGTAGCATCCTAATGGCTTCTAATCTAGCTACCGGAGCATATGTTTCATCATAGTCTATTCCTTTTTCTTGCCTATATCCTTGAGCCACTAACCTAGCCTTGTTTCTAACAATAATGCTATTCTCATCCATCTTATTCTTGAATATCCATTTGGTTCCAATGATGGGATAATCATTAGGTCTTTCTACTAGTGTCCACACTTTGCTTCTCTCAAATTGATTTAATTCCTCTTGCATGGCCATAATCCAATTTTCATCTTTCAAGGCCTCATCCACATTCTTTGGCTCAAATTGTGACACAAAGGCTACATGTTGACATATGTTTCTATAGGTTGACCTAGTTCTAACGCCAATTTTTGGATCTCCAACAATATCATTATCCTTCACATATCCAAGTTCTTTAGAACACCTAGATTATTTCTCAATTATTTCTTGTTCCATGGACTCCTTATTTTTGTTAATATTCAGATCTTTTAATTGTTCTCTAACATCCTTATCTTGGGATGGATCAACTATAGGTTCATCAAAGATCCTACTTCATCATCAAGATTGGTTCTACTAGTGATATTTGATTCATCAAAGATTACATGTATTGACTCTTCTACTACAAGTGTTCTTTTGTTGAAAACTCTATAAGCCTTAGAATTTAAAGAATAACCAAGAAAAATACCTTCATTACTTTTTGCATCAAATTTTCCTAGGTTATCTTTACCATTGTTCAAAATAAAACATTTACATCCAAATGGGTGAAAATAACTTATGTTAGGCCTTTTTCCTTTATAAAGCTCATAAGGAGTTTTCTTTAAAATAGGCCTTACCATAGCTCTATTTATAACATAGCAAGCAGTATTTATTGCTTTAGCCCAAAAATATTTAGGTAAGTTATTTTCACAAAGCATGGTTCTAGCCATTTCTTCTAAGGTTTTATTTCGCCTTTCAACTACCCCATTTTGTTGAGGAGTTCTAGGAGCTAAAAAATTATGGCTAATACCGTTTTCATTGCGAAATGTATCAAAACCAAGATTTTCAAATTCTTTTCCATGGTCATTCCTAATACTAGTAATAGAGTAACCTTTTTCATTTTGAACAAGTTTTGAGAAAACAATAAATTTCTCTAAGGCTTTATTTTTCACACTTAAGAAGAACACCCAAGAAAACCTAGTGTAATCATCAACTATGACAAAACCATAGTGTTTTCCTCCTAAGCTAGTTGTCCTAGTTGGTCCAAAGAGATCTAAGTGGAGAAGTTGAAGTGATTTAGAGGTTGTAACACACTTCTTAGATTTAAATGATATTCTCTTGTGTTTCCCTCTTACACATGCCTCACAAACTTTATCATTTTCAAATTGAAGCTTAGGCAAACCTACCACTAAGTCTCCTTTGACTAATTTAGATAAAACATGCATGCTAGCATGACCTAGTCTTCTATGCCATAACCAAGGTTCATCTTCTCTAGTGGCCATAAAGCATATATTCTTGCTATTTAGTTCATCTAAATTAACAATATAAATGTTTCCTTGTCCATGTCCAATAAAGAGAATTTGATTAGTTTTAGCATCAACAACATTGCAACATAAAGCATCAAACACAACTTTAAAACCCTTGTCACACAATTGACTAATACTAAGCAAATTATGTTTTAAACCTCTAACATACAAAACATTCTCAATAATTGAAGAAAGAGTTACCAATGGAGCCAATTCCTTCAATTTGTCCTTTGGAGTTGTCTCCAAATGTGACTTCTCCACCACTTTTATGCTTTAGGAACTTGAAGTGGCTCTTATCACCTGTCATGTGTCTTGAGCATCCACTATCAAGGTACCAATGCTCCTTGGACTTAACCTTGTAGCAATACTCTTCCTCCTACATACAAACACATCAAGCTTTTATCTTAGGTACCCAAATTTTCTTGGGTCCTTGAGAGTTAGTACTAATAATTTTTTATCCTTTAGGGATCCATTTCATTTTTAGGGACTCATCACTTGAATTTAAAACATGTTTAGGCACCCAAATCTTGACAGCCATTTTTTCTTTAATCATGGTCTTCCTAGAGGTGCATGCTTGTGAAGAATGTCCTAGTTTATTACATAATGTGCACAAAACAAATTTTCTATCTTTAACTACAAAATTTTTTAGATGAGTTTCTTTGTTTGATGCATTAGAGCCTAACCCTTCTCTATCAAAGAATGCTCTTTGGGTCTCCAACATATGATCAAGTTTTTGTTAACCCATATAAAATCTAGAAAATGAGTTTTGCAAATTAGTGTTCTTTTTATTTAATTCTTCTATTTCTAGATTTGCATTTTCTAATTTCTTATCACATTCTAATTTAACATTCATAAGCATTTCATTTTCCTTTTTCAACTTAGAGATCATTTTCTTATATTTCAAATTCATGCATTCAAATTCATTTGCTAACTCATCAAATGCATCTTGCAATCCATCAAAAGTGTATTCATTAGTATCTAATGACTTAGATGTTACCTTCTCATCTTCAAAAGCCATAAAACAAAGGTTGGCTACTTCATCTTCCACATTCTCTTCATCGGAGCAATCACTATCACTCCATGTAGCCACCATTGCCTTCTTTTTTGATTTCTTCTCATTTTGCTTTCTATAAAGAGGACAATCAAATTTAATATGACCAGGTTTTTTGCATTCATAACAAATAATTTGGTCCTTTTCTTTCCTACTAGTTTCTCCTCTATTGAACTCTCTCCTAGGAGGTCGCCTAGAGTTTCCACTAGCTCTCATCCTCATGAATTTGTTGAATCTCTTGGCGAACATAGCCATTTCTAAATCCTCATCATCACCACTTTCATCATGATCGTCCTTTGATTCCTCAATTGTGGTGGACTTTAGAACTACTCCAACTTTCTTTAGGGGATCTTGATTTCACTTAATTTTCATCTCATAAGTAAGTAAAGATCCCATAAGTTCATCTAATGAGAGTGTATGAGGATCCTTGGATTCCTCAATAGCAGTGACTTTAGCTTCCCATGATTTAGGTAAGCTATTGAGTATCTTTTTCACCATTTATACATTAGAGTATGTTTTTCCTAAGGCTTTAAGACCATTTATAATGTCAGTAAACCTAGTAAACATGTCACTAATTAACTCATCATTCTTCATTCTAAACATTTCATAGTCTTGAGTGAGCATGCCTACTTTTGTTTCCTTAACTTGTGTGGTTCCCTCATGTGTGATGGCTAGTTTATCCCAAATTTGTTTAGCATTCTCACATTGTGAAACTCGATTATATTCATTTGGTCATAATGCACAAAATAGTGTGTGCATTGCCTTAGCATTTAGTTGTGCCATTCTAATATCGGTAGTATCCCACTCATCCTCTTTCTTTGGCACATCCTCCCCATCTACTTTCTTAATAGGGACAAGAGGGCCTTTAACTATAATCCTCCACACTTCATAATCATTAGCTTGAATGAATAACATCATCCTAGTCTTCCAATAAGCATAATTTTCACCATTGAAGAGTGGTGGTCTAACCGTAGAGTGTTCCTCTCCTACCAAAGGTGTGATACACTAGTTTGAGCCATCTAGATTGTTTTTACTCGAAGGGAATTACTCCTAATCGATTCTCGAGTCCAAGCACTAATACCAATTGTTGGCTCTACCGAAAGGGGAGTGAATCGGTTTTTATACTAAATTTTGGCTTTTCTAAGGATTTAATTCACAAATGCAATAGATAAAGCAATAATGAAATAAATGTAGTAAGTAAAGAAGGATAAGAGAAGCAAACACAGATTTTATAGAGGTTCGGCCAATCTCTTGCCTACGTCATCTCTCCTTGATCCTCTTGTCAAGGGATTGATTCCACTCTTCCTTTGGAATTCTTACAAACCACTTCAAGATGTGGTGATACCTCTTACACTTTCTCTTGATGGCTTAGAAACAACCTTCTAAGTCTATCTCCTTACAATGCTACCTTCACTCTTACAATAATAACCTCACAAGGTTTGCTCACACCTTTGAGAATCAGCAATTTGAGTGAGTAGGTGAAAAACAAAGTAATTTCCAACAAATGGAGTACAAAGAGTAAATATTTCTGCTAGGATTTCTTTCTTGAATGTATGAGAGTTTCTTCAGTGCATGTTCTGCTTCCAAACTTCATAAATGCCTCTATTTATAACTCACCAAACGATTGGAACGGTTGGTGAAGCATTTAATGCAATTCCTCCCGTTGAAACCCTCAAAAACTAGCATTGGGGTCAGGTTTCGTGCAAACGGTTCGATCCCTTTACCAAACGGATCGATCCCTTTTCTCCAGAATGCATTCCAACCTGTTCCAGGATGCTTCTCCAACTTTCTACCAAAATGGGACTGATCCTTCTACAATAGGGATCGATCCCTTTTAACCAAAATGCTTTTCTGCACGTCTTTAACTGCAATTTGAGACAGTTTATGGTTTTTTGTGATTCTAAGTCAGTTAAAAAAACTTCTAACACTTTTCTAAGAGTATTTACTGACTTTTTCAATTGAAATCACAATCCTAAGCTTGTTTAAAATATTTTCTATAATTGAGTTCATTCAAAGCAAATTTACTTTGTAGAAAAATCATTTTTAAGCTTACTTGAGTTTTGTCATTTCAAAATACTTGTCAATTTAAAGTTAACAAAAAATGTGGGTGCCAAAGCATGCTGTAAATAATGATGAATTGTGTTTGAAATGGATCCTTAAAGGATCAAAAATTATTTACACTAACTTTCATGGACCCAAGAAAATTTGGGTACCAAAACATGCTTGAAATTGTTTATTATAGGAGTGTTAGAGCATGGAGCTACAATGAAGTTCAAATGCTCTACACATCCCATGGAGTTTGCTTGTGCCAATAAGAAAGAGAAAAAGCTTGGGAATCCATCCTTGTCAAGATCACAACAATTCCTCAAAAGATAGCTTAAGGTGGATTCAACAAATCAAGGCAAAGCATTGTCAAGCAAAAGAGTTTTGTAAGCTTAAATTCTATCTTCTCAAAACTCATATTTGTTAAAATTATTTGTGTGATTTAATGAGGCATTTTATTGATGATTCTTGATGCATTGAATGAAAAGCATGTTTAATGATTTTGAAATGATATTGTGTGATTTGAGCAAGTATGAGATGTGTTGATAATATATTTATTTCCTCCAAAATTGTCAAATATGTCATGTATGCAAAATGCCATGTCATGAGCATAAATGAGAAAAATGCATATGAAAATTATGACATAATGTTCACAAATGTGGTAATTTGATGATATGTGCTTAAAGTCTATGTGAACATGTTTGTTTTGACATATTTGTGTTTTCCAATGCCTTGGTTTTGATAAAATATGCATAACTCTTAAAATGACCTCTTTTGAGACCAAAAATGCATTTTATGGTGCAAATCCTTCCAAAAGTGTGAAATCTATTGTTAAATAATTTTTCATCCATATTTTTCATTCATACAAGTCCAAAATCATGTTACACAAATGTTTAAACTTTTACTTGGACTTCAAAAACTCAAAAACGAAGTTTTGGCACCCCTAAAGTTGATTTTTAAGCCAAAATTCTGCAAAAATTGAATGAGGGATGATCCCTTCACAAGGAGGATCGATCCTCCAGCAAAAATGCAGAATTTTTACATTCTAGAAATTAGGGATCGATCCCCCTACACTTGGGATCGATCCCCCCCAAGACAAAATGCCTTCCCTGCACATTTTTAGTCAAATTTGAGAAAGATTTTGCATTAACTTCATACTCTCTTTCTACTAAGCTCAAAATACATTGTTTTAACTCCTTTTTGATGATCTTTTCAATATGAAAAATCATTTTCATTGGTATCTTGCCTCAACTTCAACAATTTGTATTATTCTTAACAATTAATATCTTCTTTCCTTGAACTTAAAAGTGCAAATTCATTTTTCTTATTGAAGACATTCATGAATTGCATAAATCTTGAAATAATCTTGAAATATACTTTCAATGAATACTTAAATATTGTTTTGAGAACTATTTCAATGATTTGTGTATTGATTTAAAAAATTAGATGAACTTGTGCATAATGACTATTGATCATACATTTTGTTCATCTTAGTCAAGCATGCTTAGAGGATTTTATCTCATAGCTTGACTCACATATTCCCATTAGACATCATGATATATTTCTTAGTGGAATATAAATAATTAAAGGTTAATATATTTGCTTGAATGATAGAATGATCAAAACTTGACCTTAAGGATTGAATTCAAATATGACTTAGGTAAATATAATGTTTGAGATGCCTAACACATTACCTAGAGTCATAATTGCCCTTGGCCTACAATTTGTGATGATAAATGGATCTTAAATGTTCAAATGCATGAAAATTTGTCATCCATGAACTTAGATTGATCTTATGGCCAAATTTCTAAAGAACTTAGGCTTTAATGACAACATCAACATTCAAAGATAAATGCAAACTTGAACAAATGCACTTTGATTGATATACATGCATTGAATCTTGATTGTTTTGATGTTGAACTTGCATGTTTACTTAAGATGAATCAAAGATCATGTCTATGAGATGAGATTATTAGTTTTCATGAAATTGTACTTGACCTCACTCATAGATTAAAAATCTTAATGATAAAAGATATTTTAGCTTAATAATATTGATTCACTTGAGACATTTTTAGTTAGGACATTTTTGCATGAGACATTTTTGTGCCAGAATTTGTGGTTAATTGATATATGTATTAATTCTAAGCACATGCTTATTTGAAAATGAGTTATAAGCTCAATGCATATGATATGTCATCTAACTTCAGCTCATAATCATGATTTATTGACATGCACCTTAGTTAGACCTTAGAGAATAATTGATGTATCTAGGTGCACTTGCTTCATTGCTTACCAATTGGGAACTTCTTACAAAATTATTCATGAACAATTGGTATAGGAACGTAAGCCATGTCCTTTGCATCTCATATATTTTCTTTAAGGACATTGACTTATTTATTTGTGCTATTAGTCCCATGTACTAACATGTTTCTTGTTGGATGGAGCATATTTCTTGGTTCTCACATTTATTAAGCCATAATTTTAGGGGGAGCATAATTTTTCCTTCTTTTGAAAACCATGCTAATATTTAGGGGGAGCTTTATATTTAAAACCATGCTTTATTTGAGGGGGAGTATTTCCTCAAAAGAATTTTCAAAGCAAATTTACCTTAAGTTTTGTGATATCAAAAAGGGGGAGATTGTTAGCTTTAAATTGACATATGTATTTTGAAATGACAAAAACTTAAGTAAGCCTTAATGTTTCTTTCATATTTTAAATTTGCTTTATTACACATAATTCTCTCAAACCATTTTAAGTGTTCATATCAAACATTAAGACCATTATTCAATTGTATATTCCTATTGGTCTTAATACTTTACAAAATGAGTTTGAATGTTTTCAGTAAGTAATTTTCTTAAAAATATATTGAATATAAGTTTAGAAAATTACTTAATAAGTTTTTGGACTAAGTCTTCATTTGAGAAAGTCATGAAAAACTCCCATAAAATTCATAATTGTTTTGGGGTGAATTAAAACCAAAGATCACATCATTTCTAACCCAAAATGGCCTAGAAAAGTGCAGGAACAAGTTGAGGGATCGATCTCCTATGTTGAGGGATCCATCCCCAAGTGGCAAAATGCTCCGGGAAGCAAAATTGAAGCATGGGATCGATCCCTTCATGGCAGAATGCCTTAGAGGCATGGAATGAAGCATGAGATCGATCCCTTCATGGCAGAATGCCTTGGAGGTATGGAATGAAGCATGGGATCGATGCCCTAAGGCATAGGATCGATCCCCTACCTCGAAAAAGCACTCCAACGGCTAGATTTTGTGAGATACAATGGTAACTTTCAGTTTTGACTCTACCCAGCGTCAAGAACACATCCAAGGGACTATTGTGATAACCACAAATTTTTGAATTTTTATATTATTTATTCGAAAATTTAAGTTTAAATGTGAAAGATAAATTAAAGTAAATAAAGGAATTATTTACAAGATGGAATATTGTTGAAAATTCCGTAAATAATCAAGTTAAGGAATTGATAAATTATATGGAGGAAATTAATTTGGATAAATGGAAATCCAAATTAAATAAGAAAATGAGAAAAGAAAATAGAAAATATATTTATATAATTATATATTATATAAATATATAAATGTTATGTAAATTATATACAAATATAAATAAATATATAGATATATACACATATATATACACATATATATACTAACTATGTATTTTGTAAATACAAATATATAGTACTATACTATATATAATAATAATATTATGTGTATTATATATATAATATAAATATAATATATGTTATATTATAAGTATAATATATATTATATAGTATAGATAAAAAAAAAAAAAAGAAACACAAAACGGAAGGAAAGGAATCGGGAAGCATCCCGATTTTGCTTCTCGAGTGGTAGCCGGCCACCGCTGCCGGCAAGAAAGAAAGAGAGAGGAAGGGAGAGACGATGTCACCGGCGAAGAAAGGAAGGGAAGAGGACGACCGGCGAAGGAAAATCGGAAGGAAAACAGAAGCGGAAACGCGATGGAGGCCGGGAAGAAAAAGAAAATGGATCTGGCGGTGCCGGCCAAACCAGCCACTGCCACTGCCATCGAAGCACCGCCGGAGGGAGAGGAAGACGATGGAGGCCACGATTCAGGCGGTGAACGGCGGAGGAAGGCCGACGGAGGAGGAGAAGAAACCGAAGGTAAACCGAGTAGATCCGCCGCCGTGCTGTCGATTCGTGACGAACGGAGGCCAGATCCGGCTTCGTCGTGGTGCCGGCCAGCTGTGGAGCCGCTGAACCGCTGGAGAACCGATAGCTGGAGGAGAACCGGCGGTGAAGGGGGGGCTAACCGGTCTGACGGGAAAGGAAAAGAAAAAGAAAAGAAAAGGAAAAAGAAAAAAAAAAAGAAAAGAAAAGAAAGAAAGAAAAAGAAAAGAAAAAGAAAAAGGAAAAGAAAGAAAGAAAAGAGGAAAAAGAAGAAAGAGAAAAAAAGAGAATTTCGAAAATTACGAAAAATCCCGAGAATTCGAAAAATCGAGAATTACGGGAATCGGTAAGAAATCCCGGAAAGTGATAAATTATTTAAATAATTTATTTATTTAAATAATTATGGAAAAATTCTAAAATTTAGAATTTTAATTTTCAGAAAATTCCCTCGATGACCGAGCCGATGAAATCGGGAGATGGAGTACGGGCGCGACCGGTAAGAGGAAGTCGCCGACCCGAAAAAGGTAAGGGATGCATGTGCAGCACTGTAGGGATATTCAGTCTGCATGTTTTAATTACGAAATATTTTATGAAAATATTTTATGAAATTATTATGATAAATGATTGGTTGGAATTTGGAATAAAGTACTGGCTGAAAATTATAAACTGTATTTTCCGTGCAGGAGGCTAGCCAATCGGCAACCGTTATACTGCCGAAAAATTATCGAAAAATTATCGAAAAATTCTCGAAAAATTACTGAAAATCATAATAAACGATTTTATGTCACGAGAAATGATTTTCAAACACGAAAATCGAGAAAAGAAATATTTTCATAAAAACATGAATAAAATGAAAGTGGTTTTACATTTATTCATGTTTTCGAAAATGGTGATAATGAAATCACCGAAAAAAATTCTCTTGATATGTAAGTTGCACGTAATACGAGATGAAAAAATAAAAGGAAATAAAGTGAATATTTTTATATATATATTTTTTAAATATTCACTAAATGGTTTTATAACCTTTATGGTTTTAAATGATGAAATTATATATTTTATAAATTTCATAAAGGTTTTCTGATGATGAAAAATACGGTTTTGAGACTAGATGGCATCCTATCATGCTGATATGTGATATGTGATATGTAACATGTGATATGTAATATGTGATATGTGATATGTAGTCCCGGCCGACACCTGATCAGTGATTCGCCGAGGACAATTATAGACTATGGCCATAGATCTGACATGATTATTCATACCCTTCGGGGTCTATAGCATGATACGAGTAACGACCCAGTGGACGGGATGGGCGTGCCTCAGTCTCCATATATGAAAATGTTTTATATGATATGTGATATGTGAAATGTAAATGTTTTACATGATATGTGACAAGTTAAATGAAAATGATTTACATCATTTTACATAATGCTTATTTTAGTACTGATTTTAGTACTACGAGATGATTTTCATATGATATGTGATATGAACATGTAATATGTTCAAAAGGAGAAAGAGTTTATAAGTCCAATATTCTTACTATGATTTAAATTGAATATTAGACTACATGTGACATGAATACGTGATATGTTTTCCAAAAAGGAAAGATGAGGAAAATAAATCTAATCTTCTTATTTTAATGTTTAAATTGAATATTAGATTTAAATGATATATATGCTATACAAAAAGGATTTAATAGTTGATTTTGCTATTTAAAGTACTGTACTAATTATAGTTGTAAAGTAAAACATGAAATGGATTTTATATGAGAATGATGAGAATTTAACTAATATTCTTTTCAAAGAATATATGAATATTAGTTATTTTATTTAAATGCTTTATTTTATAAAAGCATTATTTTGAAGAGAATATGAAAATGATATGAAATGAAAAGGTAAAAGGATATAAATTTCAAACGAAAAGAAATTTATTACTCTCTACAGTTGCTTCTAGGCTCCGGAACAAGATAGGTATTTCAAAATACCTACTTTACTCCATCTGGATCCCTAGCCGACTGTAGTATCTTTCCTACATGTGAGCCTAGAGCCCATAGGAAAAATGAAAAAGTTTTTCAGCATATAGGAAGCTGAATATCAAGTATGCATATAATTCCCTTATTGAGCCGTGGTTTGCTCACCCCTTAATTTTAACATTTCAAGTTTTCGAAGACTAAGATTTTAACACTTAAAGAATTTCAGCTGCGCATTTGGGGACGATGCGACAGCTCGACTTATGACATAAGGTACGATCATTTATTTTTCGTATTTAGACTTATTTACAGTACTACTTCCTTATGAATTAAAATAGGGGATGTATTTCATATTATAATTTAATATGAAATTGTTAATATGTAAAAGAAAAATAAAGTATCGCAGACAGCCCAACCAAATAAGATGTATAGAAAAAGGTGAAAAATAGGGTCACGGGTTGTGACAACTATAAAAATAGGCTTGGAAGATTAAGAAAGTAAGAGGAACAGCTGAGCAGCATTATTCTTCATGTTCTCCATTTTCCTCAAGTCTTAACAACATTTCAAGTGTTAAAATTCTTCATATTCTATCATTTTTTCTTCCTTGTATAAACTAGCACAAATATTGTATAGGCTTTTCTTTGTGCTTAACCTTTGTAATCATTTGCCTATCTAGAGGTATCTCCTTGATTACACAAACTAGAAAACCCATTCATAATTTGTAAAAGGGAGTGAACCCTTGAGTGCTTCATTGTAAGTAAGGATTGGGTAAAAGGTTTTCTCCTTGAGCCATAAAAGGGAGAGGTTGTAAGATTTCCTTCTTGAGCTTGGAAAAGGAAGGGGAAAGGTTTTCTCCTTGAGCCCGAAAAAAGGAGAGGTGTAAAGGTTTCTCTTGAGCCTTAAAAAAGAGAGAGCTTTCTCCTAAGCCTACGAAAAAGAGGGATTGTAAAGACAAATTCAAGTTAGTGAATATGGGGAAAATCCTTGGGAGCGTCTTAAGGTAGAGGACATAGGCAAAGTTGCCGAACCTCTATAAATCGCTTGTGTACATTTCTCATTCCCTTCTCTCTTTATTTACTTGCAATTATATTTGTGCTTATTGTATTGAATTTGGATTGCATGCTTGCATAGTCTAGAGAACTTAGAAAACATTAATATAGGCTAGTGAATTTAGAAGAACTGAAAAACGAACTTAAGGTTAGTTAAAAACCGATTCACCCCCTCTCAGTATTGTTATAAAGCCAACAAGATACATTCATAACGGTCAATATAGTGACTTGAGTAACATTATCCATTTTGTTTATGCTTACCTGGATGAATATCTAGCTGCAAATTAGCTTGAGCTTGTATCTACACATGCAAATCAACAGATTCTTTGTTAGCTATCGCCAAAGGCACCAAGTAATGTTAAACTTAATTTTGATGCAGCATTGTTTCTTGATGAAAGATGTATTGGTGTGGAAGTGGCAGCTCAAGACTCTCATGGAGAAGTTATTGCTTTGTTGGTTACTAAAAAGGCTGGTTTATTTGATCCATATGTTATTGAATGCATAACATTACAGGAGACTTTAATATTTGCTCAATTAGTGGGTTTTTGCACTATTAAGATTAAAGGTGATTCTTTAGCAACAATCACTATTGTTACTAAAACTCAAAAAGATCACTCTATCGCTAGTATAGTGATTAAATCTGTGAAAGAGTTACTGACTTGTTTCAAGAGTATAATGTTCAACATGTAAAGAGGAGTGGAAATGTTATGACTGATTTGCTAGCAAAGCATGCTAAACTTGTTGATAGTTATATTGTCAAGACGAAAAATTCACCACTTTTTTGTTGAATATCCATTCTTCAAGGTAAATTAAGTTGTAATCTTTATTCTCCTATTTAAATAATTTAAATAGAATCACCATTTGCAATAAAAAAAATTTACTCACATGTGATATCATCGTATAACTTCTTTACTTTTTTTTAAAAGAAAATTATTAATAATAATTTTTTTAAAAAAATGATTTCATTTCCATTTTAAAAATTTTTACCTGTGTGTGCAATATTAGTTTTAGTTATTGAAAGAAAAAATTATAGTTTTAATTATTATAATAACTAGTAAATGTAAAAGCAAAGAGTTAACACTGGCAATTAAAAGCACAGTCTCTTAGTGTTAGTTACTAGTCGTTACATGTGAGTTCGTTCTTTATGTTGCTGTGTTGTTCTTGTGTTTACGTTTCTGTTATGTATTGCCAATCAAGAAATTTGGCTGATTGTGATTTTTTGTGTATAATAATAAAAATGTCTAAAATTCTCGAGGAGTTGTAGGGCAAGTTGACACTGTCTGACAATGAACAAAGTACTACTATAATTGAAAAGGAATAGATTTCTGACTCCATTAAGTGAGGGCAAAACTATCTGGTTGGTTGGGTCTTTACTACAAGGCTGCTTAATCTTGAGGCTATGAGAACAGTTTTCTACAAGATCTATAGATTTTCTGAAGGTTCTTTATCAGGGAAGTTAGAGAGAAGTTGCTGTTCTATTTTGGAGATCGCTTAGAGAAAGACAAAGTGTTGTTGGCATAGCCTTAGTCTTTCAATAAATCCTTAATCGTGCTGAAAGTTTTTTATGCCCTCTCTATCTTGGAAGAAGTGGAGATGTTCTATTGCCCTTTTTGGATTCAGGTCCATGGCCTCCCACTAGGGATGAATAAGACAATTGGAATGGTTGCGTGTTTGTGTTATTCTAGATGTCTACAAACCCTTAAAAAGGGGGATCGGTATCAAGGTGCCTGATGCTGAAGGTACACAGTTGTACTTTTCACTATTAGTTATTTCCAGAGTTCTATTGTGTATGCGGTTGTCTGGACCATCAAGAAGCAAACTGCAGTCAGGCTATCAAGCAGCGTAAGGATAATAACTCTATCATATGTGAGTATGGTGCTTGGTTGCGAGCAGACAAGGATAATAACTCTATCATATGTGAGTATGGTGCTTGGTTGCGAGCAGACATGCCTCGGAACTTCACAGATATTACGAGGCCACAGTCATCGTTGCGTAGGTGAATGGATACTAATGTCTATTTGCAAAATCCTGAAGTGGGGGGTAATTTAGTGGGTCACCACTCTATCATTGTTAGTTGTGCCAAAGATCTAGTACTTCCACATGCAATGGGTGTTTTTGTGGTGGCTTTTAAGGCGGGCGTGTCCAAGGGTTGCAAGGTGGGGTGTCCTCGTAAGGTGGGATTAGTTGGTCGCGGTCAGGAAGGCCATTATTTGAAGAAAAGGGGTCTTATGGATGACAGCCTCCCAAAAGTAATGTTGGAATACAAGCAGGTGTGGATGCAAAAGTATTGGTGGAAACTAGTAACTTTAACATGTCTTCAGCGACAGAGGTTGGCAAGATAAGCATACCTTGCTAGTCCGAATGAGGATTCAAAGTAAGAATTGTCGAGGGTTAGGGTCCCACGAAATGACCAACATGGTCAACCAATATCGATCCCAAATCCTCTTCATAAGTGAAACTAGAGGGAAAAAGGCTGAAATAAAGATGTTATGCGTAAGGTGGGTTTCATTTCTTCTTTTACAGTGGATTGTATTGGTAGCGCAGCTGGTTTCTGTTTGTTATGGGGTAGTTGTACCTACTCTCAACACCACATTGAAGTTATGGTCTCATCTAATAATGTTGGGGAACAATAGTGGGTAATACGGTGTTATGGGCATCTAGCCACTCATTTATGTTCTACAACATGGGAGTTATTACGACATTTGCATGAGGTGGTGTCTTATCCTTAGTTCCTCATAGGGGATTTCAATGAAATTTTGAGGCAAAGGGAATCAACCAAGACTTAATTCCTAGATGAATGTGTTTCAAGAGGTGATTGATGCTTGTGAACTTATTGAGTGTCCTGTGCAAGGTATATGGTTTACGTGGAGTAGGGGCTCAGGGGACCATGGGGTAGAGTTAAGGTTGGATAGGGGGTTCGGTAATATGGGTTAAGGGGATTTTTTTTCCCAATGGCTGTTAAACATCACTTTTTCTTTGTCTATATCGAATCATGTTTTCCTACTATTTGATCTTGCTGGGCCATATAGATAGAGAGGGAGTGCAAAGTAATTTATGTTTAAGAACATGTGGGTACAACAACCAGGTTGTACAGAGGTTGTTGAGGAGGCTTAGGTGTTGGGTGCTACACACGATTTCCATTATCTGGCCACTAAGATCGTAGCCTATTGGCAACGGTTGTGGGTATGGGATCATGAGGTTGTTGGGCATTTGGCTTCCTAAAAATGCCAGCTTCGAAACCAACTCAGTCAAGGTACACATAGTGTCTGTGCCACCAAACTAAAATCTTAAATGGAGAAACTATCCATGCTTCTACACTGTGAGGAAGTCTAGTGGCATCAAAGATCTAAGGCTTTGTGATTACAAGAGAGTGATCAGAATACTTAGTACTTTCATGTCGTTGCTTCTAGTCGTTGGAGACATAACATTATAAATCTAGCCGGAGGTGATTATTGATGAGTTTGTGAATTATTTCAGTGATTTATTTTTGACAAGTACATCCAGGGGTGTTGCCACGATTGCAACAAGTGTGAATAATAAATTGACTGAGGATGACAATGCTCTGTTATGTGCAACATTTACTAGGGAAGAGGTGGAGTTTGCGCTTAGTCAAATGAATCCAGCCAAATCGCCAGGACTCGATGGTATGACAACTCTGTTTTACCAACATTAGTGGGATGTTATGGGGACAGATGTATCTACTATGGTTTTGAAGTTTTTGAATGGTGTGTTAGACATAACATGCATCAACAATACACATATTGTGTTGATCCCTAAAGTTGCTAATCCAACAATGATCAAAGATTTCAAACTAATCAAATTGTGTAATGTTGTTTACAAGTTAGTCTTCAAGGTCTTTGTCAATCGGATGAAGGTAGTCTTACCAAAACTTATTAGCAAAACGCAGAGTGCATTCATTCCTGGTATGCAGATATTTGACAACGCGATGTGGTGTATGAAGTCTTTCATCTTATGAGGACACATTATTTAGGACAAATTAGCGATATAGCTCTGAAGCTTGATATGAGCAAAGCCTATGATAGAGTTGAATGGAATTTTTTAGAGGACATGATGCAGGCTATGGGGTTAGCAGCTAAGTGGATTGCATTGATTCAGAAGTGTGTGCTTATGGCGTCTTAGTCTATTAAGATCAATGGTAGACTGAGTAGGAAAATCATTTCATCAAAGGGCTGCACCAAGGGGACCTATTATCGCCTTATCTGCTCTTAATTTGTATAGAGGGACTGTCTATGTTGATTCAGAATGCTACTAGGGAAAGGAAGTTGGTTGGGGTACAAGTTGCAAAAGGGGTGTTTATTATTTCCCATTTATTTTTTTTACAGATGAATGCCTTTTATTCTTTAGAGCCAAAGAGTAGGATTGTGAGGCAGTATTACGGCTGTTATAGCAATATGAAATGGAATATGGATAGCAAGTTAACATGCAAAAATCCTCAATCTGTTTTAGTGCCAACGTGGTTTGAAGTTGGCATTCTTCGTTGCAATCTTTGATTGGTGTTTCTAAGATTTTTGGGCAGGAGCGTTATCTTGGATTGCCATTACTCATACAGTGATCTAAAAAGGTGGAATTTGCATCCATTGGAGAGTGAATTTGGTAGAAGGTAAAAGGCTGGAAGGAGAGGTTGTTATCATTTGTAGGGAAGGGACTTCTTATACAATTTGTTGCCATGACAATACCTCATTATTACATGAGTTGTTTCCAAATGCCAAAGTCCTTTCTATTGCAAATTACCTCAATTTTAGCATGGTTTTGGTAAGGGAGAAGTTCAAAAAAGAAAAAGATCCATTGGTTGTGGTTTAACTTGCTTTGTGTATCTAAACTAGAAGGTAGACTAGGCTTTAAAGATTTTGAGTCATTTAATTTGGCTTTGCTGTCTAAGCAATGGTGGAGGTTGATCCAGCATGAGGAGTCCTTAAGTTCTAGAGTGTTCAAAGCAAAATATTGTCCTCATCAACATCTTCCTGAAACACGGTGGTGCCTAAGTCCTCTTTCCTATAGAAGATCTTGATGGCAGGAAAGTCAGTGGTAGACGCATGCACATACTGGCGAGTGAGAAACAGGGATGTGTGGAGGGATAAGTGGTTCAACAAACCTCCAGTCTATAAACGTTCACCTTAAGTCTAAGGCATACCAACTCGAATGGCTATCAGTACACTCACCAATAAGGAATCGACTTCTTGGAAACATGATATGTTGGCAGAGCTCTTTGTTGAGAGTAGGGGAGTGCATACGGTTGGTTTGGTTTTTCGATTCTGTTTTTGAGAAAAACTGCAAAAACCCAAAGTACTATTAAGGAAAACCAAACCGACTGAATTTATCTATCAAATTGAACCGACTGAACCAATTAAATTTCGATCGGTTCGATCGGTACAAGAAGGGTTGGTCAGTTTTCTTATAATCTTGTACATTTTTTAATATTTTTTTTATTTTCCAATCAATTAACAAATAATAACAACAAAAAACATAATAATAGCAGTGAATTTAACAAACAAAACTTAACAACATAAAACATGATACATCAATTTTCAAACATTCAGCTTAGCTTCAGCATACAGCCACACAAAATTTCAGAATATAGAAATATCTAAAACTAGTACAAACAACAAAATATCAATAAACAGAACAAATGTAGACAGCAAGCAACAGCTCCGGCTCCAAGCAACAATTCCAACAGTTCCAGCCTCCAAAAGAACCAACCTCTAAGCAAGACTGCAATTCAAGTATTCAACAACTAAAATTAAAATAAATATTAAATTTAAATATACTTGCAATAAATGAAAACACTTAAACTAATGAATATTGAATACTAATATTACCTCAATTTAATATGATCAACACATTTTCTACTCAAGTACAAGATCTAAAGCAATTTTGGACAAATCCAAAAATAATTAAACAATATATAACAGTATGTTAGCTTAAAATAAATAACCAAAATATTTTAGAAATAAGAATTGAAAAAAAAAACATAGGGTGGTATAAATAAAATATTTACCTAAATCGATTTCGTCAAGTTGTGCAATTTCATCCTCAAAAGCATTTGGATCGAAATGTGAAGATCCACGTAACCAATCTTGAGCACATATAAGAGCTTACACAAGTTTAGGAGTTAAAGAACTACTATATGTATCATGCACACAGCCACCAGTTCTAAAGGTAGATTCAGAAGCAACTGTGGATATTGGGACCGCCAAGACATTGTGTGCTAGATAAGAAAGAACAGGAAACCTAGGACTATTGAGTTTCCACCAAAGAAGAACATCAAACTCTTCCCCTTTCTTAAAAGTATCGAGCTCTTCATTCAAATATCTATCCAACTCTGTCTTCTTCTCTTCTTTCCCATTTTCCATCCTATACCTCTTAAACTTATCTATAACAACTTGTGAGTCATCTCAGTCGCCAATCACAAAATCATCGTTGAATTCTATAACTTGACTTGCTTGACTACTACTACTTTCACTAACTCTTTCAGGTTGAGGTTGCACCATTCTTTTGTATTCATCAAATAGCTCACTTAGTTCTTCTTGCACTTTTTTCATCATCAGTAAAGTTTGCTCTTGAGAATACATTTCACAAAACAAAATTCAACAAATGCAAGCTTTTTTCTAGGATCAAGAATAGAGGCAATATAAAGCAGCATATTCATTTTCTCAAGATTCCCCCAATATTTATCAATTTTTTCTTTCATTTTCTTTGCCATTGCACTCAATACAACATCATGATGCAATTGCCAATCCTCAAAATTCCATAAACATCACAAATTTCATCAAGAAATGTATTAGTAGTGACATAAGAAGAACCAGAAACTTTTATTGTGAGCTTATAAAACTTTTGCAAGAAAAGACACAATCTCTTAACACTTGCCCAATCATTTTGATTGGGCATCCCATCTCCCATTGATAGCTCACTTCTAAAATAAGGATCAACATCATCAAAAGCCTCAAAGGCTCTTTCAAACTTTTGAGCTTGTTCTAACATCAAATAAGTAGAATTCCACCTAGTGCTAACATCCAAACACAGCAAACTCTTACTTTGAATTTTTTAATTGGAAACACATTCTTTAAACTTAGTTAACCTAAAGGGTGATTGTTTAACATATCTAACTGCCCCTCTAACACGAGCCACAGATTCACTCATTTCCTTCAAACCATCATTCACAATAAGATTAACAATATGAACAATACATCTCAAATGAATATATTTGCCTCCTACAACGCTAGTTCTTGCATTGTTAAATTTTTTTCCTCAAGTGTGTGATTGTAACATCATTAGAACTAGCATTATCAACTGTAATGGTAAAAACCCTTTCAATCCCCCAATCACACAAGCATTTCTCAATTAACTTCCCAATAGCCTCACCTTTATGACTAAATATGGGACAAAAGTTTAAAATCCTTTTGTTTAGTTTCCAATCATTGTCTATAAAATGAACTGTAAGACACATATAGTTGATTCTTTGTAAAGAGGACCAAGTGTCAGTGGTAAGGGATATTCTCACAAAAGAAGTCAATAATTGCCTTAGACGAACTTTTTCATCTATATAGAGTTGATAACAATCTCTAGCAATAGTCCATCATGATGGTACATGAAATCTGGGACATGCAAGAGCCATGCAATGCCTAAATCCTTCACCTTCCACAAATCTAAAAGGCAACTCATCTATAATAATCATCTCAACCACACCCCTCCTAATGGCATCTTGATTAAACTTCCAAGTGCCTAAAGACACATCTACTCCCGAGCCTACAACTATTTCTGTTTGGGAAGGATCAGAACTAACTCGAGGAAATTTGGCACAACCAATTATGTGACCCTTTAATGCAGATGTACTATTTCTTTTTGTATCAGCAAAGAAGTCCCTATCACTATAATTGCATCTAGCTTTGTTCTCACCTTTGTCATTAACAAACTTAGTGAAATGAGTCCATACCTCCAACCATGAGCTAGGTTGTCTCCTTTTGGACCCTTTCAGAGAACTTGCAGCTTCACTTTTTGCTACTGCTCCTCCATCATGTGTGTCTTCTTGAGGGAATGATGCTTGCACAACCTCCTCTCTATCGATAACAGATATCTGTATAAAATAGAACATGAATAAGATAATTTCTTAAATCAGAGTTATCAAACAAGTACTTGTACTACTATACTGTAATTACCTTTGGATTTGGTGCAGCTAACAAAAGTTTATACTACAATGAGAGATTGAGAGTATTATCAAAAGTCGAATGGGAGACTAAGATGAGACCACGAAAATTGAAAGACAGAATAGAATCGAAGAAAGGAGTTGTAACGTGATGAGGAGATTGGAAAGACATAATGGGCACGATGAGGAGAGACAGAAAGAGGAGAAGGAGGCGCGATGGAGGAGAGAAAGAATAAGAGAAGGAGGTGTGATGTAGGAGAGACAGAATGGGAGCAGTCGTAGACCAGGGAACGGCGTCGGCAGCAACAGTGTTTGGAGGGTGAGATTCGATTGATTTAGGGTTGGGAATGGGAAATTGGGAAAGGTCAGTTTGTGTGAAAGGTTGGAAGACAAATTTGGTGTAGGGTCGATCGGGATTTCATTTGGGAAAGTGGGAATATAAAATTTAAAAAATAACTATTTTTTAGTGTACATATACTCGGTTTATTCAGGTACTTCGGTCTTTAAAATTTTAATCGAGAACCGACCGATGAAATAAAAAAAAGGGACCCTGCATCCTTCTTCACCGATGAACCGATGGAGCCGAATCAAAATCACCATTTTTCTTCAGTTTTAGTCGGTTTAATCAGTTTAAATCGATTTATGCTCACCCCTAGCTGAGAGGACATGCTTTTAATCCTCTAGATTCCTTTGCATGTTTCTAATGTTATTGATAAGCTAATTCAGTTAGATTAGTATATTATGTGGCAAGACGAATGCTACAAAAGCTTGTCTTGGATAGGAGTCAACGATGTGCTGTGTGGCACTATATTTGGACTGCATCGACAATCCCCAAGATATGTTTGCTCTTGTGGAGAGTGGTCCATGACATTCTATTTGTGTGCTCCAATTTGAAGACTTACCAAGTGTTAGTGGAATACCTCTGTCTTTTGTGTGGGGAACATGGTGAAACTTGGTACCATTCCTTATTCACATGTCGACTTAGCAGGGAAGTTTGGGGACGAACATTGCCTTGGATATTGGATTCACCGCTAGGTAATGTGACCAATTTGCAATTTTGGGTGTATCTTGTAATTAGCTGTCGACAGAGATGTTGTTTTCAGAAGTTGAAACTACTTGCTGGGTGTTATGGCAGAACTAGAATGAGTGTGTACATTAGTTACAGTGCAAGTCTCTTACAGCAATCATGGCACAAATTCAATAAATGGTAAAGGACTATCAGGGTTTGGCATCTCGAACCAATTCTACTAGGCTTGCCAGGACTCCAGACATGCGATGGACACCACTAGTTTCTGGAGTTATCAAGGTAAATAAGGATGCTACTTTTATGGATCATCAGACCTCTTTGGAAATGATTGCATGGGATTCAACTGAACAGGTGCTTTATTCTGCTCTTACAAGAGTTCACCATATGGCAAATTCCCTAGCTACTGAAGTCTAGGCTATTTGGTTTGGTTTACGGTGTGCATGGCATCTAGGGTTTACGTCTATCATTCTTGAGAGTGATTGTCTGATTGCTATTCAGGAGATCCGAAAGCAAGAAGAGTTGTTCTGGTAGGGTGCAAACCTTATTGCTGTAATACATGAGTTGTAGGCTTCATTTGCTTCTATTGAATCATATATATATTTTTGCTGACATGGATTCATTTGAATTATCTTCTTATTAACCGAAAATCATTTCATTTTAAACTCTATCACTTCTAAATTCTCCGGACTTATTACGTTTCAATGCAAATTTTTCTGGCATTTTAACTCAGCTCCTCCATTTAAGTTTTTACATTCAGTCATGACACCATCTTTCTCCTGTTCCAAGTTTTTCTCCTCGAAACTATCATAAAAACACAGGTTCGCAATGCACAAATAGTAGAAACAGACTTTCATTTTGATTTAATGTATGAAACTACTTTCTTATACATTAATGCAATTTTACCGTCATTTTCAATTCTTATATATACCTTCTCTGTAAGTTTATATATGCAACCAATTCACCATTTTTTTCCTGTTACAGGTCTTCATCCACAAAAGCATCACAACAAAGTAAGTTGGCAAAACACAAATAGCAAAAACAGGGCATCATTCAAATTTCAGGTATAAAAATATTTTCATATACACTAATCTTACATTTTTTCAATACATATTTCATGTAATCCTAGCAACTTAATGCCTAGATTCATGCCCGCGTGTTGATAATCAGACATATCTTATTCGTTAATGTTCTATAATTACGGAATAATATGTTTACGTTTTTTATGTAAATTCTTCACCTTTGTGAATTAATTCCTAAAAGCTACAGCTTTGCATGCAAAGTTCCTTTCCAACTATCAAAGCAATTGAAGGCCAGGCCAAATGTTGTTTTACTCCATACAAATTCAAGTTTGAAATTTTTGCTTTATTTTATTTTATTTTATTGTGTGCATGTGCAGACTTTTCCATGTTGTAATTTTTGTTCAGTATGTTTATATTATATATATATATATATTACATTTCTTAATTTTGTAATTAAGTTTATTTTTTTTCATTTACTTTGCATGTTTTGATACTTGCTTCTATAATATATGTGATGGGATTTTGAATTCGTTTATATGGGTTCAAAGATCAATTTTATTTATTGTTAATTACTTCATATTTTAATCTCATTCTTTAATCTTTTGTTTTTTTATTTTTTCTAAAAATTTTTCAGGTATTAGTAAGTCATTGCTGGGTTTACTGATCATTTTGTTAATCAAGTTTGTCCAAGGGTCCGTGTAAGAAATGATTTCCGGATCAAATCCTCAAATGGGAATCCAGTAATTGCAGTTTCTATTCTATGTAGGACGGTCAGTCATTTATTATAATTTTTTTCTTTTGTTTTTGTTTATCCACTTGATTTGACTTAATAGTGTGTAACGAGTTGTCTTTATCAACAAAACTCACTTTTACTTTAGATAATTGATTTTCCGTTAATGATGTAATCTGGAATCGTTCTTTTTGTAGTGAAATCTCAATTTGATCAGCCCTGCAAAACCTCTCACAGAAGATGGAGCCATATACAGGGATTTTATTACGATAAGTTTTGGAGCCATATATTGTTTGGAACTTTTCAAGAACTAATTCCAGCTTCCTTGCCTGTACCGCAAGTACTTAAATTGTCAGTCAATGCATGCTTGCTGCCAGTTAAAATGCCGCACATTCTGCATTACAGAGGCTTCTTTTTTTTTTTTTTTTCCAATGCATTACTGTGGCATCAGTAGAATGCCCCCTAATTATTCATGGCAGTGCGCCATGTTTGAATGCAACTTATTTGTATGTCTCACTTGGGGTGTTTGGTCAAGTTTTTAATTCAATATGCATTAAAATTTCTAGACGTAATGTATTTAGGAAAGAACGTTATGGCTTTGAATGTTGGTATCTAAGATTGGTCTTTATTTCCTACTTGATCGTTATTTGTTTCTCTGCTTCATTCTAAAAATCAAGCCATCAAATATATTTTTCATTTAAAAATCTGGGAGGTAAAAATAAAGGAAATCATCAAACCAAATTTTCCATTTAGAAATTGAAAGGGAAAATTGAAAAATACATTGTTCATTTCTCCCATGATTAGTGCAATGAGAAGTAGTCTGATTTGTCAAATCATTGTAAATTTTCTTTTACTTAAAGTTTTATAATTTTCTTTTTTTACGAAAAAGACAAAATTCCCTTTTTTTCAAATAATGAATTATAAATTTAATGATAAATAAAATTTAAAACAAATAAAACTAATTCGTACATCATATCATATACAAACAAATTATTATTCTATATTAAACGTTCTGCAAATAAATTTACTCATAACACGACACATTTGGCTTGTAATTCGGGTGCTTTGCTGGAATGGGGTGCACGCAGCACAACTACCTCTCCATTTCTGCAACCCAGACCTTGGAATTTATTAATAACCAAACATGCAAGCGTTACTAAAAAAATTATAATAACCAGCGTGTCTCAAACATTTTCAATTCAAAATCTCGCACTTCTCCCTCGAAAAAAAGAATCTTACGAGAGACATTGCTGCGGCGGTCTGCAGTGCAGTCCAATTTCTTTTTCTGCTCAACATTAGTATTTATCGCCATCTCTCCCTGAACTTTTTTTTAATATCAAATGGAAAACAAGGAAGAGTTTCTCAAGGAATTCGGTGACTATTACGGTTACCCCAACGGCCCAAAAACCATCAACGAAATTCGCGCCACCGAGTTCAAGCGATTAGAAGGTCAACTTTGTTTTTCTTTGAATTTTTGTTTTTAGGATTTTCTTTACTGATACTTATTCCTTTTATTGTTGCCAAGTAATAGATAATGAACTTTTTGAATATAAAAATGGAAATTTCGAATTTTTGATGCTTTGGGTACTTTGATTAGTTATTTGAGCTTTGGGTATTGTAGATACTGTTTATTTGGACCATGCCGGAGCAACCCTTTATTCCGAGTTGCAGATGGAGGCTATCTTCAAAGATCTTACCACTAGTGTTTATGGAAATCCCCGTATCCTCTTTGCTGGAAAACTAGTATTTTTTTGGCTTTGAATCCGTGAAATTCAAAGTGTTCTTATGTTTTATTCAATGATTCTATATATTCCAAATTGACTAATATCTTCCATGTTGTACGTTAATGATTTTATAATTGATTGTGAGCTCTTTAAAGCACTGAGGGAAAAGCCTTTAGCAATATTCGGTTCTGCATTGATTTGATTTCAATTGTTATAATGCGTTCGTTGGTGTAATTAGTTGCGTATTATTGGAAGAAAAGCTAGAATTGATTCTGTTGATCTCTTTTAATCAGTACTGTCTCACGCATGCTCAGAAAATATGAGCCTTTTAACGATATCCGATTGGATTGTTTCGATTGTTACAATGCATTAACTTCGGTAATTGATGGGCTTTTTGGGTTGAAAAGCTAGATATTTCTACTGTTGTTTCTCAGTTTTGGTCAATATTGTATTGTTTTATCCCTGCTTGAAAAATATGAGGTCTCATATGGACCTATACCTGAAGTTCTACTTGACTATTTTTGTACTTTTTTTTTTCTTTAAATGGAAACATTGTTGCATACTTTGTTTCTTTTATGACCCCCTTTTACCGAGTGAAAATTCTTGAACTTGAATACAGATAGCCAAAGTGATTCTAGTTCAGCCACTAGTGATATTGTAAGGGAAGCACGCCAACAGGTATATATACTTGCTATCAAGAGTGATGAAAGTTACTTTATTTTATGTTCTTGTTCTTAGTTCTTTCGTAGTTCTCTTTTAAAATTCATAGATTTCTAATAACCTGGTTTTGCATGATCTATGAAGTCATAAATGAGTAGTTCATAGATATGGGTAATTGTGCTCTAATTTGATTTCTGCCTGCAAGTTAATTATCTTTTATTGCCTGTGGTATCAATAATTTTATTTTTAATTTTTCTTGATATATAGGTCCTTGATTACTGCAATGCTTCTCCCAAGGATTATAAATGCATATTCACTTCTGGGGCAACAGCTGCATTGAAGCTTATAGGGGAGAACTTTCCATGGAGCTGTCAGAGCACCTATATGTACACAATGGAAAATCATAATAGTGTACTTGGTATTAGAGAGTATCCTGCCGCCTCTTTATTTTTTTACACTCCTATTTTCCGGTGTACAAGTATATATTGTAGCCAGTCCAATTATGCTATGATTTTTTCTTTTTCTAAATTCATCTTATATCCTCAGCAATATTAGTTATAGGTTTTGTTTTGTATATTATATGGCTGAATGGGACCAGCATTCTTGCTATCTTGAACCTATAAGTTTGTTTGTCCTTTAGTAATTTATAGATATGCTCTCAATCAAGGAGCTGCAGTCTTTGCAGTAGATATAAAAGAGGCTGCGGATCAGAATGGAGCATCTAGAAGCTCCGAGATTTCAGTTAAGGTGACACAGCATCCAGTACAGAGAAGAAATGAAGCTGAAGTTTTGGAAGGGAAGCTTAAAGGTAAATTGGTAACTATTTTAACTGAAACTAATGATACCTGTAAGAGAAATGATTCAGGATGAAACAACTAGTATTTGCATATTAATTAGCTAAAATTTCATTTATAGGGATCTTTACACAGACACATGTACATTGTGTGTGCTTGTACATATTTTCTGTTCAAGGTCAGTTTGGTGATAGGATATTCTTAGATAATTTATTTAAATCTGGTTTATATTTTGGTGGGTTGATTGAGTACTGTTTTGCTATTAGGAAGTTTATTACCTTTCCTTTGTTAAGAAGTTCTAATAGGGGGTTTGGCTCCCCTCTATTAGTTTTCTGTCCATCACTTTTCAGTACACCTTTAATCACCATTCATGGGTATGGGTTCCACAATTCATGTGTGGATCCTATGCTTATAGATGGTAATGATGGTTTTGTTGGAAAGTGATATAAAAGTAAAGGAGGGGAGCCCAGTCCCTTAATAGGAACCCTAGGCTGGTACATTTATAAATGAGCTTTATGGAAGGAATCATGGGGTAAGAGATTGGCAAGCATGCTCTTTCTCTCTTCTGCCTTAGTTTACTGATAAGACCTAAATTTAATCTAAGTCTGATTGATAGAAGTCATCACTAGGATTTCTTTACTGCTTTCTTCTTCTATTTCTTATTTTTGCATACCCTACTGCTATTGTCCATGCTAAACCATGTAAACTCTTGTAGAGACCCTCTATTTTCTGGCTTCAACTTTATGGGGTTGTTTTGTGGTTTGTGGTCTAATAAGTGAATTTCCCATGAAACATCTTTAATCAATGATCAATTCTAGGATATTGTCAAAATTGGAGATCTTATTCTGTTTAAATGTTATCCTTTTGTATATGTGATCTTTTTATTTCGAAGTGTTGGATTTTTTGTTTTCTATATCGCGGTCTTTGTGAATACAATTTGGCTGTTATTGTTGACTACAAGTTGGAAAATTTTTTTTCCTTGCTATATTGTTCGCCTTGTGATGCCAATTTGCCTGATGTATTTGATGAGCGAAAAATTATAATATGGAAAACTGCCAAAAGAATTCCAGTAGTGCATCTTGTAGGATGCGTGACTAAAGAAAACATGAATGTTGTTTTTGAAATAATTATAATAATTTTTTTCTTGGAATAATAACTGAAAAGAAGGAAATCATCAGGAGTCCTTACCACTCTTTAGCTTCATTTATTTATTTATTATTGCAGGTGATGCTTATAATTTATTTGCCTTCCCCTCAGAGTGCAATTTCTCTGGATTGAGATTTAGTCTTGATTTGGCAAAGACTGTCAAGCAAAATGCAGAAAAATTTTTGGAAGGCTCTCCTTATTCAAAGTATGTAGTTTTTATTCTTCGCATGTTGTATAAAACATATTTGTCTTCTTTTTACCACTACTAGCAGCAGCCTGATCTAAAAAATTCACCTTCTATGCAATTTCTATTTGGAACCCACAAACCACAATGAAATGAAACAGTTCAGGTTAACCAAAAGAGGCAAAATCTGAAGCAAACTTGATACTCCTGTTTTGGCTGGTGTTTAATTATTGTAGCAGATAACTGATCTCTTCTTGCACATTGAATCCAGTTTTAATGAGATATTTTCCCCCATTAATTCTTTTCTCCTGGTTCATCAGTAGTTTAGTTTAGATCTCAATTGACTGAGTAGGTTTTGGTAATTTTACTAAAAATCAGCTTGGTTCAACTAGGGTGGCATGCCAACCTGATTATTTTCTCCATTGAGTGGTCTGTCTTGTTGCATAATGTGGCCTTTTTATTTTTTAACATAATAATAATAATAATAATAATAATAATAATAATAATAATAATAATAATAATAATAATAATGATGATGATGATATGATGTATCAAATGTACTGATAGTGAGGTTGTTAGACTCCACAAGTGGGGTTAATAGGGTAACACACACACTTAGGGAACATTAAAAAATTAAAAAAAAATAAACCTAATTAAAAAATAAAATGGGAAGTGGCAGTTTCTTAACCTTTCTTGTGGAATTAAAAACTCCATTGTCAGTATATGGGATAATAATCCATAAAGTAAAATTTATATTAGAGTGGTATCTGTCAAAAATCAGAATATTGTATTGAACATACTTCTAGAATTATACAAAAGCCTAAGAATTATACGAAGCTGCTATTAAGAAGTAAATAGGAAACTAAATGTGCCTAAAACTAATACCTATGATTGTAGAATTTTCTAACCTTAATTCTAGGGATATAGATATTTAGAGATTTCCAAATTCTAATATAGTTGACTTTCCTGCATTCCCCCTCAAGCTAGTGAATAGATGTTATCCATTCCCAGCTTGGATACGATTGTTTGAATTGCTGCACTACGTAGTCCTTTGGTAGGTAACTAGTTGACTGTTAATACGCACATAAGGTGTGCATATCTATCCACTATCCAACTTTTCCTTAATGAAATGCTTGTTTATCTCTATGTGTTCTATTCAATCATGTTGCATGGGATTACGTGCTATGATGATTGCAAATTTGTTGTGGTAGTATAGTCTCATTGGTCCATGCCACCAAATCTTCTAGTTTTCTAGAATGATCTTCATTCACAATAGTTCACATATTTCTTTAGCCATTACACAAAAGTTCTGCCTTTGCAGTGAATCTTTCCACCCCATTTTGTTTTTTGCTTCTCCATATCACAAGATTTCCTCCAAGAATGGTACAATACCTAGAAAGGGATCTTCAGTCAATTATCGACCCTGCATAGTCTGCATCTATGTAGACTTCAAGTACTAGCCCTCTGTTTCTTTTAATCAAGATCTCCTTTCCTGGAGTTCCTTTAAGATATTGCAATACTTGGTTGACTGCTTGTAAGTGAACTTCTTTTGGGCTATGCATGAATTGACTAATCACTCCAGTGGCATAATCCATATTAGGTCCAGTATGAGACAAGTAGATGAGTCCCTACTAGGCGTTGATACATTTCTTTATCCACATCAATATCCTCCTTTGCCTCTCCAAGCTTATGGTTGGGATCTATTGGTGTGCTTGCTGGTCTAATGCCGACTTCCTTGTCTCTTTGAGAAGATCTTTGACATACTTTTGTTGAGAGATAACTGCAAATGATAACTGTGGAATTTCAGAATTTTTTATTTCTGAATCTTACTTGAATAATACAACTTCTAAGGATTATATACAGCTACTGTTAAGCAGTAAAATAGGAAACTAAATCAGTCTAAATCTAATCCCCATAATTGAGGAATTGTCTAACCTTAATTCTAGGGATATAGATATTTACACATTTAATATAGTTGGACTTTTCCACACTCCCCCTCAAGCTGGCTTGAAGATATCTTCCATGGCAAGCTTGCTCACTAGATTTTCAAACTGCTTCCTGTGCAATCCCTTTGTAAGAACATCATCAACTTGGTCACTTGTTGGTATATATGGCATGCAAATTATTCCATTGTCAAGCTTCTCTTTGATAAAATGCTTATCTACTTCTACATGCTTCGTTCTATCATGGAGCACTGGATTGTGAGAAATAGAGATTGCAGCTTTATTATCACAATAGAGCTTCATCGGTGAGGGATTAGAAACCTTCAAGTCTTCAAGTAGTCTTTTAATCCACATTACCTCACAAATCCCATGGGCTATTGAACGAAACTCAGCCTCGGCACTACTTCTGGCTACTACATTCTGTTTCTTGCTTCTCCAAGTGACAAGGTTTCCTCCCACAAATGTGCAATAGCCTGAAGTTGACCTCCTATCTGTAATACTTCCTGCCCAGTCTGCGTCGGTATAGGCTTCTACTTGTAGGTGTCCATGGTTTTTGAAGAGCAATACCTTTCCAGGCGTTCCCTTTAGGTACCTTAGGATTCTGTAGGCAGCTTCAAAGTGTTCTGAGCTGGTGAATGATAACTGACTTACCACACTTACTGCAAAAGCTATATTAGGTCGTGTATGTGCTAAATAGATGAGTCTACCCACAAGTCTTTGGTATTTCTCTCTATCCACCACATCATTGGTTTCAGCAGGCTAAAGTTTCAAGTTGGGCTCTATTGGGGGTTTCAGCTATCTTGCAACCAAGCATTCCTGTCTCACTAAGCAAGTCTAGGACATACTTACGTTGGCTAACAAAGATACCCTCCTTTGATCTTGCAAATTCCATGCCAAGGAAGTACTTTAAGGCTCCCAAATCCTTTATCTCAAAGTTCTGTGCAAGCCTTCTCTTAAGTTTTCCAATTTCTGCACTACCATCACCAGTTATTATTATATCATCCACATACACAATTAAAATAGCTAGTTTACCATTTCTAGAGTGCTTGAAGGAACATTGTGTGGTCAGCTTGACTCTGAATATAACCATAGCTCTTCACTACATTTCCAAACCTTTCAAACCATGCTCTTGGTGATCGTTTAAGACCATACAAGGATTTTTTCAATTTGCACACCTTGTTGGTTCCGAGGTTTTTCTCAAATCTTGGTGGGAGGTCCATAAACACTTCTTCCTCTAAATCTCCATTAAGAAAGGCATTTTTTACATCAAGTTGCTGTAGAGACCAACTGAAATTAACTGCTAAAGAGAGAAGTACCCGGATTGAGTTTATTTTCGCAACTGGAGCGAAGGTCTCTTGGTAGTCAATGCCATAAGATTGAGTGAACCCCTTGGCAACAAGTCTTGCCTTGTACCTCTCTATGCTCCCATCTGCCTTACAGTTTACAGTGAAGACCCATTTACATCCTACAGTTGTCTTGCCTCTTGGTAGCTCCACAATCTCCCAAGTCCCATTCTTTTCAAGAGCGTCCATCTCTTCCTTCACCGCTAACTTCCAATCCGGATCACCTAGGGCATCCTGAATAGATCTTGGTACATGCAAGTTAGAAATATTTGAAAGGAATGCTTTGTGGTTATTGGACAACTTTTGATACGACAAATATTTTGCAATAGGGTGATTGGTACATGATCTTACTCCTTTTCTGTTAGCAATTGGGACATCTAGATCAGAAAAATCAATATTTGGAGACTCAAGGGAAGAAACTAAAGGAGCAATTTTAGGATTAACTTGAGTTTGAGGAGGACCATCCCTCAGAGATTCCGGCTGAACAGGTGCTAGAGAAATAATTGGATCAGTAATATTTTTATGAGATTTTCTCCTGGTATAAACCTGAAGCTCAATATTTGGATTATGTGAATCCGTTTGAAGTAATTCTCCCCCTGTTTCAGATTCTTCAATACTTGGCACCTGTTGACTAAGAGTCCTTGTTTTCATTATTTTTAACGTCCATTTCCTTAAATTGTTTAATAGACTGAATTGGTGACTCAATGAGGCTTGGTAGTGGTGTAGAGAATTTCCAAAAATTATCTTCTTCTTCTTTATTCTCCCCCTGAAGAAGATTTTTGCTGAAATAGGGTTGATTTTCTAGAAAAGTGACATCCATAGTTATGTGAATTTTCTTTGTCAAAGGATTAAAACACTTATACCCTTTTTTATTTGCAGCATAGCCAATGAAAACACATTTTTCAGTTTTAGGATCCAATTTGGATCGAAAAATTTGGGGAATATAAACAAAGCAAGTGCATCCAAAAATTTTTAAAGGTAACTCAGAGTATAAACGAAATGTTGGGAAGTATTTTTTGAGAGTATTTAAAGGTGTTTCAAAATGTAAGACACGAGTTGGCATCCTATTGATTAAGTAAGATGCAGTCAACACAGCATCTCCCCAGAGGTATTTTGGAATGTTCATAGAAAACATGATAGCTCTAGCTACCTCAAGTAAATGCCTATTTTTCCTTTCAGCTCTTCCATTTTGCTGGGGTGTGTCTCGACATGTAGATTGGTGTAAAATACCTTTTTCTTTTAAAAAATTTCCCAAACATTCATTAAAGTACTCAGTTCCATTATCTGTTCGAAGGATGCAAATTTTTGTTTTGAATTGGGTTTCAATCATGCAATAAAAATCTTTGAAAAGTTTTTCTACATCAGATTTTTTGCTTAGTAACTAAACCCAACACAATCTAGTGCGATCATCGATAAAAGTTACGAACCACCTTTTTCCAGACAAGGTGGTAACCTTTGAAGGTCCCCAAACATCAGTATGAAACAAGTAAAATGGTTTTGATGGACTATAAGGTTTTGAAATATATTTAACTCGATGATCTTTAGATAAATGACAACTTTCACATTGCAAAATAGAGCAATGCACTCCTTTAAACAAATTAGGAAATAAATGTCTTAAATAAGGGAAACTAGGATGTACTAACCTAAGATGCCATTGCATTATTTTATCAGAAACAGAATTTGAACCGGTACTACTAAGCCCTTGAGCTTTTTTATCACCTAGGAAATCCTCACTGAAATAGTAGAGCCCATTTATTTCTCTAGCACTGCCAATCATCTTCCCTGAGTTTTGGTCCTGAAATTGACAAAGAGAGTCAAAAAAGATAACACGACAGTTGGAATCCTTTGAAAGTTTACTGACAGATAAAAGATTACAAGCAAGTTTAGGAACATGAAGTACAGGTTTAAGATCAATACTTTCAGAAAGTTTAATAGAACCCTTGCCTGCAATAGGTGAAAAACTACCATCTGCTATTCTTATTTTTTCATTACCAGAACAAGGAGTGTATGAACGAAATAGATTCGACAGGTTAGTCATATGATCAGATGCTCTTGAATCAATGATCCATGGAGCAGAATTAAAGACACTGGATAGGGCTAATGGATTTCTACCTGAATGAGCCAATGAACTATTAGATGTACCAGATGTCGGATTGGACTTTAGTAGTTTCAGGAGTTGATCGAACTGCTCTTTGTTGAAGGAACCCATATTTGCTTCATTGGCAGAGGGTTGTGACTGCTTTTGCTTCGGCTTCCAATTTGTTGGTTTTCCATGGATATACCAACAAGTTTCTCGAGTATGGCGTGGTTTGTTGCAATGGTCACACCACACTCGAGGCTTGCCATCAATCTTACGCAAATCAGGGACATTTTGTCCACCAACATTAGCTTCTGCAGTGACCAATGCAGAGTTCTTGATCAAACTACTGGTACGAGGAGTAGAATTTACAATTGAAGTAGAACCTGACATGGTGGTAAAAAACAGCAGCAGCTCTTGGAAAAATATGGTGATTTAGGGTTTGGCAAGAAAGAAAAGTTCTTGATGAGAAAGTGGCTATGAAGGCCTAAGGTAAAAAAAATCAGCAATGAAGGCTAAAGAAGAAACTGTAGAAAAATCAGCAATGAAGGCTGAAAAAGTGACTGATTTCCAAGAAAAAACCTAAAGCTCTTGATACCATGTGGAATTTCAGAATTTTTTATTTCTGAATCTTACTTGAATAATACAACTTCTAAGGATTATATACAGCTACTGTTAAGCAGTAAAATAGGAAACTAAATCAGTCTAAATCTAATCCCCATAATTGAGGAATTGTCTAACCTTAATTCTAGGGATATAGATATTTACACATTTAATATAGTTGACTTTTCCACAATAACACAACGATAAGGGATAAAACTAGCTGCACCTAAAAATCAGAAAATGATAACTGCAAAAAAAAGGAAATAAGAATTTTTTAAAGATAAGGGATAAAACTAGCTAAACCTATGGATTAGCCTGGAGCCAGTTAGCACTTATTCAATCAATTAAAAAAAGAAAAATTAAATCTCCTAAAAACTTGGCTGATTACACTCCCTTTCAAGCTGAGTAGATATTTTATCATTCCAAGCTTATTTGTGAGTACTTAGAAATTTCGTTGTGTTAACCCTTTGGTTAGGATGTTTGCAGCTATTGGCTGGTTGGAAAATAGGTCACACAAATCACTCCACTATCAATTTTTTCTTGATGAAATGGTAGTGGACCTTGACATGCTTGGATCATGGTGCATCGGGTTATATGCAATACTAATGGCAGCCTTGTTGTCACAATATAATTGCACCGGATGGTTTAGTTTAATCTTTAATTATTCATTAGCCTTTTGAGCCAAATCAATTCACAGATGCTGTGAGCCGTAACCCTGAACTCTGCCTCAGCACTGCTTCTAGCAATCATTGATTGTTTCTTACTTCTCCAAGTTACTAAATTTCCCCAAACCATACTGCAATATCCGAACGTATACTTCCTATCATCGAGCCTTCCCAATCTGCATTGGTAAAGGCTACCACTTTTCTTTCTTCTGTTTATTTTTTAAATCCTTCTCAAGAGTCATCTTGAGATACCTCAAAATTTTAACCACATTAAGATGTTCTTCCTTTGGGACATGCATAATTTGACTAACAAGGTTGACAACGAAGGCTATATCAGGTCTCCTATGAGAGATAGATTACTTTCCCTACTAATCTTTGATATCTTCCACTGTCAACCGAAATTCCTTACATTGGGTGCTTTTGTTCCATTGGTGTATCAGCAAATTTGCATCCCAATATTCCCATATCCTTTAGCAAGTCCAAAGTATACTTTTGTTGAGCAATGGATAAGCCGGTCTTGCTTCTTGCAACTTCCATTCCCAAAAAATGCTTTAAAAAACCAAGATCCTTTATTTCAAATTATGTGGCTAGTAGAACTTTCAGTTTCTCCATTTCCTCTAGAGCACCTCATGTGAGAATTAAGTCATCCACATACACTATCAAAATAGCAACTTTCCCAAACTGGAGGTGTTTGAAGAACAAAGTATGGTAAGTCTGGCCTTGATTGTATTCATAACTTCTTATACTCTTGAAAAACGATTAAAACATGCTTGTGGTGATTGCTTTAGTCCATATAGGGATTTCTTAAGCTTGCTCACTTTTTGAGTAAATTTACTGTCTTCAAAGCCTCATGGAATGTCCATGTAAACCTCTTCTTCTAGGTCTCCATTTAAGAAGGCATTCTTCAAATCTAGTTGGTGTAATGGCCAATCCTAATTTGCTGCCAGAGACAACAGGACCCTTATAGTATTTAGTTTAGTAACCAGTACAAATGTCTCCATGTAATGAACCACAGGTTTATGTGTAACCTTTAGCAACAAGTCTTGCATTGTATCTCTCAATCGAGCCATCTGCTTTAGATTTTATTGTCACACCCACTTACGACCAATAATATCTTCCCATTAGGTAAATTCACCAGCTCCCTGGTGCCATTTCTTTCGAAAGCTTTCATTTCCTCCCTAACAGCCTTTTTCCATTCAGGTTTAGCTAGAGCCTCCTATATTTATCTAGGAATCTTAATGTTGGAAACATTAGTGGTAAAAGCACAAAATGATGGTGAGAGATTTTTGTATGACTCAAAACGAGATATGGGATGCAAAGTGCTAGAACGGACCCTTTTCCTAAGGCAATCGCTAACTCAAAAGTTTTATTTAAGAGGAATGGTTTCAAGAGTACCTAAGGTAGTATTTTTCTTGGCATCCTTTGGTTTGGGCTCTTGGCTATCAGGGACCATGAATTCTTTTCCTTCTTGAGGTTGGTTTCTGAAATCAGAGGCTGATGGAAAGTAGATTGATAAAAGAATAATCTTCGGATCTGTTTTTTTTAATTCATATCAAATAATTATAATATATAGACTAAAAGCTCAAACAGAAAGTAAGCTTTAGAATTTCAAAATAGGAAAACAGATAATTATAAAATTGATCATATACCTAAAAACAAGGAAACTACATGCAAACATTAAAACAGAAAGTTGACTAACAAACAATCATGATCTTGGAACTTATTCTATTTTCCAACACTTCCCCTTAAGTTGGTGAATAGATATCAATCATTACCAGCTTGCTGACATTTGAGTCAGATCCCAACTTCAATAAGGCTTTTGTGAGAATGTCTGCTTCTTGTGACTTGGTTGGCATGTAGTGTAAATTGAACGTTCCATTCTCAATTTATGACTTGATGAAGTTTCTATCAATGCAAACATGCTTCATTTTCTTGTGCTGAACTAGGTTATAAGCTATGCTAATGGAAAATTTGCTATCACTGTGAAGACTCATAGGTTCTTCCAATGGAATATGCAAGTCTTGTAGTAACTTGCTTAGCCAAATTAGCTTGCACACTCCTTGAGCAATTGCTTGGTATTCTGCCTTTGCGCTACTTCTTGCAACAATAGTCTACTTCTTACTCATGCAGGTGACTACATTACCCCACACTTTTGTGCAATATCTAGTGGTGGACTATGTATCTTCAATTGAACCTGTCTAGCTTGCATATGCAAAACATGCAACACTTCGATGATCATTCTTCCTGAACAATAGTCCTTTCCTTGGAGTTGCTTTTAAGTAGCGAAAAATTTGATTCATTGCTTCTAGATGTCTTGTGGTGGGAGAATGCATGAATTGACCAATCACACTAACACTATAAGCAATATTAGGCCTGGTTAGTGATAAGTAAATCAGCTTTCCCACTAAGTGTTGATATCTTTCCCTTTCTACAGGAGGGTCTTCCTCAGTTATTTTGTGCTTCCAACTCTGATCTAGGGGTGTCCATGCAAGTCTGCACCCTAGTTTTCCTATCTTTCTCAGCAAATCAAGAGTGTACTTCCTTTGGGAAATGAAAATGCCTTTCTTGCTCGTAGCTATTTCCATTCCAAGCAAGTATTGAAGGTGACCAAGATCCTTTGCCTTAAACTCAGTCTAGTCGACTTTTAAGGCTATCAATTTCATAAGAATCATCACTTGTGATAACAATATCATCCACTTATACTATGAGGATAGCTTCCCTCCCATCTTTTCATTGCTTCACAAAAAGAGTGTGATTGGCTTGCCCTTATGTGTAGCCGAATTGTTTCATGGCTGTACTGAATTTGGTGAACCAAGTTCTGAGAGACTGTTTTAGTCCATATAAGGATTTCTTCAACTTACACACCTTACCGGCTTTACTCTATTTTTCAAACCCTTGTGGTAGCTTCATATACACCTCTTTTTGAATGCATTTTTAACATCCATTTGGTGTAATTCCTAGTCAAGGATAGCAACAAGACAAATAATTACTTTAATGGAATTTAACTTGGCAACAGGAGCAAAGGTTTCTTCATAGTCTATACCATGAGTTTGAGTATAGCCCTAAGCAACTAACCTTGCTTTGTGTTGTCTATGTTCCCATCTGCACCAAGCTTTATAGCAAAAATCCATTTGCATCCCACAACTTTCTTCCTTCGGGTAGATCTATCATATTTCATGTCCTATTTTCATTCAAGGAGTCATCTCTTCCATTATAGCAATTTTGTACTTTGGATCTTGAAGTGCATCATGAACATGTTTTGTAATCTCCATGCGATATATTTTCGAAGTAAACGCCTTGTACTTTGGAGACAGCTTAGTGTACTTAAGATAACTGGAGACAGGATGCTCAGTGCAAGACCTAACCGCTTTTCTAATAGCAATAGGAAAATTAAGATCATCAAATGTACAATTACCTTCCCTAGACTATGTGTCTTCCTCTAGATTTGGCATTGGATATGATGTTTGGTTTTGTTGAGGAACTCGTGTTTGCCTAGAGTAAACTCGAAGTTTACCTTGAAATGTCTTCTTGGATTCTTCTCCTTGATCTTTCACTTGTGTGGGTTCTAATTGTTGGATAGATGACTTCTAAAGAGGGAACAGGAGAAGGGAATGAGACTAGGAGAGAAATGGATGGATCCCAATAATTTTCTTCACTTATATTCCCCTCTAAAGAGAAGCATTGGGGTCGAAGAATTGGTTTTCAAGGAAGGTGGTGTCATAGGATGTGTAAAACTGTTTGGATGATGGACAATAAAATTTAGACTCCTTTTGTGAAGGAGAATACCCCAAGAAGATGCATTTTATGGCTTTCAAGTCAAGTTTTCCTCGAGTAGGATTAGAATTATGAACGAATACAATGCACCAAATATATTAGGAGGAAGAGAATTAAGGATTGCTACATGGGGAAATAATGTTCTTAGGAAACTGAGTGGAGTTTTGAATTAAAGAGCTTTATAGGGAAGTCTGTCAATAAGGTATGTAGCAATTAATGAAAGCAGAGGTTGATGGACAGTAGGCTAATAAAAGAGAAAATCTCTAGGTCTGTTTATTCATGTCAAATAATTACAATATATAGACTAAAAGCTTAAACAGAAAGTAAGCTTTTAGAAATTCAAAATAGGAAACTAGATAATTATAAAAATCTGATCATATCCCTAAAAATAAGGAATCTGCAGGTAAACATTAAAACAGAAAGTTGACTAATAAACAATCCTGATCTTGGCATTTATTCTACTTTCCAACACTCCCCCTCAAGCTGGTGAATAGATATCAATCATTCCCAGCTTGCTGACATTTGAGTCAAATTCTGACTTCAATAAGGCTTTTGTGAGAATGTCTGCTTCTTGTGACTTGGTTGGCACGTAGTGTAAACTAAACGTTCCATTCTCAATTTCTGACTTGATGAAATTTCTGTCAATGCGAACATGCTTCATTCTGTCGTGCTGGACTGGGTTATGAACTATGCCAATGGCAGATTTGCTATCACTATAAAGACTCGTAGGTTCTTCCAATGGAATATGCAAGTCTTGTAGTAACCTACTTAGCCAAATTAGTTCACACACTCCTTGAGCAATTGCTCGGTATTCTGCCTCTGCGCTACTTCTTGCAACAACAGTCTGCTTCTTACTCCTCCAAGTGACCACATTCCCCCATACTTTTGTGCAGTATCCAGTGGTGGACTTTGTATCTTCAACCGAACCTGCCCAATCTGCATCTGCAAAACATTCAACACTTCGATGATCATTCTTCCTGAATAGTAGTCCTTTCCCTGGAGTCCCTTTTAAGTAGCGAAGAATATGATTCACAGCCTCTAGATGTCTCGTGGTGGGAGAATGCATGAATTGACTTACTACACTAACACTATAGGCAATATCAGGCCTAGTTAGTGATAAGTAAATCAGCTTTCCCACTAAGTGTTGATATCTTTCCCTCTCTACAGGAGGATCTTCCTCAGTTATTTTGTGCTTCCAACTCCGATCTAGAGGTGTCCCTGCAGGTTTGCACCCTAGTTTTCCTGTCTCTCTTAGCAGATCAAGAGTGTACTTCCTTTGGGAAATGAAAATGCCTTTCCTGCTCCTAGCTATTTCCATTCCAAGGAAGTATTGAAGGTGGCCAAGATCCTTTACCTTAAATTCAGTCTGTAGTCGACTTTTAAGGCTGTCAATTTCATGAGAATCATCACCTGTGATAACAATATCATCCACGTATACTATGAGAATAGATTTCTTCCCATCTTTTCCTTGCTTCACAAATAGAGTGTGATCAGCTTGCCCTTGTGTGTAGCCAAATTGTTTCATGGCTGTGCTGAATCTGGTGAACCAAGCTCTGGGAGATTGTTTCAGTCCATATAAGGATTTCTTCAACTTACACACCTTACCGGTTTTACTCTCTTCTTCAAACCCTGGTGGTAGCTTCATATACACCTCTTCTTCTAAGTATCCGTTGAGGAACGCATTTTTAACATCCATTTGGTGCAATTTCCAGTCAAGATTAGCAGCAAGAGAAATAATTACTCTAATGGAATTTAATTTGGCAACAGGAGCAAAGGTTTCTTCATAGTCTATACCATGAGTTTGAGTATAGCCTTGAGCAACTAACCTTGCTTTGTATCTGTCTATGTTCCCATCTGCACCAAGCTTTATAGCAAAAATCCATTTGCATCCCACAACTTTCTTCCCTTCGGGTAGATCCACCACATCCCATGTCCTGTTTTCATTCAAGGCAGCCATCTCTTCCATTACAGCAGCTCTCCACTTTGGATCTTGAAGTGCATCATGAACATGTTTTGGAATCTCCATGTGATCTATTTTTGAAGTAAATGCCCTGTACTTTGGAGACAGCTTAGAGTATGTAAGATAACTTGAGATAGGATGCTTTGTGCAAGACCTAACCCCTTTTCTAATAGCAATAGGAACATTAAGATCATCAACTGTACAATTACCTTCCTTAGACAGTGTGTCTTCCTCTGGATTTGGCATCAGATCTAATGTTTGGCTTTGTTGAGGAACTCGTGGTCGCCTAGAGTAGACTCGAAGTTCACCTTGGAATGTCTTCTCGGATTCTCCCCCTTGATTTGTCACCTGTATGGGTTCAAACTGTTGGATAGATGACTCTTCTAGAGATGCAATAGGAGAAGGGTATGAGATTGGGAGAGAAATAGATGGATCCCAATGATTTTCTTCACTTGAATTCTCCCCCTGAAGAGAAGCATTGGGGTAAAAGGATTGGTTTTCAAGGAAGGTGGTGTCATAGGATATATAGAACCGTTTAGATGATGGACAATAACATTTATACCCCTTTTGTGAAGGAGAATACCCCAAGAAGATGCATTTTATGGCTTTCGGATCAAGTTTTCCTCGAGTGGGATTAGAATTATAAACAAATACAGTGCACCCAAATATTTTAGGAGGAAGAGAATCAAGGATTCTTACATGGGGAAATAATGTTCTTAGACAACTGAGAGGAGTTTTGAATTGAAGAGCTTTGGAGGGAAGTCTGTTAATAAGGTATGTAGCGGTTAACACGGCCTCACCCCAAAAACAATTTGGAACATGACTTGTAAACATGAGAGAACGAGCTACTTCAAGAATGTGACGATTTTTTCGCTCAGCAATGCCATTCTGTTGGGGAGTATTTGTGCAAGAGCTTTGGTGGAAGATACCATGCTCAATAAAATAATTTTTAACATCATGTGAAAAATACTCTCCACCATTGTCAGTTCGAAGAATCTGAATAGGAGACTGAAAAATGTTTGTGATAAGTTTGTGAAATTGTTTGAATATGGGACTTGCTTCAGATTTTTCTTTCATGAGATAAATCCAACACACACGAGTATGATCATCAATGAATGTAATAAACCACCGTGTTCCAGTGACATTTGGAAATCGTGCAGGACCCCAGATGTCACTATGAATAAGATGAAATGGTTTTGAGGCTTGATAAGTATGAGCAGGATGATTTTTTCGTGATTGTTTTGCATAAATACAATGCTCACATTGGAAAGAACGAACATCTTTATTGATAAATAAATTTGGGTACACATACTTTAGGTAGTTGAAACTAGGATGACCAAGGCGTTTATGCCAAAGAATAACATCTGAATTTGAAGAGGTGGACAAAGAAAATATTTCAGGTGACAAAGATCTTGAAGGAGAACCAGAGAGATAGTAGAGACCATTTCGTTCCTCAGCACTGCCAATCATCATCCCCGAGGACAAATCCTGAAATTCACAATGAGTAGGAAAAAAAGTTACTGCACAATTTTGATCTTTAGTTAATTTGCTAATGGAAATAAGGTTATATCTTAGATTAGGAACATGGAGAATGGATTTTAAAGTTAACCCAGAGAGATACAAATCACCCAAACCAACCACTACGGAGGATTTACCATCTGCCACAGTAATTTTTTCTTCACCATTACACCTTTTATATGATGAGAAACCAGCAGAGGACCCAGTCATGTGGTCAGACGCCCCTGAATCAATGATCCACCCTTCATGTATTTCCTTTTTTGACAAAAAAGATGACTGTGTGTTACCTTTTTGAGCAACATTAACAGTAGATGTTGCTAGGGCAGGCGACTCATTTCTAGGCTGATTTAGCAGGTTTTTTAACATCTCCATTTGTTCTGCTGTGAATGGGGAAGTGGCTGCATTTAGCTTCTTGGTTTCTGCAGTGGTTTCAGCTATATTTGCTGAAGAGTTCTTCTTTCGTTGACTCCTTGGCTTCCAATCCACAGGTTTCCCATGAATATCCCAACATGTTTCTTTAGTGTGGTATGGTTTGTTGCAGTGTTCACACCACAGCTTGTTTTCCTTTGACTGGTGGTTTCGGAAATTATGGTTGGAGTCTCCTCGAGTTGTTGCGAAGGCTGAGCCAAGTTGAGTCTCCTCGGTAGTGTTCGAATGCAACATGACTCTTTTTCTGCTTTCTTCCCTTCTAACTTCAGCAAATACTTCACGGATAGATGGAAGTGGCTTCGTTCCAAGGATCCTCCCTCTAACTTCATCTAACTCTTTATTCAGCCCCTGAAGAAAATCAAAAACTCTTTCTTTTTCAAGCATTTGGTTATACAATTTACTGTCATCCGGACATTTCCAGTTTACTGTATAGAACAAATCCATTTCTTGCCATAATTCAACTAGCACATTATAATACTCAGTGACTGACCTACTGCCTTGCCTTGTATTGCGGAGTGTGGAGCGGATTTCGAAACACTGTGATGAGTTCTGTAAATCAGAATACATCTCTTGAACAGTCACCCAAATTTCATGGGCAGTCTTGTAGAATAAGTAGGTCCTCGCAATTCTAGGCTCCATGGAATTAATTAACCAAGCCATGACAATTGAATTTTCAGCCTCCCATGTCTTATAACTAGGGTCTGCTGAATCAGGTGCAGGGACATCACCTGTGAGATAGCCCATCTTCCCTTTGCCTTTGATCACAAGAAGAACTGATTGAAACCATTCCCGGAAATTTAACCCATTTAATTTATGTTGGGTTATTTGAAGAGAGTGATTAATTTCAGAGGATGAGAAGGAACCAACGGCATTGGATGAAGGAATTTGAGTGGGTAAACCCCTAGATGACACAGCAGAGGAAGATGACTGGCCGGTACCAGCCATGGAAGCTGTTTTGGATTTCTGTTGGTGTTACAGAAATAATCTGCCAGCAGGAAAGCCTGGCTCGGATACCATGAAAGCAGAGGTTGATGGACAGTAGGCTAATAAAAGAGAAAATCTCTAGGTCTGTTTATTCATGTCAAATAATTACAATATATAGACTAAAAGCTTAAACAGAAAGTAAGCTTTTAGAAATTCAAAATAGGAAACTAGATAATTATAAAAATCTGATCATATCCCTAAAAATAAGGAATCTGCAGGTAAACATTAAAACAGAAAGTTGACTAATAAACAATCCTGATCTTGGCATTTATTCTACTTTCCAACAATTAACACAACCTCACCCAAAAAAAAAATATTTGGAACATGACTTGTAAACATGAGAACGGGCCACTTCAAGGATGTGACGGTTTTTTTCACTCAGCAATACCATTCTGTTGGGGAGTATTTGTACAAGAGCTCTGGTGGAAGATACCATGCTCAACAAAATAATTTTTAAGATCGTGTGAAAAATATTGTTTGCCATTTTCAATTCGAAGAATCAGAATAGGAGACTGAAAATTTTTGTGACAAGTGTATGAAATTGTTTGAATATGGGACTTGCTTTAGATTTTTCTTTTATAGGGTAAACCTAAGACACACGAGTATGATCATCAATGAATGTAATAAACCAGTGTGTTCCAATGACATTTGGGAATCATGCAAGACCCCAAATGTCACTATGAATGAGATGAAAAGGTTTTGAAGCTTGATATGTATGAGCATGATTTTTTTTTTCGTGATTGTTTTGTATAAATACAATGCTTACTTTGGAAAGAATAAACATCTTTATTGATAAATAAAATTGGGTACACATAGTTTAGATAGCTGAAACTAGGATGACCAAGATATTTATGCCAAAGAATAACATCTAAATTTGAAGAGGTGGACAAAGAAGAATTTTCAGGTGATAGAGATCTTGAGGGAGAACTAGAGAGATAGTAGAGACCATTTCGTTCCCCCAACACCAGCAATTATCATCCCCAAAGACAAATCCTGAAATTCACAATGAGTAGGAAAAAAGTTACTTCACAATTTTGACCTTTTGTTTGCTAATAGAAATAAGGTTATATATTAGACTAGGAACATGGAGAATGGACCCTTGAATCAATGATCCATCTTTCATGTATTTCTTTGTTCGAGAAAAAAGATCATTGTGTTACTTTTTGAGCAACATTAATAGTAGAAGTTGCTAGGGCAGGCAACTCGTTTCTAGGCTAATTTATCAAGTTTTTCAACATCTCCATTTGTTCTGCTGTGAATGGGGAAGTGGCTGCATTCGTCTTATTGGTCTCTGCAATGGTTTCAGCTATATTTGCTGAAGGGTTCTTCTTCCGTTGACTCCTTGGCTTCCAATCCACAGATTTCCTGTGAATATCCCCACATGTCTCTTTGGTGTGGTATGGTTTGTTGTATTGCTCATACCACAACTTGTTTTCCTTTGACTGGTGGTTTTTGGAATTATAGTTGGAGTCTCCTTGAGTAGTTGCAAAGGTTGAGCCAAGTTGAGTCTCCTCAGCAGTGTTGGAATGCAACATGACTCTTTTTTGGCTTTCTTCCCTTCTAACTTTAGCATATACTTCATGGATTGATGGAAGTGGCTTTGTTACAAGGATTCTCCTTCTAACTTCATCTAACTCTTTATTAAGCCCTTGAAGAAAATCAAAAACTCTTTTTTTCAAGTAATTGGTTATACAATTCACCGTCATTGAGACATTTCCAGTTTATTGTGTAAAACAAATCCATTTCTTGTCGTAATTCAATTAACACATTATAATACTCAATAACTGACCTATTGCCTTGCCTTGTTTTTTGGAGTGGTGCGATTTTTGAAGCATTGTGATTAGTTTTATAAATTGGAATACATCTCTTGAACAGTCATCCAAATCTCATGGACAGTCTTTTAGAATAAGCCCGCCCAATTCTAGGCTCCATAGAATTAATTGACCACGCCATGACACTTGAGTTTTTAGCCTCCCATGTCTTATAACTAGGGTCTACTGAATTAGGTGTAGAGACATCGCTTGTGTGATACCCATCATCCTTTTGCAGTTGATTAGAAGAAGTGATTGAAACCATTCTCGGAAATTTAACTCATTTATTTTGTGTTGGGTTATTTGAAGAGAGTGGTTAATTTCAGAGGATGAGAAGGAACCAAGGGTATTGGACAAAGGAATGAGTGGGTAAACCCTTAGATGGCACAATAGAGGAATAAGACTGGACTGTACCAACTGTAGAAGTTGTTTTGGATTTCTGGTGGTGTTACGGAATGAATTTGTAGGCAGTACAGCCTGACTCTGGTGCCATGATATCAGAGACTAATGGAAAGTAGATTGATAAAAGAATAATCTCCAGCTTTTTTTTATCCATATCAAATAATTACAATATATGGACTAAAAGCTTAAACAGAAAGTAAGCTTCTAGAATTTCAAAATAGGGAAACAGATAATTATAAAATTGCTCATATCTCTAAAAACAAGGAAACTACAGGTAAGCATTAAAAAAAAGTTGACTAACAAAAAATCTTGACCTTGGAATTTATTCTATTTTCCAATAGTTTCTTCTGGTATAGACACGTAGCGCTCTCTCTCTCTCTTTTTTTTTTTGCCTTGTGAAACCTCCCTATATGTTTTTTGTGCTTTTGTTGTGGCATGTTTAGAAGCACTTGTCATGTGATCAGAGGATCCTGAATCAATAATTTAGGGGCTTTTTGAAGTTGTAGTGGCACTAAGGGTTGAGAGAAAGTTACTTGTCTAGGCTAAAGAGCAAGAACAGACGCTAGGGTTGGAAGTAATTGGATTTTGAGGTTACAAGTGATTATTTGCTCCTTGCTAAACCTCATTGAAGTAAGGGCTAATTCTCCTTCTGTTGCACCTATGGCAATAGCTTGTTCTTAATCCATTGCCTTGATTTGGAAGGCTTTCCCATCATTCTGCTTTCTAGCGGCTTGCCATGAATTTTTTAGCATGTATCTTTGATATGTCCATGAAGATGACAAACACCACACTGAGGTTACTCCCCCCCCCCCCCCCCCCCCCCCCCTTTTTTTTTTTTCTGGTCTACGGAAGGTTTGTTATGGTGTGGTTGACCTCTTGCAGCCAAAGTAGATCCTTCAATTGTGTTCTGTCCACATTTTCTTCCTTAAATTCTCCCCTTGCAACTTTCCATCAACTTTCCTCTCTTTGCATCTCTGCAAACACTTCTTCAATTGATGGTAAGGGGTCTTTGCCAAGTATGCCGTCCCTTACTTCATCTAGGTCTTTGTTAAGACCTGTTAAGAATTCAAACACTTGTTCTTGTTCCGCCATTTTTTTCTTCTTGATGCTGCATGCTATACAGTCCCAGTTAGATTCATAAAATAAATCCAGTTCTTGCCACAAACATTTCATTGCATTAAAATAATCCGTCACATTTTGTCTTGTTTTGTCTCTCTCAAATTTGACTTTATCTTAAACACGAGCAGAGTTGCCAAGAACAAGTCATCTTCATAGCATCCCATATTGCTTATGTCGTGGTAAAAAATAAATAAGTCTACCCAATTTTAGCCTCTATTGAATTAATGAGCCTAGCCATAATAATGGAGTTTTTAGCGTCCCATACTTTGTGAGCAAGGTCTTTTGTCTTCGGAGCAGCGTTTGCGATGTTGGGATAACCCATTTTACCTCTGCTTTGAATCACAAGTTTTGTGATTGCACCCACTAAAGATAGTTCTTACCAGTTAGCTTATTAGCCATAATCTGCAAGGAGGTATTCTCACATCCCTCTTGCAAACTCATGATTGGTATTGCTGGGATTAACTTGAAGAGATAGTTGAAGTCTCGTCTAGTCTGCTGATTCCATTCATGGTGCCGTTTGCCATAAAAAAACTGGTTCAAAATTTCTGTTCTGATACCACGAAAGTAGAGAAGCAAACTTATTCTCTTTTATTTTTCATTGATATGGAGTAGGTACATAAATAACCTAGCCAACTCCTAAAAATCAGGAAAAAAATAATTCCAAAAAAATAAGGAAAAAAATCTCATAAAGATGAGGGATAAACCTAGCTACACATATGGATCAGCTTGGAACAGTCTACTCTTCTTAAATCAATTAAAAAAATAAAAACAGAAAAAATTAAATCTCCTAGAAACTTGGCTGACAACATAGGGATATAGATATTTATAGATTTCCAAATTTTAATACAGTTGACTTTCCTATAGTAGCAGTAGCTGAAATAGGCTTATTTGATTTTGCATGAAAACCGTACAATTAATTTTGAATATGTTATATTTTAGCTAAATATGATTTTACTTTTTACTCCTTGATCCTACTGTTTAGAAAAGTAAGAAGCTAGTAGCAAAATAACAACTGAAAAGAGCTTAAATTATCTTTCATTGAAATTTTGCTCCTCAAAATGCATTGGAATGCTTAGCATAACAGTGGCTTCCTGCAACAAAGACTAGAGGTGGTGCCAACATGTTTATTTGTTTGTATGAAAGGCATTACAGGCATGAGGAAGTATAAAGAATTATAGCTTAACACTACCCTGGAGCTCAAGCTGCCTGATAACTTTTGAAAATTTGATCCTACTTAAATCATGTGGTGCAAAATATTGTGTTACTAATCACGTAAATGGGAAAGCTGCAGAAAAGCTTTGTTTAATTGAAAAAAACCTAATAATTTCTCCAATCTGGTAGAAAAGATGTAGGCCAAGAAATTTATTTAGTTTAGAACTTATCAAGATAACTAAATACTCATATTCCATTCCGATATTATGCTGTGTATTACCAATGCCTGTTTCTAACGAATGGGACTAGAATTTATAGCAGCATTGTTGCTTGAGAGAGACACATCTTTGATTTCCTTGAAGGAATTATATTTAAATGTGCTCATGTTTCCTTGAAGTCTCTGTTTTTAAATGTGCATTTTCTTTGTACTTTTTAGACATGAATTTTTAAGCATTGATTCTGTCCATTTCTGTAGCTTAGATTTGGTAATCATCATTGTTTTATAATTAGGGGACGTTGGATGGTCTTAATTGATGCTGCAAAGGGCTGTGCAACGCAACCTCCAGATTTGTCACTTTATCCTGTGGATTTTGTTGTAATCTCATTTTATAAGGTACATGTATGAGACCCTTCAGGGACTTTACTACTGAGTAAATACTACTTTTTTATCCTGAAAAGGGAGAGAATCAGGAGGAACTACTCTTACATGTTTTTTTTTTTTGCCCTTTGCATTGTTATTTTGAAGTTGTTTGGCTATCCAACTGGACTTGGTGCTCTCATAATTCGGAATGGTAAGTGGTTGAGTCTGTGGATTACTTCTAAAGTTATCTACTGGTAGGTGAAAGCAGAGAAGGAAAATCATCCCATATTAATTTCCTTTGATTTGACTAGGTACATATATAGCCTAGGTCGAAGATACCTAGCTTCATGTCCCTAAACTAGCTCCTAAAAAACAGGAAATAATAACTCCTAAAAAACGGGAAATAAATAACTCCTAAAGATTGGTAAAATAAAAACAGCTACAGCTATGAAACAGCCTGGAAATGACGACTCCTCATTCACAAACTTTAAAAGATAAAATAAATAAGCAACTAAATCTCCTAGAAACCTGGTTGACAATAGTGGTATTAGGAGCTTTTTGTACACAATACTGAGATCCTGTCAGATATTGTGGCTGTGTGCCTGTGCCTAATTGGTTTGTAATAGTAATAATTTTAAGAATCTTTTTGCATTAAGCACCATTGATTTTCTTTTAATTTTTTGATGTAAGCATGGAGTTTCCTCTTCCTTTTTCTTAAGCATAAGTCATCCTGCCATAAAAGATCTAGAATGGTCAAGACTATTATGCGTTTGTTCGTCATTCGATCAGGGTTTCTGAAAATATGGATCACCCAGACATAGTTTGATTTTCAACTTGATCTTGCTAGACTTGTCTGGAAAGGGGAAGTTTTGATGAGTTATGAAAGAAATGGATATAATGAGTTTTATCATTTTCATTGCACAATTTTTTTTCAGCATTTCATTGATTTATATTTCTTTTTCTTTTCATAACATGTAGAACAAATCTTGATTAAGTAATTGAAATTTAAGAGCAGAAAACATTTTAAATTGGTTTGCTAACATCCTTTTTTCTTTTTCTTTTAGATGCTGCTAAGTTATTGAAGAAGACCTATTTTAGTGGAGGTTTGTAACTAGAACTCTTATTGATGATTACATATGCTGTAGTTATTTTGTTAGTTAACTATAAACTTTACAGGAACTGTTGATGCTTCAATTGCTGACATTGACTTTGTCAAAAGACGACAAGGTGTTGAGGAGCATTTTGAGGATGGCACCATTTCATTCCTTAGCATAGCATCTATCCGTCATGGATTTAAAATATTCAATTCCCTCACTACGTCTGCAATGTGCCGGTATGCAAAAATATATCTCCATAATGCTGAAAAGTTGAAAGATTTTATGAGGGTTATGAAGTTTAACGGTATTTTGTATTATATATCTTACATCATTTTGATTTTTCACATGATGGAATGTTTTCACTTTCTTATTGCATGACTTTACTATTCTGTTTGTTCATTTATATTGGGTTTATGCCTCCCATGGTTATTTATAAGTATTTGAAGGTCCTTCGTGCCAATGGCAGTCCTTTTTGTTTATTACTCTTTACTCTTGCAATAACTTAAGATTCTGATCAAATATAGAATGCTTGAGTTGGCATGTTTGCTCTGAGGACTAAATATACATAGATCATGCTTTTCACATTTATTTTGTGTTACACTTCCATGTAGGATATGCAGTAGTATAATTGTGCTTTGCTTTTTGTGTCTGTTAACCATGAGAAGATGCTTCTGATTTTATTTTCTGATCCTTATGAACTTGATTAACGTTCTCTTCAGAGAGGGTAACATATAAATGTGTCTCTGCCATCTTATATTTTCCTCTATTATTGTTTCCTTTTCCAAATGAGATATGTAATAATAAAGCTTTGCTTTTCACATAGCATGTTTACATAATTTATATAAATGCCTTCAATTGACATATTGTCGCCTGCCCTTCCACCGATCTCTTGTAGGCATACCATGTCACTTTCCATGTTCTTGAAGAAGAAGCTTTTAGCTTTGCGACATGAAAATGGATCAAGTGTCTGCACACTTTATGGAAATTGTTCCTTGAAGGTTAGTTACATAACTTAAAGCAGCATATAAACTTGATGTTGCCAATTATGCATGAGTCGTGGTATGCTATTACTGCTTCTATAGTACTCAAAAAAAAAAAAAAGGAAGAAGAAGAAGAAGATTAGAATCTGCAAATCTTACGTGGTTCTTGGTTTCGTTTTAAAATACATTTTTGTTTAGAAGGCATTTTAATGTTCCAGTTGGATACATGCCATATGCAAAGTTCCATAATTTCCATTGCAGGTTGATTAAAGCATATTACTTTGCGTGTGAGATTCCGATATAATTTTTTGTTAAAATAGCTTAATGTGGACTATTTAGATGCGTGAAGCTTGAGGATAATGTGCTTTTCATTATTTGATAGTATTTTTCCTTTTTTTTTTCTCTAGAATTATTAACCTGCTCTAATTTTGCAACTCTTCTCGTAGGTTTCTAGTCATGACTCTGGCTCTATTGTCTCATTTAACCTGAAAAGACCTGATGGCTCTTGGTTTGGATATCGGGAGGTGGAAAAATTGGCATCCTTATCTGGAATTCAGTTACGGGTAAATTCTGAGAAATCTCTTGAGCAAGCATGCCTGCACAAACAGTGATTTGTTCTCTGGTTTAGAGCTTTCTTGCTAAAGTGTCATTTTTTTTTTCATTTTTGTTATGCCTTAAATATTCTCGACCTGAAAAAGTAGTTGGGTAACTGAAAGTATGCTAATGTCTTTATATGTTGTCCATATCTACAAAAAGCTTTGTAATAACACGTGGCCACTTTCTAGTTTTCTGCTGCTGTATCAATTTTTCTGATGTATGCTTATAAAATGTTCTATGAAACTGGTGATTGTTGATCTAGGGGAAGATTAAAGCACTAAGTGACTGCATTCTTTTTAATAGCTTTGTGACAATAATTGTTTTGTCTTGTCCTTTCTGTTTTGTTGTAGACAGGATGCTTTTGCAATCCTGGTGCTTGTGCAAAATATCTTGGCTTGTCCCACTCGGATCTACTTTCTAACCTAGAGGTATGCATTTCTTTTGGTTGTTTCATAACCATTGTGCCATATTGCAGTGGTTGAGTTATACGGACTTTGTTGATTTTACTGGAAGTTGAAAGAACCTTGCTTTGGGTTCAGGCTGGGCATGTTTGCTGGGATGACAATGATATAATAAATGGAAAACCAACTGGAGCTGTTAGAGTTTCTTTTGGTTACATGTCAACTTATGAAGATGCCAAGGTAGTTGTTCTTTTGCTATCTTATGGAGTTCCTCCCTTTGTTTCTATTCCAGAAAAAAAGATATCTTCTTCTTTTTATTGTATCCATTCATTAGCTGTTACATCACATATAGAATTAATTTCCTAATTTAAAGGAACAATAATCGACTAGAACTTCTGTGGGGAGTATTGATTTTCAGCCTTACGGTTGCCATAGATGATGAAATGTTGGGATACTTATTTTTCTTTTGGATCCTTCTGACACTCTTTTTGTTTGATTGTATTTAATAACAGTTGTTGATTTTTCCCTCCACTACGCAGAAATTTATTGATTTTATGAGAAGATCCTTTGTGTCAATGCCAAGTGAGTTCGAGAAAGGTTATCTGCTCAGAGCAAAGTCAATTCCATATCCAACTGAAGGTTTTTATAATGCTTGATTTGAACTATATTTTCCAATGAAATGAAACTTATTTGTTAGATTTGCAAGATCTCCTTTGCTCGATTGGCCAATTATTTCCATTGTAAACCAATGCCATTTAATTTTATAGGAGTAATAATGTTAACAACTATAAGTTCATTTTAAATATTATAAGTATATATATTACTATAAATAAAAAAGTGTTAACAGAAAGAAGAGGAGAGAAGTAGAGAGAAAGAAGACATAACTAGAGAAGAGCTAGAATGGTGGAGGAAGAGTGGGAAAATCTTAAGTTTACAATGCTCAATCAAAAAACCAGCATGGGCAATAGTCTCCAAAAAAACATAGTTATATGATTCCTCTTAAACCATTTATATGCCACAGAAAATAGAGTAAAGAAAATAAATTAATCGTCTATCTTCTAAACTTTTGCCCATTGTAGATACACCCAAAAACTTCACATGGTGCTACAACGCTCAATAACAAAACCTGCATTGGAAATAGTTTGCAAATGACATAGTTATATGATTTCTCTTTGTGGAAATCCAGTCCATATTCTATGGGATTGGATATGATTGATTTTTTATTTATTTCCTAAGATAAAGGAATTTGGTATCTTAACCAAATATTTCCCTGATTGGTTTCATTTAAAATTTTCCTTTATTTAGGATTCCTTTTTCCTTTTCTGAAAATGGTATCTAGGATATATAGGGATTTACGTAGATTTCCTAGTTTAGCCTACAACTATTTATATTCTCTGTAAGCTGTAGTTTTGTGTGTAGAAAATCAGAAAAACATGTCCCTATCAATTTCTACATTCTCTACAATATAAGTTTCTACATGGTATCAGAGCATACGACCCATTAAAAATCTTAGGTTGATTCTTCTCCCACCATACTGAGCGGTAGCACAACATCAGAGGTGACTTCAAACTCAGGGAGCATGATCAGCAACATCACTTGGAAGGCTGTACACGTTAGGGAGAGTTATGGGAAGACACTTACTGATGAGATGCCACATCAATCCCTTCAGTAAAACAGACCTGAAATTGTGAGTACTGCCACTTTGGCACAAAAAGGTAATTTTCTAAACGCTTTAAGTGTCAAACGTGATAGCATAAAGGCATGGATCGTTGACTCAGGCGCATCAGACCATATGACTGGTGATGCATCGTTATTTCATGAATACAGCCCATGTTCTGAAAATTTTACAGTTCGTATTGCAGATGGCTCACTATCTAAAGTGGTTGGTATCAGTTCAGTTGCTATCTCCAAGGACATAATGCTTAATTCTGTTCTCCATGTTCCTAATTTGGATTGTAATCTCTTATCTATTAGTAAGATTACGAGAGATCTTAATTGTGTTACTAAATTTCTCCCAGATATGTGTGAATTTCAAGACTTGGATTCGGGGAAGAAAATTGGCAACGCTAGGATATGTGCAGGACTTTATCTTCTTAGAGATGAAGAATCTGAGAGGAAAATTCAGAATAATGCTTGCACAGTCTCAACCTCTAGCAGTCATAAAGATAGTGCAATCATGTTGTGGCACTACCGATTAGGTCATCCCAACTTCTTGTACCTCAAAAGGTTATTTCCCACATTATTCCAAAAAACTCACTCATATTACTAATGTGAAATTTGTCAATTGTCCAAGCATCCTCGTAATACTTACCCACATCATTCATATAAACCATCCCATCCATTCTCCATAATACACAGTGATGTTTGGGGACCATCTAGGATAGCAAATATTGCTGGTTCTAGATGGTTCGTTAGCTTCATAGATGACCACACTCGAGTGACTTGGTTGTTCCTCATGAAAGACAAATCTAAGGTTGGGCAAATATTTCAAAATTTCAACAAAATGGTCCAGACTCAATTCTAAACCAAAATTCAGGTGCTTAGAACCGACAATGGAAGGGAATATTACCACTCTATCCTCGGAGCTTATCTACTTGATCAGGGAATTGTCCATCAAAGCTCATGTGTGGATACTCCCCAACAAAACGGAATAGCAGAGAGGAAAAACCGACACCTAATGGAGGTTGCCCGATCACTCATGCTTGCTACTCATGTTCCAAAACATTTTTGTGGAGAAGCAGTTTTAACAACTACTTATCTCATAAATAGAATGCCTTCTCGTATCTTTCAATTCCAAACACCGTGCCAAAAGCTCCTTACAACCTACCCTCATCTTCGAATTATCTCATTCATCCCTACTAAAGTGTTCGGGTGCACCGCATTTGTCCATATACATCAGCAGCATCGAAGTAAATTGGATCCCAAATCAGTCAAGTGCATATTTCTTGGCTACTCTCCAAACCAAAAGGGGTACAAATGTTAGTCAACGGTAACCAAAAAATTTTATAATTCTATGGATGTAACCTTTTTTGAGAATCAGCCATATTACACCAAAGCTGACATTCAGGGGGAGAGTGCGAGAGAATATCAACTTTGGGAAACCGTACCTGCTGCTAAACCAGTACCTTTACCACCAGCCCAAATATCTAGTCCACCTATAATCCTCACAGAAATCCACCACCAACCTCTTGATCCTGAGATAACTAACACTCAACTTAGCCCTCAAAACCCTGAGTCTGTGAAAGAAACAGCAACAAAAGACATGATTGTTTACTCAAGGAGACCGAAATCTCAAAAGGAGGTAGAGAGTCATCCAAAGCAAAACCAAGATTCAGAACCAAATCTAGAAGTTTCTGAGATGCATACAGGTAACATAATTATTGAACCTATCTCTAGTGATTTTCCTAGTGATCTTGACCAACCTATTGCAATAAGAAAAGGAGTAAGGACATGCACTCAGCATCCTATCAGCAACTTTGTGTCCTATGAGAGCCTATCTCCAGCTTTTCGTGTGTTTGTGTCCACTTTAACAGATGTTCAAGTTCCAAGCAATATTCAAGAAGCTCTCCAACAACCAAAATGGAAGGCTGCTGTTTTGGAAGAAATGAAAGCACTAGAAAAGAATGGCATGTGGGTGATTACAGAACTTCCCGAAGGAAAGAGTCCGGTTGGTTGCAAGTGGATATTTTTAGTTAAACACAATGCGGACGGAAGCGTGAATTGATTCAAAGCTCGTCTTGTTGCCAAGGGCTTCACTCAATCTTATGGTGTTGACTATGAGGAGACATTTGCTCCCGTGGCCAAGCTAAACTCAATCCGTGTGCTGCTATCTTTGGCAGCTAACCTAGATTGGCCTCTTCATCAACTAGATGTTAAAAATGCATTTTTGAACGGTGACTTAGAGGAAGAAGTCTTCATGGAGATTCCACCAGGATTTTATTCTCAGGAGAACAATGGTAAAGTGTGCAGGCTTCGTAAGTCGCTATATGGCCTCAAACAATCACCACGGACTTGGTTTGATCACTTAACAAAGGTTGTTAAGAAGTATGGGTTTTCACAGTGCCAAACCGATCACACTATGTTTGTTAAGCACTCATCTGATCACAAGATTGCTATCTTTATCGTTTATGTGGATGACATCATTCTTGCAGGGGACTACATGGAGGAGATTGTTGGGGTAAAGACCCTTTTGGCAAGAGAATTTGAGATAAAAGACTTAGGAAAGCTCAAGTATTTCCTTGGCATGGAAGTAGCTCGATCAAGAAATGGGATTTCTATTTCACAACGAAAATATGTTCTAGATCTTCTTAAGGAAACAGGGATGCTTGGATGCAAACTTGCAGATACTCCTATGGATTCAAATGGCAAGTTAGGAGTTGAAGAAGAAAGTCCTCTAGTTGACAAAGGTAGATACCAAAGGCTTGTGGGGAAACTAATTTATTTGACACATACTAGACCAGACATTTGTTTTGCTGTTAGCCTAGTAAGCAGATTTATGAATAACCCTACCGAAGCACACATGGAAGCAGTTTACTGAATTCTTCGATACTTAAAGAAAAGCCCAGGCAGAAGACTACATTTCAAGAAAACCTCAAATAGAGATGTTGAAGTTTTCTCAGATGCAGATTGGGCAGGATCTGTAACGGATCGGAGGTCAACCACCGGATATTGCACATTCGTATGGGGTAATTTGGTAACGTGGCGAAGCAAGAAGCAGACAGTAGTAGCCTGGAGTAGTGCTGAAGCAGAATTCAAAGCTATGTCTCATGGGATTTGTGAAGGAATTTGGCTTGAAAGGGTGTTGAAGGAATTGAGGATTTCAAAAGGAAGTTCTATGAAGGTGTTTTGTGACAACGAAGCAACCATAAGTATTGCCAAGAACCCAGTTCACCATGATCGGACCAAGCATATCGAGATTGATCGCCATTTTATCAAAGAGAAAATCGAAGAAGACCAAGTCAGACTTGTCTACACGCCAACTAGTCTTCAAACTGCAGATATTCTCACCAAGGCCCTTCCTAGAAACAATTTTGAAAGCTTGAAGTCCAAGTTGGGTATGATCGACATCTATTACCCAACTTGAGGGGGTGTGTGGAAATCCAGTCCATATTCTATGGGATTGGATATGATTGATTTTTTATTTATTTCCTAAGATAAAGGGATTTGGTATCTTAACCAAATATTTTCCTGATTGGTTTCATTTAAAACTTTCCTTTATTTAGGATTCCTTTTTCCTTTTCTGAAAATGGTATCTAGGATATATAGGGATTTACGTAGATTTCCTAGTTTAGCCTACAACTATTTATATTCTCTGTAAGCTGTAGTTTTTTGTGTAGAAAATCAGAAAAACATGTTCCTATCAATTTCTACATTCTCTACAATATCAGTTTCTACACTCTTAAAACATTTATAGGCCACAGAAAATCGAGTAAAAGAAAATAAAAGAATCTTATATTTTCTAAACTTTTGCCCATGGTAGATACAGCCAAACACCTCACATGGTCCTCTGTCATAAAGTATACTATTAGATGGATTCTGATTTTCAATGTTGATTCATCATGTAATGTTCTTATTTGGAACTGTGATATACTTTTTTTTAATATGTCATTTTACAGGGATTGCCATGCATCCTTAGTTTTGCTTGGTGCATCTCATCATTTTTTTCGTCACTTTTAAGGGGAGGGGCCTACTGTTCCTATCATAAATTTGTACCTTAAGTTACCAATGGCATCAAATTTTACTCTAATCATGTGGCGTGGAGGCCCATGATTATCCCAATGACAATTTATATTGATATTCTACTACTGGCTTTTCTGCTTGAGTGACATAACATATTTTTGTTTCTGAACTACAGGCATTGGAAATCAACTATCAAGTTCTGGTTGCTACCTTAAGTCCATCACCATCTATCCAATAAAATCATGCTCAGGTTTCAGTGTGAAAAGTTGGCCTCTGAGCAGTACTGGTAACCTTTTGTTGTCTCTATGGCTAGGATTTTGGCTTCTGTAGTAGTATATGGTTAAACCAAGACGATTTGTTTCTTCCAGTCCATTCATAAATAAAGCTCAAACTGAATTGCTTAAAACTAAGTTGATTTTTGATGTTTGCATGTTGTAGTTTCTCTTTATAACATTTGTGTTATTTCACATGGTGAGAACACTTAATCTTTATAAGTGCTTACCATTATAATGTTTACACAAATTTGTACATTGTTTTGATGATGGTATATTATGTCATCATTTAGTTCTGTTGAGGCCTACTCATTTATATTTGTAATAGGATAAAGTAGGATTTAAGCATTGCTGAAGCAAATGAATAAAAATTGGCTTAATAGCCAAATGTGTCTTTCACGTTTGTCACAAAATGAAATTAAGTCCTTAACGTTTAAATGCATGGAAATCAGTCCTAAACGTTACAAAATAATTGAATTAAGGACATTTCCGTTAAATCCTTTAATTTCCGTTACCCCTACCAGTAATAAAACTTAACGAAAATTAAAGGATTTAACGGAAATGTCCTTAATTCAATTATTTTGTAACGTTTAGGACTGATTTCCATGCATTTAAACATTGAGGACTTAATTTCATTTTGTGACAAACGTGGAGGACACAGTTGGCTATTAAGCCATAAAAATATGATACCTCAATGTAAAAGTGAAGCCGTTGCAATCTACATACACTTGCCATAGTATGTCTGACATCTCACCCAAACTTGTTTATGCTTTGAATGAAAAATAAATAATGCTTTTCTATTTTAGATCTAGATGTTGAATCCCTCATTGGTCCTTTTTGTTATGCATGCATGAAGATCTTTGCTTGCTGATTTTTCTCTCTTCCCATGATATAGATCTAAATAGTCAATGCAGGTCTGAAATATGATCGAGAATGGCTTCTTAAAAGCTTGACTGGCGAAATTCTTACACAAAAGAAGGTAAATAATTTCTCTGCTTAGAAGAATCGTTTTCCCTTGCATCCTGTTTTTTTTTTTTAATCGTTGGTTAATATTTTAGGTGCATTTTATGGGAAGAACAATAAGGTTGCTAATACGCTACCCAGGAATATTCTTCTTAGGATACTTAATATCGGCAATTCTATGTGCTGTTTCTTTGATGAGATTGCTAAAAATTATTGTTAGAGTCACTCCTTAGAAATACGGATGTCATTAATCAATGCAAATATAACTGGAGAGATTAGAATTGAAGCAAGGGTCTGAAAGGGAAAGGGGTGAAGGCTTCCATTATTTGTTGGGAGGAAACAGAAGGAACTAGGAGGATTTTGCTTCCGAAATTTGTATGCTTCTGAACAGTGTTATGAAGTAATCTGACAGACTGATATTTTGATTGATTCACTTGGTTGACATGGAATGTAATGATGAAATTCCATTTGTTGAAGATATTATGACTGTGGACAACTAAATGAAGATAATGAGCCTGGTTCTATAAGAACGTAAAATTATGTCTAGCTGGTATACAACATATGCCATATAATATTTGTTCTATAAAATTGGGTTGACCATATATATTATCTGGTCAATTAATGAATGTCAAATGTTTAGCAGTTTTCTTTCAAAAAAAAAAATTAATGTATGGTAGTATCTACTTTTGTACAGGAATTCATTATTCTATATTGATTTTTAAGATCAAACGTTAATTTATCCTATTTTTCTTTGTAGGTTCCTGAAATGTCCCTCATCAATACCTTTATTAACCTCAATCAGCAGCTCTTGTTGGTAGAGTCACCACGTTGCGAAGGGAAATTGCAGATCAAACTAGACTCTGATTCATTTCTTCGTGGGAAAGAAGAATTGTATTTACATAGCCAAAGGTGTGATAATCATATGAATCTAAATTTTTATTAGTTATTATTAAGTTATGTTATTTAATATATTGAAATGTGAGATGCATTTATTTTTCAAGCTTCACTTGTTGGTTATATATTTATAGAAAATGGTGCTTTGGCAGAACTTCTGAAAAATCACATGTTTATGCATCAATTTTCCTAATTTTGCTTGCAGTAGTATGAAGTGAATACACAGTTTAATAATATTTTAAGATGCACGCTGATTGTTGAACTCATCTTCTAAAATTGATGCCTTTCTTTCCAAGTATTCTTAGTCTACATGATATTTCAGTTAATTTTTGCATTTAGAAGCAGTTCTCTAGACCTATGTATTGAGAAGAAGTGGCTAGAATATGAGAAACAAGAAGCGTTTTGACTGGAAGTAAACAATTATTTGGTAGAAGAAGTCCAGGACTAAAAGTTAAAGAATAAGAAAACTGAATAGAGAGAATAGAAATCTCTTGTATTTTCATACAAAAAAATACAGAACAAATTGATCTCTTCTTATAGGAAGAGTCAGCAGCCCTAAATGGGAAATAAAAATAAAATAAAATAACTTTCCTAAAATAACTTTCCTAATTACAGTTAATTGATTCTCCTATGATATTCTCCTACTAAAGTGTGATCCTAGTTGCTCCAAATATGGAAATCAGTAGCAGCCAAATTACTCCTAACAAATTCTCCTATTTTTTCTCTCTTCTGATTTCCAGCACTTCCCCTCAAGCTTGCATGAAAATGTCTTCCATTGACAGCTTGCTTACTGAATTGTCGAACTGTGCCTTGTGTAGTCCTTTGGTTAAAATGTCAGCAACTTGACCGGAGGTAGGAATATAAGGCATGCAAATAAGACCAGTGTCAATTTTCTCCTTAATGAAGTGTTTGTCTACTTCAACGTGCTTTGTTCTATCATGAAGGACTGGATTATGAGCAATTGAGATGGCTGCCTTGTTATCACAGTAGAGCTTCATTGGAGATGGAGTTGGGATCTTTAATTCTTCCAAAAGCCTTTTAATCCACATCATTTCACAAATACCATGTGCAACTGATCTAAATTCTGCTTCTGCACTACTCTTGGGTACCACACTTTGTTTTTTACTCCTCCAAGTAACCAAGTTACCTCCTACAAATGTGCAGTAACCTGAGGTTGATCTTCTATCTAATATACTTCCTGCCCAGTTTGCATCAGTATATGCTTCTACTTGTAATTGGTCTCGTTTCTTGAAAAATAGTCCTTTGCCTGGAGTTCCCTTCAAATATCTTAAAATCCTATACACTACTTCTTAGTGGTCTTGGCAAGGAGAATGCATAAATTGACTTACCACACTCATAGCAAAGGCTATGTCAGGTCTAGTGTGTGATAAGTAAATTAGTCATCCAACTAACCTTTGATACTGTAGGAAATCAAAGTATTGTATTGAAAAGACTTGAGATAAAACTGTACATAGGTACCCTATTTATATACAAAGAACTTCTAACTAAATAGGAAAGTATATCACTCATAATCCTAGATATTATTCTAATTAATAGAATCTATAATCGAGTGATTCTCTAACCTTAATGCTAGGGATACACATATATACTAATTTCCTAAAATAACAAATTAATTAAAACAGCAGTTGACTTTCCAATAATATTCTTGACACTCCCTCTCAAGCTGGTGAATAAACATTGTCCATTCCCAGCTTGGTTACAATCTTGTGGAAGAGTGGATTGTTAAGTCCCTTGGTTAGAACATCTGCTAGCTGTGATTCGCTTGGTACATAGGGTGTGCAAATGAGACCACTGTCAAGCTTCTCCTTAATGAAATGTTTGTCAACTTCAATATGTTTTGTCCTGTCATGCTGCACAGGATTGTGTGCGATGCTAATTGCAGATTTGTTGTCACAGTAGAGCTTCATAGGGCCATCCCACTTGAGTCTTAGATCTTCCAAAATGATCTTCAACCATAGTAGCTCACATACACCTTGTGCCATTGCCCGAAATTCTGATTCTGCACTTGATCTTGCCACAACATTCTGCTTTTTGCTCCTCCAAGTAACTAAGTTTCCTCCCAAAAAGGTGCAGTAACCCGTGGTGGATCTTCTATCAACCACTGAGCTTGCGTAGTCAGCGTCGGTGTAGGCCTCCAAAGTGAGCTTATCACCTTTTTTGAACAAAATTCCCTTTCCTGGAGTTCCCTTGAGATAGTGCAATATTCTATGAATTGCATGCAAATGGAGTTCCTTAGGGTTGTGCATAAATTGGCGCACCACACTAACTGCATAGGCAATATCAGGCCGTGTGTGGGATAGGTAGATTAGTCTACCAATTAGTCTCTGATATGATTCTTTGTCTGTAGCATTGTCTCCCTCTACTTCCCCAAGTTTATGATTAGGATCAATTGGTGTGCTGGATGGTTTGCACGCCAACTTTCCCGTGTCTTTCAAGAGATCAAGGACATACTTTTGTTGGGATATAAAGATCCCTTGTTTCGACCTTGCCACTTCAATGCCCAGAAAATATTTCAAGTTTCCTAGTTCCTTAATCTCGAACTCCTTTGCCAAACATCTTCCCAAGTTCTGCCTTTCCTTTTCATTATTTCCCGTCACTATGATATCATCAACATAGACAATGAGAGCAGTAACTCCCTCTGAACCTGAGTGTTTTATGAATAGGGTGTGATCCCCTTGGCTCTGCTTGTACCCCATGGAATGCATTACCTTGGCAAATCTCCCAAACCAAGCTCTTGGTGACTGTTTTAGGCCATATAGTGCCTTCTTGAGCTTGCAAACCTTATTTGCAGCCATGTTTCTATTGAATCCAGGGGGTATTTCCATATAGATTTCCTCTTCAAGATCTTCGTGCAAAAATGCATTTTTTACATCAAACTGTTGTAAAGGCCAATCAAAGTTAACTGCTAGAGACAAAAGAATTCTCACCGTATTCATCTTGGCAACCGGAGCAAAGGTTTCTTGGTAATCTATCCCATATGTCTCAGTGTATCCTTTAGCCACCAACCTAGCTTTGTACCTCTCAAGTGTTCCATCTGCTTTATACTTAACTGTAAAGACCCACTTACATCCCACTGCTTTCTTTCCTCTTGGTAGCTCCACAATCTCCCAAGTATTGTTCTTCTCCAGGGCCTGCATTTCAACATTCATAGCATTCTTCCAATTTTCACAATTTAAAGCCTCTGATAATGTTTTGGGAATGGATATTGTGTTTATGTTTGTAAGGAAACTTCGGTGAGATGGAGAGCATTTTTCAAAGGACACAAAATGGGATATTGGGTATAATGGATGTTTTGTGCACTCTCTAGTTCCTTTCCTAAGGGCTATAGGTAAATCAATGTTAGATAAGGAATCACTTTGAGGAGTAGAGCTAGAAGATATTACCTCATTTCCAGGATTTGAGTCTGATGATTGGTCCGGCCTTGGTTCAGGAGCTAGACTTTTCCTTCTTGAGTAAACCTGTGAGAATCGATTGTTAGTAGTGGCCTTTCCCCCATCTGCTTGTGAACTAGGTTGTAAGGAGGGCTCATTTTGGGTTTGTGAAGGAGGAGGCTCAGGTTGCTTAATTGTAACTTCAGCGGAGGTCTTGGTCTCGGGTTGGAATTTAGAAGATGATGACGGCAAGTCAAGGAGAAAGAAGTCTTGATCCTTATCTTCCACAAATGTTGTCTCTCTCTGAAGATAGGGTTGAGTGAAATATGGTTCTGTTTCAATGAAGGTAACATCTGCTGAGATTAGGAGTTTTTTAGTAGGTGGGTGATAGCACTTGTATCCTTTCTGTGTTGAAGAGTATCCCACAAAGACACACTTGATAGCTCTAGGGTCTAACTTTCCTCTATTTTGGCTATGGACATGAACAAATGAGACACACCCAAATACTCTAGGAACAAGATGGTTTGTTGTACTGAGACTTGGATAAAAGTGAGACAATACCTCCATGGGACTCTTGAAGTTTAACACTCGGGATGGTAACCTGTTTATGACATGTGTGGCTGTAAGAACTGCTTCCCCCCAAAGGTATTTTGGCACATTTTTCTGAAATAATAATGCTCAGGTAGTGTTTAGGAGATGGCCATTTTTCCTTTCTGCAACTCCATTTTGTTGTGGAGTAGAGACACAGGATGACTCATGAATAATATCTTTTTGTTGAAAATATGGGGAAAGTGTTTGGTTGAAATAATCTTTTGCATTATCTGACCTAAACCTTTTGATTTGGACCCCAAATTGGTTTTTTATCATGGAAAAGAAGTTTGGGAGGATATCACTCACATCAGATTTTGATTTAAGCAGAAATATCCAGGTAACTCTTGTACAATCATCAATAAATGAAACAAACCAACGTGCCCCAGAAATATTTGGAATTGTAGTTGGACCCCATATATCACTATGAATCAACTCAAAAGGAAAAAGGCTTCTTTTGTTATTGGTGGGAAAGGTAGCACGTCTGTGTTTTGCAAGTTCACATGCATCACAGTGAAACTGCTTATCAACTAGTCCTTTGAACAAAGAAGGGAACATAATTTCAAGGGTTGAAAAAGAAGGATGTCCGAGCCTAAAATGGTGAAGCCAAATTATGTCTTTATTGGTGAGGTTTTGTCCAGAAAGGTAGGTTAGGGGCTGGTTCCACTTACCAACTTTCGATTTCTCTAATTCCTCAAGATAGTATAATCCATCCTTCTCCTTAGCACGTCCAATCATCATTCCCGAGCCCTGGTCTTGAAATAGACAATAAGATGGAAAAAAAGTTACTTTGCAATTCATGTCATGAGAAAGCTTGGATATTGATAAAAGATTGGTGGACAATTTGGGAACATGTAGGACATTTTTCAAAGTAAGGTTAGGACTGATTTTTATTTCTCCTACCCCAGCTACCGTGGCCAAGGAGCCATCGGCAGTAGCAATTTTCCTACTACTAGAACAAGGTGAATATGAACTAAAGTTTTGAAAGGAATGAGTCATATGATCTGTGGTTCCTGAATCAATAATCCACAAATGTTTAAAGGTTCTATCTGAGGCATTTAAAGCGTGAGAAGTTGGAAGTTTACCTGAATGTATCAATGAATAGGTACCTGAAGGTTTTTCGAGGATACTTAGGAGATTTCTCAGCTTTTCAATCTCTTCTTTGTTGAGACTGCCCAACTCCTTTGGTGCTGCAGTGGTTGTTTCTGCAACTTTTGACATCTTTCACAAATCAAAACTTGCTGAAGGATAGGTGAGAATCAGGGATAAATCGGCAATGAAGGCCAAGCAACAAAGAGAAACCACCAATGATGAAGAACAGAGGAAAAATTCAGCTATGAAGGCTGATAAAAAAAAACACATGAAATACTCTGTTTTGTCTTTAGAAAACAGAGCAAAGACAACAGTGATGAAGGCTGGAACAATAGAACCAGAACCGAGCCTAGAGAGACGAACAAAAACAAATTTTCGTGATGAAGGCTGGATGAGAAAATGGCTATGAAGGCCTAAGGCAAAAAAATCAGCAATGAAGGCTGAAGAAGAAACTGCAGAAAATCAGCAATGAAGGCTGAAGAAGAAACTGTAGAAAATCAGCAATGAAGGCTGAAAAAGTGACTTATTTCCAAGAAAAAAAAAACCTAAAGCTCTTGATACCATGTAGGATATCAAAGTATTGTATTGAAAAGACTTAAGATAAAACTGTACATAGGTACCCTATTTATATACAAAGAACTTCTAACTAAATAGGAAAGTATATCACTCATAATCCTAGATATTATTCTAATTAATAGAATCTATAATCGAGTGATTCTCTAACCTTAATGCTAGGGATACACATATATACTAATTTCTTAAAATAACAAATTAATTAAAACAGCAGTTGACTTTCCAATAATATTCTTGACAGATACCTTTCTCTGTCCTTCACCTTTTCAACAGCAACAGGTTGAAGCTTCAAATTTGGTTCAATTGGAGTCTCGACTGCCTTGCATCCCATCATTCCTGTTTCACCAAGTAAGTCCAACACATACTTACGTTGATTGAGAAAGATGCCTTCCTTGGATCTAGCAAATTCCATCCCAAGAAAGTACTTTAGTGCTCATAGATCTTTGATCTCAAAGTTCACAGCAAGTTTTCTTTTCAACTTTTCAACCTCTGTACCATCATCTCCAGTTATGATGATATCATCTACATATACAGTCAAGACAATAACTTTACCTTCTCTTGAGTGCTTGTAAAACAGTGTGTGATTTGCCTGACTTTGGATGTATCCGTGGCTCTTCACTACTCTTCCAAATCGTTCAAACCATTCTCTAGGTGACTGCTTGAGGCCATACAAGGATATTTTTAACCTACAAACCTTGTCTTTGCCATGATTGTCCTCAAAACCAAGTGGGAGATTCATGAAGACGTCCTCCTCCAAGTCCCCATTTAAAAACGCATTCTTGACGTCCAGCTGGTGTAGTGGCCAATTAAAATTCACAGCTGGAGATAGCAACACCTTGATAGAGTTTATTTTTGCGACTGGAGCAAAGGTCTCCTGATAATCTACCCTATAGGTTTGTTTAAAGCCTTTTGCCACTAGCCTTGCTTTATATCGTTCTACACTTCCATCAGCCCTACATTTCACGGTGAAGACCTACTTGCACCCCACCGGTCTCTTTTCTTTGGGCAAGCTGACTATATCCCAAGTGCCACTCTTCTTTAGAGCATTCATCTCTTCCATCACTGCTAACTTCCAATTCGGATGATCAAGTGCTTCCTGAATAGTTCTTGGAACAAACAAATTAGAAATCCTAGAAGTAAATGCTCTATGGTTGGTGGATAGATTTTTGTAAGACAAGTATTTAGCAATGGGATGATGGGTATATGACCAGACTCCTTTACGATGGGCTATAGGAATATTTAAATCAAGAGACTTAGAATTATGTGGTTCTCTAACAGGAGATAGTGGAACAAGAGTAGGATTTGTACCTTCCTTCGAGGATTGTGATTGATCTTGTGCTAAAGAGAGAGGTAGACTTGTAGTATCTTTCCGAGCTTTCCTCCTAGTATAAACCTAAAGCTCAAGATTCGGATTGGATTTATCCGGTTGTAGAGTTTCTCCCTCTATTTGTGATACAATAATACTAGGCATTGGTTGACATTGAACTTCTTTATTTTCATTATTAGAAACATTTTCTTCCAAATTGTATGAGAAAATTGGTTTTGGTAATGATTCTGTGGTCTCCCAAAAATTATCTTCTTCCCTATTATTCTCCCCTTGAAGATGATTTTTAAAATAGGGCTGATTTTCGGGGAAAGAGACATCCATGCTCACAAAAGTCTTTTTTTTAATTGGGTTAAAGCACTTATAACCCTTTTTATTTGGAGCATACCCAATGAAAACACATTTTTCTGTTTTAGGATCCAATTTTGATTGAGAAATAGTGGGTATATAGACAAAACATGTACATCCAAATACACTTAATGGTAGATCTGAATGTAATCTAATGGCAGGAAAATTTTTTTTAAAACAGTTTAGTGGAGTTTCAAACTTTAAAACCTTGGTAGGCATTTTGTTAATCAAGTATGATGCAGTTAAAACAGCTTCTCCCCAAAGATACTTTGGAATATGCATAGAAAACATGATAGCTCGTGCTACTTCAAGTAAGTGTCGGTTTTTTCGTTCAACAATGCCATTTTGTTGAGGAGTGTCACGGCATGAAGACTGATGGATTATTCCTTTTTCTTTCAAAAAAGATCCCAAACACTCATTGAAATACAGTATCATTGTCGGAGTGCAAAATGCAAATTTTTGTTTGAAATTGGGTTTGAACCATCTGGTAATAGTCTTGAAACAATTTTTCCACTTCAGATTTTTTACTCAACAAATAAACCCAACATAACCGTGTGTGACCATCGATAATGGTGACAACCCATTTTTTTCCAGACAAAGTAGTGACTTGTGAAGGACCCCACACATCACTATGTATTAAATAAAGTGGTTTCGATGCACGATAAACTTGCACGATGATCTTTAGAAAGATGACAACTTTCACATTGAAAATTTGAGCAATTCACTCCTTGAAACAAACTTGGAAACAAATGTTTGAGATAATAAAAACTGGGATGTCCTAGTCTACGATGCCATAGCATTATTTTATCACTAACTGAAATTGAACTAACACTACTAAAGCCTTGAGCCTTTTTATTACCAAGGGAATTCTCTTCAAAATAGTAGAGTCCATTCATCATCCTAGCACTGCCAATCATCATCCCCAAATTCTTGTCTTGAAAAATGCAATGAGAGTCAGAAAATGACACAACAGTTAGAATCTCGTGAAAGTTTGCTAACGGACAGGAGGTTACAAGCAAGTTTAGGAACATGAAGGACAGATTTAAGTTCAATATTTTGTGATATTTTGATTAGGCCTTTTCCTGCAATAGGTGAAAAACTACCATCAGCTATTCTAATTTTCTCATGACTTGAACAAGAGGAATAGGTATTTAACAGATGAGAAGAAATAGTCATGTGATCAGAAGCTCCTGAATCAATGATCCAGGGAATAGATTTTGAGAAACTAGATAGAGCAATTGGATTACTACCTGTGTGTGCCAAAGAACCACTAGGAAAACCAGATATTGAATTAGACTTTAGCAGTTTTAGAAGGTGATCCATTTGCTCTTTGCTAAATGGACTTGAGTCTGCTCTATTTGCAAAGGGTGTTTCACAATTGGATCGGTCCCGTGACTTGCTGCTCTTCCAATTGGCTGGTTTGCCATGAATTTTCCAACATGTTTCTCGAGTATGGCGTGGTTTGTTGCAAAAATCACACCACACCCGAGATTTTTCATCATCTCGTTTCTGACTTAAGGAACTTTTTTTGCTAGCATTAGCCTTGGCAGCAACCACCAATGCAGAGTTATCTATTGAGCCACCAACACTCTTCTTGCCAAGCATAACATGTCTGTGGCTCTCCTCCCTGTGAACCTCGGTAGACACTTCACTGATTGAAGGAAGTGCATTTCTACCAATGATTCATCCCCGAACCTCATCAAACTCAACATTTAAACCAGCAAGAAACTTAAATACTCGATTAGCATCAACCATTTTCTTATTATGGTTGCAGTCATCAACCGACTTCCATTCATAATCATTAAAAAGATCCAAATCTTGCCATAATCTTTTCAAAGAATTAAAGTATTTAGTAATACTATCCTCACCTTGTCGGATCTCACCGAGCTTTAGAGTGAGCTCATACACCTGGGATTGATTCCCCAAATCAGAATACATCTGATTGACGTTGTCCCAAAGTTCTTTAGCTGTCGGGTAGCACATGTAATTAGAGCTGATGTCTTCATCCACGGAATTAACCAGCCACGTCATGACCATGGAATTTTCAGCATCCCACATTGCATAAGCACTATCCTTCATATCCGGAGCCTTAGTCTCTCCCATCAAGTAGCCAATCTTACCCCGTCCTCTAATGTGCATCCGAACGGATTGAGACCACCGTAGAAAGTTATTGTCATTCAGTCGAATTCTTGTGATCTGCACAGGATGGGCTTCAGAAACGCAAGCAGGTGGGTCTTCGATGTTCAGATTGGGATGGGTATTTGACGTGTATTCAGATGAGATATCAGACATAATTGGGAAGCAGGGAGGATATTGAATTGCTGATGTTGTAGAAAAAAAAAGTTGTGGCAGCTAGGGTTTCCTAAGGGCCAAAAAGTTTAGGCTTTGACACCATAAAGAATAAGAAAACTGAATAGAGAGAATAGAAATCTCTTGTATTTTCATACCAAAAAATACAGAACAAATTGATCTCTTCTTATAGGAAGAGTCAGCAGCCCTAAAATAGGAAATAAAAAGTAAAATAAAATAACTTTCCTAATTACAATTAACTGATTCTCCTATGATATTCTCCTACTAAAGTGTGATCCTAATTGCTCCAAATATGGAAATCAGTAGCAGCCAAATTACTCCTGACAGATTCTCCTATTTTTTCTCTCTTCTGATTTCCAACAAAAGTTAATGCTGTTTGAGTCTGACAGAAGTCATCACTATAGTTGGATAGACCTATGAGTAGTATCTTTCAGTTACTATATGGTAAGGCCAAATATGGGACAACAAAAGAATTGAGTGTGAATTGTATGAAGTAGAAACTCTCAAGTACAGTCTTAAGAAACTGACCTTACTACATGGAAATGTCAAATATGGGACAACAAAAAATTGAGTGTGAAGTGTATGAGGTTGAAACGCTCAAGTACAGTCTTAACTTGAGAAATTTGACTGGAACAAACAGGCCACATTCAACAGGGAGATTCTGAAACTGCAGAGGCTTGGTTTGACCAAGCCATTGAGTATTGAAAACAGGCTATAATGCTTATTGTAATCATGTTGAAAGCTGAAATTGCTTAAAGATCATGAGGTAACTTATGGAATGATATGGAAAATCAAATTTCGAACTCCATTAAAAGAGCTGAAATCGATTAGAGCTTCAGAGTTTAGCTAGTTTTTAGTTGGTTTTCCTGTGAATATTGAGACTATTATTCAATGTAAAATGAGAGTTTGTGGTGATTCTATTTGCAAGAATAGAAGACCATCAAGCTTGGACTCATTTTTTTGGTAGGAGCAACAATATGGTAACAAGTATAAATGTTTGACACTTTTTCACGCTTTCAAGATATTGCAGATATCCAGTGTTGGAGTAAAAATAATTACTCCACTATTGAAATGTTTGTATACTTCTTTTCTTTTGTAATTGAATTGAAATGTAATAGATCTAATGTTTTGACCATATCCATTACTATCATCTCAAAGATTACAGACACAATGGTTATTTCTTGTTCATCAGATATGAAATCCAGTGTTATGAAGATGAAATCAATCAATGGTTCAGTAATGCTGTTTGTCAACCTTGCACTTTAGTGCAATGTTGCCACTCCCAGTATTGCTTCTCTTTGAGCAACAACAGAAGTATGGGCATGTGCAGAGATGTGGACAGCAGGGTGAATTTTGCAAATGAAGCTCAGTTCTTATTAATTTCTGAGGAGAGTGTATCTGACCTCAACAAACGGCTCTGCTCAAGTATGATTTTCATCCAACTCTTTTACTATCATGCATGAAGCTGAAATTGGCATTCAATATAAACTCGTCATGGTTTTAGTGAATACCAGTCTTCCTGGATGTCTGAAATCCAGTGATGAATATCCAAAATTTGGCATATTAAAGCATTCAATGGAATCAGTTTTGCTGCAAAATTGTAGGTTATAACTTCTTTGTGGTAGTATTTTACCGTGCATCAAAGTCATTCAATTACTTAAATATTGTGACTTTTATGCTGATTAACCTTAAAATTCTACACTGTACAGGAGCTTAAGACAGATAAAGCTTCTTTATAGTTCCATTTTTCCTGTATCAATAACTGCCAGCTTGTGTGTCATATTAGTTGATTGATATTTGTCCTTTCAAATGACTTTTGCATGTAAAGAAGTTCCGGAATATCATTTTTTCAGCATGTTAGATTAATTCAGCATCCTCCCATTCACACGATAAATGAACATATGAAAAAAATACACATGTTGTAGTCACACTAATGTGGGTCATTTTGTTTAATATTATTTATATTGGATTCATTTTGCGTCAAATTATGCTGTAATACCCTTGTACAATTTTTGCACGCTTCCTATTTTAGATTCTACACTGATCTCTATGATAGAGAATAGATAATTGTCAGTTTAAATAGCAGCTTTTGTCAGTGTTCATGCTAATCCATTCTCAGAATTTGCCATCAGTTTTGTTTGATAAATTGTTTTCGTTCTACTCATTTAAGTGATATATTACATCTATAACCAATTTTTTCATAATATCAGATACTCAAAAACACTCTGGTGTTGCGCCACCTTATGTCAATCCAATGAGATTTCGGCCCAATCTTGTCATATCTGGAGGTGAGCCATATGCTGAAGATGGATGGAGAAATCTTAAAATTGGGGACACATATTTTACTGTAAGTTCTGTACCTTTAATGTTAATTTAACTGCTTTCCTATATCATCTGGAGTGGCAAATTAAGAGTTTTGGTTGACTCAGATGACATGCCTTACCTCTCTACTGACTGATTTTTTATTTTTGACGCTTTAAGTCATTACTGCTTGCTGTTTACAGTTTAGCAATTGCTTGTAAATTCTATTTCTGTTCAAGTCATACACCTTCCAAACTTTATGATATAGATTTGTATATTTGGTGGGGAAGTAGGCAGAATAACAAGAGCTAGTAATTCTTTTTTATTTTTATTTTTATCAGAAACGTTACAAGAGATATCACAATCACAATTAAGTATTACATTCATAGATCACTTAACGTGAGGAATGAGTGGAGAAGGAGAATTCATGCTGACGACTTAGCATGAGGTCATATATTGGTTTATATAGCTTATCTTAGTATTGTGATAAAAGCTTTGATGATGATGATGAATCATAGATCACTTAAATCAGTCAAACAAACTAGTATATAACTTGACATAAAACTCACATATGGTGAGACTTGAACCTGGGATGTCCTTGTGTCAGTAAGATCTCAAGGCTCTTTTCTTGCCACTAAACCAACCTCATGGTATAGCTAGAAAATTGGACTTTGATTACGTGAAGGAAGAAGCTGCTAGCCTAATTTATTTTACTAGTTTCAAGGAATATGCATCACTTACAAAAAGCCAATATATATAAACTTTTATGATATTCTTTTTGCACTGTAAACATGGACTTTCTTTCTTAATAACTATTTCTTCCTTAGTCTTTAGGTGGTTGCAACCGCTGCCAGATGATCAATTTTTATCATCAATCAGGGCAAGTGAAGAAGACAAATGAACCTTTGGCAACTCTAGCATCATATAGGAGAGTGAAGGTTAGCTATAGCAAATCCAAAATTGATATATGTTGCTTCTTGGTTTCCAAACTGCAATGCTAGTGATATTCTGTTTTTATTGATTCAGGGGAAAATTTTATTTGGGATTTTGCTGAGGTATGATCCCGGTAATAGTGCTAGATCGGATACAATTTCATGGCTTAAAGTGGGAGAGGAAGTGAAGTTTACTTGAATGGGAAGGGGTGGACACAGAAATACCTTTTCGGTGTAGAATCATACTTGTATAGGAAGTATTACATTATCCTGAACAGTGGGATACACAAAGTTCACAACATTAAACAAGGGTCACTAAGCCTGAAAATGATTTCGAATGCTCTAACTCAAATGCCAAGCAAGCTATGGCTTTATATACTGAATAATTTACTGATAGGCTGGTTTTATTGCTGAAACAGGCTTATAGTTCATAGCTTGTTCTTGTAAGTTTATCATCATTTTAGAATAATTTATTGCTTTCTTATTTGAGCCGACTATTATTAAGAACGTGAAATTTGCTAGAAATACGTGTAATTAAGCAATTTAATATCCATGGCAGAACATTTTGCTTAATTACACGTATTTCTAGCAAATTTTTGAACATCCAATATTTTTTATTATTTTTAATATTCTATATTCATTTTTAAGTTACTTTTAATTTATCGCCAAAAAATTTAAAAACGTTAGTATGAAGCATATTAAAGTAAAAACTTTTAATCTAAAGAGTTGTTTAATAGTGCAAAGTCTTACTAAATTTTTGATTGAAGACTATCCATAACGAGATATCTTATATTCGAAATTTCACTAGCTCAAATTCTCGTAAACTAGTATTAATTACGTAATACGAATAAAAAATAATTTCAGTAAAATAAAAATACTTTTAGTTAAAAAAAAGGGTAAAAACTTTTTTTTCCAAACTTTAATAGAAGTCGGAGGCCTCAAAACAACATCATATTCCGTCATGTGGGCTGAACTCTATCTACCGTCCGGACGAAAGATGGGAATACTATTCCTTGTACAGCCAGGGCACTATAAGCTCTTTGAAATAATAATATTCTATTCACCAAAAAAAACTAATAATATTCTATACACCAAAAAAAATATTCAATAATTTATAATGCTTTGATTTTCCCTGTTCCCTGATGACTCCGGACCTGGCTTCAATTCAATACTTGAAAAGAAAGTGAAGATATCCGGACAATCCATGATTTTAGCACATCTCCTTTAATTAATGCCTTGGACTTTGTTATCTACCACAAATCAATCAGCGGGTCCGCACAAAGAAAAGGTCCTTTGGCACATCGGAAAGTTGTACTGTGTCACCATTACCGATTCCTTGGTCCTCGGTCATTATCGGCCCAACTTATATCTTTATTTTATTAGTTGAGCCTTGTTTTTAGTGACTTCCAAAAACTTGTACAAAGTCAATGTGCAAGTTTTTCTCTTCCACTTTAAATTTTATCAGTCTTTACATGTCAGAACTGGCAGCAAGCTGCAATTTCCACGATCACGACACATGACTGTTGCTGTCCACTCTAATTTGGTCTCTTTTGTTTGTGGACTTCTCTGGATGGTTTTTTTTTGTTTGTAGTGTTAGCTGAGATGAATTCGGTGGATTTACGGATATTTGAACTAGGCTTGATTTTCAATTTGGGTGTGCGTCGAACGGAGTTTTTTTTTTTTGGATTGCAGTATTGACACTTGGTTTTATTTTGGCTTATAATGGTGAGGCGGATTTTTAGGTGTTAGTTTTCTTGCTTCTAGATTATTTGTTGTTTCTTAGATGCTGTTTGATAAATTAAAAAATTAAATTCTGAAAAATTAAATACTGAATTTTTAGTACCGAATATAATAAGTATTGAATTTGAATTATAAAAATTATTTGGTATTTTATTAAAAATTAAGTATTGAATATAAATATATTGTTTGATAACAATAAATGTTTGCAATTTGAAATTTTGTAATTTTACGTTTTTATCCTTATTTTCATACTATTTCAAATAAATTCGAGTTTTTATTGATATATTCTATTTTATAATACAAACTAGCTTGTAACCCGTGCGATGCATGGAAATTTTGTATACTTAAAAATGATTGTTAATAAAAATAAATTTTATTTACAATTTACTTATGTAGATGATAAAAGTAAATATATAATTAATTAACGTAATTTAATCGAAGTAAGTAATTAGAGATAAATTTATTGACATAAAATCTTTTAAGCAAAAAATAAAAAAGAAATGATGCTGAATAGAAAATATAAATACTGCATTCAAATATAAGAAACACTAACATCCAAAAAAAATGCGTCCAACAGTTAAATTAAAAAGTAAAAGTTCGATCATTGAAAAAAAAAGATCGCCAGTTCTGAGAATCTTCAAATGATGCTACCGGAGCTATACTCCTGCAATTATATTTACATCATACGTAATTGTTATCTATTTATAGAACACAAAGAATTCAAGTAAGTAATGAATAAACGTAAAACCTTACTAATTGTAATCTTACATACATATGAATCCAGTGCCTGCTTGCAATAGAGACCAATGCAATGGAAACACAAACAGAAGCAAAGTAAAATCCATCAGTCATTAATGTTTTTTGTGCAAAAATTTATGTTTTAGTAATTTTGAAAATTAGTTTTTTAATTCAAAGTTTTATTCCCATGCAGAATATAATAACAATAATACATGAATATAATAACAGTAGTTAACAAAAAATAAATTACGTAAAAAAGATCAATTACTTGTTAATAAAACTTCCTGTGTTATTATATAAGAGATAAAAAAATTTGTAAAACTTACTTTTTAGTTAATTTTTTTCTTCCATTCAATTGCTTCTAATAAGAAGAGGAAAAGTACTGTTCATCAAGTTTTAGTCCATCGATCAAACAATCTGCACTTACAAATCATTGTGAAATTTATTATAACTTTTCAAATTAAAAAACTGAAGTAGACGCATAATTTGATCAACAGTGCAGATTGTTTATATTTGAATCATTATAAAAATATTTAAAAAAATGTATTATTTAAATATTTTAAAATTTATTTAAAATTAAAATATATTTTATTAATAAAATTACATTTCATATCAATTATCAAGTCTTCTTTGAGATTGAACAAACCTATCACGAACAAATCTATTTGTTAAAAATAAATTAACAATATTATTTGGGATAAGGAAAAAAAAATCTAAATGAGTGCAAAATGGAAAAGTTCATGTGTTACTATATATTAACAGTAAATATAATAATAGCAAAAAATTTAGTGTTAGGTTAAAAAATTTAATAACAGTGACTAACATTAGATTATTTAGGGAAATCATCCATAATGTGTTTAAAATAAAAATTAGATATATCATCAAAGTACATTGCTATAAAAAAGTTTTGTAAAACCTTACATTTTTTAATTTTTATAATTTTTGTACAAATAATATTTTAACAAATCAAAGGTTTGTATTTAATAATATATTCATACTCATCTATAATTTTTGCTTTGTTTTTCATAAGATAAGGAAAGTGATCCAAAATTGTAACATATCGTGGCATCCACAGTGAGTAACGACCAAAAATTATAATAGAAACTAAAAAAAAAAGCTTTATTCATAGTAATCATGATTATGATGATGGTGTTACTGTTGCTCATGTCGATGTCGATGTCGATGTCGATGTCGATGTCGATGGTGATGCTGATGCACTCATAAAACCAACATTGAAATGTTCCTTTTTCAATTACTTTGTTTTTTTCTTTAACTGCGTTTTTATTGGACGTTATAATAAAAGAAAGTCTATCACAAATCCGGATAAAAAAAATCTATTAAAAACACATTACAAAACAGTATCACAAAAATGAATAATTAAAAGAAAAAGGGAAAAAATTTTAAACCGAATGGTAGAGAATTAAAACAAAGAATATACCCTAAACACAGCCACTAACATGCACTAATCGCCATAAAAGTGTTCAAAGAAAGTACTCGAGACGAAATCATAATAACACAAATTCATGACTTTAGAAAAAAAAAGAAAACTTACATTGAACAAAAGCTAATTGCTCAGAGAGTCATGTGTTCAAAGTAGCATATCGAACGTGCAGCAAGAGCCATTAAGATGCAAACATAGATTTGGTTAAAAATATAATAATAATAGTTAACAAAAATAGTACAACATCAAAACAAATTGTAAAGAAAAAAATAAAAATAGGAAAATGAAAGGAACATTTGGAGGGTAAATGAGGGGGAAATTTACCTTTTTGATGTTTCTGATATGATAATGTGCAAACTTGTAACAGGAGAAACAAAAGTGGAGCCAGATGGTTGAATTTTTTTGGAGTAAGGATTGCAAAGGGCGTTTAGATTGTGGATAATAAAGAGTTATTAGAACGTGGTTTCAGAATGAGGATGGTGGAGGGATATTAAAACGTGGAAGGTTTTAATAATTAGTTTTGATAATAATTTTAAAATAGATAATAAATAATTTAAAATAGATTTGATAATAATTTTAAAAGATTTGATTAGATATATAAAATATTTAATTAGATATTAATTTTTAAAATTAATATCTACTTAATATTGATGATATCATGAAAATTTTGATAAATATGTGAAAATTAAATATTTAATAAATTAATTATTTATTTTATTTTTTAAAAATAGATATTAGTAGATAATTTGTTAGGATAAATAAATAATGTTTAAAATTTGAATAATAAATATTTAAAAGGGATAAATAGATAATTCTAAAAATATTAATTAGTTTTAAAATATAGGTTAAAAGAAAACAAAAAAAATGAAAATTAAAATTGTTACCTCTTTTACTCCACTATCTCTGCCATCATCACCTATTGTGCCCTCTTTTACTCCACTAATTTTTAGTTTCTTACTCCACTAATTTTCAGTTAGCTTATCAATTTTCAGTTATGTTATCAATCAAATCTTAAACTGTAAAAAATTAAACTGTAAAAGATAATTGAAAAGGAAATAAAAATTTGAGATAAAAGGAAATAAAAAAATGAAATTAATGAGGTTGTGACATGTATTAGTCCTGTTTTCTGAAATATAATATATATATATATATATATATGATATGAAATATGAGAAAAACTATAACTATTAAATCCAAAAATATCATAAATTAAAAAAAAAAACTAAAATAATATTTAATATAATAAAATATTTTTTTTGGAAATCAGAAACTTGAATTACGTTTAGATTAAAAAAATCATTACAAATAAAAGTCCCAAATTATTCGTGGGATCATTACTTCTTCAAGGAATGATCTGTCAAAATGAAACAGAACAAAAAACTTTTTGGATATTAATGACAATTAAAACATCAAAATAACAAAAAGTTGAAAAAAAATGCAATATGCACCATTATATGGTCTTTAAGGTTTGTAATATATCAGCTTTCAGATCTTCAAAGTTTTCAATTTCAAACAAGTCAAATTGGGAGAAGATATTGACTTTTTTTTCAATATCGATGCTCTAATAATAAAAGAATGGTGGTAGAAAAACGTTGAATCTGTACGTAAATCTGATGAAATAATAATATAACGTTGAGTCTATAGTTTGAGTATATACTTAACCTGATGAATGAATAAATAATTATGTAAATTTTTTGGATAAAATAGTTTAATTTATTTTATTTTTATTGATAAAGTGGCTGAAATTTTTCTACATTAAGTGATAAGTAGGTGTTTATCTACTTATCTTATTCAATGCTTTTTCATTGAAAATTTTCTTTTAAGTTGATTTTAAAATATATTATCAAACATATTGAAAATATTAAATCATTGAAAATTTTCAATGGTTTAATAAACAGCACCTTAGTCTATGTGTGTAGCCGTAGTTCCAGGTGGCTACAAAGGAGGGTTGTTGTGTCAAAGACAATGGTTTTCTTGATTGGATGTTCAATTTCCTTTGGTAGGATTTTGGATTTAGTGGTCATTGAAAAGTGAGATAGTTACCATAGGAAAGATGAATGTTAGAAGAAAATGATTAAAAACATTCAGTCTCGCAATTGTGGTACATTGCATACAAATACAATGACAAGTACATGTCCTTTACAGCAATTTACTACTAATAGTAAAAGGGTATTAGATTTTCCTTATTAAAGTATTCAATTACTCCAGCTTTTATCGTTCTTGTGAGATAGGTACATATATTTCAGCAAATTAAACAAATAACAAAAAAAAATGTACATATGAAATTATAGCTTATAGCAGGTGATATTCACTGATGTCTAGATTCTTTTATTTCCATCTTATCGCTTACAAAACTTTGTTCTTTTAAGTATTCAATTAGTACATGAAGTAATTTGAATATCCCTCCGTTTTGGATAGATAAGTATCATTTGTGAAGGAAATACATGTGGAGATGAATTGATGTACATTGTTTTTTACTGCTTTTTTTGTGTGAGTATTTGATTACCACTTTCAGGCAATTGAACATTTGAATTTTATGAATAATTTACAATAGGCGATATTCGATTTACTATTTATTGATATCCGAATTCCCTTATTTCCATCACATTACTTACAGAACTTTGTCTGTTGACGTATTTAATTTGTACATGAAGTAATTCGACTATCCCTACATTTTGAGAGAGATAGGTATCATCTGTGAAAGAAGTACAAATATAGAGTTGAGTCACAGTATGTTGTTTTTTACTACATTTTTGCATAAGCATTTGATTACCACTCATAGGTAATCGAATATATTAATTTTATGGGTAATTTATTCAGGATGATCGAAAGCTTGGAGCAGACATACATTTGTTTTTGCCATGATGTACATATAGTTATCATAAATATACATATTGGAATTTTCAAATGTAATTTTTTGAAGGGAAAGTGTGGTTTTTTCTCAAGTACTATAGTTATTTTCATTTGCTTATTGATAATTTAAAAAAGTTCCATTTCTTTCTGGAAAAATACAATTTTATTGGTGAAATATTATTGTTCCACGACATGTCTTTAGAATTATCCCAATTGGGTTTATTGTATATACAAAAAGATGCTGAGGGCCTCCCAAGAAATAGAATGTTCTAGCTATAGCAAGTATATATCCCTCTCATCTTTCATGACCGAAGACATTGCCTTTTTCTTTTCTTCCCGTTTTTGTCCTTTCTTCATGCAAACTTGACTTCAAGCAGCCATTTTCGATCTTTCCTAAAGTCTCTTAGACAAAAAGAGTTGAATTTTTAGTTCATTAACAGTTAAATTAATCTTTTTCTCTTCAAACCCTAATTCACAATGTTCAAGCACGAGTTTGGATGACAACTTGTCATTTTAGATTTTTTTTATATTTATTTTCTTTTGATCAGCATTAATCTTGTGTTTTACTTAATATTTACGTGGCGTAAAAGAACATATAAAAATCTATACGTTGGGATTTAGATTTACTCCTTGAGAATGCAAATCAAGGAGAAATAAATTGTTAGTTTTTGGATAATTTTGAAGACCACGTGGTTTGAAAAATATATTGAGGCTTTCGTGTAGATTTAAAAGAGTTGAACAAGCGCGTATCAATAATTTCCAAGCTAAGTTGTGTGTATGTGTGTGTATGTATGCATCTTATTAAAGTAAAATAATTTTTTTTTTACATATAAGAAAATAAAATTAAATATCACTAATTTTAAAGTATGTATGGAGTGCCAGTGTTGGGAGGGGGACAAGCCTAACCACGCTCTGCTTCTCCCGACTTCGAAATAGTCACCGAAGATGGAAACCGGAGGGTTTCGACAAAAAAAAAATTTTAAAGTATGATTTCAAATAAATGCATGGATGCACGTATCTTAGTGGAGGTTGCCTAATATACAATGGGATATTTACGATTCCATAATTTACTCCCAAAAAAACTAAGTTGTCAATGAAAAATGAGAAAACCTAAACATTGTTTAGCATCCTCCTATACTATCATCTAATCAAGCTTAGACTCATTCAGGTTACATAACCCGAAAATAATTATTTTTATCTCTTTATCTACTTCACTTACACAGAGAGTTATCTTTTCTTTTTTGTTTTTTTAAGTAATAAAGAAGGGTGAGCTTATTTTCCCTATATGATTGACTTTTCTATGCAAACATCATTTATTAGTGAGACTTATATCTCAATGAATATGATTGATTTACGTGGAAGATGAAAAAATATAAATAAATATAAAATCACAAAAAGACTTGTGGAAATATATATTTTAGTACGGTAAAATTCTTCTAAATTAATTTTTCATATAGTAACTTATCTAAATTAATAAAAAAATCATAATCTTGAATCGGACCAATATGAAAAGAAATGATAAATCTCTTTATCGTAATAATTAATAATTTTCTAATCTAGTTTGAAATTTTTGTCTCGACTCTTATAAATTAAAATTTTGATAAAAATACAAAATATAATCCATAATATTCAAGAACTAAAAATACATTTTAATATATTGGTTTACAAAATATTGCCATGTTTGAGATTTTTTTATTTTAAGAACTAGAAAAGTACTTGTTGTTGACAAAAACAACAATGATTGATTGCTGACGTCAGATCCTCGATCTTCGCTTTAGTCTGTCTCCAACGAATCTGCAAAATAGGAAAAGTCAGAGGGACACAGGGGTTTTCCCCTGCACGCGCACTCCGATGCTTAAGTCAGACAGGGTCTCAGTAGGCAAATAGAGCTTAGGGTTTAAAGATGATACCTGTGACCTATTTATAGGAGTTAGATTGCGCGTAATTACCTTTATGACCCACAGCTTAAATGGTCATTTAATGAATCTTTTATGGGCCTTTTGAGTCCTTTTTCTTCTTGGTCTTAGATTATCATTTGGCCCAATGTTCTTCAGCCTGACTTATAAAAAAGCCCAGTAATCTTTAACCTGACCCACATCAATTGCTCCCCACTCTTTCGCAAGGTTTACCTTGTGAAAGAGTATATAAAGAATGGGCTTTTCAAATTCTTTGGCTACCTTCTTTCTGGGATTATCACAAGAGTTTTTTCACCTTCTTTTGAGGGCTCAACTAGCAGACTTCATCATTATTTGTAACAGAAACGACATTGTGTCATCATTTCTTCTGTCAAGTGCCTTTTTCAGGACACTACCGGGATATATTTTTCTCCTCTGAGCTAAATGCTTCTCAAGTGGAATATACCACACTTCTTTTCAAATTCAAGGTCTTAGCTAACCGAAACCAAGAGCTATAAGGAGAAAATACAAGATTACAAAGCCACCAAAGCCTTCTATTAGCCAAGAGGAAGAAAACTAAATCTGGGTTAAGGCTATGAGGGCGCATCGTCAAGAAATGCCACAAGATGATGCATATGTTCTTAATTGGTTTCATCAAAGGCGATTTATGCTTGGCATACTCCTGATTGGTTGAAGCTTGATCCAGATGCTGAGGCTTTGGAACCTTTTCTGAGGATATGCATTTATAAAGATCTATCTGATCTTACCAACCCTTAAGAGCCTTTTCATTGACCCGAGATGGTCGGGGTTCTCACAGGCTTGGACGAAGATGATTTAGATAATTATAGCACCTCAGGGCGTACATGCTTGGGTGCCTGTTAGTATCAATGCTCCTTTTGAGACAGAAGTTAATCTAGAGTGCTCCCCAGTTTTTGGTGAAAGAGCTTAGTCTTTTACAAACCGATCAGCCCATTTTTAAACTCATCTACAGAAGCAACTACACATTTACCTTGTATTAGTCTCACGTAATAATCAGGCTTTCCTCGTGCACTTTTTTGCTTCAAGTTCTTTTACATATAGGGCTTATGTCACTCAATTATTGCTTCAAGCTCAAGCACTTCATGCATGACTTACATCACACACTTTTCGCTTTAAGTGCATGCGTAGCCTACATCGCGCATTTTTCGCTTCAGGTTTTTTTCTTTGAGTACGTGGCTTACTTCGCGCATTTTTCACTTCAAGCCCTTACACTTTATGCATGACTAACATCGCACACTTTTTTGCTTCAAGTAAATGCATAGCCTACATCGCACATTTTTCGCTTCAGGCATTTGTGCTTAGGGACTTTTCATTTGCCCATATCGCACACTTTTCGCATAGGGACTTTCGAATTTGCCCGTCTCGCACCGTTTTGTGCTTAGGGACTTTATAGAATTGATAAGAATATAACATCGCTTTTATATCCGGAATGCCAATATAAAACGTTTGCATGCACTTTGTCAATCAATTGTAGTACATATCCAATGATAAAATTGTAACGTACCTCGTACCATACCTCATAGCCTGCATACTTTGTACTCCCCAAGTTTTTCTTTGCAACTTTTTGTGTCCAAAGAAGAACTTTTACTGGAGTATTGGTCCTGTCTTGCGTACTATCCACTTAAGGACTTGTTAGAATATAATATCGTTTATATCCGAGATGCCAACATAATGCGTTAAATGTAATATGATAAAATTGTAACGTACCTCATTTAGAGATATTTTTGCCCATCTTGCACCCTTTTGTGCTTAGGGACTTTTTGTTTTGCTCGCTTAGGGACTTATTTTTGCCCGTCTTGCGCATTTTTCGCTTAGGGACTTATTTGTGCCCATCTTGTATCTTCTCGCTTAGGGTCTTATTTTTGCCCGTCTCGCGCATTTTTTGCTTAGGGACTTATTTGTGCCCGTCTCGCGTCTTCTTCTTGCTTAGGGTCTTATTTGTGCCCGTCTCGCGCATTTTTCGCTTAGGGACTTATTTGTGCCCGTCTCGCGTCTTCTTCTCGCTTAGGGTCTTATTTGTGCCCGTCTCGCGCATTTTTCGCTTTAGGACTTATTTGTGCCCATCTCGCTTCTTCTTCTCACTTAGGGTCTTATTTTTGCCCGTCTTGCGCATTTTTCGCTTAGGGTCTTATTTGTGCCCCTCTCGCGTCTTCTTCTCGCTTAGGGTCTTATTTGTGCCCGTCTCGCACATTTTTCGCTTAGGGACTTATTTGTGCCCGTCTCTCTTCTTCTTCTCGCTTAGGGTCTTATTTGTACTCGTCTCGCGCATTTTTCGCTTAGGGTCTTATTTGTGCCCGTCTCGCGTCTTCTTCTCGCTTAGGGTCTTATTTGTGCCCGTCTCTCGCATTTTTCGCTTAGGGACTTATTTATGCCCGTCTCTTTGGCCAGCTTCCATTTTTTCTTCTTCTATTCCTGCAACATGTCTATCAAACATGGAGGATTATCATAGTACAGATAAAAATAACTGGCCTTTCGTTTCATAATGTAGTATTTTCAATTAAATGGAGTAAGTAACAGTATAATTGCAGCAAATGTTAAAACAATAATAGCAAATGTTTACCACCAGTACCATTCCAAGTCTTTGTCTTTGAAAAATCTGTAAAGTACAAGTGCTGGGATGTTCTGCTGTCAACCATGAATTGTGCACTAAGTCGTGCCTCGGTACCAGCAATCTACCTTTACGAGCTTACCACAAGTTGTTTTCGATCGAACCAAGCTCTCCCTGGCTTGCTGCCTTTCACGATGGTGGCTAGTGCCTACCTCAGACACCTGCCTAATTCAATCACAATTGTTAGAGTGGGCAAGAAAATCGAAAACATCGTATGAGAGTACCTCAAATCTGGTTACCACCCATATGTTCCTGCTTGAGTGTGTTTGCAATTTCCGTTGTGCCAAGCACTCACTTGTATTGATACTCAAGAATGCTATGTATAGGGGCTTACAAGGGAGACACAGCCTTGATCTCGACACCCTAAGCTAGCACATCCTTGTCTTGCTTAAAGAACTCACGAAGCCGACACACCCTTTATATAGACAAACCCTCTTTCATATGTATGGTTGTCAATAGGCCAAGTGTGTGGCTCTTAAGCCACTTCTAGATGGTTGCTAGAGCAGTTCTTGAAAGCTTCTGTGTCAGACAATTGACATATGGGTCGAAGGAAGCTTTTTGACACTTTGTCAGATTAGTGCGTGCACCAGGTCTAGAAGATTCTAGATCATTCCGCTCAGATCCCGCACTTGGGCATGCGCTTGTATCATCGAATTTAATTGTGCTCGCCAAAGTTTTTTCTAATGGGCGAACCAGTAGTTTGGATTTCGTGCTCGCCAGCATTGATAGCCATTGCCGAAAGGCATGACTCAGGTGTTCTTTGCTCGCTTGCATTGTGCTAACGGGGGAATCTTGCCTATGGGTGCTGTGTTCACCTAGTTTTCTTTGCTGTCATTTTATCAAAGTGGGGAGCTTGTCGCGTGCGAGAGCCCCTATCTCATCCAAGGCTTGTCGCTTGTGGGAGCTCCCCTGTCGCCCAAGGCCTGTCGTGTGCGGGAGCCCTTGTCTCGGTCAAGGCCTGTCGCGTGCGGGAGCCCATGTCTCGCTCAGGGCCTGTCACGCGCGGGAGCTCCTCTCTCGCTAAAGGCCTTCTCACACACGGGAGCCTGTCTATTTCCAAAGCGCGATGTGGTATGCAAGGAACTTCTCTCTTGCCCAAGGGGATGTCTAACTCAGGAGTCCTTTTTTTTTTTTTTTGCTCATGGGAGGTGTGGCTCGCGGAAGCCCCCTTCTTGCCCAAAAAGAGGCTTTCGCGTGGATCTTTCGAAAACCTTCGATACCGCACCTTTTTTGTTTTAAAATCCCTTTATTCTTCGAGCTTTTCTCTGTCTTCCATTATTCACGTTAAAAGCTTATAGAGTGGTACAAAACAAAAGCAACATGCAAGGTTAAAGGACATGGTGCAGTAGTAGACGTGATTTGGAGGAGACGCAACAAGGGATCGAAACGCAGTAAGCTATGGAGCGAAAATGTAGAGGCAGCGAGCGGCAGCGGGCAGTAATGGAGAGGTAGCAAAATTGGTTACGGCTAATAGTGAATGAAAGAGCTTGAGCCAGAGGCAATGCAAGAGGACACCAAATAAAAGAGAATCTAGTCGAGACAACCACCAGTTGAGGAACGACTGAAGAGCTTACATATCCCGCTTACTTCGATCCATATAGTTACACATCGTTCTACAACAGAACTGGGTGAATCATAGCTGTCGGTAAGGTTGAATACCAATTTAATCAGTGCACTCAAAAAAGAGAGCAAACCTACTATGGCGATAATCGGTCGGCTCCTACGAGTTCCCTCACCTAGTATCGCTGCGCTTTCAGAGTTCTTGTCTAACTACCCGTCTCGAAGCCCCTCACCTTCAATTTCCATTTTTAGAGTAAAGTTCAGAGGAAAAAGGCTTGTGTGGGTAGCTACACTAGCCCTGTCGGAAAAAAGAAAGAAGGTGCACCTGCCAGTGGGTAGGTGCAGCTTGATCTGAGGCTAAATTATAGGTATGGAACACATGGGCTTTCCCACTGCTTTTTTTTTACCAGAGCTAGGCTGGATATATTGAATCTTTTCCCAGTGCCCCTGCTCCTACTACTACTTCTGCTACTAATCTTACTCACATTAACCCCACGGGTTACTTGCAAATAAGGATCTCCAGCATGGAACGATGCTCTTTCTTACGCCCGTTTGCCAAGTATAGGAACCAGTTAATTCTGAAGGATTCCATTCTAGTGGTTCGTTACTACTATCAACATCATTATCAGTTGGGCTAGACCAGTCCAGAATTTTGGCTTGAAATGTTGGATTATGCCCTTAGAACCATTCATTAGATGATTGACTTTGGCATTTTTTTATGTATCATGACATTTTATTTATTATAGCTCATTATTATATTTGTCTTATAACTGCGTAATGTAATCTTATATGATAATGTCCTTAGAATAGTAATAACACACTATTCTTAAAATATCCCTAGTCAAGTATTATTGTGAACAAGGATAACAATGTACGATAAGACTAGTATGTGGTTGACTGATGACCATTGTCATGGATATAGGATATCAAGTCATCACATAGGTACATGTTAGAGAACTATGTACTGGATCAACCCTCTATGAGAACGCTACATGGATTGTTATATGAGTGTCATAAGCGATTCTCATAGTGATGATGGTGTATGTGATCCTTTGACTTGAGATCATCAGAGATCGCAACATAGATAATTGCATACTTTAATGCTGCTAGATGTCATTCGTAACAGGATGGACTATAAAGGTAGTAATTGGGTATGCCTTGATCTATGTAGAGGGATGTTGAGTGATCAAGATAGGATTTATCCCTCTTATATAACAAGAGTGATGTCTTGGGTCCTTTGATAGAGTGAGACTAAGAAATGCATGGCCGTGCTCGAATAAGTCAATGTGAGATATTGATTTTATTTGTTTAATTTGTCTACTCAGGAATCAAGAAACGCTGATTAGACTATACAAGTGTGACACATTCCATGACTTGTGTCTAATCAAGACATCAAAGGATAAAGGGATTAGACTACACGGTAACATCTATCACGAGTAAGGTTATGTCGAGTCATTGACATTCTCGTTACATGGGTAGCAATGATGTGTTGCTAGATACCGCTCATTGCCTGTGACAATTTTGTCATTGCCATTGTTTTGAGAACCTATTGGGTCGCACACTTAGAACGGATCAATGAGGAGCTTAATTAATCCTATTTTGAATTGGATTAAGGATATATCTAATCCTATTCTGAATTGGATTAAGGATATAGTTAATCCTATTCTAAGTAGGATTAGAGTTCTGTTTGGCAGCAAATTTTAGGGTAAAATTTACTGCCTATAAAAGGATGTTTTTCTAAAACAGAGCCGCACAATTAAAAACAGAAAAGGTATTCTTTTAATTGAAGCTAGCAATTCGATTATAAAGAATCAAAAACGCTCTTTAGGGCTTCTGATCGTGAGACGTTCAAGAGTCGTGAGATCCGTTCGTGTGGATACCATAGAGGCAGGAACGAAAAGTTGTTGCTTGTGACTCGACCAACGATAGAAAAAAATCAGAGAAAACGTTAGGTAAAATCTCGAAACCCTAATCAGGCAACTCTCCGAATCGATCATGGTGGAGGCCGAATGATTTAAATTCCGCTGTGTGTTTGTTTCGGTCTCCTTCATGAAAACCCTTTCCAATTCGAACACTAGTTCTATAAGGCTCAATATCTCTCAACATTAATTCTATTGGACTGAATTCCTCTTTATGTGATACATCCCTGCATCTGCCCATTCCACCAGTGATACTTATAGGTGTTCTTGTAATTGTCTCCTTGCTTTTTCGAATATATTTTGAGAGGAGATTCTTGTGATTCTTTCATCTTGACATTCTCTGCTGTTGTATTGGATATTACTGTGAAAAATTATCCTGTTTCCTGGGGCGAGTGTCCGTGGGGTCGGCAACGCCTTTCACCCAAACGGGAAGAGCACCTGTTGTATTTGCAACAAGAAATGACATTGCAATATCTTCACAATTCCTGTTCCTGGTTATGTATTCTTTAATTGATGCAGGCATCTCATCACTGTAAACGTAAAAATATTTTTGATCTCCTTTCTCTTTTGCATTTTCTCTTTCCCTTTTTTTTTTCAATGCACATGAAAACTTCTTCATGCATTTAGCATTTATGGCTTGGAAATTGTAAAAGATTCAATAAAATTTTCCATTAGATCATAACTTGGAAATTATATGTTTTGTTACGCAATGCATCATGCTTACTTGTAACTTTTTCAAATAAAAAACTAACTAATCATATCACTTAAATAATGTTAGTAATTTTCCATTAATTAATTAATAAGAAACGTTACACAAAGAAGAGGTCACCCAGTAAATATATTTTATGCAATTCTTGTCTTTTGTCAAAAGAGATCGGGATAATAAGTTAATGTATAATTTGTGTAGTTAAATGTTAAATTTAATGTCTCATTGATACAAATTATTAAAAAAAAAACAGTATCCATCTTCAACTCCATAATTTCTTTAAATCTGTTGTTCAGGCTCTCTTCCTTATTGATGTCAAATATCAACTCAATTCGGCGACCATTCCTAGAGTTCAACTGTACAACATGGTTAAGAAATCTTTTCAGAGAATCTGATGGAGGATCAGGCTCATTCCATATAATATGTCTAGACTCAAGCCTAGGACATGACGCATGGTGCGAAATTAATTAATGCTAGATTAATTAATGCCAACTTCATTAATTAATTAATGCCAACTGCAACCAAATTTATGAAATGTGTCGACAGGCTTGCCAACTGCAACCAAATTTATGAAATGTGCCGACAGGCTTGTGCCGACGGGTTTTGTGCGACAGGCTTGTGTCGACAGATTTTATGCGACAGGCTGGAAACTCTCTCGCCCAATGCCTCTTTCGCCTACTCCTTTATACTCTGTCGTCAGATATCTTTCTAGTAACAAACAAGGCTGTCGCCAATAGTATGTACTCTCTCGCCGAAAACTTTTCGCGCGCGATAGCCACTCTATCGCCCATGACTTGTCGCATATGTCTTCGGTCGCATGAATTGTTCCATCGCGAGAGCCTCGTGTTAGATTGCGACAGAGTGTCTGTCGCATGTTTGTGCGTGTGAATCGCTTTGTCGTGGGCGCCTTGCGCACGACAGACTACTCTGTAGTGTGCGATAGACTGTTTGTCACGTGTATATAATTTTTTTATATATATATTTTTTATTTGCGGCGACAGACTCTTTATGTGAGCGTGAAACCTTGTACGTGAGACTTGGTGTGCGACAGGCTATTCTGCAGCATGCACTTTGTGCGCGACAGACCATTTTGTTACGTAACTTGTGCACCCTCTGTATCCTGTCTTCCACAGGTAGTCTTTTCACCATCTTTCATGGCTTTTTTGTTTGTTTCCCACAGACGGCGCCAATTGTTGTTGACAAAAACAACAATGATTGATTGCTGACGTCAGATCCTCGATCTTCGCTTTAGTCTGTCTCCAACGAATCTGCAAAATAGGAAAAGTCAGAGGGGCGCAGGGGTTTTCCCTTGCGCGCGCACTCCGATGCTTAAGTCAGACAGGGTCTCAGTAGGCAAATAGAGCTTAGGGTTTAAAGATGATACCTGTGACCTATTTATAGGAGTTAGATTGCGCGTAATTACCTTTATGACCCACAGCTTAAATGGTCATTTAATGGATCTTTTATGGGCCTTTTGAGTCTTTTTTCTTCTTGGTCTTAGATTATCATTTGGCCTAATGTTCTTCAGCCTGACTTATAGAAAAGCTCAGTAATCTTTAACCTGACCCACATCAGTACTAAATATATTACATAAAATATATTTACAAGCAAATCTTTCAAGACTTTATCAACAAAAATGAGATTTTAAGAAAATTAGATGCTATAGAATTATTGGATGAGTTTAATGAATGTGAAAAACTAAATAGACACATTTTTTAAGATAATAAAAATTTACGATGTAAATCTTTTAAATTAATAACTACTTCAAATTAATATTCAATGGTAGATCCTGAAAATATTACTTTAGATATGGTACATGTAATATTAGACTGCATAATGGGAGTTAGTTAATAATTCCCTTTCATCTTATAATTTTAAATTCATTCATTTCAAAAATTAAAAGCAAACTCGAGACCTCTAAAATAAAATCTTAATTATTTTCTAATTAAGATTTATTGATATAATAAAGAAAGGAAGTTGATAAATAAGAAGATTTATGGATTAATCAGAACATTCTTATCCGCCAAAGATTTGTTTCATTATTACAAGCCAACTATTGAATAATTCATAGTTGTGATGACCATGCAAACTTCATTATAGACCTGGCATATGATTTAAAATATATTTATAGAAGGAGACGAAGAGAGTAGGTAATATTCGGTCATCAATTTGATTTCACGATACTTAGAATATGTTCCGTGAACTCAACCTGGTCATTTATTAATTTTGACGGAAAATGTGGAATCTTCTGTCAACAAACAATGGTATACGACGAATATTCATTAATTTTAACTAATTTATTTGACTGGAAGACTTCGGCTCGTAGTCTTTATTTGGTTGATTTTTGCACCCATAAAGGTCAAGAGCAGCGCAATCTATGGATTTAGGCATATCAGAAAGAGCATAGACCAGGTCATGTTTACTAGGTTAACCTTTTTTTTTATATTAATTCTACATTAATCTTTCTGAAAAGAATAGGTATATTTACAGGATTATTATCTCATTAAAACTTTGATTTTCTTTATTCAAATTGAAACTTTCAAATTTAGGCTTGTAGAATTGAGTGACATTTTTTTTTTGAAGATGATAGATAATTATTCGTATTGTGTAGCTTAAAACCTAATAAAATATAACTTCTACATTTACGTTAGAAACCGTTTCACAACGGGATATTATTGAGGAATGATGCTTATGAATTGACTAAGTTCTCTCACATATGGATTGCAGGGTTTACATTTACTTTAACGAAATATTAATGATCCTAACAGTTTGCTTTGTTGTTGTACAAAATATTTAAAAAGTTGATTAGGCAACGATAATGAAAAGTCATTACAAATATAATAAAATATCGTAACAATTTTTTTATTATTGTCAATTTAATAAAATTTTACAACAACAATAAATATCATTGTATAAAATATAAAAAAAAAAATCAATTAAGCAGTGACTATGAAAAATTGTTGCAAATATCACAAATTTGTACAACGACCATCTTAGTCGTTGCAATTTTTGGTTGGTAAAGACCCATTTCCTAGTAATGAGTCCAGATTACTACCTCAATACAAATTCTTGAAATATTTGTTAATGAGTATAAATTTTGATAATGGAAAGGTTATTGACCATATAATAATAATAATAATACAATTAAGAATTAATTTAATTCAGTGGTAAGTGCATGAGTTTTCATATTCAAACAGTTGAGTCTAAATATCTAATCCTTTAAAAATATTAAGAAAATAAAATAGGATATGTGTTATTATCCTAACTCTACTTGTGGAGTCAAAAAAACTCTATTGACGATGTATTGAATAATTATCTCATCCACTATCAATGCAATTAAAAAGCTCTACAAGCGGCTCTTTTTATGTGCCAAGTATCCTTTCAAAAATGATAACTCTTTGATTTTTTGTTTAAAAGGATACATGTCACATAAAAAAATTCGAAGTTTTAATTCCACTAATAGTGGATAGAGGATAATAATATTATATATATATATATATATATATTATATGCGCATATATCAGGAAGTGATTTTTTTCTTCTTAGTTTTATTGTTTTTATACATGAAAGGGAAAAGCAAAATACATTTCAAATATATAAATATAATTTGTACATATGGGGAAATCCAAAAGGGAGAAGAGAATCAGACCTTGGACCTTAATACTTCCAAAGTGGAAAAACGAACTGGCCTAATATGCAACGTCTGGGTGTGCATGTAAGCATGTTCATAACTTTCAAATTATCAGCAAATACAATCTCATTAAAATTAAACTGCAGCCTATAAATAAAGCATTTACATAAGAAAGGGATCAAGAGCAAACTCTACAACTGATTTGAGCTCATCCCAATTGGCATGTGTGAAGAAATCATTATTTTCTGGACAATTTGAAAAGCTTGAAGATGATGCCATTGATGAAGGTTGAGCCATGCTGCTCAATTCCTCTGCATGCCATTGCCTTCTTCCATTGATATGATTTACAATTGGCTTCTCATCATAATTTTGTACAGTTGAAGAACCGAAGGTGATGTAAGTCTCATGAATGTTGGATTCTACACTGCATGTTTGAGAGTTTGGTATGCTAGTTGAAGGACGTTTAGCTGCGAGTTGTCTCCAATCTGGTGTGTATTTTCTATGTGTTGCGTTCCGCTTTAAGATTCGACATATAGTCCATACTTCCTGTTATCCAAAAAGGTATTAATTAGAGATAAATTATTCCCATGAAAGAATGCTTGGTGAAAAGAAAGAAAAAGACCTGGTATTTTCTATACTATATGCTTTGTTTTTTTATATTTACATGTTATCTTTTGAATAACCGTTATAAAGAAAGAATAAATCCAAAAAAAATAGATTATTTGAAATGAACGAATAATTAAAATGTAACCCCAATTATAACAATTTTATTTTTGTCGAACGGTTGAGGACTTTAGACATCGTCTAATATATGTTCAAATAAAAATTTCAAAATAAAAAATATCACCAATTTCATAGGAAAAAATCATTTCCAATGAAATTTGATGGAAAAGCAATAGAAAAATAGTAGAATAGTGCATTTTTTTACATTGTTTATGATTCTTTAGAAAAAAAAAACTTGCTTTTATTATTATTATTTTGTTTGGAAAGTATAAAACAAACAATTAAAGTGTAAATCAAACTGAACATTAGCTCTACTTCCAATATACTTGGCTTACAGCTTCTGGTGCAGTAGATTTGGGATGGGAAACATTGGAGTCAGTGTTACTGTCAACGGTGGGGAGGCGAAACTCATGCATCATCCAATCGGTTTTGGTTCCTTTTCCTGCACTTCCGCGGTAGTATACTAACGTTTTCTTCAGCCCAATGCAGGCATGGGTATGGCCTTCTTCATGAGAATAAACAGGCTTGTCAATGCCCGTCGCTTTCCAAAATCCAGACCCCGTCACTCTGTTTGGTCTGATGCTGTTTCTGTACTTTCTTCCTCGTTTGCAGAAGAAATATGATTCACTCTCTCCCACAATGCTAGGTTCTGCTTCATTCATCATCAAATATATTAGACAAAGATCATTAAATCTAAGTAACAAAAAGCAGCTTAATTTCCTTCTATTATGGACAAAATTGAAGAACTTGGGCTTGATCAATGTTGGGTTTCAATTATCCCTTCCCAATGAATTTCAAAAACCAAAATTTCCTTCATTAACCTTTAATTTGTTAAAAAAAAGTTAAGGATTTTTTTTTATAATTAGAAGTATCTTCGTTCGTTTTATAATTTAAGATTATTTTTTTTTGATGAGTAATAAATAGTAAAATTTTTTTAATAGCGATGATTTCAGGATTTGAACCATATCTAAATGTCTGAAAAAAAATTATATTTTCCAATCACTTGTTGGTAAAGGCCAAGTTATTTTCAACAAGGTTTGTACAAAAATAGCCTATCACAACGAAATACATCAAAAACATATTCTAAGCCAACGGAGACTGAGGGTCTCCAATCAAGAACAAACATTCTTAAGGGACAGTCGTGAACTAAGAACAAAATCTTAATCTGATTGTGATTAAAATTTATATATGCAAGTACAAATTATGGAGTTGCCTGCTATTTCGTTTTCTGAAAAGATTCTCGATTCAGATTTAACTTTCCATAAATCATAATCCAGTAAAAAAAATCAAAAAGCTTGGAAAAATGAAGAAAAAAAAAATCCAACTTCAGTAATAGAAATCAGACTAATCTTCTTTTATTTTATTTGAAACTTCTGAACGACTGAACCCTTTTCTCAAAAGCTAAAACATATATTTTACGAACATGCATGAACAAACTAATAATTAATCAAAGACACGTACTTGGGAGATCCCAGGGATCAAATTTGTAGATATCAATCTGTTTGATGAGCTCGATTCTGAGGGGTTTCTTGTCAACTTTTCGTCGAAGGTAAAATCCTACAAGTTCTTCATCGGTTGGATGAAATCTAAAACCTGGAAGTGGAACATCTTCCTCATTACCTTGGTTGGCGTTCATCTTCTTTAATCACTGCTGGATAAGTGGAGTACAAGAAAAAATTTTTAACCCTTGAATTTCGGTGTTTCGTGCAGGATTCATCAATGATATAGGGGTGGCTAGCTTTCAGCACGATCGAACCTTCTTAAATATAGAATTTGGAGTCATCCCTCATGCTGGTTGTTCAGGTCAAGTCAAATTATTGACTCTTTGGCAAAAGAGCCCAATCAGCTTAGAAAGAGTCTATCCTTCTAGTTTCAAATATTTTTCTCTCTCCTTTTGCTAAAAACCAGGAGGAGTAATTTACTAATTACTATTATTTTATATAAACATGTGAAACTAGGTCCAAAGAAAGACATTCAAGGATTAAATCCTAAGACTCCAAATTAGTAAAACTTAATTATAACATTAATAAAGCCCTCTCAATAATTAGTGAAAAATACAGACAGAGAAATGTTAAGGATAATTGCGTCTGTCATTCTTCTTCAACACTAGTATATGCAACAAGCCACATCATTTAATTTTTTCAACCAAAAATCAGTAACTTGTTATTACAAATTTTTTGGATGAGACAACTAAGTTTTAGAAAAAAATATTTTGTTATTTTTGTGCTCAGTTGCAAGTTTTGAATTAAAAAGATAAGTTGATGTAACTTGCTAAAAAAATCAAGTGTTGAAAAAATTGACAGACACAGCTGCCCTTAGCATTCCTCGCCACAGACAAAGTGTTACAGACATGGTGAGAAATTCAGATTTAGGTGATCAAATGTCAAAAATAAGATCTGCTTTTGAACATTCATATGCAGTGGCTTAGGTGGCTCCGCATTGAAAAAGAAAGCAAAGAAGAAAACCGCGTCATAGGCAAGGGATGGGACGCGAAAAAGTACATGATTATGTTCAGCAATGTCTTGAGGGGCCTTTTAAAGGTCAATTGTCATTGTCTTCGCATTTAAGTGAAGGAAACCGAAACAACACGCAGCGGAATTTAAATCATTCGGCCTCCACCAAGATCGATTCGGAGAGTTGCCTGATTAGGGTTTCGAGATTTTACCTGACGTTTTCTCTGAATTTTCTGTCGTTGGTCGAGTCACAAGCAGCAACTTTTCGTTCCTGCCTCTACGGTATCCACACGAACGGATCTCACGACTCTTGAACGTCTCACGATCAGAAGCCTTAAAGAGCTTTTAAATTCCTTATAACCGAATTGCTAGCTTCGATTAAAAGGAATGTTTTGTTTTCTGTTTTTAAAAAGTGCGGCTATGTTTTAGAAAAACATCCCTTTTATAGGCAGTAAATTTTACCCTAAAATTTACTGCCAAACAGAACTCTAATCCTACTTAGAATAGGATTAGTTATATCCCTAATCCAATTCAGAATAGGATTAGTTATATCCTTAATCCAATTCAGAATAGGATTAATTAAGCTCCTCATTGATCCGTTCTAAGTGTGCGACCCAATAGGTTCTCAAAACAATGGCAATGACAAAATTGTCACAGGCAATGAGCGGTATCTAGCAACACATCATTGCTACCCATGTAACGAGAATGTCAATGACTCGACATAACCTTACTCGTGATAGATGTTACCGTGTAGTTTAATCCCTTTATCCTATGATGTCTTGATTAGACACAAGTCATGGAATGTGTCACACTTGTATAGTCTAATCAGCGTTTCTTGATTCCTGAGTAGACTAATTAAACAAATAAAATCAATATCTCATATTGACTTATTCGAGCACGGCCATGCATTTCTTAGTCTCACTCTATCAAAGGGCCCAAGACATCACTCTTGTTATATAAGAGGGATAAATCCTATTTTGATCACTCAACATCCCTCTACATAGATCAAGGCATACCCAATTACTACCTTTATAGTCCATCCTGTTACGAATGACATCTAGCAGCATTAAAGTATGCAATTCTCTATGTTGGGATCTCTAATGATCTCAAGTCAAAGGATCACATACACCATCATCACTATGAGAATCGCTTATGACATTCATATAACAATCCATGTAGCGTTCTCATGGAGGGTCGATCCAGTACATAGTTCTCTAACATGTACCTATGTGATGACTTGATATCCTATATCCATGACAATGGTCATCAGTCAACCACATACTAGTCTTATCGTATCATTGTTATCCTTGTTCACAATAATACTTGACTAGGGATATTTTAAGAATAGTGTGTTATTACTATTCTAAGGACATTATTATATAAGATTATATTACGCAGTTATAAGACAAATATAATAATGAACTATGATAAATAAAATGTCATGATACATAAAAAAATGCCAAAGTCAATCATCTAATGAATGGTTCTAAGGGCATAATCCAACATTAAGGACCCAGTTAATTGACATCTGGAAAGAAAGACAGAGCAAGTATTTCTGCGAATTAAATTATGTAGGCTTCATTTTGAAAACAGTAAGGTTACGGTTCTCCAGAAATTTAAATATATATATATATATATATTGACTTTATCATCTATAAATCAAAGAAATACGGTAAGGTGAAATGACCTTGAATATATACTTTTTTACGTACAAGTGATATCTCTTTTGTTTTTTTTTTTAATTTTTTTTAAGAGAAGTTTGAATCCTAAATTCTAGTGTCGCTTCTCTTGGCTATCATTGTAAATTTCATTTTTATTTACCAAGGGATGCAATGCAATAATGCAAAGCACCAGCAAAATGTTAAAAGCTTGGAAGCAAAATTCATGGCGCTGTCAAATATATAGAATTAAACATTCAAATTGTTAATGTTAGAAAAGACTCTATTCATTCTATTTATGTACAAAAGATCCATTAGAAAAAGAGTCAATCCATAATTCTAGATTCCCATAATTACAAAATATTAAGTGTTATTCTGATTATATGATTTTAATATCTTAGACTACGTTTAACTATATAATTATAGAATATTGCATTAATGGTCCCCCTCGAACTCAAGGTAGTATTATAGATTTTTTTTTGGTTACAAGAGTAATATTAAATTAATGGGATAGGGATGAGGTTGCTTGGATTCAAATCCAAGCCGTGCAAAATACCATGACTCATCCTTAACTATTCGGTCAAGTGGTTGTTGGCAAGGTAGAATCATAGATGCCAACTTGAGTTTGTTAACTAAATCTTGAAAATGATTAGGAAGATGTGTTTTCATAAAAATATTAGCAAGTTGATTTGAAGAAGACATTGAAATTAAAAAAATAGTCCCTTATGCAACATGATGGCATACAAAATGACTCCTAATCTCCGTATGCTTAGAACGCTCATGAAACATGTCATTATGAGCAATTTGAATGATGCTGCAATTATCACAATGAAGTCTAGTGACAAAGGATGGTGGGATGCTTATATCTTATAATAACATTAACCTAGTAAGAAAAGAAAACCAAATGGCTTTATCATGAGCTTGATTTAGTTGCTTTTTAGTGACTATACACTGGTTATTTAGAGCCGCATTTGGTTTAATGTCATGGGTGTTTTCTCTATTTTCGTTGATAATATTCCACCGCAAGTTCATTGGCGTTGGCTCCAAACAATCTTTCAACACCATGGAAACGTTCTGGATGTTTTCATACCTCGAAAAAGAAATGCAAAAGGCAGGAAATTTGGTTTTGTTAGGTTCTCTGAATTAAGGGTGGCAAGAAGAGCTATGGAGTGATTGAATGGCTCTTGGCTTTTGAATTTCAAAATAAGAGTTTCTTTGGCCAGATTCAATACCAGATCCTCTTATTGGCGTAGAGTTCAATCGTCTCAACCTCCTGCTCCAGCAAGGCTTTTTACCAACAAAGCTGCCTCTTCCACTCAGCATGCACCTCAAGAAGATGAAACGACCAAGGATAAGGAAAATGGTGGAGACACTTTTCCACGTAGGTCTTACAGAGATGTATTACTGAAGGAGAAACAGAATGATCCTGTCTTGGAGGAGAGGATTGTATCAAAATCTCAAGCTTCCTTGAATCAAAGTCATGTCAAAAAAATGCAAAGTTCCTGCAAAGGTGTTATTGACGTAGAAGCTCTTTACAAATTGGAGAGATGTTTGATAGGCACAGCAAATGACTTTATGGAAACAAAGGTTATTTACGATTTTCTTAGAAGTCAGGGGGTGTCCAGTGTTTCCATTAAGAGGATCAGTGGCAAATCTTTTTTATTTGAAGCCGAAGAAGAGACTCTTGCCAAAATTATGAAGGATGATGGTTTGATTCTCCAAGATTTGTTCTGTCATTTTGAACATTAGTCTCCTAATATGAGTTTCAAATATAGAGAGACCTGGATATGTTGCACGGGGTTACCACTTCATGCTTGGTGTTTAGAGACGTTCAAGAACATAGCTGAGATTTGGGGGGATTTGATTTCAGTGGATGGAAATACTTTGAATCCGAAGAATTATAGCTTGGGTTACATGCTCATTTGCACAGACAGACCTGATCCGATAAATGAGGTAATCCAATTAGATTGTGGTGGTACATTTTTTCCTGTCAAGGTTGCAGAAATTGGAATGAATCTAAAAAATGTTGTTGATAACAACATGGATAAAGCCGAAAGTGTCTTGATCCAGTCTTGCGCAGCTACAAGTTCAGGTATCGAAGATTTCAATCGTAATCAAGGAGGTTTATGCCCAAATCTTTCTCTTGAAAGGGAAGAGAATGGGATTCCTCTAAATTCAATTCCAATCCCTGTTACTGAAGCTGACGCTACACAGAGTGTGGATGAACCTGAAACGTCTCATGCATGTAAAGCCGATGTAAACACTATTAATGAAGTCAACCTTCTGTCTAATCACAAAAGGGACAAAGAGGTGGTGGGAAGCATTTTCGATATGGAATTAAATTCTCTTGTCGGCCCCTCTAATCGAAATGCATCAAAAGATCCTCCATCCGCCATGCAAAATAATGGCAATGAAGTTAATCCCTCTGTTGAGCTGGCTATCGTGGAATCTGCTTCAGATCGAGTGCAAGCTGCTTCAAATATCTGTGCATTAAATTCTTCTAGAAGGGATTTTTATCAGAGTACAACTCCTAAACCAAGAAAAGTTAAATTTTTTTCAGACGTAGAGGAGGACACCTGGAGGAAAGTTGAAAAAAAGAATAAAAAGAAAGTTAAGAAAATTTCCAGCAAAAAGAAACCCACACGGGTCTGCTCACAAGAAGATTTTACAAATGACTCATTGTCAGATGGTGATTTCAGAAATCGTTATAAAGTAATCACGAAAGAAGCCAAGGACATATGGGAGGTGGGGAAGCTCATTGGTTTATCTGCTGATTGTGAAGATGAGATAGTCATTGAAAAACTGAAAGAATTAGGGAGAACTAAAGCTGGTGCCAATCATGAAGATTATTAGCTGAAACATCAGAGGCTTAAATAATCCGGCTAAAAGAAGAGTTTTGAAGAAGTTAATCACTTCTACGGGTGCAGATATGGTTTTATTACAAGAAACACAAAGTTAGTGGATCTTAAGGTGGAGCAAATTCCAAAATGGTGGAGAAATGGTGATATTGGTTGGACTTTCTCTCCTTTTGAGGGACTTTCGGAAGGTTTGTTGGTTTTGTGGGATAAAGGGAGCTTTCAATTGGAAAATGTGTTTAGATTCAAACGTATTATTGTTCTGAAAGCTGCAGTCTGGTCAATTTGGCTAATGAGGATGGATGTTGTTTTCAACAATAAAGCTCTAAACACTAGAGAACTTATTTTCATGGTGAAATAGCATGCCTTGTTCTGGATTAAGGCAATCAAAGACGTTGTTATTATTTCTGAAGGTGCATGGTGGACAAATCCCATCCTTTGCGCATTAAACAATTCTCCTTCTTGTAACAAAACCTTCACCCAGTGGCTTCCCCCCCCCCCCCCTCAAATTGGTTATTTCAAATTCAACGTGGATGGCTCAGTAAGGGGAAAACCTGGTTCGGGTGGCTGTGGGGGGTATCCTTAGAGACTCAAATGCATTTATCTTGGCTATATTCTCAGGTCCCTTGGGTGTGGTAGATTCTAACGTGGCAGAATTACAGGCTATCAAAGTGGCTCTCGATTTATTTGTCAAATCTGATAGATTTGCAGGTAGCAAGTTAATTCTTCAATGATCGCCCTTCACTGGTGTAGGAACAAGAATAGCAGATCATGGAAACTTTGGCTTTTGTTTGTTGAAATTGATCTCCTCTTAAGCAGATGCGACGTCTCCTGGAGCAAGATCTTGAGGGAGGCTAATGGTTTAGCTGATTCTTTGGCAAAGGCAGGCTTGGACAGACTGAACTGGCTTAAAGTGTGGTGGTGACAGCTCTTATTTTTTGTTATATCAATTGGTGGCTGTGATGAATATGTCTCTTTTGCAGTTTTTTTTTTGGAGTTCTTGCCCGAAAGATACTTGCCAGTGTAATCCTAACTATTTCTTTAAATGAAATACTTGACTTTTCAAAAAAAAAATTTATAATAAATGTCGAAGCCATGGTAAATCTGCAATGGCATTACTAAGACCAATCTATTCTGATTTAGTGCTAGAGTGAGCAACTATAATTTGTTCTTTGTTTCGCCAAAAAAGATGGAATTTTCTAAAACGAAATAGTAACAGTGACAATTTGTAGGATAGGATCTTCTTCCCTATCAGCATCAGAATATCTAGATAAAACCAAAGAAATGTGAGCAAAAAAATAAAGCCCATAAAATAATATTCCTTTGATATACAGAGAATCCGAAGAACTACTACAAAATAAATTGAGCAAGAAGCAGCCATAAGTTTTCTAACTAGATGAACAAAATAAGCAATATCAAGCTGAGTTACTGTGAGATAACTAGGCTTCTAATAAGTTGATGATACAACGTAGGATTAGGGAACAAAGTACCATTCATCTAAGTAAGCTTAACATTGTGTTCCAAAAGAGTAGACACGGTTTTCCTATCAGTAAGACCAGCTTGAGAAAGTAAATTATTTCATATTTAGACTAAGAAAGATAATAGCCATTAGATGTAGTAGACACTTCAAGTCCCAAGGAGAGGTCGAGAGGTTTAAGATGCTTCATTTCAAATTATCGGTGAAGAAACTGTTGTAATTCACAATTCATGATTGATCATAACCAATGATAATCATATCACTTACATATAAATGAAAGAGAACATTGCCTCGATTATTATGCCGAACAAACAATGAAGAGTCATGAGGGCTGATGATAAAACCTAACCAAGCAATAGCAGAACGGAATTTAACAAACTAAGCTTCAGGTGCTTGCTTAAAACCTAATAAAGCTTGCAGTAATTTACAAACATTGTGAATGAATGAGAGTAACTAGTTGGAGTTCACATGTATACTTATTATTAGAGACTACCATTGATAAAGGAATTTTTGACATCTATTTGAAGAAGCTTCCATTTTTTACAAACAAGAATGGCTAACAAGCTATAGGTAAAAATTATCCAAGCTACAAGAGCAAATATTTCCTCATAATCAATCCCATACTCTTGGATATAACACTTGGTCACTAAATAAGCCTTATATATTGTTCAATTGATCAGTCTAAGCAAGTTTTAATCTTGTAGATCCATTTACTACTAATTGGAGTTTTGCTTAGAGGAAGATAACTAGATCCCAAGTATGAGTTTAATTGGAGTTTTGCTTAGAGGAAGATAAACTACATCCCAAGTATGAGTTTTCTCAAAAGCTTACCTTTCTTCAACTATAACCTGAAACCAAAGAGGATTAATATTAGCTTCACGATAAGTTAAGGTTCATGTAGGTTAACAATGGCAAAAAAATAAGGATAATCACTAAAATGATGAGGAGTTTCTCTTACCCAAGTAGAGCGAAGGGGAATGGGAGCATACATAGTATTAATAATCAATTAAACTTTTAAAGAACAATAGCAAGTGTGGAAGCTTTGTTAAGCTCATCAAATGTAGCTATATCAGAATAGGAAATAACTCAGTGTACTGATTAGTAAAATATCAAGAGGATGTGGAAAAAGACAAATGAAATTTGTATAAAGAAGAAAACATAATTTCGTCTCAAAAGGTGATGTGTCGGGAAATGCAAAGTCTATTATAAATAAAATCCCAACTGTCGTAATGATTTTGTCCGAAAACTCGATCGCTCGACTATTTTGAAAACATTAAAAACAAGGAGTCGTCATCAATCTTTTTTGTTAGGTGTAATTGGCCACATAAAAATATTTATCTTTTCAAAAAAATCTTAAAAATATTTAAGTTTTATTAAAAAGATAATTTTAACCCACGAAAACAAGATTTGGGTTTGTGAGTACGGTTACATGTGAGGAAGGATTAGCACCCTCACAACGTCTATTAGAAAACGGTACCATCCTAACCACATGGTATCCTTTAATTTTAATAAAATAGTCTTGGCTTAAATCTAATTTGCTTATTACAAAGAAGTTTGTGTGTTTGCTTAAAAATTACTATATCTTTTTTTTAAAAAAGGGTTTCATTTTGAAAATAAACATGAACCCCTTCTATTGAAAAATTAAATTAAATATTCCAATACTTTTGGTAATATTTGAAATAATTTCCTCATCTATAGATTTCTTAAAAATCGCTATTTGCGATTTTTATAGAATCTCATCCTCGGCAGGGCTCACATTATTTGTATAATTAAATAAAATTTTTATATATATTTATTTTAAAAAAAGGTTTCATTTTGAAAATAAAAATGAATCCCTTTTATTGAAAAATTAAATCAAATATTCCAATACTTTTGATAATATTTTAAATAATTTCCTCACCTAGAGATTTTTTAAGAATCGCTATTTGCGATTTCTATAGAATCTCATCTTCGGTAGGACTCGTGCTATTTGTATAATAGACTATGGATGCATATGATATTAATAAAAGATGTACGACGCATATGGGTTTATAGAAAAGAACTTTATATATTTTGATTTTTTTATAAAACTCACAATATTAAAAAGTTTATCTAAATGTTCCAATACTTCGGTAACATTTAGTTAACTCTTCTTACCTAGAAATCAGTTATGAATCATTATTTGTGATTTCCGTAATATCTCATCATCGAAATTTTCGGAATAATGCAAAAAGAAATGCATGAAGCTTATTCATCGGTTACCATTTGTTTTCAATTCATTTTATCATTAATTTAGTCATCTAGTTGTTCTTCTTATATTATTTGTTTTCATAAAGAATAATTTATACATTATTTTATATTATAAATGTAAATCCTTTTATTGAAAAATTATACCACATAACCCAATACTTTGGTAATATATGAAAAATTTCTTTCACCTAAAAATATTCGAAGAATCAGTATTTGTGATTTCCACGATATCTCATCATCGGGGATAAAATTAATGCATTATATGTTCACTTGATTTCCAATTCGTTATATTGTTTATTTATCAATTTATCATTTTTATCTCTATTTGTTTTTGATTATTTCATTCTACAAAAATTGCTCATTATTATTTATTTTTTAATAATAAACATGAATTCACTTATTGAAAAATTATCCTAAAAAATTCCAATACTTTGGTAATAATTAAGAAATTTCTCTCACCTAGAGTGTAGACACCAAATTTTGTCCAAATTGATAGTTTTAAACTCAATTGGACTTTCAAAATCCAAAATAAAACATTAGGCTTCAAGGCCCATTAAAATGAGTAAATTTATTTTTATTATTAGTATTTTATTTTTATCTATTTGGTTTTATTTTTATTATTTTTATTGTTATTTTTTGTTTTCATTTTTATTATTATTATTTTTTATATATATTTGTTTTTATTTTTATTTTTATTATTTGATTTGTTGTTATGTATATTATTGTTGTTATTGTTTTTTTATCACATGTGTTTTATTTTTATTATTTATTATTATTATTATTATTGTTTTTTATTATTATTATTATCTTTTCTTTATTATTATTATTATTATTATTATTATTATTATTATTATTATTATTATTATTATTATTATTATTATCTTTTCTATTATTATTATTATTATTATTATTATTATTATTATTTTGTGTATTATTATTATTATTTTTATTATTATTATTGTGTTTATTATTATTGTTATTTTTATTATTATTATTATATGTGTGTTTTATTTGTTTTTATTATTATTAATTATTAATTTATTTTTATTATTATTATTATATTATATTATATTTTTTTAATTTTATTATCATTATTCTATATGTGTGTTTCATTATTGTTATTTTTATTTTTATTTTCGTTTTATTTTTTTATTATTATTATTTTATTCTTATATATATTATTTATATTATTTGTTTTATTTTATTTTACTTATTTTTATTTGTTAACTTTTTATTAATATTATTTTTATATCTGTTTTATTATTATTACTAATATATTACAGTCACATTTAATGCAAGTCCATCACCGGTTGCACTCCCAAACGCCGGCGTCCTCCACCCTTCCCCCTAAGTCTCGGGTATCTCCAAAACTCATCTTCCCCAGATCAATCCCATCCTGACACCGCCTTGGAGATCTGGAAAACAATAGGGAGAACCCAGATGGGTTCTAACCCACCGGATCAAAGGGAGACTCGGAATGTTGTTTAAAAGACTTGAATAATTCAAGCACCGGTTTTTTTCTAGAGACTTCTGCACACTAAAACAAAAAACCCTACCCCAACCGAGACACCACCGGAGGATACAGACTCAGAAACACCATCACCGTCCACCCACCACTGCCTAGGCTACCCTCACCGAGCCATCACCTGAGACCACCACCACCACCACCACCGAAGTCACAACACTATCGCATCACCACCATACCTAGCCCTAACCCAAATCCAGAACCTTAGAACCGAGACCTTTAGGATCTCAGATCTGGAAACCCTAGATTTAAAACCTGCAAAAACAAGACAAAAACCAAAAAAGAAATCACAGCACCACAGCCAAAAAATAGATCCAAAACCACCAACCAGAAATATACCAAAAAGAAACAACAAAAAAAAAAACAAACAAACACAAACAAAGAGGGGAAAATGGCTTTCGGGAAAGCTAGATCTGGGAGGTTGGAGGGTTTTTAGGCTAAACGGAGCCCGGACTTGAAGAGAGGGGAACAAGTAGAGTGTTTTAGGGCTGTCGGGGAAACCACCGGTGATCGGAGTACGGTGGCGTACGGCGGCCGGCACGGTGGCCGCTGGTCGGAAGGTGGAGGGAGCCTGAGAGGATTTTGAGAGAATTTTGGGATTTTTTTGAGAAGCCGGAGGAAATGAAGGAATAAAAAAAAAAGAGGACTTTATATAAAGCACCAAACGGTGCGTTTTGGTGAACCCAGACGACCCGCGTGCCACCCGCGACCTGGCTCTGAGATCCGCGCAACCCGCCCGCGACCTGGCTCTCCCTTTCTCGCGACCCGCTCCCATTAACTGACTTGGGCCTGCTGTTTGGGCCTGATCTTGGACCGGTTTTTGAAGATTTATTTGGGTTCCGAGCCCAATCCATTTGGGGGTATATATATTTTATTTTCATTTATTTATTTATTTATTTATTTATTTTGTTAAATAACTTATTTCTTGCATAACAAAAATGAATATTTGTTTGTATATAAAATCCTTTAAAAGCTAATAATTTTAAGTTTAATCATAATTAATAATAAATATACAGTTTTAAGATATACATATATAAAAAATACAAAAAAATATATAAAAAAAATAAATAAATAAAATATGTAAATGAATTATAGGAGATATATATATATATATATGATTTAAAATGTATATAAATAAATATGTAAATAAGTATGTAAATAAATATAAAATCATATATGTATTAAAGAAATGTATATATATATGTATATAAAGTACATAGGATAAGTATATAAAGTACATTACATAATTATATAATTTCTTTTTGTGAAGACCGAGAATTTCTAAATAAATATAAGGTATCCGAAAAATTTAATTTGGACAAATTGAAACCCAAATTCAAATAAGAAATTAAAAGGGAAATTAAATTGGAAATAAGAAATGAAGGAGGAAATTTAATTTGGATAAATGGAAATCCAAATTAAATAAGAAAATGGAGAAAATAATTTTGGATATTTAGAAATCCAAAACTTAATAAGAAATAAAAATATTTTGGTATATTTATATAATGATATTATATAAATATTATTTTGTGTTAAAAGTGTAAAAGTATATATATAAATATATATTTTAATACAAAATATGTATTTAAATACATATTAAGAATAGTGTATATATATAATTATGGTGTATAATAATTATATATATTATAGTTATCATTATTATTATATATATAAAAATATATATACTAAAAAAAAAAAGAAATTTAGAAGCGGGAATCGGGATACCCGATTCCCAGCTTCTTCTTTCTCCTCTGTTATAGACAGAGGAGAAAGACAAATAAAACCGCCGGCCCCCTGCCGGCCAAAAGAGGAGGAGGAAGGAGAGGGTCGTCACCGGCGAGCCGAGGGGGAAGAGAAGAAACGATCGGCGGCGACCCGAAGCGAAAAACAGAAGCGAAGCGAAAATGGGAGAAAAGAGAAACCGAGAGGGAAAAAGAGAGAAGGAAAAGTGGCGGTGCCGCCGATCTGGCCACCGCCACCCCAACCCCGAGCTCGGCGGAGCTGAGGGGAAGCAAAGGAAGACCACCGGCGAGGCTACGGACGGCGGAGGGAGGAAGAAACAGAGGAGGAAGGGACTGAGAGCCACCGTTCCAGATCCGGCACCGTCGCCGGTGATGGGACGAAACGGAGACCAGATCCGGCATCCTCGCAACTTCGGCAAGCTGTGGAGTAGCTGAACCGCCGGAATGGGTGGCCGCCGGTGACCGAACCGGCCAGCAGAAGATTGAACCGGTCCGACCCGATCCGACCCGGTCCGACCCGATCCGACCCGCCTGACCCGGTCAACCCGAACCCGACCCGACCCGGTTCAAAAAAAAAAAAAGAAAAAAAAAAGAAAGAAAGGAAAAAGAAGAAAAGAAAAGAAAAAGAAAAAGGAAAAGAAAAGAAAAGAAAGAAGAAAAGAAAAGAAAAGAAAAGGAGAAAGAAAAGAAGGAAGAGGAAGAAGAAAGAAAGGAAAAAGAAAGAAAAAAAAATGTGGTAAGGAAAATTTAAGTCTTTTCGCCATATGTCTATTGGATTTATTGGAAATTTTCGGATTATTTTTTAAATGAAAATATATGTTAATTTTTGAAATTGTAGCAAAAATGGAAATGAGACGAATGGTGGAGTTCGGCAAGGCTCGAAAAATCGGAAAGTGCACTAAGCTTGGCAAATAGGTAAGATACTTTTATAAAGCATTAGTAGCTTTATATTGTATGTGGGAATTATGATTTTATATATATGATGCATTTATTTAATTGATTTTAAATGGAATTGTGATTTTATATGATGCATCGATTTAAATTGATTTGCTAAAAATGCTAAGAGGACCCACAACTGATGGTGGGGGTCTTAGTAGGAGGTAAAATTGGTGAGAATCAACGGCTGCAAGTATAAATTGTGTTTCCTTGCAGGAGGTTAGGGAAAATTAAGCCGTTATGCTGTCGAAATTTTTAGGAAAATAATTGAGGAAAAAGATTAAGTTTCTCACATAAATGGAATCTTGGAGATAATTATTGAAAATAAATATTAAAAGGATTATATGGTATTATTGAAGAGTTTGATATTGAAATCGATGGGAAGATAGATCATTGAAAACGATAAGGTGGTGAATTATATGGTCTAAACCTTATAGAATTGATAAGTCAAGTGATTTTAATATCATAAATGGTATCAAGTTGAGATTGAGGTGAAATTATTTATTTGACGGATCACAGATAAAGGTGATGATAATTATATGATACAACTTAAAAGAGAAAAAAATCGAAGTTGTGATTTAGATGGTCGAATGATAGAATTGCGGAATTATCAATCGAGTGATGATTATAGGATTGATAAATTCAAATAAATGGACCGTCTTAGTGGTATGAACTGAGATTTTTGGCAATAACATGGATAGTCGCAAGGCGACTTAAATGATTGAAATACTGTTGATAGTGGAAACTGGCAAATTCTTTTAAGTGGTGAATTGCCAATCAAAAATTGAATTGAGGACGTTTATGGATAATTTGAACATGATATTACATTCTACAGGCCAGATGAAAAGTGAATTGAGGATTGTGATATGATTTTTACGATAGTGAATGAAAAATGAACCGCAAGTCGAAAATTCTGAATATGTACCAATAGGTCAAACCATAAATGGATTTGATATGCGATTATTGATCTTGTGGTTCTACGATCCTCGATGTCGACTCTGGAATAGATAACGAATGAGGATATTAGTATTTCATAATTTCAGTATCCTGATGGCTATATGGAAACATGATATTTGATGCTCATAGATACTAAGAGGATTCACACTGATGAGGTGGTTCTAGTATCGGTAATAAAAGTACAATTGATTATTATAGTCGATAATTATCGAAAAAGGATATTGAATACTGAATGATTTGAATACTGATTTACTGATGTGTCAAAAGGATAGTTTGAAATCAAATAATTGATGATGATAAAGTTAAATGAATTGTTTCAAAGCATTAGATGAAGGTATTACTTATATGGACATTTGAAACTATTACCAAAATTACATACGGAAATGATTTCATAGCATCGCTTTTAAGCATAATTTGCTATAGTTTCAGATGTTATAATAGCATTTATATAAATGCTATAAAGTATAGATTAGCTTTAAAAAGAAAGTATATGGTTTATACGTATTTTTATATACGAAACCTCTTAAAGAACTTTACCATATGCTTTACATGATTTTAAAAAGAAAAGCTAAAGATTTAAATGTTTTATGAGACTGTAGGCACCCTAAAAGAATTAAATTCAATAAAGCATAGTGGAAACCGCCTAATTGGAGCTTTGCTCATTAGGCAGATATGCTTGTCCGACAATAGTCGTGGACAGGTCTCAGTCACGCCTGATCAGTGGGGCTGAGAGAGATGAGGTCTATGGCCATAGATAGCGCCCTAGTTGGTTTCCAGGGGACGATGACATGATTTTCACTGCTAGCTACAGTGATTTAAGTCTTTATTGATAGAGAGATGATAGGGATCTAGCCTAGTCTCTAACCGATATGCTATGAAGTCTAGAGTGTGATTTTATTGATATGAACTCTAGACTTGACATGATTTATACTGTACATGAAACAGATTTGAAATGAAATATGTTTTGAAACGGTATATGTTTTAAACATGTTTTAAAAGTCCATGAGATATGATTTCGACACGTATATGATTTATATGCGATTCCGTGTCGAACATGGCATGATATGCGGTCTAGAGTATTGTTTGATTTGATATGAACTCTAGACCTAATATGATTTACAGTATATGTTTTAAAAGTAAATGACAAATGATTTCGACACTTACATGATTTACATACGATTTTGTGTCGAATTTAAAAGGATATGCGGTCTAGAGTATAGATTGATTTGATATGAACTCTAGACCTGATATAACTTATAGTATATGAAAAATGTTTTAAAACCGCACATGTTTTAGACATGCTCCGAAAACGAATACATGAACTGAAATTGAACATGTTTCTATCATGCCTTAAAGGCAAATTTGAAATGAATTGAAAATTTATATGTCGAGCATGTCCTAAAGTATATATGATATGATTTGAAATGATAGCGGTTTAGACAGAAAAATTACATGAATTTGCATATTAAACCCTGATATGATAATATGCTTAGTATATGAGAATTCCATGAGGAATGTCGTGACTCGACGTAAATGATGTTTCACCTATACGATGACATGACATGATATGATATATGAACATGAAATTGATATGAAGAGGATTCTGATCTCACTCTATCGTGATCATAAATTCCCAGACGATAAGTGATATGAATTGATGTAATACGGGAATATGATTATTAAATGTAAAGTGAATTCGATAGGATATCTGCAGTAAACATGGAGAATATATGAGGGGTGTCATGACTCAGTGGTAGCGATATTTCATCGATATGATGTCATGATATGATATGATATGATATGAAACATGAATATAGAAACACACGAAGTGAATTATGACTTCGTACCACCGTGATCATGACCCATAATATGAGACTTGATAAGAGATGATAGTATACAGAAGTATGATTATGAACTGAAAAGTAAATATGAGAATTGATATGAGAAGATAGAATACAAAAGTATGATTATGAAATGAAAAGTGAATATGAGAAGTGATAATGAGATGTTATTGATGAGAAAGGATTAACTATAATTGCATCCTTGCAAGTTTTAAGCATTTGCGGTTAAGACAGTATAATCCTACTCTTGTATTTATATTAGTATCTTACTGAGCCGTGGTTTTGCTCACCCCACTAAATTTCATCTCTTTCAGATTATTGAAGTTAACATCTGCCATGTGAGCTGCTCAGTGGGCATCGGAGACGATGTATGGACTTGGTACTAGTCTTCTGAGGTATATGTTACTTATAAATACTTGTTTACATGTAAGACTTAAATTGATGCACAGTACATATTCTGTTTAACAAGTCGGGATGTAACTAAGAACCGTTTCCGTGTTTGTTTAATATTTAAATGGAATGACTATAGGTCACCTAGATAGTATAGTAACTACACTGACGCCGAATACAAACCTTAAAAGGAAAAAGAAAAATTTAGTCCATAAATTTGTTGACTAAGAAAAGTATAAGAATCAAGTGAAAGTCACGGTCTTCGGGTCGTGACACTTTTATACATATAATAAATTTTTTTTAATATAAAAATCCTTTTAGGAAGTTAGGAAATCTATATAATTCTAAAATGTACATAGGATATATAAAATGTGTAAATAAGTATAAAATATAACCATATAGTTTTTTTTACATATATATAATTTTCTTTTATTAAACAATTTACTATAAAGGAATATTTTAGGAAGCTAATAAATAAAAATAAATAAATAAAGAATAAAATAAAATAAAGTAAGCATAGAATGTCCGATGATGAGATATCGTAGAAGTCACAAGTAGTGATTCTTCGAATATCTCTAGGTGAGAGGAATTTATCGAACATCGCCAAAAGTATTGGGATATTCGATCCAATTTTTCAAGATTCAAAGTCGTGCTTATTAAAAAAATATATATAATAATATATTTTGTAATAAAAAAATATTTAGAAAAAAATACTAATTAAATGAAAATTAATAAACACAAAAGAGGTAATGGAGATAGGTGGAAAAATTAATAAAAGATAAAAGGGATTTTAGAGATATATGAATACAAAATAATTAAGCTAATAAAAATTAATAATAATAAAGTTTCAAAAGTGATTAAATTAACCAAAAAATGGTAATAGAATTTTAATAAAAGATGATAACAAAAGGGATTAAGTTAATAAATCTAAATAAATAAAGACAAGAATTAGTGGAAATAAAATAATTCATAAGTGGTAAAAGCTAATGTCCGATGATGGGATGCTATGGAAGTCACAAGTAGTGATTCCTAGTTGATCCCTAGGTGAGAAGAATCGTATTATATGTTGCCAAAAGTATTGGAATATTTAGTATGATTTTTCAATACACGAATTTTCATTTTTTAAAAATAAAAAACCACAAAAACAACTAACATAAAAAATAAAGAAGTAGAAATACATTAAATAGACATGCATGTGCATCATTTATTATCTGTTTACATCACATACATTCACGCAAATTAAACAATGTGGGTCCTACCGATGATGAGATTCTATAGAAGTCACAAGTAGTGATTCTTTAGAAATCTCTAGGTGAGGAGAATTATTTCAAATGTCGCCAAAAGTATTGGGATACTTGATTTAATTTTTCAATAAAAGGGATTCATGTTATTCTCAAAATAAAACCTATTTTAATAAATGTTAATCTTTGATCAATTATGCAAATAATGTGGGTCCCACCGAGGATGAGATTCTATAGAAGTCACAAGTAGTGATTCTTTGGAAATCTCTAGGTGAGGAGAATTATTTCAAATGTTGCCAAAAGTATTGGGATATTTGATTTAATTTTTCAATAAATGGGATCCATGTTAATTTTCAAAAGGAAGTTTTTAAACATACATGTAATAGTAATTTTTAAGCCAATACACGAGTTTTCTAAATAAGCAAATTAGTGTTAAACCAAGACTCTTTTATTAAAATCAAAAGATACCCCGTAGTTAGGATGGTACCGTTTTCAAACGGGCGTTGTGAGGGTGCTAATCCTTCCTCATACGTAACCGAACCCCCGAACCCAAATCTTGTTTTCGTAGACCAAATTTGTCTTTTTAATAAACTTAAATGATTTTGAGATTTTGTTAAAAGGATAAATATTTTTAGGTGACCAATCACACCTAGTAAAAAAAGATTGGTGGCGACTCCCTTTTGTTTTTAAACGTTTTTCAAAATCGTCGAGCGCGAAGCCGTTACGACATAAAGGTTTCCGAAAAATCGCTACTTGTGAATTTTACGAAGTCTCATCATAGGGAGATTCATATTTGCTTTTATTTTAGTGTTAGGTTACATAATTTTTATTATCTCACTTTTATCTAAATTTTTATTATTTTTTATGTTAATATTATTATTATTTTTATATTTTCTTACCAACTTATTGAAGGAAACCGAAACAAACATGCAGCGGAATTTAAATCATTCGGCCTCCACCAGGATCGAATCGGAGAGTTGCCTGATTAGGGTTTCGAGATTTTACCTAACGTTTTCTCTGATTTCTGTCGTCGGTCGAGTCACAAGCAACAACCTTTCGTTCCTGCCTCTATGGTATCCACACGAACGGATCTCACGACTCTTGAACGTCTCACGATCAGAAGCCTTAAGGAGCGTTTTTGATTCTTTATAACCGAACTGCTAGCTTCGATTAAAAGAATACTTTTCTGTTTTCTAATTGTTGTGCGGCTATGTTTCAGAAAACATCCTTTTATAGGCAATAAATTTTACCCTAAAATTTACTGCCAAACAGAACTCTAATCCTACTTAGAATAGGATTAGTTATATCCCTAATCCAATTCAGAATAGGATTAGTTATATCCTTAATCCAATTCAGAATAGGATTAATTAAGCTCCTCATTGATTCGTTCTAAGTGTGCGACCCAATAGGTTCTCAAAACAATGGCAATGACAAAATTGTCACAGGCAATGAGCGGTATCTAGCAACACATCATTGCTACCCATGTAACGAGAATGTCAATGACTCGACATAACCTTACTCGTGATAGATGTTACCGTGTAGTCTAATCCCTTTATCCTTTGATGTCATGATTAGACACAAGTCATGGAATATGTCACACTTGTATAGTCTAATCAGCGTTTCTTGATTCCTGAGTAGACTAATTAAACAAATAAAATCAATATCTCATATTGACTTATTCGAGCACTGCCAAGCATTTCTTAGTCTCACTCTATCAAAGGCCCCAAGACATCACTCTTGTTATATTAGAGGGATAAATCCTATCTTGATCACTCAACATCCCTCTACATAGATCAAGGCATACCCAATTACTTCATTTATAGTCCATCTTATTACGAATGACATCTAGCAGCATTAAAGTATGCAATTCTCTATGTTGGGATCTCTGATGATCTCAAGTCAAAGGATCACATACACCATCATCACTATGAGAATCGCTTATGACACTCATATAACAATCCATGTAGCGTTCTCATGGAGGGTCGATCCAGTACATAGTTCTCTAACATGTACCTATGTGATGACTTGATATCCCATATCCATGACAATGGTCATCAGTTGTAGACACCAATTTTGTCCGGGATTGTGAATCTCGAATCACTCGACGTGTATTTTAAAAATAAAAAGTGAATTAAACCCATGTTTGAATAATTGATTTTTATTTTGTTTTTATTTTTATTTTTTATTTCTTTTTATTTTTTTATTTTTATTTGTATTTTTATTTTTTATTTGTATTTTATTTTTATTTTTTATTTTATTTTATTTTATTTTTTTTTTGTGTGTGTTTTGTATTTTTATCTTTTTTTTTCTTTTCTCTTCTTTTCTTTTTCATTATTATTCATTTTATTATTATTTCTCTTTCTATTTTATTTCTCTTTTTATTCTTATTTTTATTTGTTATTTTATTTTATTTTTTATTTTATTTATTTATTTTATTGGATATGAATTTTAATTATTTCATTTTTTTATTATTTATTTATTCATTTATTTATTTTGATAAAAAATAAAAAAATAATAAAAAATAAAAAATAAAACAGAACAAAAAAATGAAACCCTACCGAACCCTAACCCTGAACCCTCTTTGAAACCCCAAACCCTCACTGAAACCCTCACCGAAACCCCAAACCCTAAAGAGAGCCCCAAGCCCTAATATGAAACCCTAACCCTAAATCCAACCTAGCCGCCGGAAACACAAAAAGGAAAGAATTGGCAAGTCACGTAAATCTCGAATCTGCATGAAAATCAAGACCAAAAACAGAATCAAGCATTAAAGATCATATCACAATCAGATCTGAGATCCGATTTCGGACCTTCCAAAACACTAAGATCTAACACTAATAAAAGGAGAGACAAACACACAACGGAGGGGAGGAGGGACAGAAAACACACAAGAGCAAACAGAAAACAACCACATATCGGAGAGAGCAAACAGTAACCACAACAATAGCAAGCACAACCAGAAAACAACAAAAAAACACAAAAAAACACAACAGAACCGAAAGGAACCAGAACCAAAAAGCACAAAAAAACCACAGAGAAGAGGGTGTCGAGGGTTTTGGTAGCCTAGGCAGTGTGAGGTTTCAACTTTGGGAGTTAGATCCGTGGATTTCCAGAAGGATTTAACACCCGTGGCTCGTAGATCTAGTTTGAGGACGAAGAGGTGAAGGTTTTTGGGAGTTTAAAGGCGTAGATCTGGTGATCTACAGTGGTACACGGTGGAGAGATCACTGGAATCTGGAAACCTTGAATTTCCCGGCAACCCTTTTGGCTTTCCGGCCTCCGGTATTCGTCTGGGGAGAAAGGAAGTTTTTTTTTATGAGTAACGAAAACTGGTCCAAAAAAATTGGAAAGAAGACTTAAATAGCAAGGTCAGAACGACGTCGTTTTGGAGCAACAACCAAAGCCGCAACCCGCATCTAAACCCGCGTGCCGACCCGAGACTGACCCGACCCGATCGCAGGTTTCCTTTTTCCCATTTTCTGGTGATTTTCTATATTTTTTTATCTTTATTTTATTTATTTATTTATTTATTTTCTTTTGATGATTTTCGTATACTTGTAATTAATGAGATAATTTAATTAAAAATTTGTGATAAGATGGTGTAACTAATTACTTTGATTAATCTCCATAATAATAAATTAACAGATCTTGATGAGATTTAATGGATGTGATCTAGTTTACTTATTTAAATTGATATAATTTTGCTTTGATTAACTTGATGGCATAATTTAATTTAATTAACATGATTCAATCTAATTGGTAAGATTTTTTTTATTTATTGTTTATTATTTGTATTTTTTTTGTTTGTATTTGTAGTTTATTTATTTTTATTTTATTTTTATTTATTTTTATTTATTTATTTATTTTTGTTTTAAGACTTTGAATAGAATTTATATGATATACTTAATTTAGTGTATGGTTAAAATATTGTCAAATTTGATTACGTAGTTTAGAATTGCAATGTCTTAGAGGAACATAATAATAAACATTTTAAATATAAAATAATATAACTACAAATATTCCGACGATGGATCTCCGAGAAGATTGCGATCGAGTAATATTCTCGGAGATCTTGAGGTGAGGAGGTCCTTTTTAAGTCTTACCAGCTTGATGGAAGATTTAAAAGGTTATTTCCTATTTTTAAAATTCAAATTTATAAAAAATTGAAACAAGAATTAATTAAAATTAATTACAATTAAATGAATTAACAATTAAATTAGAAATTAAGATTCATAAAAATTAGTATAATTAGAAATAAAATAGGATAAAATAATACAACAAATATTCCGACGATGGAATTTTAAAGGTACTGCGCTTGAGTAGTACTTTTAGATATCTTGAGGTGAGGAGAGTTCTTTTAAGTCTTGCCAGCTTGATGGAAGATTTAAAGAATATTTCCAAGATTTGATAAATTTAATTATAAAAAAATAAGAACTAAATTAGATTAAAAAATAGTAAATTAAAATTAAGTTTATTATAATAAAGAATAAAGATCAAATTAATAAATTAGAATTAAAATTAGAAAAGAATTAAAATAAATAGAAATTAAATTAAATTAAATATTTTAATAAATGTGAATTATTCCGAGGATGGAATTTAAAGGAAATTGCGCTTGAGTAGTTTCTTTAAAAATTCCTAAGGTGAGAAAGTTTCTTTAAGGTCTTACCAGCTTGATGGAAGGTCTTTAAGAAAATCTTCAATATCAAATAATTCATGTTTATTTAAAGATATAAAAATACATAAAATAATAATTTATATAAAGAAATAATAATGATAGAATAAAATAGGATAAAATAATAAATATAAATTGGATAGGAGTCAAAATAGGGATTATATAAAATATTTAAACAATCCGACGACGGAGCCTCTTCAAGAAAGGCGATTGGTCCTACTTGAATACTCTTAAGGTGAGAAAAACTTTTAGGTTATCCAACCAGCTTGATGGAGGAGACTTAAAAGATTTTTCAATATTTAATTATATCGAAATTAAAGTAAAAGGCAAAATTAAGATAACCTTAGATCACTTGGTACCATTTTAGGATGGGCGTTGTGAGGGTGCTAATCCTTCCTCACACGTAACCGTACTCCCGAACTTAGAACTCTTAACGTAGACCAAGCCTTATCCTTAGTTTGAATAGGTGACCAATCACACCTAGGTTAGAATGATTGGTGGCGACTCCATAGTTTTGTGTCTAGCTATTAGGTTTCCCCCGAAGCTTGATACGTTACGACAGTTTGGCGACTCCGCTGGGGACATTAGAGAGTCAGGCCATTAGGAAGTCTAAGGTTATCAAAATCTTGTCTAAAAGCTTTAAATATCATAAGACATTTAAATACACACACTTCACTTGCATGTGCATACATTAGCCTTCAACCCGGGCTTACCTTTTTTAGGAGGAAGTAAAGTAGCTTTGCCTTCGTGAGGTGGTAACCTCCACATAGGCCAGTGAAATACTCCCACTCAGGTTGAACCCTTTCCGTTTAAAGCCTATAATGGGTGAGGATTGGGGTGCCTTACTAGTCCACGTGGACGATAGTGGGGAACAGTCTGGGAACCTTTAGTATCCTACCTATCCAAACCAAGCATATAGTGAACTTACGATGCCCACTCGTAAGCTAGAGCTTTAGAATTGAAACCTATATTAAGACACAAAGAACGACCATCATCTCATACAAGAAAAATATAAAAAAATAATAATAAAATACAAAAAAAAAACATAATGCATATTCTCATTTCTTGCATTTTTCTCTTTTTTCTGTCTCATAACAAATTGTTACAGATTAAGATCCATTTGCATCCATGGAGAAATTACCGCAAGGGGAGCCAGCCCACATAGTGAAGGAACGATCTGAAAAGGCCCAAAGTGAGAATGGTGATTGCCTACCTGTTGGTTTTGTTTCTACTCTGCCAGAGAGGATTCATTTAGACCTAAGACAAAATGACTACACCGAGTTACTAGGAATTTGGAAGGCATGGGATGAAGAGAGGAAGACAGAATTTCAGAAAAAGTATAGGGACTTGATGCTACTATTATTAGTGGAAGTGGACTTGGATTTGATAAGGGCCATGGTGCAATTTTGGGACCCGTCCTATAGATGTTTTGTCTTCAATGAGGCCGATTTGATGCCAACCATAGAGGAGTATTCATTCTTGCTCCGTCGGGAGTTAGAAAATCCCAACAAAATCTATTGGAAGAAAAGGAAATCAGGATATCGTAAGAAATTGTCCTCCATGACTGGCCATAGTGTTCAAGAAATTGATCATCACACAAGGCAGAAAGGAGAGACCACTTATGCGCCATGGAGTTTTCTACGAAGTTGTCTTCAGAAGCAGTTAACGAAAGAACAACACATGAGCATAATGGCATTAGCTGTGTATGGTATGGCCATGTTCCCTAAATTCTTAGGACACATTGAGGTTACAATAGTGGACTTTGTTGAGCAGCTTGATCATGAGGTGAATGTGGCTCCAGTTATCTTGTCAGAGACTTTTAGGTCTTTAAATTTCTGCCGTCGCAAGGGAGAAGGACGTTTCATCGGATGTACATCATTGTTATACATTTGGATGAAAAGTCACCTCGGAGGTAACAAAGAAAAATTTCGAGAGGCTTATCTCAATACAGTCCCGATAAAGGAATTCTGTGAGAAGACTTGGCCTGCACCGAAGACAAAAGGAGAATGGGTTTCATTATTGCGCAAGACCAAGAAAAAGGATATTGTTTGGAGGGCACCTTGGATGCCACGGAGATCTATGTTATATGCTTGCGGTGGTAAGCCATGGGTTCCACTTTTGGGTATATGGGGTACTATCTCTTATGCACCTCTTATGGTACGAAGACAATTGGGATATGAGCAATTCATTCCAATGACTCAAGGACTCAGTCAGCACGAGTATACATATGCAGAAGAAGGATTTGTAAAGAAAATAGAAGACGATGTCAAGGCTTGGAAGGCAACTCTCAGGATTGAGAAAGGAATATTTCTAGAGAAGGACCCTCCCGAATACTCAGTATGGCATAAGAGACGAGGCAAGGATATTAGGCTTCCACCCGAAGAAGGTCTCGAGAAAAGTGAAGAGCCCATACCTCGAGATCCCATGATAGACTTGGAGATTGCCAAGAGGAAATTAGAGGAAGAAAAGAGGGACTTAGAAAGAGAAATTAAGAAGCTCAAATGTGAAACAGAGGAGAAGCTGGGGAGAAGGGAACAAGCATATACAAGGGTCCATCAAGAGAAGTATAAGTTGATAGATGAAATCAGATACTTGAAGGAGCAGCTCTCAAGGTCTGAAAACAAACGTTTGCGGGAAGAGAATGAACAACTCAAAGCTGAGATACAAAAGAAGGGGACCGAATGTGAAGAACTTGAAGGCAAGGTCATAAGCGAGCAGATGAGTTCGCAAGGTGCCCTCAATCGATCCCAAGAATACTTGCAGATCCTACAAAAGGTTGTTAATGAGTTGAATGACCTAAAGGAGAAGTATGCTACCTTGAGGAGAGCTCGTGATTCACATCTTCTGGTTTCCATGATTGAACAGATTAATGTCATGGCTCACAGAGCAAGAGACATGGAAGACAGAATAAGGGATTTGAAGCTCGGAGTCAGCCCACTTACCGAGCATGGGGAGAATCTGCTACTACTACTGGATGAGATCCAAGGTCACTACAGTTTGTTGAAGGGGCTTAGGTGGACACCTTAGATGTTCTTTATGGATGTAATGGGTCTTTAACTTTGTTCAACAATTGTTATGAGACAGGTTTTTATAAGTTTTTGTTATGAGACAATTTTTGTTATGCAATAAATTTCTCACGAAAATTTTTCTTACTTTTGCTTTTCCTTCATAAGCATTTGATAAAAATAGTTTTATCTAATTGTGATAACAAAGGTACAAAAATAGCCCTTCCAAATCATCCATACCGAACTCGTGCACGAACTAAAGCAATGGAAAATGAGCAATTAGCACGGATTGACAGGATGGAAAGAGTGCAACAAGAGATTGTCAAAGCTCAAGAGGAAACTCGAGAGCAGATGACCAAGATGATGGAGTTGATGATGAGTATGGCTAAGGGGAAAGGAGTTGTACAAGACCTAACAGCGGAGGAATATCCTAGTGATGACCCACTATACCCTCCAGGGTTCACCCATCAGGCCCAAATGCCTCCAAAGGTTTATGCTCAGGCAACACCCTCAATAGGAGGACAAGGCCATGCTATAGGCCAAAATCAACCTGGTATAGGGTCTAGTCCTGTCGACCCTATTTTCGTCACAAACTTGGACGATCCTGTTGAACAAGAGAAATTGAAGAGAGAAGCAGTTGACAATCTAGCTGTAGGGATACAACAGAAATGTGACATGTTGGAGGAAAGGTTGAAAGCCATCGAAGGAAACGACTCCTTTGGGAATGTTGATGCAGAAGAGTTGAGCCTAGTTCCCGATTTGGTGCTGCCCGCAAAGTTCAAGGTTCCGGACTTCGAGAAATATGATGGAACTAAATGCCCGACAACCCATGTTATGATGTTCTGCAGAAAGATGGCAGGATATGCTCGTAATGAAAAGTTGCTCATTCACTGTTTTCAAGATAGCCTTACAGGATCTGCTGCAAGGTGGTATGTTCAGTTGGACAGGAGTCGTATACATTCGTGGAAAGACCTTGCTAGGGCATTTCTAGCCCAATATCGTCACGTAAGTGATATGGCTCCTGATCGCCTTTCTCACCAAAGCATGGAGAAGAAAACAAACGAGAATTTTAGAGAATACGCTCAGAGGTGGAGAGATGCAGCTGCTGAAGTTCAACCTCCATTGACAGAAAAGGAGTTAACGATGTTATTTTTAAACACTCTCAAAGCTCCTTATTATGAGAGGATGATAGGAAATGTCAGTAAGAACTTTTCTGACATGGTGCTTTCAGGAGAGGCAATAGAAAATGCTATTAAAAATGGCAAGATTGAGGGTGTAGAGGCCAGGAAAGGAGGGTTTCCTAAGAAAAAGGAAGGAGATGTCCAGGCTATCTCTGCAGGAGGTTTTATTCACCAACGCCCATCCAACCAATACCAATCTTATCCTCATGCTATCAATTATGTTTCACCCTACCCATATCAACTAAACCCACCAACAAATACTCAGCCCATTTTTCGCTCGCCAACCCTGAGACCAACCCAACCCTTTACTCAACCTACAAACCTAATGAACAACCCTGGAAGGCCACGCTTCAATCAAGAGAGACCCCCTATCACCCCAATCCCCATAACCTATGCGGAGTTATATCCTAAACTGGTGCAAAACCGTCTTATTGCCCCCGTATACCTTGAACCCCTAAAACCCCCGTATCCCAAATGGTATGATCCAAACGCAAAGTGTGCTTACCACAATGACAATGTGGGTCACTCTATAGAAAATTGCTTGGGACTGAAGTATAAAGTGCAGGGCTTGATGAAGGCTGGGCAGTTGAGTTTTGAGGAGCCGAAAGCAGAACAAGTTGTGAATGGGAATCCTTTACCAGACCATGGTGGAGCAGCAGTGAACATGTTAAGCAATGAAAAGAAGGATTACATTAAAAGAGCTGTTGCAGAAATAAAGACTCTGTTAAGTCAGGTCTTTGATGTATTAGTGAAGGCAGACATGTTGCAACCAGAAACCTTGATTTTGGAGACCTATATAGATTCGTATGATCCCAATCTGGTTTGTCCATAACACAATGGCGCAGTAGGTCATTCAATTCAGTCCTGTGAAGCTTTTCGTTATAGATTGCAGGAGTTAATGGACTCATATCAAATTGAATTTTGGGAAGGAAGAGGAAAAGGGAATGAGATTAGTGTGATTGATGACGACCTAAAGTCAAAGCCTCTGAAAATCCATCTTGAGGAAAAATCAAGCCAAGCTAGTGGGATCACAATCAAAGCTCCTATTCCGTTTCCATACAAAGACAACAAGGCGGTACCTTGGAGATATGGCTATGATATAGTAATGAATGGAGAAAGAGATCATATGTCCCCTAAAAGTCTCTAAACAGCGAATATCACTGGAGTTGGGGGAATGACACGAAGTGGGCGTTGCTATAGTCCTGAAATGTTAGCTAAAGCTAGAAAAGAGAAGGCAGGAATTGTGGAAGGGGATAGGGCTAACCCGATAGAGGTTCAAGAGACAAGATGTCAAGAGTCTATTACGAAAGAAGATGCCGATGAGTTTTTGAGCTTGATTAAGCATAGTGAATACAATATTGTCGAGCAGTTGAACAAAACACCGGCAAAGGTTTCACTCTTATCACTTCTCCTGAATTCTGAGTCTCACAGAAATGCTTTATTAAAGGTGTTGAATCAATCATATGTACCTCCTGATATATCCATGGACAAAATGGACAATTTAGTCGGTAATTTGGTGGCTTCAAATTATATATCTTTCAGTGATGATGAGATTCCTGCGGATAGGAGGGGAAGCACCAAGGCTCTTCACATCACAGTCAGGTGTAAGAGCCACACAATTGGCAGGGTTCTCATTGATAATGGATCGGCTCTCAATGTGATGCCTATGTGCACTTTGCTAAGGTTACCAGTGGATTCATCGTATATGCGGAAAAGCAACATGATTGTCAAGGCATTTGATGGAGTCCGTCGAGAAGTGTTGGGCGATATAGAGATACCTGTGGAGATTGGTCCATGTATTTTCAATATACAATTCCAAGTCATGGATATTACGCCTTCATATACTCTTTTGCTAGGAAGGCCTTGGATACACACGACAGGAGCTGTCCCTTCCACTCTCCATCAAAAGGTGAAGTTTTTCGTGGGGGATCAACAAATCTCAGTTTCGGGAGAGGAAGACATCTTTGTCACTCAATCTCCAAGCACTCCGTATGTTGAGACAACAGAGAATGCATGGGAATGTTCATATCGAGCTTTTGAGTTTGTTAATGCAACCTATATAGGAGAAGGTTCGAAATTATATGCTCCTCACCTGTCGGCAGCTACAGAGATGGTGGTGAAGCAAACCATGGGCAAAGGTTGGTATCCAGGAGTCGGATTGGGAAGAAACCACCAAGGGATTAGAAAGGCCATCACAATTTTGGAAAGCAAGGACAGGTTCGGGTTAGGATACAAACCAACTTGGAAAGATAAAGCAAAGAAGATGGAAGAAAAGAAAGAGAGGCGAATAGCACAGTTGAAAGGGGACGAATTTGAAACTGAGAAATTGGTCATTCCTTACCTTTATGACACCTTCTATTGTGGTGGATATCAGACTGGTGATGAAGGAGGGAATCAGCTTGAGGGGGATCTCTCTGATTTGTCCATTCACATGGTAGATGAGAAGATATCAGAGGAGAATGTAGCTGGACGGTTTGTGCATGTGACCCCTCCAGGAGCTGAGTTGAAGAACTGGACGATTTTGGAGTTCCCAGAGATTTCCTTTGAAAAGTAATAATGCAATTGTCTTTTTCTTTTATGTTTTGAATAATTCAAGTTGGATTTTTAGTGCTTCAGCCCAAAAGCACCCAAATAATTTTTATGTATGGGCCAACTTTGTTATTTTCCATTTCAATAAATGATTAGCATTATGCATTCCTATTTTCCCAATCATTTTTTTTCTTTTCTTTTCTTTTCTCTTTCTTTCTCTAGCATGCCAACACTGAAAATACCTATAATTTCCCATCTCATCTATTTTCAGGTATCAAAACAATAAACAAGATGATAATAATGTCAATAATTCAGAAATTGATTTTGAAAACCCTGCTCAATTTGGTGAATCTGATAATGAAGATGTCTTTACGGAATACCCTTTACCCCGTGACTTGTTGAGATCAATGGAAGAAGATAGGAAACCAATTGAACCTCATCAGGAAGTTGTTGAAATAATTAATTTGGGAGATGAAAAAGATAAGAAAGAGGTCAAAATCGGAACATCGCTAGCATCAGATGAAAGAAAGGGTCTTAAGGAGTTACTTCGTGAATATGTAGATGTGTTTGCTTGGTCTTACCAAGATATGCCTGGCCTTGATACTGATATTGTGGAGCATAGATTACCTTTGAAACCAGAGTGCAAACCAGTACAACAAAAGTTAAGACGCATGAAGCCGGAAATGTTGTTGAAGATCAAAGAGGAAGTTAAAAAGCAATTTGATGCAGGTTTTCTTGAAGTGGCCAAATACCCGGAGTGGGTAGCTAATATTGTCCCTGTTCCTAAGAAGGATGGAAAGGTGCGGATGTGCGTGGATTATCGGGATTTGAACAGAGCTAGCCCTAAAGACAATTTTCCACTTCCTCACATTGACACCCTTGTGGACAATACAGCGAGACATTCCATATTTTCATTTATGGATGGCTTTTCCGGCTATAATCAAATCAAGATGGCTAGAGAAGATATGGAAAAGACTACTTTCGTGACTATGTGGGGAACATTTTGCTATAGAGTCATGCCATTCGGATTGAAGAACGCTGGAGCTACATATCAAAGGGCTATGGTTAGTCTTTTCCACGACATGATGCATAAAGAGATTGAGGTGTACGTGGATGATATGATCGCAAAGTCTCGTGAAGGAGAAGACCATGTGGCTAATCTTAAGAAGCTCTTTGAAAGGTTGAGGAAGTACCAGTTGAAGTTAAACCCAGCCAAATGTACATTTGGGGCAAGATCTGGAAAATTATTGGGATTTGTAGTTAGCGAAAGGGGGATAGAAGTTGATCCGGACAAAGTGCGTGCCATTCAGAACTTGTCCCCTCCTCGCACCACCAAAGAAGTAAGAGGTTTCTTAGGGAGGCTAAACTACATATCCAGGTTTATATCTCAACTTACTTCAAAATGTGATCCAATTTTCAAGCTTCTTCGTAAACATGACTCTGGGGAATGGAATGAAGAATGTCAAAAGGCCTTCGATAAAGTCAAGGAGTACTTATCAAACCCGCCTGTATTAGTACCTCCTATTCCTGATAGACCTTTTATTTTGTACTTGACAGTTTACGAAGGTTCAATGGGATGTGTACTGGGGCAACGAGATGAGAATGGCAAGAAAGAACAAGCCATCTATTACCTAAGTAAGAAATTCATTGACTACGAAGTGAAGTATTCTCAATTGGAAAAGATGTGTTGCGCTTTAGCTTGGACAGCCCAAAGACTCAGACAGTACATGTTATATCACACGACTTGGTTGGTGGCCAAACTTGATCCTTTGAAGTACATTTTCGAGAAACCATCTTTGTCTGGTAGAATAGCAAGGTGGCAAGTCATGCTTTCTGAGTATGATATTATATATGTGACTCAAAAGGCCATTAAAGGGAGTGTAATCGCTGATTTCTTAACAGACTGGGTTGCCGATGACTATGTGCCTATGAAACTCGATTTTCCAGATGAGGATTTGATGGCTGTATTTCAGGTAGAAGAAGAGAAGCTAGCTAAGAAATCATGGAGAATGTTCTTTGATGGAGCATCCAATGCTTTTGGGCGAGGAGTAGGAGTGGTCCTGATATCCCCAGAAGGAGATCATCACCCGATTACTGCAAGATTGGACTTCAACTGTACCAACAACGTAGCTGAGTATGAAGCATGTGTCATGGGTTTGCAAGCCGCCATTGAAAAGAAGATTGATGTGCTCGAAGTGTATGGAGATTCGGCTCTAGTCATCTACCAGTTGCGAGGAGAATGGGAAACTAGGGATTCGAAGTTGGTCCAGTACCAAAAATACATAGCCGGTTTAATTGATCAGTTCAAAAGTATTCAGTTTGAGCATCTACCTCGAGAGGAGAATCAAATGGCAGATGCTCTAGCCACTTTAGCTGTAATGTTCAAGTTGGACAGTAATGCTGAAATTCAACCCATCAAGATGAATCTGAAGAATTCACCAGCGCATTGTGCAAGTTTAGAAGAAGAAGTTGATGGAAAGCCTTGGTACCATGACATCTTACAATACATTAAAAACCAACAGTACCCAAAACATGCTTCGGAGAATGACAAAAGAATCATTAGGAGAATGGCTATGGGATTCTTTTTAGACGGGGAAGTCTTATACAAAAGAAGTCGAGACCAGGTGCTTTTGAGATGTGTGAATATTGTAGAAGCTAAACAGATATTAGAGGAGGTACATGAAGGATCTTGTGGGGCACATGCTAATGGTCATATGATGGCAAGACAAATAATGAGAGCGGGTTATTATTGGTCAACCATGGAAAAAGACTGTATTAACTACGCTAGAAAATGCCACAAATGTCAGATTTATGCTGACAAGATTCATGCTCCATCGGAGGCTCTGCATGTATTAGCCCCTCCTTGGCCTTTCTCTATGTGGGGGATGGATGTGATAGGACCCATTACACCAAAAGCTTCAAATGGACATCGGTTTATTTTTGTGATGATTGATTATTTTACCAAGTGGGTAGAAGCAGCATCTTTTGCTAGTGTGACACGAACGGCAGTATGCAGATTCATAAAGAAAGATATCATATGCCGATATGGACTTCCAGAAAGAATTATTTCAGATAATGCTCGTAATTTGAATAACACAATGATGGAAGAAGTTTGTGCACAGTTCAAAATCAAGCATCACAATTCGGCGCCGTATCGACCACAAATGAATGGGGCAGTAGAGGCCGCGAACAAAAATGTCAAGAGAATAGTGGGAAAAATGACAGAAACTTATAAGGATTGGCATGAAAAGTTGCCTTTTGCCTTGTACGCGTATAGAACGTCAATGCGCACGTCTACTGGGGCAACCCCATTCTCATTAGTGTACGGGATGGAGGCAGTGCTACCAATTGAAGTAGAGATTCCGTCATTAAGGGTCTTAATGGAAACACAATTAGAAGAGGCAGAGTGGGTACGGGAACGCTATGAGCAATTGAATCTTATTGACGAGAAAAGGCTTGTAGCTTTATGCCATGGCCAATTGTACCAAAAGAGAATGATGAAAGCACATGATAAGAAAGTCCGACCTAGGAAATTTCGAGAAGGGGATCTGGTTTTGAAGAAGATCCTCCCAAATCAACAAGATAGGAGGGGAAAATGGGCGCCAAATTCGGAAGGACCATATGTAGTAAAGAGATCTTTCTCTGGTGGGGCATTAATATTGGCAAATATGGACGGTGAGGACCTGCCAAATCCCATCAATTCCGATGCTGTGAAGAGGTATTATGCCTAAAAAAAAAGAGAAATAAAAAAGGAGGATTTAAATCGAAAACCCGAAAAGGGCGGTTTAAATCAATGGGGGAGACACTTATGTTGAAAACCTGGAAAGGCAGCTTAAGTGTAGGGGAAAGATCAGCATCGGAAATTTTGTGATATCAAAGGAAAAGGTTTAGTCCGAAGGGCTCTGCAATATTAGACAAACTAATGGAGTAGGCTTTTCAAAAGAGAAATTTGAATTAATTCGATCAGAATTGTCAGAATGTTGATTGTTGAGATATTTGATTATTTCGTCAATGCAATTATTCCTTGTAATATTCCTCTGTTCAGATATGCTTGATGTTTATAATAAAATAACCTCTCTTCCAAACTTATCTCGTATCTACTACCATTTACCTTCTTACCTTGATTGGGAAAATCGAAATTTGCATTATGTTTAGTCATATTATTAGGATGAAAATAAATAGATGATTGGCAAACATTTTAAAAAAAATGAGAGAAAAAGATAATTGCATTGCTTTAAAAGGAGAAAGAAGAGGGACAGAAATATAGTGGAATATCAGAAGATTGGTAAACTAAGTCGAATACACCAGCTGCTTAAAAACGAAAAAAAGGGGAAGAATGAAGATTGAAGGTGATGATATGAGAAAGTCGCTAACTGGTTTAAAGACAAAAAAAAAAAAGAAAGAAAAGGGGTTTTGAGCCTTTGTTGTCACAATTATAATGAAATTATTTTTAGCATGCATCCCATTCATTTCAAAAAGAAAGACATTTTTAAAGAAGGAGAAATTTTAAAGTTTCAAGGCCTTCCTAGTCGAAGGAGCATTTAAGAGATAAGAAAATTTAAAGTTTCAGGGCCTTCCTAGTCGAAGGAGCATTTTGGAGATGAGAAAATTTAAAGTTTCAGGGCCTTCCTAGTCGAAGGAGCATTTAAGAGATAAGAAAATTTAAAGTTTCAGGGCCTTCTTAGTCGAAGGAGCATTTTGGAGATGAGAAAATTTAAAGTTTCAGGGCCTTCCTAGTCGAAGGAGCATTTTGGAGATGAGAAATTTAAAGTTTCAGGGCCTTCCTAGTCGAAGGAGCATTTTGGAGAGGAGGAAAGTTAAAGTTTCAGGGCCTTCCTAGTCGAAGGAGCATTTTAGAGAGGATAAAATTTAAAGTTTTAGGGCCTTCCTAGTCGAAGGAGCACTTTCAGATGAGAAGAAATTTAAAGTTTCAGGGCCTTCCTAGTCGAAGGAGCACTTTCAGATGAGAAGAAATTTAAAGTTTCAGGGCCTTCCTAGTCGAAGGAGCATTTTGGAGATGAGAAAATTTAAAGTTTCAGGGCCTTCCTAGTCGAAGGAGCATTTTGGAGATGAGAAATTTAAAGTTTCAGGGCCTTCCTAGTCGAAGGAGCATTTAAGAGATGAGAAATTTAAAGTTTCAGGGCCTTCCTAGTCGAAGGAGCATTTTGGAGAGGAGGAAAGTTAAAATTTCAGGGCCTTCCTAGTCGAAGGAGCATTTTAGAGAGGATAAAATTTAAAGTTTCAGGGCCTTCCTAGTCGAAGGAGCACTTTCAGATGAGAAAAGTTTTAAAGTTTCAGGGCCTTCCTAGTCGAAGGAGCATTTTAGATGAGAAATTTTAAAGTTTCAGGGCTTTCCTAGTCGAAAGAGCATTCTAGAGATGAAAAATTCTAAAAAAAAAAAAGGGTCTCAGGGCCTTCCTAGTTGAAGGAGCACTTTAGGTGAACAAAACAAAAAAAATAAATAAAAAAAATTTTTGAAAAGAAAGAAAAAAATAATAAAATAAATGCAGACAAAATGGATGTCTATGTTTTTGCACAATTACTATTTCATAGCAAATGTACAAAAAGGGGCAACTGTAGACACCAATTTTGTCCGGGATTGTGAATCTCGAATCACTCGACGTGTATTTTAAAAATAAAAAGTGAATTAAACCCATGTTTGAATAATTGATTTTTATTTTGTTTTTATTTTTATTTTTTATTTCTTTTTTTATTTGTATTTGTATTTTTTATTTGTATTTTTTATTTTATTTTATTTTATTTTATTTTATTTTATTTTATTTATTTTTTTTTGTGTGTGTGTGTTTTGTACTTTCATCTTTTTTTTCTTTTCTCTTCTTTTCTTTTTCATTATTATTCATTTTATTATTATTTCTCTTTCTATTTTATTTCTCTTTTTATTCTTATTTTTATTTGTTATTTTATTTTATTTTTTATTTTATTTATTTATTTTATTGGATATGAATTTTAATTATTTCATTTTTTTATTATTTATTTATTCATTTATTTATTTTGATAAAAAATAAAAAAAATAAAAAAAATAAAAAATAAAACAAAACAAAAAAATGAAACCCTACCGAACCTTAACCCTGAACCCTCACTGAAACCCCAAACCCTCACTGAAACCCTCACCGAAACCCCAAACCCTAAAGAGAGCCCCAAGCCCTAATATGAAACCCTAACCCTAAATCCAACCTAGCCGCCGGAAACACAAAAAGGAAAGAATTGGCAAGTCACGTAAATCTCGAATCTGCATGAAAATCAAGACCAAAAACAGAATCAAGCATTAAAGACCATATCACAATCAGATCTGAGATCCGATTTCGGACCTTCCAAAACACTAAGATCTAACACTAATAAAAGGAGAGACAAACACACAACGGAGGGGAGGAGGGACAGAAAACACACAAGAGCAAACAGAAAACAACCACATATCGGAGAGAGCAAACAGTAACCACAACAATAGCAAGCACAACCAGAAAACAACGGGAACCAAAAAAACACAACAGAACCGAAAGGAACCAGAACCAAAAAGCACAAAAAAACCACAGAGAGGAGGGTGTCGAGGGTTTTGGTAGCCTAGGCAGTGTGAGGTTTCAACTTTGGGAGTTAGATCCGTGGATTTCCAGAAGGATCTAACACCCGTGGCTCGTAGATCTAGTTTGAGGACGAAGAGGTGAAGGTTTTTGGGAGTTTAAAGGCGTAGATCTGGTGATCTACAGTGGTACACGGTGGAGAGATCACCAGAATCTGGAAACCTTGAATTTCCCGGCAACCCTTTTGGCTTTCCGGCCTCCGGTATTCGTCTGGGGAGAAAGGAAGTTTTTTTTTATGAGTAACGAAAACTGGTCCAAAAAAATTGGAAAGAAGACTTAAATAGCAAGGTCAGAACGACGTCGTTTTGGAGCAACAACCAAAGCCGCAACCCGCATCTAAACCCGCGTGCCGACCCGAGACTGACCCGACCCGATCGCAGGTTTCCTTTTTCCCATTTTCTGGTGATTTTCTATATTTTTTTTATCTTTATTTTATTTATTTATTTATTTATTTATTTTCTTTTGATGATTTTCGTATACTTGTAATTAATGAGATAATTTAATTAAAAATTTGTGATAAGATGGTGTAACTAATTACTTTGATTAATCTCCATAATAATAAATTAACAGATCTTGATGAGATTTAATGGATGTGATCTAGTTTACTTATTTAAATTGATATAATTTTGCTTTGATTAACTTGATGGCATAATTTAATTTAATTAACATGATTCAATCTAATTGGTAAGATTTTTTTTATTTATTGTTTATTATTTGTATTTTTTTTGTTTGTATTTGTAGTTTATTTATTTTTATTTTATTTTTTATTTTTTTTTATTTTTTTATTTATTTTTGTTTTAAGACTTCGAATAGAATTTATATGATATATTTAATTTAGTGTATGGTTAAAATATTGTCAAATTTGATTACGTAGTTTAGAATTGCAATGTCTTAGAGGAACATAATAATAAACATTTTAAATATAAAATAATATAACTACAAATATTCCGACGATGGATCTCCGAGAAGATTGCGATCGAGTAATATTCTCGGAGATCTTGAGGTGAGGAGGTCCTTTTTAAGTCTTACCAGCTTGATGGAAGATTTAAAAGGTTATTTCCTATTTTTAAAATTCAAATTTATAAAAAATTGAAACAAGAATTAATTAAAATTAATTACAATTAAATGAATTAACAATTAAATTAGAAATTAAGATTCATAAAAATTAGTATAATTTGAAATAAAATAGGATAAAATAATACAACAAATATAACCGACGATGGAATTTTAAAGGTACTGTGCTTGAGTAGTACTTTTAGATATCTTGAGGTGAGGAGAGTTCTTTTAAGTCTTGCCAGCTTGATGGAAGATTTAAAGAATATTTCTAAGATTTAATAAATTTAATTATAAAAAAATAAGAACTAAATTAGATTAAAAAATAGTAAATTAAAATTAAGTTTATTATAATAAAGAATAAAGATCAAATTAATAAATTAGAATTAAAATTAGAAAAGAATTAAAATAAATAGAAATTAAATTAAATTAAATATTTTAATAAATGTGAATTATTCCGAGGATGGAATTTAAAGGAAATTGCGCTTGAGTAGTTTCTTTAAAAATTCCTAAGGTGAGAAAGTTTTTTTAAGGTCTTACCAGCTTGATGGAAGGTCTTTAAGAAAAGCTTCAATATCAAATAATTCATGTTTATTTAAAGATATAAAAATACATAAAATAATAATTTATATAAAGAAATAATAATGATAGAATAAAATAGGATAAAATAATAAATATAAATTGGATAGGAGTCAAAATAGGGATTATATAAAATATTTAAACAATCCGACGACGGAGCCTCTTCAAGAAAGGCGATTGGTCCTACTTGAATAGTCTTGAGGTGAGAAAAACTTTTAGGTTATCCGACCAGCTTGATGGAGGAGACTTAAAAGATTTTTCAATATTTAATTATATCGAAATTAAAGTAAAAGGCAAAATTAAGATAACCTTAGATCACTTGGTACCATTTTAGGATGGGCGTTGTGAGGGTGCTAATCCTTCCTCACACGTAACCGTACTCCCGAACTTAGAACTCTTAACGTAGACCAAGCCTTATCCTTAGTTTGAATAGGTGACCAATCACACCTAGGTTAGAATGATTGGTGGCGACTCCATAGTTTTGTGTCTAGCTATTAGGTTTTCCCCGAAGCTTGATACGTTACGACATCAGTCAACCACATACTAGTCTTATCGTACATTGTTATCCTTGTTCACAATAATACTTGACTAGGGATATTTTAAGAATAGTGTGTTATTACTATTCTAAGGACATTATCATATAAGATTACATTACGCAGTTATAAGACAAATATAATAATGAGCTATAATAAATAAAATGTCATGATATATAAAAAAATGCCAAAGTCAATCATCTAATGAATGGTTCTAAGGGCATAATCCAACACTTATTCTAATAAAAAATTATATTATTATCATTATTATTGAAGAATTTACACTGCTTATCCCAACACTGTGGTGATATTTGGTAAAATTCTTCTCACCTAGACTTTTTCGAGGAATCGCCACTTGCGAATTCCATAAAAAATTTCATCATCGGTTATTCGTATTTATTTTACGTAAATGGGCTGATTATTTCACTTTCATTCATTTTTGTTTTAGTTTTATTAATTTAATTAATTCGGCAAACTATTTTCTTTTTATTATTGAAATTCTATTATTTTCTATTCTTTTATTTGATTTATTTCAATTAATTTTTATTACTATTCTCTACTTTTTTTGAAACTTCATCATTATCTATTTTTAATATTTTAGTTAGCCTCTTTTTTATTCAATTAATTTCTTCTATCTATTTTTTATTTATTAAGATTTCTCCATCATCTATTTTTTATTTATTTGTTATTTTATCTTTTTTTTTATATATCTTTCTAACTATGCTCTATTTATTATTGCTAAATATATATTGTTGTTATATATTCTCTTAAAATAAATATGAATGATATTGAGAAATGATACCGAATATCCCAATACTTTGGTGACATTCGATAAATTCCTCTTGCCTAAAGTTTCTCGTAGAATCGCTACTTACGATTTCTATGAAAACTTATCATCAGAAATCACATTTATTTTAATTAATGTTTTTTTTATTATACATTTTTGAAACTTAGCAATTTGCCTAGCATAAAAAAATTATTATTATTATTTTTTTTAGAAGAGATACGTGATTTTATTATTACAACTAATTTCATACAACTAATTATGCTTAACATTATTAATAATTATAAAATTTACAAAATTTTTATATATATTTTCCATCATAGAAATATATTAAAATACATAAAACAAATAATTAAAGACATATAAAAAATGTAAATAGAAGAGGTGAGAATGTACGTTAACTAATTTGGGCTTTGAACCCAAAGAAAATCTTTCCAAAACAACCTAAAAATCGAGCCCAAAAGTAGTTTGGAGTGGGTTGAATTTGCTGGGTGGCACGTAGGTCATGAGTGGGTCAAAAACGGGTCAGGAAATGGGCGCACGGATCTTGTATCCAAGTCGGGTCAACACGCAGGTCCTTTAGCCTCAAAATGCAGCGTTTTGCTGCTCTATAAAAACTCATTTTTTTGGTCAGTTCTCCATTTCTATCGATTTCGAAAAAAAAACTTCAAAAACCTTCCAAAAATTCTCTAAACCCTCTCAGTCTTGCCAAACGGCTACCACTGCGCCGACTACCGTGCGCCTCTATACTTTGATCGCTGGTGGCTTTCCCGACACCTTAAAATACTCTGCTCTTCTTCCTTTAACAAGATCTGACCTCGTTTTCACCCAAAACTACCCTAACTCCCTAGATCTAACCTAAACCGAAACCCTCCCCTTTTTTATTTTTGATATTTTTATTTATGGTGATTTTTTTTCAGATTTGGCTTTTGGGTCTTTGGGCTTCATGTTTCTTTGTTGTAGTTGTTTTTATTTTTTTTTTCAGGTTTCAAAATGGTAGGTTTTGGGTTTCGATTTTGGAATTTGGTTTTGGGGCTTGTTTTTGGTTGGGTTGTTGGGTAGGTAATGGTGGCGGTTTGATGGTCTTTGATGTTTCTGTTGTTGTCTGGCTTAGGGTATGGAACAACGGTGGTTTCGGTGGTGGTGAATGGTGGTTGTTCGGGTGGTGATGGGTTTGAGTTTTTGTCAATTTTCTGGTGTCTGAGAGTCTAAAAAAATTCCTTTTTCTTGCATGAATTCTTCAGGGTCCTTTTAAACAGATTGAAGAACATCCTTTAATCTAATCCAGTGCATTAGAGTCAAACATCTAGGTTTTGAGTTTTTGTCTTTCGATTACCAGTAGGGAGTGTCAGGAATGGGGTAGGTTGCGGTGGATTTGGTAAATCTTTAGTGGAATTCTGTGGCTGGCAATAGCGGTTTCAGCCTAAACCAGTAGCCGGTCAATGGGGTTGATAAACTTTCAGCCAGCTAGTCAACATATCCATTAAATGTGATTGAAAAAGGAAGAAAGAAAAAGAAAAAAAGATAATAATAATAATAATAATAATAATAATAATAATAATAATAATAATAATAATAATAATAATAATAATAATAAAATAAATAATAATAATAATAAATAAACAAATAATAATAATAATAATAATAATAATAATAATAAACAAATAAATAAATAATAAAGTAGATAAAAATCAGCCCACTTTTCTTTGGGCCTTGAAGCCCATATATTTGAATTTGGACCTTGAAAGTTTAATTGGGCTTTGAAAGTCCAATCAGACTTATCACAATATAATATGGCCCAATATGAATTTAGAATTAATATTTAAAAATAATTTTATTTAAATTGTCCTAAAAAAATTTTAATTTTTACTCTAAACGAATTTGTTATCTAACAAGTCTCACACAATATTTGATCTGAAATTTTTGAGCAATAGTATTATCGATTTGGACAAAATTAGGTATCTACAGCTGCTCTTCTTTGCTCATTGCTGAGAATCAGGAATAGAACAAAGACAATAGACAAAAATTTTGTCCGGCTCATGACCTTTTTTTTTTGAAAAAGTGCTTCTCCTACAATAAAGTGCTCCTCCTATAATAGAGGCATTGAAACTTTAAAATTCTTCCTGAAAAAGTCCTCCTCTTACAACAGAGGCAATGAAACTTTAAAATTCTTCTTGAAGAAGTGCTCCTCCTACGATAGAGGCATTGAAACTTTAAAATATTCTTGAAAAGTGCTCCTTCTACGATAGAGGCATTGAAACTTTAAAATTCTTCTTGAAAAGTGCTCCTTTTACAACAGAGGCATTGAAACTTTAAATTCATTCCTGAAAAAGAGCTCCTCTTACAATAGAGGCTATGAAACTTTAAAATTCTTCTTGAAAAACTACTCCTCATACGATAGAGGCATTGAAACTTTAAAATTTTTTTTGAAAAGTGCTCCTCTTACAACAATGGCATTGAAACTTTAAATTCCTTCCTGAAAAATGCTCCTCTTACAATAGAGGCAATGAAACATTAAAATTCTTCTTGAAAAAGTGCTCCTTATACGTTAGAGGCATTGAAACTTTAAATTAATTCCTGAAAATGCTCCTCTTACAACAGAGGCAATTAAACTTTAAAATTCTTCTTGAAAAAGTGCTCCTCCTACGATAGAAGCATTGAAACTTTAAAATTCTTCTCAAAAAAGTGCTCCTCTTACAATAGAGGCATTAAAACTTTAAATTCCTTCCTGAAAAGTACTTCTCTTACAACATAGGTAATGAAACTATAAAATTCTTCTTGAAAAGTGCTCTTCCTACGATAGAGGCATTGAAACTTTAAATTCCTTCATGAAAAAGTGCTCTTCTTACAACGTCAGAGGCAATAAAACTTTAAAATTCTTTCCTGAAAAGTAATATTGTCTTCTTAATTTAAAGGAGCATTCTTTTCTCCTATAAAGTTTCTAAATCTTGTACTTGAATTCTCATATAATGAGAAAATGAAATGCAAATGCATGTTCCAATTGCTGATTTTTATATATTTTTCATCATATTTTCTATTATATAAAATCAATTACTGATCTTGATGTTCCAATTGCTATCAGGAAAGGGGTAAAATCTTGCACTGAGCATCCCATTTCCAATCATCTAACCTACTCCAAGCTGTCTCACGATTACAAGGTGTTTACTTCAATGATTGATAATGTGAAGATTCCTAAAGACATTCAAAGTGCCAAGCAAGATCCTAGATGGAAAGTAGTTGTTTTGGAAGAGATGAAGGCTTTGATTGATAATGAGACATGGGAAATTGTTGACCTACCTGAAGGAAAAAAACTTGTTGGGTGAAAGTGGATATTTGTGGTGAAGTATGGGTTGATGGGAACATAGAATGATACAAGGCAAGGTTAGTTGCTCAAGGATTCACACAAACCTATGGCATAGACTATGAGGAAACTTTTGCACCAGTAGCAAAATTAAATTCGATTAGAGTTCTTTTATCCCTTACTGCCAACCTTGATTGGGAATTGCATTAGATGGATGTGAAAAATGCATTTCTTAATTGGAGCCTAAAGAAGGAAGTTTATATGAAGATACCACCTGGCTTTGCGACAAAGGAGGAAATGGGCAAGGTGTGTAAATTAAAAAAGTCCCTCTATGGTTTGAAACAGTCACCAAGGGCATGGTTTACAAGGTTTAGCATAGCCATGAAATAGTTTGGATACAAACAGAGGCAAGCTGATCATACCCTTTTCATTAAACAAGCTAAAGATGGGAGGAAGTCAATTCTAATAGTTTATGTTGATGATATATTAATCACAGGTGATGATATTCAAGAGATTGATGAACTTAAAGGGAGATTACAATCTGAATTCTAGGTCAAGGATCTAGGGAAGCTTCGGTACTTTCTTGGGATGGAACTAGCTAGAAGCAAAGAAGGTATATTCATCTCCCAAAGGAAATACACTCTTGAACTCGTAAAAGAAACTAAAAAACTTGGTTGTAGACTTGCTGGAACTCCTTTAGAGTGAAACTAGAAACAGAAAATTACTGAGGAAGATCCACCTGTAGATAGGGAAAGGTACCAGCATTTAGTTGGAAAACTAATATACCTATCTCTCACAAGGCTAGACATTGCCTTTAGTGTGAGTGTAGTAAGTTAATTCATGCACTCATCCACAAGAAGGCATCTAGAAGCGGTGAACCAAATTCTTCGTTATCTAAAGGGAACTCCAAGTAAAGGACTTCTATTCAAAAAAAATGAAGGGAAGTTGAAGGTTTTGTTGGTGCTAATTGGGCAAGGTCGGTTGAAGACAGCAAATCTACCACAAGATATTGTACTAAACTATGGCGAAATTTGGTGACTTGGAGAAGTAAGAAGCAAACAGTGGTTGCTTGAAGTAGTGAAGAAGCGGAATATATGGCCATTGCTTAAGGGGTTTGTGAGCTAATCTGGTTGGAAAGGATATCAAGGGACCTAAATATATCGTTATCAGGTCTTATGAAGTTATACAGTGATAGCAAATCTGCCATCACCATTGTTCACAATCCTATTCAGCATGATAGAATGAAGCATGTCAGAATTGACAGAAATTTCATCAAAAATGAGATTGAAAACGGGACTGTTAGCTTGTCTTATGTATCAACTAAGTCACAAGAAGCTGATGTTCTCACTAAAGCCATGTCAAAACCAGGATTTGATTCTTTTGTAAGCAAGCTGGGAATGAATGATATCTATTCACCAGCTTGAGGGGGAGTGTTGGAAAGATTAGGAAAATCCCAGATTTATTAGGATTTGATTAGGGTCAACTTTCTGATTTTTTATTTTTGGTAGTTTCCTATTTTTTATACTTAGAATTAATTGTGTCTATTTTAAGATAGTTCTCCTTCTATAAAATAAACCCTACTGTATGTCAAAGATATAGAGAAAATTATTTTCTAAGCCTCTTGTTTCAATAATGACACGTAAGCAATTTTTTTGTCAAACAATAGCAGTTTAAAAACTGTTTCATCCACAGCTTATGGCCCATGTTTTTGTTAGTTTCCATATTTTTCTCTCCCACACCCTCAATTTTCTGTCTCCCTCTTATACACTTAGATATATCCATATCTGCACCATTATCTACACAATTTTAAATTTAAACTATTATCCGTCGTTATAATTTCTTAGTATTTTTCAAATCTTATCCATTATCTAATTTATTATATTTAAATTCTTATATGATTTTAGAAAATTTACACACTCATTCTTCTATATTTATTTGGTTATACATTCAAATCTTAACAGTCATCTAATTTATTATGTTTAAAGTCTTATCTAATTTTAGAAAACTGTACACACTCACCTTTTCTATTGAATAATTTATTATATCTTATATTTGGTATTTATTTTGTAAAATATTAAATTTAACTCTATTCGCTTATTTTGATTTTATAATATTGACTTTAAATTACTTTTGACATTTAAAAAACTAAAATATATATATATATATGAATTTTATCAACAAACAAAATTAAGGAAAAAATCGTGCATCGCAACGGGACATGAACTAGTTAAAACAATATAACAAAATATTAAAAATATCCGACGATAGAGTCTTTTCATGAGAACGAACAAGTTCCGTGAATGCTCCTAAGGTAGGAAAATTCTTTTGGTACACAATTAGAGTGTTGGAGGGTATCTAAATGAAATTTCAATATTTTAATATAAACACACTTTGAAATCAATTAGACATAAAAAAGTATTTAATTAAGACTATTTAGAATAAAATATGATTAAATGGTATCGTTTTTAAACAGTTGTTGTGAAGGTGCTAATACCTTCTTCACATGTAACTTTACTCTCGAGCCTAAACTTTGATACATAGATCAATCATTGTCCTTAATTTTGAATATGTACCCAATCATCCTAGGTCAGAATGATTAGTAACAAGTTTATAAAAATTGTATTTAATGATTGGGTTCTAGGACTTAGTACATTATGATAATAGAAAATATGATGAAAAATATATAAAAATCATTCTAATTACATTTAATCGTTATACACACCAAAAATAGAATAAGAGAATATTATCTAATCCATTTCTTTTATGATCTTAAATTATTTCATCTTATTCTTCATTTTTTTGCATCAAACATGACTTTAATATCTTATATAAATAAATTAATATACTTTAAACTTCTTTTTTTAAAAGAACAATGTACCTCAGAGTTAGAAAATAATCGCAGGACGAAATAACAGTGAGTGGCAAGTCAAGCAACTGGCTAGAGCCTTTGGACTTTATGAAATTTTCTTCAATGGCAATGGGAAGAGGGTTTAACTTCTGGACGCGCAAGAAAATTGGTTTTAACTCCTGTGGTCAAATATTGTGCACTCAACTTCTAGAAATGCTTTTACTTTGATTTTGCAACCCACTTTTGGAATAGAATATAGATATTAAGCAAAGAATGAATCAGATTGCTTCAAAGGGCGGATTTATCAAAAGAAGAATAGTATTACTGAAGAAGACAAGAAAATAAAGAAAAATTAATAGTATAAAATAAAACATAAATAGGATTATTTGGTCTTAGGTCTTTTAATTTCATAATACTTAATTAATAACACCTTATTACATAGTCTATAGTGTACATATGCATGACGGCATGAACTAATCAATCTAATATTTTTTTTCAGTACATTTTAAATTTCCTGTCCATTTAGGGGTTTAATCACTTATAAAAAGTTTTTTAAAAAAAGATAGAACTTGAACCTGTAAGATTTTCATTAAAACATTAACTATGAGTTAAATTGCACATAAACACCGGGTTAAGTTTATATATGTCATTCTGTGGAATGGTAAATAAATAAATAAAATATAAATTGGTTAGATTTTTTTTTCTTTTCATATTTTTGGAATGAAATTTATGGACCATCCTAACAATTATACTTTCTCAAACATAAATTAGAGAAAATATATGCTTAAAGTTACTCTTAAATCCAGAATTCCAAAGGAATATTAGCATTAGGATTTACTTTGAACAATACATGGTAAACTAAGCATAAGACCACGAAAACAACATTTTCTTTGCATCGTGGCAACCAAATTCAAGTCTTCCAGAGGTCCCTTAATGCATGAACAGCGATTTCGTTGACCCTGAGAAGTCGATGCTTTTGCAAATCAAAGCATTGGGCTTTTTGGAGGTATGACTTGCTTTTCTCGTCCTTTATCAACAATGTCCCGCTCACTCCTTAACGAAATAATAATCCAAGCCGTCTGTATTTACCTGGTAAAACTCCCTTGCTTTCTAATGTATATATTTTTAATGTTTTACATATGTAAAGTTCATTGAATTTGAGCAATGCAAAAGGATATAACTCTCACGTATTTCATACGACAGCATTTTCTCTTTTAAAAATCAAATTTAAAACGTTCAATTAAAATTTTAAATTTCAACTAATATTATGTTTTTTTGGATATTATTATATAATATATTTATGGGTCAACTAAAACTATTTATAGAAAATAAATATAAAGTCAAGTGCTGTGATTTAATAATCACTACAAGAAATTTCATCTTCAGCGATAAAACTTTTTGGAATAATTTGTATAATATTACCATTTATATATATATTTTTTGCTGCATAAATTATATTATGTTACAATAGGCAAATACAAGTTACATTTTGCAGTATAATATATATAAAATTATTGTTAATATTTTTAACATGATACTATTTGCAGCACCTTGCAACAATTTTCACTATAAATATATATATTGCAATAATAAGTTTTATGCCACAATAAATATTGTAAATTAATTTTTACAATAAAAGTATTTATAGAATTTGTTGACAATACTCTTTGACGCATTACTATTTGCAACATAACATAATTTTTCGTCGTTAAATATCATATTTTTGTAATGAATTGATGGCATACATATACATATATGGTAATTTTATTATGCACAATAAAAAATATTTGTCTATATAGTATTTCCAATAGAAAAGTTCAGGCTACTTGTAAACGCATTCTATTAAATTACTGCTACGTGATTGATATCACAGACAAACATTAAAGACTCTTTCTCAGCTAATTGGATGGTCGTTTTCAAAGAGTCAAGAGCATTGACTTGACTTTTTCCAAATTTGCAGTATTTAAGAAGTAGGTTTAACCCAGTTCAAAGTAGAAGGATTAAGATCTCAGTTTCAATTACTGCACCGAGAAAATTAAAGAAAGATGAACGTCCAAGATGGGACTGCTAAGATGGACGATGATGTTCCACTTCCGGGGTTTCGATTCCATCCGACGGATGAAGAGCTTCTTAGGTTTTATCTTCGACGAAAGGTTGATATGAAACCGATGAAAATCCAACTCATCAAACAGATGGATATCTACAAACATGATCCTTGGGATCTTCCAAGTATGATCTACCCACTATTTGGTTTAGTTTCTTTAAGTATGATTTTGCATGTTCATCAATATTTCCTCTAGCTGTTAAAATAAAGATCTAAAATTTCTGAACATAAGAAGTTGCAACTTGCAAGCTGAAAACATCAAGTTTAGACTTTTTTTTTTCCTTTTTGATTTAATTATTTCTAATCCGAAGTTATGGTTTTTTCTTTTTCAAGGATGAAACCTTTAAAACCAATCAGGAAGCTTGATAGCTTGATAATTCTTTACTTTCATAAATTTTGCACTTCGGTGTTCTGCATAGTAACCTCACATGAAATCTTATAATTGTTTTTGCCTCAGAGGGGGTTTTTTATCAATATATTTGCTAGTGAAATTTGCATATCTTGTTCTAAATTTTGCAAAAAAATACTTACAAATTTTGTATCGTCTTACTAATGACCTGAAACTTTAAACAAGAGTTTCTTCTATATGTCTTTCAGTTGGCTCGTCAAGAATCAAGATCATCAACTTCTGCAATTTGCATAAATTGAAAGGCAATCCTAATCATAATAATTGAAACGCGACAATAAACACAGTAAACACTAGAATACGTCAAAATAACTAGGGTTATTGACTTGTTTGTTTTTGTAGGAAAGTCAAAGTATTGCAGAAAACTATCGTTTTCACTTGTAGAGAAAGTAGAAGACAATTTTTTTTTTACCGTACAGTCAGGATGCCTTCTAGCCAGCTTGTATGCACTTCAAAATTAAACGTGACACTAGTAGAGAAAAAATAAGGCAAATTTTTTATGGACGAGAAAAATAAGATAATTTTTTTATAGTCGAGGTGTCTTCGGATCAGCTTATGCACACCTCCATACTAATCCTTTGTCAGTGATCTTAAAAACACAACCCCACGTCAGCTTGATGCATTCAATAAAATTAACTTTTTTGAGCATTAGCCTCAAGACTTGAGTCCTAAACTTGATCTACAAGATTATACTTGCTTACTAGTAGATTCAACCTTAGGTTGAGAAGACAAACTTTTTTACTTAACAAGTTTATTTCTTTCATTAAAAATGATTATATTTTCCTTTTTGGTGCAAGAACACGAACCTAAAATATTTATCCAAATCCCACTCTATCCTTGAGTTCACATTTTTCCTGTTGTGGACAAGTTTTTAGGCACTATGATTTTTCTCTCTATCAAGAAAAAGAAAAATTAGCTCATAGCCTCTTAATTATGCAGTACCTATCTTTCATAATTCAGAATTTCTTTTTCTCTAATGTATTTCATAATTAATAATCATGCAGAACCTAGCAGTGAAGGAGAAAGTGACTTATATTTCTTTTGCAAACGTGGAAGAAAATACCGCAATAGCATTAGACCGAATAGGGTAACGGGATCAGGATTTTGGAAAGCGACCGGCATTGACAAACCCGTTTACTCACGTGGAGGAGAAGGCCATGAGTGCATAGGGCTAAAGAAAACTTTAGTATACTACCGCGGAAGTGCAGGAAAAGGAGCAAAAACGGATTGGATGATGCATGAGTTTCGCCTTCCTAGCAATGACATTGACAATAACACTACTCTTTCCAATCCCAGATATACTACCCAAGAAGCTGTAAGCATTGTTCTTTTTTTATTTATTGTTTTCCATTAAGGTTTCTTTTTTTTTTTTTTTTATAAATCATGAGGTGTTCTCGTACCATTTTTTGTTGATAATTATTCCCACTCATATTGTGTGGCTGGCGCTAGCTAAAAGAAATTTGAACTGAGGAGGATTCAATTACGAGATTTTCACTATGGATTGTTCTCACTCAATAACTCGGTGGAATCTTACACCACTGAGCCAACACTTTTGATATCATTAAGGTGTTTGATTAATCCTAATAAGTCTTTAATTTTTGGGATTAATTACAGGAAGTATGGACAATATGTCGAATTTTCAAGCGGAACGTATCACACAGAAAGTACACACCAGATTGGAGAGAAATTACGGCCAAACGAAATTCGATTACTAACACAACAAGCTCTCAAACATTTAGTGTGGAATCCAAAAATGACAAAGAAAATTACATAAGTTTCGGTGCTCCAGTTCAGCAATATGATGATGAGAAGCAATATGTTGATCAAATCAATGGAAGAAGCCAATATTGGCATGTAGCAGCTGATCAATTGAGCACCATAGCTCAACCAGCTCAGCCACCATTAACGGCACCATATTCAAGCTTTTCAAATCCAGAAAATGACTTCTTCACATACGCAAATTGGGATGAACTCATATCGGTTGTAGAGTTTGCACTTGATCCCCTTCTTCTGTAAATGCATGTGTAATTATATACTGTAGTTGAAGCTTACATAGTATATATATTGATAGAACTGTAATGTTAACATATTACTAGACTTCTCTTTTTTTTTTTTTTGTTACAACTTGAATTCTCCTTTATATATGAACTTCTTGGAGCAAAATTATTCACCTTAATTTTTTGCCTCCTCTGGAACAGCACAAGGCTTATTGAGTTAGTCCTTTTGGGGAATGAATGCTAAAGGCACATTTTATCTTATTTCCCCCTCAAGCATTAATATTGAGTATATTGTTTCATATATCCTTGACTTCTATGCAATGTTTTATTTTAATTATGACATTGGAAACTCAGTTTTTTCCACCATTATGCTTTTAAAATGGTTTAAATTCATCCAGTTCATCAACCGTAATTAAAATTTTAAAAAATTTATCACCTTTTCTTTTTTGCTAAGCCAGTAAGATTTTATTATAAAAAGAGTCATGAAGACTCAAATAAGCATCAAAAGATGCACTACACAGCATATTAGCAAAAATAGAAACACCAGGAAAAGACCTTGGTTAAAAAATAAAAACAGAACCTAAGAACAGAAAAGAACCCAACTCAAAAACAGCAAAGTATCAGACCAGCTAAAGCACTCTGCAAACAAATTCAGATCACTTAAGAGAACCCAAATAAAAGCAACCACTTATAAATAACACCTAAAAACCTGATCCAACAAGTAACCATTACTTCCAGGAATTGGCTAAAAACAAAAGCCTTAAAACGGCTACTGTAAAAATCCATCAACCACGCCCTAGCTTCACATATCCATCAAAGTGAACATCTGCTGTTGCCCTCCTACACTCTTATCATCCAACTCATGCACAACCAAAGACACCGACCATAACAAACACCAACAGGCCATGAAACCTCAATAGATACCACAAGTACAACAAAAAATCCATCAGAGATGGTAACGATGATTACCAGGCCATGAAACACCCTTGTCAAAGATCCCCAGCAACAACAAAAGGAGAGAAAGAAACAAACAAACGAAAGGTGTCCTTCGAGTGATTGATTTAGATATCTCCCGAAAAAGACAAAAGCTGACACCCATGCTTCATACATTTCTCTTCTCTCCACCGTCAAAACCCGAACTCAGCCAATTTCTCCAAGTGTGCAAAAGCAGGGGACTACCAATAAGCAAAGAAGAATTCCTCACGAGATACGCCAGCCTTGGCAAGAGCATCCGCCATTCCATTAGCTTCTCCAAGTACATTGCAGAAAGAAACGTTAGAGATAACTTGTGCAAGTCTGTCAATGTCACAGAAAATAGACCAAAATTTCCAGGGACGGTTGGAGGGAGATAAGCACCAGGAGATAGCAACAGCAGAGTCAGATTCAATGATAAATCTGTCCGCCACAGGAAACTTGGTTCTGAGGAAGAATTCCAAACCGAATTTAATAGCCAAGAGTTCAGCTTCAATGGTATCCTTTGAACCCAACGGACCAGAGAAGATTGCACAGATAGAACCATTGGAATTTCTAAGCACATCGCCGCATCCTGCAGGACCAGGTTTACCATTTGCTGAACCGTCGACATTAAACTTTAAGCAATCAGAGTCTGGAGGAGTCCAAGAAACGGTTTTCCTGAGATGCAATCTGGAAGTTGTAAGCGAAAACAGGCTAGGGGGTCAATCCACCAAAGGGAGTCATTGAGAGAACAACAAGGAAACGAGGCTTTAATCCAATAAAGAGATCTGAGTTTGACCAAAAACAGAATTTCTTCAATAGACCATTTCTTGTCATCAAAAACTGATTCATTACGAGCTAACCAAAGAGACCACAATGCAGCTGAGAAAGCCGAAATCCACCATGAACGAAGATCACCCGTGAAAAGAGGATTGAAACCGAACAAAAGGAAAGATTCCAGAGAGAGGAAGCAACAGTCAAGATGCCACCATTGAAAGAAGTAAGCCCAAAAGAGAGAAAGCTAGGGACAATGAAGAAAGATATGCTGCTGGTCTTCAATAACAATGCAACACCAGGGACAAAGTCTTTCTGATTCATTTAGATGAATACCCCTGTGGAGAAGAAATGATTTCGTGGGTAGTCTGCAATGGGAGATAAGCCATAGAAAACCATGAACTTTCGGGGGAATTTTGAAGTTCCAGAATTTGCATAGATCTATGGAAATGGCAGCCTCATTGGAAGAAAAAAGAAGATTTGATAGTTTTTTAACAGAGATGCTTCCATTTAGGTCCGGCTCCCAAATAATTCGATCTTTGATATGATGATTGATAGCATAAGAGCTAGTAAGGGCAAAGAGCTCCTTCAGCAGAGAGACCTCAAAGGATCTAAGAGGTTTGCGAAAAAACAGATGCCAGTGAGGGTGCGAGAAGGATCCAGAATCAGTACAGTTGATCACCTTAGCTTGTTTATCAGATGTCAGAAGGAATAACCGAGGAAAAACCAGATTTAAAGGCCTGGGACCGCACCATTTGTCGAGCCAAAATAAGATACCGTGACCATTGCCTAACAGCCATCTGCATCCTTCAATCCCAATGAATTTCTTAATATTTTGGTCAGATTCCAAATGAACAATGTCCCTCCACACGATGGACATTTTATTAAGCCTCTTGTTAGAAGGCAGCCACTCAATAATCCCACTTCCATATTTAGCAATCACAGCTTTACGCCAGAGGGAGTCAGGCTCAGTTGCAAATCTCCACCACCATTTTGAGAGAAGGGCTTGATTTTTGATCATGAGGTTAACAACTCCTAAACCACCACATTTCTTCGGTAAGCAAACAATGGACCACCTGACTTTAGCGATTTTCCTCTGCTGCTCGTTGCCACCCCATAGAAATGATCTTCTAATCTTATCTAATTTTTTCAAGACACCAACAGGGATTTTAAAGATAGACATGTAAAATAAAGGCAAGGAAGATAATACTGAGTTAATTAAGGTGAGCCTCCCAGTAAAGGATAGTAATATCTTCTTCCAAAAAGAGAGGCGATTTTTGAATTTTGCGATTACAGGGTCCCAAGTAGACAGCTTTCTAGGGCTAACACCAATTGGAATACCTAGGTAGACCAATGGGAAAGATCCAACATTGCAACCACAAAATCTGGCTAAGTCCTCAACAAGCTCAGAATCCACTCCAACTAGAAAGATAAAGGATTTGTTGAAATTAACGCTGAGCCCAGAAAATAATTCAAAGCATCTCAACACCTTTTTGACATTCAAGATGATAAAAGGGTCCACCTCAAGGAATAACAGGGTGTCGTCAGCAAATTGCAAGTGGGAGATGGAAAAATCTGTAGAAAAACAACATAGACCTTTGATCAATTTAGACTCTTCAGCCTGGACAAACATCAAATGCAGAGCTTCAGTGACCAGGATGAAAAGAAAAGGAGAGAGAGGACACCCTTGTCTTAAACCACGATGTATGCTAAATTCCTGAGTCGGAGAGCCATTGACAAGAACCGAAATTCTTGGAGTGGAAATACATTCCTTAATCCAACTCAACCACCTTTCACCGAAGCCCATAGATTTCATCACAAAGAAGAGGAAATCCCACCTAACACAGTCGAATGCTTTCTAGAAATCTAATTTTAGCAGCACACCCCCTCTACTATTACTGTTCTTTTTCAGGGAGTCAATAGCTTCATTTGCCAACAGTATGCTATCAAGGATTTGTCTGTCCGAGATAAAGGAGCTTTGAGTGTCACTAACTAGGGAGCTTATGACTCCCTTAAGACGATTAGCTAGAATTTTAGCAAGTATCTTTTAACAAGCACCAATGAGACTTATAGGCCTGTAGTCTTTAAGATGGACTGGGTTTTCAGATTTTGGGATCAACGTTATAAATGAAGAGTTGATACCTTTTTCAAGTTTCCCAGAGGAGAAGAAATCCTCAAGAATGGCAAGCAGATCGTCTTTAACGAAAGTCCAAGATTTTCTAAAATTTATCACCTCAAACCATTTGTATGTCTATATGGATATCCACACGGCAAAAAAAAAATGAATCCTTTTAAATTTTTAAGCTAATTTATGTTATATGAACATTGAAACTGCATATTTCGTTAATTTTTTTACAAAGGTTCGAGAAATAGATGAATTTGAATTGTTTTTGATAAGTTCTGCATGGATGAAAAAATTGACTATTAAAGAGAATAAAATATTACACAAAGTTTTATTAGAAGTTGCTAGTAAAGAAAGAAACATAAATCCACAAAAATATCAGAATACACCAAAAAAGACCTTACAATCTTCTTCCAAGAATGATTCCACACCCCAATGGAATTCTACAAACAATCTTTTTGTCCATTGACCCAAATAGAAAACATCAATCGCACCACCAAGAGAACAAATGGTTCCACAAGTAAATCCTCACATCATAAGCTATCAAAATGAGACCATCATACAACTCCAATTATAAGATAAAAAAAAAAAAGTTACAACTACCAATTATCTCCACATGACCCCTTGCTTCTTAATTAACTGTTTCACTTTATTTTCAGTTTAATTCTTAAAAATATTAGTTAAATCTTTACAAGATGATACATCTCCATCTAGAAAAGTTCAATGGAAGGTTTTTTTTTTAGTAATACATTTTCATTAGAAGTTATAATCACAATCAGTTTATTAAAATCACATTAACTATAACAAACTAAACAAATTAGTAAAAAACTAGACTAACTCAAGCTCACACTTAAACATGTAAACAGGTTGGGTATCTGCTAATTTTGAGATACCTGAACCCAATTAGATTTTATAATATCCGAACCCGATTAAGTAACCGATTATTTTTATTTATGTTACTCAAACCCTAATCCTATAAAATGAAAAACACCCGTTTAACTATCGAACCCATTAAATACCTATTTATTAAGTCAAAGTTTGATTTTCAAATTTAAATTTAAAATCAATTTTAGAATAACTTATTAGAAAATTAAATTAATAAATTTAATTTAACTCATAAAAATAAATTAAAGTTAAAAATCATAATTATGATATATAATGAATTAATTTAATTAAATATAATATTAATATTAAATAATTTATATATAATAAATATCATATTAATTAATTATTATTTATAATCAGATTCGAATAATAGGTACCCTAAGATAATTACTCGAACCCCTGACAGGTAATAATTTTACAATCCAAACCCTATTATATACTACCATAATTCTACTTAATCAGGTCGGGTAGTACCTGGTATCCATTTGTACGGTACTCATTGCTTGTTGAGACTCGAATCTAAGACATCAAAATTTCAGGGCTTCTTTCTTGCCACTAAATCGAGGCATCATTGGCTCAATAGAAGTTAATTTAGTATCTAATTTTTAACAGCATAATCTTTGTTACAGTACAAATTAAATAGCGGTTAAAAAGTGTAGTACTTAATTTTCGGATTCGACTCCTTCTAAGTTTTCATTATTTTTTAATACATGCTTAATCACCATTCTCCATTCATATGTGTAAGGTTCATATATAAATATATATATATATATATATATATATATTAAAAAATAATGTATAAAAATTAACAAGCACTTGAAGAATGTACAAGTGAACTTCTTTTTTAAGCATTTGAATATAGTTCGAATCTTGGAATCCGCTCCAAACAAGATTAGTCTCAAATTGTAAAACGGATGAGGATACCTATGATTACATAAAAAAAAAGGACAAAAAAAAAATAAATCCTAGTTAATTTGATACTATAAGATGTCACATTGAACTGCAGTTGTTAGGGTGTTCTGTGTTCTTTGTTCTGTACTCGTTTAATTGCTGCTTAGAGCTTCGTTAGATTTGTATCGGATTTGAATTTTTCCTTTGCTAGCTATTGCTAATTTCTATATCTATAAAATTTTAACTTAGAAAAAAATAATAACAAAGAGGATCTCTCTGCCCTAACTTTGGTTTTGAAATTTTCAACTTAGAAGACCACAGTTAAATGTGAAATTTTATAGTATCAAATTAGATAATGAATTTACTGTACTAAAAAATTAGCTAGTAGACTTATATGTTAATATTAATAAAGTGATATTAATGATGATTTATATCATAAAGTTATACCAAAATAATAATTTTTTTTTCATAATAATAACAGTAAAAATACAAAAATAACTGCAATTCTAAATATTATTTGTGATAGTCTTAAAAATTATCAAATAACTTAAAATTAAAATTATAGAAAACAATTCTATCTTGATTAATCATTCAATGAACCTATGTAGTTTTCTCACGACTTGTATAAGGCTTGAGAGCGGAACTCAAATGTCAATGAAAGGTGCTAGCTTGAGTTGAAGCAAAGTAACGGTTTACTAAGAAAAAAAGTGTTTTAATTTAATGGTTAAATTACATAATAATATATAGGTAAATAACATAAATATACCTTATAATTTAACTGGAAATAAAAGTACTTCTTGAGGTTTAAAATTTGGCAATTAACTGCCTGTAATTTATTTGACTATTAATTTGTCCAAATTCCTTTCATTTTAGGTTATCTTCCCAAATTGTTTTCCTTTTTGGTGAAGCATCTACATTCTTTTTCTAAAACCAGAAAAAAAAATTCAAAATCCAACAAAAAAAACCTCATAAATTAACATTAATTTGATTTAAACACAATAAACCAACATTAAAGCAATAAATCACATTTCCAGCACGCTTATTTTTCATTTTCTTCTTTTCTAAGTTTTCTCAAGAAATTGTAAAAGAAAAAAATGTAAATGGAAAGAAAAAAAGAGAGAGAGAAACAAACCTTTAAGAGAGAAAAATGAAGATTGAATGTAATTTTTTTTATTCTTTTAAAACGTTTTAAAGGTTTTTTCAGTTTTAGAGAGTGAGAATGACGATATTATTAGAGAAGTAAAAAATTTTTAAAACTTGAAAACGCGAAAATGTCATGGTTTTGGATAATTTAAGAATCAAACAAATTACAAAACAGTTAAGTGTCATATTTTAAATTTCAGGGGCATTTTTATTTTGGGTCAAACCATAATATATGTATAAAATTAACCTTAATAATATTATTATTTTTTGCTTAATTATTAGATTAATTTTTCCCTATCCAAGGAAACCAAAGTGTACAGTTAATTTTTTACAAATCATCTAATGATTCTACAATAGATGTGTCAAATTTTAAATGAAATGGACTGACAATTGCTGAAGTGAAGGGAAAATTTTATAGTAAGATCAACAATTTTGACCCCCTATAAAAGTTTCCAAAATGAAGCTAATAAAATTTTAATTCATAATAAAAGAGCTTACCAATTACCATGTTTCGAGGGGCAAGGGTTCAAATAATAGACCTTAGCATTATTAATCAACACATTTCCATTAAATTTTAAAGTTAATAAAAATCTAATTTCGTGTGTTTATATATATATATATATATATATATATATATATTACAAAAAAAATTTTAATTTTCCTTTTAGGTCCGGTGTGCAGTTAAAATGACTTGAACAAAGCAAACTCCATCCAACTAGCTTCCTAGCTTAAGTTTTGACATTTTTTGCGTCAGCTTTGATTTTAATGTGTTATGTAGATAAATATGACTAGAGGTGGCAAACGAGCTGATTCGAGTGGATTCGGTCCGGGTTGTATTCGGGTTCAGACCGTTTTGGATTTGGGTTTTTTTCGAATTCGAGTACTTTTAGTTTTTTATTTTTTCAGTTTCGAGCATTTTTGGGTTTGGTCCAATTTTAACCAAGCGGGTTTAGCAGGTTTAGTCAAATTTTTTTGAAATTTTATAAGTCATAAATATTTTTTATAATTTTGAATATAATAATTAATTTAATTTTTTATATAGTTAAATAAAAATATAATAGAATTGCTAAAGTAAAGTTAAAATTTAATAAATATTCATATAAATATAAATTTTTGCATTTTAATGTTTTTATTACCTGATAATGATTTTTTTTAATTTCTTGCGGTATTCATATTTGTTATAAAATATATAATTATATATTAATAATTATATAAATATTTATTTTTTTTAGTGAGCCAAAAATATATATAGAGAGTAAAACTAAAGGAAAGTGAAAATCCAAAAGTATTAACTATATAAATAAATAACTAACAAATTATAAATAAATCACATTAAACAATTAAACACTTATATAAATGGCTTTATAATCTCAACAATAACTTATTGGATTATTTTTTTGGGGTCAAAGTTGGGCCATTGAAATTTGCATACTCTTAGCTTATAATTTTTTTTTACTTTGTTTTATTAACTTTTTTAATAATTATATTATATTTTAATAAAATTTTAAATTTTTAAGAATTTTTCTTACATTTATTTTGTTTTTTAAATACCAACATAATTAATAATTAAATTAAATCTAACCGCTTAGCTAGTTAACTAATTATTTAATATATTAAAAAGTACTTAATATTATTAATAATTGGTTAACTAATTACTTAAATTTTATATTTATTTTATTGTTGGTTTGTACAAAAATCATAATATTAATATTATTACATTAAATATAATCGTACTAATACACACTAATTAATCAAATATTTTTTAAAAATTTAGAACATTGAATTAAAAAAGTTATATGCACCAATTGACATTATATTAATAAGTAATAACATTTGATATAATCATATCATATACAGTTATACACTAATTAAGTATTAATTTTTTCATGTTCACATTAACATAATAATATTATATATACATTAATTGATTGAATGTCTAATTAAAATATTAAGTATTAGATATTACTAAATTAATTAATATAATGCTAGTTATTTAAATATAATTAATCATAAATTAATAAAGTACAACAAGACAAATTTTATTAATACCGTTTACACAATAATCTTACTATAGTATATTATTAAATTACACTTTAATTTACTATTCGAAATATTATTTTTATCTACACTTTAATTTTACATTTAATAGATAATAAATAAATTATTTTTAATAAATAATTAATTCTATTAGAATAAGATTTATGCATTAAGAAATTACATAATTTATTCTTAAAATATTATTATAATATAATATATAAATCATTGTTATAAGATACCAAATTGAAATCTTATTAATATAACAAATAATTAATTACTAATTGCTTGATTTATTCATGTATTTTATTAAAATTACCGCTTACGCAATAATGCTACTATATTATATTTTTAAACTACACTTCACTATTAGAAATAATTATTTTTATCCATACTTTAATTTTATAATTAAAAAAGTGTGTCAATTATTTATTTATTTTTAAATAATAATTATATAATTATAATTCAGTTTTTTTGAGTTATAAATTCGGTTTTTAAGAGTTTCAGATCAGATTGATCTCAGTTTTGGATTGTATCAAATTCGAATTATGTCGGATTTTGATTATGTCGGGTCCGAACTTTTTTAGTTTCAAGCTTTCAACTTTTATGATCAATTTAAATTGGTCCGGATTCGATCTCTAATAGGCTCGGGTAAGTTTTTAGATTCAGACTAGCTTTCGCCACTTCTAAATGTGACTAATAAAATTGCTTAAAATTTCAATCCTTTTGAGGAAAAAAAAGTCCAGGATGACTTCGGATTTGTATGCATGAATCGCTTTTGAGTTGTCAATGTCTCGGACTTTTGCTTCTGCCTTTCGATGTGTTAATACGGCTGGAGTACTGAAAGTCTTCGCATATTTGAATGGTCCAAAATCCATATTCAGTGAAGAAATATATATATATATATATATATATATATATATATATGAGATTTTATATTCAAATTTCACATAAATAACAGTGTTTTTCGTTAACGTCGCTTGCATCTTATGTTTCCTTCATCAGCTGCCTTTGTGATAAGTTATTGGTACTTAGAACTAATTTAGATTAGATGATAGTGAAATCAGTTCCAGTAAAATTAAAAACAACGGTGATGATGAGATTAGTTATTTTAATAGTGAGATTGGATACAATAGTGGTAAGATTTAAATCAATATTGATATATGTATTTGAATGCAAACGCAAAACTAAAGGGGAAGTAAAATGTATAAAAAGATAAAATAACCATTAAGAAAATTAAGTTAAAATTTATTTAAATTAAAGTTGTACTTTATATTTGCTATTTGTGAAATTAATAAATTAAAAAATACTTAATTATATTTATTTAATAGTAATTTTGTTAATAAATAATATAATTTTATTTGAAAAAATGATAATACATTTACACATTTCAAAATAAAAATATTAATATTTATTTACTTAATTATTTATACAAATTATTTATTTTAGTTAGTTATTTAATTATAAAAATATATCTATTATTTTGAAATATTAATCTATTAATTATTTTATTATATAAATACTTAAATAAAATACAACAAATTTTTTTTAAAAAGAAAGGGGATAAAGTAGAGAATTTATCTCCCAATCAATGGGACCAGTTTGTCATTGGATCCTGGTCCCTCCAGTTAAAAACTAGAGGGACGGTGCAGCTGAAAGAAGACTGCACAAATATGTTGATGTGCCATCTCATCGCCGATGCAATGCATCTAAACTAATCCTTAGTCCTTAGGTTGTGTTGATAGGTAGAAAATTGAAAATATAAATAAAAATATAGAAAAAAAATAAATGTCTTTGATGGGAGAGAAAATTAGTGAAAAGAAAGAAAAATAAAATAAAATATATATATATATATATATATATATATAATTTTTTGTCTCTAATCTTCAGAAAAACAAATCACTTTTTATAGATTTTATTTTTATCTTAACTTATAAAGAGTATAACCAAAAAAACTAATTTTTTTTTATTTTTTTAACATTACGTTACAGATGGAAAGAATATAAATTTTTTTCTTCTAATTTTTATCTTTCCTATCAAACATACTTTAAAAATAGAAATCTTATTTTTACTTGTCACTCCTTTTAATGTTTTAACTTCTTAATTTTCTACCAACGATTTTTGTTTGTTAACTATTGTCCAACTTGAGTTAGATGTTGTGTCTCCTAAAAGTGAGAGTTTTTCTTTCCCTAAAGCGAGGGTTTCTTCTTTCCATTTATGAGAGATTCTTGAGAGTCTCTCTTTTTCTTTTTCAAGTTTTTTTCTTTTTTTTTCTTTTTTTTTTCTAGTCCTTAGTCTTTTGTCAATCCTTACTAAACTAGGAAGTCTTTAGGTTTTTCTTTTTAGTCGTTTTTATTTTTAGTGCTTGTTTCTGATGTGGGTCAGGTTAAAGATTAATGAACTTTTTTATAAGTCAAGCTGAAGACAATTAGGCTGAATGATAATTTAAGCCCAAGAGGAAAGAGGACTCAGAAGGCCCATAAATGATCCACTGGGTTATTATTTACGCTGTGAGTCTTAAAGGTAATTACACGCAAAACAATTCCTATAAATAGGTCACATGTATCATCTTTAAACCCTAAGCTCTATTTGCCTACTAAAATGCTACCAAAACCCTGTCTGACTTAAGCATTAGAGTGTGCACGCAGGGGAAAACCCCTGCGCCCTCTGATGGTTTTCTTTCTTGTAGAACCTTTTTGGAGACACGTGGAGGAAGAAGACAAGGATCTGTGTCAGCAATTAATTATTGTTGTTTTGGGCAACAACAATTGGCGTCGTCTGTGGGAAATTGAGCAAAAAGCCAAATATAAAAGTCTGCAAAAGGGTGTGGAAGACCCGCGGGAGACTACTAGTTTCGCGAGAGATAAAAGAGTCTGTTGCACACAAATAAAAAATTTTAAAAAATAATAAAATATATATACACGCGACAGAACAGTCTGTCTCACAGAAGGTTTCACGTGACAGACTATTATCGCACGGAAGGTTTCACGCGACAGAGCGATTCGCTCGCCCACATACATGCGACAGACACTCTATCACAAGCTAGAAGGAGGCTCACGCGAAAAAGCAATTAGACGAGAGAGTGGCTTCCGCGCGAGATAGCATTGGGCAAGAGAATGGCTAGCCTATCACACAAGTCTGTCGTCACAAGCCTATCGCACAAGTCTGTCGCAGAAGCCTCACATAGCCTGTCGCACAAAAGCCTGTCGACGCTGTTGGATTATGCCCTTAGAACCATTCATTAGATGATTGACTTTGGCATTATTTATGTATCATGACATTTTATTTATTATAGTTCATTATTATATTTGTCTTATAACTGCGTAAAGTAATCTTATATGATAATGTCCTTAGAATAGTAATAACACACTATTCTTAAAATATCCCTAGTCAAGTATTATTGTGAACAAGGATAACAATGTACGATAAGACTAGTATGTGGTTGACTGATGACCATTGTCATGGATATAGGATATCAAGTCATCACATAGGTACATGTTAGAGAACTATGTACTGGATCGACCCTCTATGAGAACGCTACATGGATTGTTATATGAGTGTCATAAGCGATTCTCATAGTGATGATGGTGTATGTGATCCTTTGACTTGAGATCATCAGAGATCCTAACATAGAGAATTGCATACTTTAATGCTGCTAGATGTCATTCATAACAGGATGGACTATAAAGGTAGTAATTGGGTATGCCTTGATCTATGTAGAGGGATGTTGAGTGATCAAGATAGAATTTATCCCTCTTATATAACAAGAGTGATGTCTTGGGCCCTTTGATAGAGTGAGACTAAGAAATGCATGGCCGTGCTCGAATAAGTCAATATGAGATATTGATTTTATTTGTTTAATTAGTCTACTCAGGAATCAAGAAAAGCTGATTAGACTATACAAGTGTGACACATTCCATGACTTGTGTCTAATCAAGACATCAAAGGATAAAGGGATTAGACTACACGGTAACATCTATCACGAGTAAGGTTATGTCGAGTCATTGACATTCTCGTTACATGGGTAGCAATGATGTGTTGCTAGATACCGCTTATTGCCTGTGACAATTTTGTCATTGCCATTGTTTTGAGAACCTATTGGGTCGCACACTTAGAACGGATCAATGAGGAGCTTAATTAATCCTATTCTGAATTGGATTAAGGATATAACTAATCCTATTCTGAATTGGATTAGGGATATAACTAATCCTATTCTAAGTAGGATTAGAGTTCTGTTTGGCAGTAATTTTAGGGTAAAATTTACTGCCTATAAAAGGATGTTTTTTCTAAAACATAGCCGCACAATTAGAAAACAGAAAAGTTTTCTTTTAATCGAAGCTAGCAGTTCGGTTATAAAGAATTAAAAACGCTCCTTAAGGCTTCTGATCGTGAGACGTTCAAGAGTCGTGAGATCCGTTCGTGTGGATACCATAGAGGCAGGAACGAAAGGTTGTTGCTTGTGACTCGACCAAAGACAGAAATCAGAGAAAACGTTAGGTCAAATCTCGAAACTCTAATCAGGCAACTCTCCGAATCGATCCTGGTGGAGGCCGAATGATTTAAATTCCGCTGCATGTTTGTTTCGGTTTCCTTCAGACGCATCATCTATTCTTGCATGTGCGGCAGAGCGATTACTAAAATATACTCGACAACTAGATACAATGGCGAGAGATAGCAAGCTACTGGCGACAACATGCCTGTCGCCCAAGATATCTCGGGCAACAAAGTACAAAGAATAAAGCCCACGTCAAAGAGGCATTCATTGCTTTTTAAACTATTAAATTGCAATATCTCTACAATCCAAAACAAAGCATTTAACATGCTTGTCATTTCATGTGCAGTGCTCTGTGGGATCAAACAAAGTAATGACTACATGAGAACATATACATTTTAGCAGTTTAGTGACTGAGATTGCTAGAAAACCAGAAATGATAAAAGACCGGCACTTTCCACAAGAAAAGAATTTGTTATAGCTTTCAGGTTTAGAAAGGAAAATCAATAAATTAATACATAAAAGATGAGGCAAAAGAAATGAGACAAAAAAGAAAGTGATGCGGTTCGACATGACATGAAATCGAGTTCTCATAATACATCAAACGAGCAACTCATAAGTGGGAAATTAGAAACAAAATCAGAGAATGATGCTGTTTGCATTGACAAGATGGGTCATATTACTTCACGTTCAGAGTGTAATTTTGACGAGCAACGAATGCCTAGTGCAGAACCTGTCCAAAGCTGAACTACTCCAACCAAACCGGGTTACAACACCATCTAAATGAGGTTGATGATATGTCACTTCGACTTATAGAATATGTGGTCTTTGATGAAGCAGATTCCCTCTTTAGCATGGGTTTTGCTGAACAATTGCATAAAATCCTTACCCAGCTTAGTGAAAACCGCCAGACCTTGCTCTATAGTGCTACATTACCGAGTGCCCTTGCTGAGTTTGCTAAGGCTGGTTTGTGAGACCCACAACTTGTGCGACTTGATTTGGAAACTAAGATTAGCCCTAACCTGAAGCTTATGTTTTTCATGTTACGTCAAGAAGAGAAACATGTAGCACTATTGTATTTGGCAAGGGACCGTATTAGTTCTGATCAGTAAACTTTGATATTTGTTTATGCGAAACATCATGTAGAGTTCCTTATTATGGTGAAATCGATCAAGCTGCTCGGAAAATTAATATATCAAGATTCAGATCAAGAAAAACTATGTTGCTTATTGTGACAAATGTTGCAGCTAAGGGTATATGACAGTATGTCTACGACGATATAGTGGGGGATATAATTCATCCTTCTTGCCCTTTTTCTACGATTGTTAGCCATCTCTTTGTTTCTTCTCCCTTTCTAACGCTGGCTTTGGCTACAGTAATTGATTTGGTTTTATATTCTAACTTCATAAAACAGTTTAGAAACACTGAAAGAAGTAGAAAAAGTTACTTAGTCTTTAATAGGATTCAAGTGCCTTTCCAAGCAATATTATGTATTGATCACGAATCCTGATTTTATTGGAAAACATCTTTTAAAGCAACAGGAAATAGATGCTCAAGTTCTCTTGTCATCTCCACGTTGCCACATCACAGCCCCTATTTCGCCAAGAAAATTAAGCTTGGTCCTATAGCGTCTAAAAGCTTTTCAGAGAATGATCTCGCTTTGCTGACTAAAAAACCACTCAAAAGTACCTCCCATGATGTTCATATGGTTGGAAAGGTGGAGAGGTGTGAGAGAGACAATAAAAGAAGGTCAAGTATACTGCTGATTCGGTTTTATCTTCAGAATGGTACAATACATTTAAATCAAGCTAGGAGACAGCTTATTGAACGTAGTGAATGGCATGCCAGTCGTATCATGAGCATTACACCCCAGCTTCGAGAATTTCAGATCCCCTTTGCTTCTAGTCATTTTAAACCCTGTCAATGATTCTATCATCTCTGCTAAACCAAGAGTAGATTTTAGTAAGCTATCCCAACCCTTGCAACAGTTACTGAGGTCATCATTCAATGATAGCCAACTTCAAGCACTAAATGTTGCTGTTGGATCGCAGAAGATAAAGAAAGATTAAAAGGGAGATTGGCTGTTGGAAAATTGGATTTCTAGTATACAACAATATGGCTGGTTCACCTTTTGTAGCTCTTTCTATATAACATACTTCCTTTCTCACGAAGCAAAAACTGGTGGCAGTGGCATTTCTTTCTTCTATGTAAAATAAAAAAAGGTTTGATAAACCTCCAAGAGCGCTTAATCAACAGGGGTAAGCCCGATAACAACGGATAAGCAGCTAACAGCCTTTATCCCGATCCCGCAAACAGCCTATGAAACTAGGAATCTTTCAACTAGTCAGATGCCAGGCAAAGTCTAGCAGCATATTCTATTCCTCAAGTGCCACATCTTGCAAAGAGAACAGCTCCTTCTGGGCATGAATGTGCAACCTAAAGACTAGCAGGGGCAAGCCTAAACCTCTACTTCCACCGTGGCAGCCTCTAACTCTAAAGCGTCAGTCTATCTCAAAAAAAATGCGTAAAATAGGGAGAGGAAGTGGAGACAAACGTTAGGCGAGAGTGTGGCTCTCGCCTCCGACAGCCTTATGCGAGAGACAGGCTTGGCCTGTTCACATATACTTTTTTGGCACAAATTCAGAGCATAAAAAAATACAGCTTAAATATTCATACTCAGCATCATTTTCATAAGGCAAAGGTCTCTATCGTTCCCAGGGCCCCACATGGCCACCTCTAATTTATGAAGCTTAATTTATTCCTTATTGACGTCTTTGGAAATTATAAATTGTTCTCGGTATCTGTTAATGCGCATAAAAAAAAAGTGCCATGCTTATCTATCTACTCTATCCTATTCCCATAATTTTTTGATACTGTTGGTATTAGAACTTGGAAGTGTAATTACCTTTTGCATAAAACATTGCATTCTAGAGCATATAGTATTGATATGAAGATTCAGTGGATCATCTTAATTGGCATTGCCAGATTAGTCAGCGACAGGCGTTGGACGAGAGATCCTCCCGCACCCGACAACTAACTCGGGCGAGAGAGAGTCTCCCGATCGTGACAGTCGAAAACGACGAGAAAACGGGCTCCCGCACACGACATCTCCGCTGGCAAGAGAATGACCATCCTCGCCAAATAATCGGGTGAGAGAGGGCTCGCCGCGCATAGACTTGTGAAAGAGCGAACAACCTTGATGAGAGATTGTGGCTCGCCTATCAACAGCCAGAATAGGCGAGCAAAGTTAACGCAACATGAGTTTTGGCAAAAGAGTAAGCCATGATGGCAAGCATGGCCTGTAGAGTAAAAGATTGAGAAAACAGCTAACGTACGACAGGCACCGTCGCAACAGAAAGGCTCCTGCCACGACAGGTCAATCCACCGTATGCAAGCATTGATCCCAAGTTGCATGCTAGCCCAATAGGTAAAACGTAATGGTGAGCACATTTGACAAGTTATATTGTGATGAAGCAGTTCGTCCTATGCAATAGCCATACGGGCGAGAAAAAGTCACGCGGCAAGCATTCTAGGTGAGCGAATGGCCCTCGTGAGCCCAGCCTCCCACACACAATGCTAGATGAGTTCGCCCAGGAAAGGAAAAAGCTGGACGAAGAGCTCAAACGAGCGAGCGCTCGATATTCGTTGACTCAAAATTTTTCTCGACTTCAATTCCAACGACTTTGAATCTTCTGTAACAAAAAGAAAATTGAGAATAATTAAGTCAGATGGCAATGACAGCAAAGTACCTTGTTTGCACAATTAAGAGAAGCCCAAGTAGCTTCGAAACTGGCTAAAGAAATTGAAACGTAAAACACAAACCTGAAATGCCATTTTCTTGGTGGTCAGCAAAATCAATTGCATCAAGGACAGAAACTAGGCTTGAACCCTCCGAATTACTCTCATAATACTCATTTTTCTTAAGTTCACGTTGATTCTCGATGCTGACACTCTCATCAGGCATGTAGCAATTGCATGACCAACACCACAACCCAGCCTCTACAGCAAGGCTCGCTTGGTAAAACACGTGCCAAGGCGCGAGGAACGATCTAGGTGGGCAAGCATGGAACAAGCTGAAGGGTTTAGCTGAGGTGCGCCTACGATGTTAGATAAGCTCACCCAAGAAAGGAAAAAGCTGGACGGAGAGCTCAAAACGAGCGAGTGTAAGTCCAATATTGGGCAAGCCCCAATCAAAGACCTCAAGGAACACACCAAAACTTCAAAGGCCAGCTCGTGTTTGCCTAGGTGCGTATGAACATAGATAAGCAACGGAAACTAGGCAATGCACAAAGGGTCAAATGAGCTGGCAACCGCCACGCGAGTATGGTTGTGGGTTGCAAGCAAGAATACGACCATCCTAAGACCCAGGCAAGCAAGCCTTTGTCGATCGAGACAGGAACTCACTAAGGAAAGAGAACTCTATGGGGTAGCCATTCAGAGTGACCAAAGCGAGAAAGGACTAGGCAATTCTGTACATCATCAGGTGCACGCTCATGTAATGAAGGACCGAGCGAGGACGCGCTTTACCAAACAATGAGAACTCTGGTTTGCAAGCGAGACTTTGGCGAGCCCAATCGCAAAAGCTCTCCATGAACACAGCAGAGCTCGATTGGTGATCTGGTTGAACGCCCAACAAAGAAGAAATCAGGATAGCGAGCACATTTCAAATGCGACAAGCTCTCCACTTTGATAAAATGACAGCGAAGAAAATTAGGTGAACACAGCACCCATACGCAAGATTCCCCCGTTAGCACAATGCAGGCGAGCAAAGAACACCCGAGTCATGCCTTTCGACAATGGCTAGCAACGCTGGCAAGCACGGAATCCATACTACTGGTTCGCCCTTTAGAAAAAATTTTGGCAAGCACATTTAAATTTGACGATCCGAGCGCACGCCTAAGTGCAGGATTTGAGCGAAATGATCTAGAATCTTCTAGACCTAGTGCGCGCACTAATCCGACAGAGTGTCCAAAAGCTTCTTTCGGCCCATCTGTCAATCGTATGACACAGAAGCTTCCAAGAACTGCTCTAGCAACCATCTAGAAGTGGCTTAAGAGCCACACACTTGGCCTATTGACAACCACACATATAAAAGAGGGTTTGTCTATATAAAGGGTGTTTCAGCTTCGTGAGTCCTTTAAGCAAGACAAGGATGTGCCAGCTTAGGGTGTTGAGATCAAGGCTGTGTCTCCCTTGTAAGCCCCTATACATAGCATTCTTGAGTAACAATACAAGTGAGTGCTTGGCACAACGGAAATTGCAAACACACTCAAGTAGGGACATACGGGTGGTAACCAGATTTGAGGTACTCTTATACGATGTTTTCAATTTTCTTGTCCACTTTAACAATTGTGATTGAATTAGGCAGGTGTCTGAGGTAGGCATTAGCCACTGTCGTGAAAGGCAGCAAGCCAGGGAGAGCTTGGTTTGATCGAAAACAACTTGTGGTAAGCTCGTGAAGGTAGATTGCTGGTACCGAGGCACGACTTAGTGCACAATCCATGGTTGACAGTAGAACATCCCAGCACTCGTACTTTACAGATTTTTCAAAGACAAAGACTTGGAATGGTACTAGTGGTAAACATTTGTTGCAATTATATTGCTACTTACTCCATTTAATTGAAAATACCACATTGTGAAACGAAAGGCCAGTTATTTTTTATTTGTACTATGATAATCCTCCATGTTTGATAGACATGTTGCAGGAATAGAAGAAGAAAAAGCAGAAGCTGGCCAAAGAAAAGGGCAAAATAAGACCCTAAGCGGGCAAAATAAGACCCTAAGCAGGACGAAAACGCTAAAAGGGCAAAAAAAGATAAGACCCTAAGCGGGCAAAATAAGACCCTAAGCATGACGAAGATGCTAAAAGGGCAAAATAAGACCCTAAGCGGGCAAAATAAGACCCTAAGCATGATGAAGACGCTAAAAGGGCAAAATAAGACCTTAAGCGGGCAAAATAAGACCCTAAGCAGGCAAAATAAGACCCTAAGCATGACGAAGACGCTAAAAGGGCAAAATAAGACCCTAAGCGGGCAAAATAAGACCCTAAGCATGACGAAGACGCTAAAAGGGCAAAGTAAGACCCTAAACGGGCATAAATAAGACCCTAAGCGAGAAGAAGATGCTAAAAGGGCAAAGTAAGACCCTAAACGGGCATAAATAAGACCTTAAGCGAGAAAAAGACGTGAAACGGGCACAAATAAGTCCCTATGCGAGAAGAAGACGCTAAACGGGCAAAAATAAGACCCTAAGTGATAAAAAAATGCAAAACGAGTACAAATAAGACCCTAAGCGAAAAATGCACGAGACGGGCAAAAGTAAGACCCTAAGTGAAAAGATACAAGACGGCAGAACGTAAAACATATTACGAGGTATGTTACAATATATGTGCTGCAATTGATTCAAAAAATATATATATTGTGATTGCCTTATCAAATCTAACAAGTCCTTAAGCGGATAGTACGCAAGACAGGACCAATATTCCAGTAAAAATTCTTCTTTGGACACAAAAAGTCACAAAGAAAAACTTGGGGAGCACACAGTATGCAGGCTTATCAATTCTATAAAGTCCCTATGCAAAAAATGCGCAAGATGGGCAACACATGGGCTTGAAACAAAAAATGCGCGAGGCAAGCCATGAATCAAATAAAAGTCTCTAAAGAAAAAATGCACGAGATGAGCAACACATGGGCTTGAAGCGAGAAGTGCACGAAGAAAGTCTGATTATTATAGATTAGTGCAAGGTAAATGTGTAGTTGCCTCTGTAAATGTGTTTAAAAATGTGTTGATGAGTTTGTAAAAGACTAAGCCCTTTCACAAAAAATGTGGAGCACTTTAGATTAACTTTTGCATCAAAAGGAGTATCGAAATTAACAGGCATCCAGGCATATACGTCCCGAGGTGCTATAATATCAAGAGCTTGATCCTTAGGAAAATTAATCTCTGGATTATCTATCTATCCTTAGAAAAGGTTCTAAATCCTCAGCATATGGATCAAGCTTCAACCAATCAGGAGCACGCCAAGTACAAATCGCATATGATGAAACCAGATAAGAACATATGCATCCTCTTGTGGCACTTCTTGACGATGCGCCCTCATGACTTTAACTCAGATTTGGTTTTTCTTCCTCTTGGCTAATAGAAGGCTTTGGTGGCTCAGCAATCTTGTAATTTCTCCTTACAGCTCTTGGTTTCGGTTAGCTAAGGCCTTAAATTTGAAAAGAAGGGTGGTATATTCCACTTAAGAAGCATTTAGCTCAGAAGAGAAAAACATATCCCGGTAACGTCCTGAAAAAGGCACTTAACGAGAGAAATGATGACACGATGTCATTTCTGTTACAAATAATGATGAAGTCCACTAGTTGAGCCCTCAAATAAAGATAAAAAAAACTCTTGTGATAATCCCAAAAAGAGAATAGCAAAAGAATTTGAAAAAGCCCATTCTTTATATATACTCTTTCACAGGGTAAACCCTGAGAAAGAGTGGGGAGAAATTGATGTGGGTCAGGTTAAAGACTACTGGGCTTTTCTATAAGTCAAGCTGAAGACAATTAGGCTGAATGATAATTTAAGCCCAAGAGGAAAGAGGACTCAAAAGGCCCATAAATGATCCATTGGGTTATTATTTAAGCTGTGGGTCTTAAAGGTAATTACGCGCAAAACAACTTCTATAAATAGGTCACAGGTATCATCTTTAAACCCTAAGCTCTATTTGCCTACTAAAATGCTGCCAAAACCCTGTCTGACTTAAGCATTGGAGTGTGCGTGCAGGGGAAAACCCCTGCGCCCTCTGATGGTTTTCTTTCTTGCAGAACCTTTTTGGAGATACGTGGAGGAAGAAGACAAGGATCTGCGTCAGCAATTAATTATTGTTGTTTTGGGCAACAACAGTTTCTTAATTCCTTGCGGGAGACGTGTTTATGGAAATGCCATTGATAGGGTAACAATATGATATATTTTGTATGTCTATTAGTCTTTTATGATTAAAAATTTATTAATCGGATTAGAGGGGGAATGGGTGATCTTGAATGAGGTTAAGAATGGATGGGGCAATTGAGATTGAATTGGAATCAGAAATGGAGAGGCTGTTTCTCACTACGTAGTTCTCATTTATAGGGAAAGTTATTGCTGGTAAGATATTGAAAAGAAGGAGGTGATGAATATATTGCGGTCTGATGAACAAAAGTTATATTCTCGCAAGTGCACGAATCGAGATAGTATAGCATGCAAGTACAAGAGTCGATCCCACAGAGATTTGCTAAATTTATTCAATTAAAATTCAACTACTTATCCTCTAAAAAATTATAAAAGCCAATAAAAAATAATTATCTAAGTATCTAATTAACTAATGGAATTAATTAACCTAATAAAACAAATAAATTCACCAATAGAGAAAAGCCTAGGAATTTGATTTCACCAATACATTGCAATTTTACGTCTTCAATCCTAAAAATCTCAATTCAATTCTAGGGTTCATTCTTCCTAATATATGATTACTCTGTTTGATGGTAGCTATAATCAAGTATTTTTAATCATTAAATTATCTATGATGTGTAGCATAATCAATGACTAAAAACCCATTAAGAATAGAAGAATATATAACAAGAGCCAAATAAATATTCTAGCTTGATGTATGCATCAAATATTTATTCAATCATTCAAGAGAGCTATACATGGCTTAGCATATGATGTGTACCTTTACCATGTCTCAAACAATCAATTAATTTATATTAAAGGTGGCCAATCAATAACACAAATTAAAAGATTGAATAAATCACAATGAATGATACTAGAAGAATTGATCAATTAATCATAAGACATAAAATATGCAAGTAGGCTCGATCAAATTCCTAGTAAAAGAATTAGTTCATGTTTAATTTAGCAAAACACATTATCAAATAAAATTGAAACATGTTTTAAATTAAACAATAACCAATTCAATATATCAATAAATAAATAAATATAATGAAGTAAAACAAATTAGTCCTTGCTCAGCAAACCAATCACGTGAATCTAGCAAAAAGAAGAGGCAATTGCTCCAAATCTTCACACGTTTTGGACTTTGAACAGCAGCTAAACACCCAGCCTTGCTTTTCTCACGTTTTGCCTATCCAACCCACAATTCTTCAGTTCTTCAAACCCGTTGCACACGGCAAATTTTGTATTCTTTCCTACCTTGAATGCTGTTGCAACTATCCCAAACTAGCGTACAAATTCTTCCGACAACAGACAGCTCTACTGCCTTAACTTCAGCAACTACACAGTTCGACACTTGCTTCAAGACAAATTTCTGCTGCTCAAAGATCCAACAGCAACTCACATCCAAGTCAGATGGGCTTCTGATCAGCAACGACTCTACTGCAGCTCACAGTTTGGACTGCTTCAAGGTCAGCCACGACTCTGCTTCAAGTTTCCGGCAACAGCTCTTTCTTCCTCGTTGTTCACGTGATTTTCAGTTTTTGTTTTGCTTTAAAGAACAACACCCTCTTTTCTTTTATCTCTGCAGAATAGAAAGCAACAACATAGAACAGAGACCTACAAAACAACCCAAAAACCGATCCTCTCTCCCTCTCTGTTCTCTCTTTTCTGCAATTACTCCCTGTTGTTTCGTCTCTCCCCCTTTACTACCGCCCCTCTCCTCTCTTTTATAATTTGTCCTTTAAGATTTTTAGGGTTTCTTTTTAATCAAGAATAAATCTCAACCCTCTATTTTGTTTTAATCTTATGGTCCAAAAGTCTTTAAAACAAATCAGAATTTAATTACAACTTTAGAAAGTCAAACAATATATATATATCAAGAATTTATTCCAATTACAAGATTTATTGTTTGATTTTATGCCATAATTTCCAAAAATTAATTCCAAATCACTTTCTCTAAATTAATTCAAAAGATAAATTTAACAATTAATTTTATACAAGAATATAGCAATAAATGTGGTAATAAATAATAAAATAATATAACAAATATATTATTATCAAATACTCCCAAACCTACATTTTTGCTAGTCCTCGAGCAAAATTAAAAGAAAATGCACTTGTTTATGACATTTAAGAACAAAAGTGAAAACTCAAGGACACCTAAAATTTTCCACTTGAATTTATGTAAATTCAATTCCACTTGATTTTCACATATTGCCTCAAGTATACCTCACATCTATGATTAAAGTAATTGTTCAAAACACAACTCAATAATCTTATAATTTAAATGTTAATTAACTCAAATCATGATATCAGATGTGTGTGTGTGTTTAGCCAAACTCAAATTCCTTGTCAATACTCAATTAAAATTATGCAGCTTATGAATAACTGACGTGATCTCAAATTATTTTTTTTTTAATTTTATTGACACTCCATAGGCTTGCTTTTCTTACGTCTCTCCACTAATGTAGACAATAAAATCAACTTAGATCAATAGGTCTTTATTAGCTTATAATGTTTGGCCAAGGTATTGGTTAATAAAGAAAGGGAAGGTGAAAATCAAAACAAAAGAGCTAAAAATGATAAGCACATATTAAATTTCTCTCTTCCCTTTTTTTTTTCACTTCCTTTTTTTTTTTGAACTCCACATATTTATCTCCACAACCCCCAACCTATCTTTTTCATGCATTTGTTTGTGGATGACAATTTCCATGCCACATTTTAAACTCCTTCTTTCTTTTTTTTTTTTCATCACAATGGAGTCAAGGCATGATCCAAACAACCTTTTTTTTTGGGAACCTCTTCTTTTATTAGCTTGAAAATATTTCTTGAATTCGAGAATTCGAAAATTACGGGAATCGGTAAGAAATCCCGAAAAGGGTTAAATCATTTAAATAATTTAGTTATTTAAATAATTATGGAAAAATTCTAAAATTTAGAATTTAATTTCCAGAAAATTTCCTCGATGATCGAGCTGATAGAATCGGACGAGGTGAACACGGGTGCGAACTTCGAGAGTCAGTCGTCGACCCGAAACAAGTAACGGAGACATGTGTAGCCTGTAAGGATATTTGGCACACATGTTTTAAATATGCATTTAATTTTATAAATGCTGTTGATAATGATTGGTTGCAAAAATGTGGTCACGGGATGTGACAGATTTAATGGTATCAGAGCAGGAATGGCCTGATGTCTGTTGATACTTTTGGAAAGAAATATGTTGAGAAACGTTAAACATCCCCTGTAGTACTGTGTAGTCTGAATATATAGAGAAAATAAATGATTGCAAATTGAATTAAGTGTTTAGAAGGGGGTGAGGATTATGAAATAAGGAATGTTAAAAAGGGAAAATGGCTCAGGAATGTTACTTGAAATGGTGATCTTATAATCTAAATAAAGGTCGGTTCGGTAAGAACAAAAATGGACTCGGTGAGGGCCCCACCAGTACTTTCTGTCCGGATCGAACTGAGACCTGAAAATGATGATATGAAGGAGGGAAATGAAATATCATCCTTAAATAGACATTAAGATCACGGATTGAAGGTAATTTGAAGAGAGAGAAAATTTTTGACCAAAAATGACCAAAATACCCCTGCCTCCAAAATTTTACAGGGAGTTAAAATAAACTAACAGAGGTTGAAATTGATTGATCTAACAGAGAAATTGATGATATAAAGCTGCATTACAAGCAAAATAATCCAATTATGGATTTTAGTGGATTTCTTTGTCAAAATTGAATAAGATCTAAATTGCTGATATAAGTATGAGAAAGGATAATATCAACACATGGATAATGAGATCATTGATTTCAATGTATACTGAGAAGAAAGAAATAAATGTCGAAATGACGAAAATGCCCCTATGTTGGGCGATGTGCTTAATAGTGATAAAACCAAGTTGATCTTGAATCCATTAATGGTGATGGAGTCATTTAGGGCATATAGGATGTAATATGAATATAACGATCCCTATTACTGATTCCACTTACACTTAGATTATGGATGCAAATTGCGAGTGACCTAGTGAACAGGCTAGGCCTCATGACAAAACCTCGAGGGGGCCAGTGGGCTCGCCAAAGAGGACAATACACTTATGTACAGGCGGACGGCGGACGGGCCGGGGCCTTGTATGATGCGATCCCATAAGTGTATAGTGGAATGTCACAAGATGATTAGCCCGGTTACTGATTGTAAGGGGCTGAATTAAGAGTGTATTGAATTGGATGTTTATTACAGGATCGTTGGATATTATGAAAAGTGAGATGACTATAGAAAATGACTGAGAAAGTGAATAATACAAATAATGAAATCAAGATAGAGAATATTTCAAAATGATTTGAATATTAACTTTCTCTACCTTGAGGATACACAGTGAAAATGATAAGACATGAGGATGAAATGTCCAAGATGATAAGAGGTGAGTGATTAAAGAAAGTATCGGATGTAATGCCCGATAAATTTTTCAGAGTTGTATGGATTGGAGAAATCGAGCTAACACTGACTTGAGGGATTATATGAAATTTAATTCTGAGCTTATATCGGAGGATATAGAAAGAGTCTGAAAGCTTTACAACAACTCTGGAAAATATGTGAATAATGAAATTCACTTGTAAAGGTGTGATTGATGGAAATACAGATAGTGTGATTTGAGGTTAATGAAGTATCTGTATAAGTGCAAATGAGAGAAGCACAGATGACCGTGATATGTAGATGGATTTAAATGGTATATTAAATTCTAATTATTTAATAAAGTTCTTGTGAAGAACAAGTGATCATTTACATTAAAATGGACGTTTTATTAATCTGATCAGAGATACAGGAGGAGTCCATAAGAATAGTCTCAGTATAAAGCGTCATTAGAGAAAGGTCAGAGACTGATGTCCATAAGATGATGACTAGAACTCGATGAAATTTTACGAGTTCCTATTGAGGTTTCAAGGTTAATGAATTTTCTTGTGAGGTATATAAACCTAAGGAGTGAGATATTGAAATAGTTAAGGATACAAATGGAACAGGAGCAGCATTATGATATATAATCCGTTAAACTCCCAGAAACTGTGGACTTATGTTAAGATTGACGAATAAGAGACTTGGCTAGACAGTATCTCTTTTTGGGATATATGATCTCGAGATGACAGAATGACAGTGAATCTGTCTATGATAGTGAGATAATGATTGAGATACGGAATTACTGAGTCTAGCTAGATACTACTGCCAATATATAAAAGAGTTATAGGATTAGCTGCTCTACTAATGGATATAATGAAAGAAACTAAAGTTGGTAAATGGATAAGTGAGAAGAAAAGATGGTATGCAAAATGTTAAGAGATTTTGCTGTAGAATACCATACCACTTGAGAAAACCGACTGAAATGATGAGAGTGAAAATACGGAAATGAAATAAGAAAGTATGTAGAATGATGAGTAGGGAACCTAAAGTAGTTCCCGAAATTAAGACTAAAGGTGATTTCATTTGGTTATCACATTAAAAAGTTAAATCATTTATTTACTCCTTTGAGTATCATTTATTTCCACCTGTCAAGTTTGACTTGATTTTACATCTAGCCACGGTTATGTGATAGAAATGGTGGAATTATATGGATAATGTGGTGATGAAATTGAGGATTTCAATATTCTACTGTGGAATTTAAATTACGAGAAGATTACATTCTCAAGTATATTCTAAAATTTAAGTGATGTTGAATATGCCATAAGAACAAGAGATGATTAACAGTAGACTCTGCAATGAGATGCAGCCTTGATGGAATAAATGTGAAAATGAATACTGTGAATAATAAAGAGTCCAAAAGAGAAATGATGATATTGAAGTGATTAAAGACTGATGATTTGAATAGAATCACTTTCCATTATCAGACTCTTAGATTCTCTAGTGCCTTAGTCGAAGTATGAGTGTGAGATAGTGGAAACCTATATGTACAGTTCCAGCGAGCATTACATGTGATGGGAGTAGCTGAGATGCCATATGCTTAATGAGAAATAGCAAAAGGCTTTGAGATCCCAAGTGTATTAATAGCATCGCTCCGTACTGATGTAAATATCTTAGCGTAATATTGGAACGCTTGAAGATACATTGAGAGAGTAGATGCATGAGATATGCAAGCTACTGTGACACGTACATATAAGTGATTGACATGTGAAATTGATAGTTTTAAACTATATCGACTTGGCACTAAGTGAGAAAAATGGATGATGAACAGCATAGAATAGTTGTGATATGAAAAATACTGTGCGTGGACTCTTATGTGAAAGGGTGGAAATGAATAACTCCCGATTTGAGGACTGAATTTACGGGAGTATAGACATATATGATGAAAGACGACATGTAGTGGTCTAAAGTACTCTTGATGTTGAAAGTATACTGGCAGTATTAGTTAAAGATGATCAAGAGGTTAAGAACAAGGAGTATACAGGATGCTACCACCTTTTAATTTAAGTTAAATTCGGAGGACCGAATTTCTTAAGGTGGGGAGAATGTGATAACTGCTAATTTTCTAAATTTAATATTAAAACAAATAAATAAGTTAAAGAAAATAAATGAATTTATTTAAGAGATAGAAATATTTGGAAATTCGAAAGTTGATGAAATGATGAGATAGAGGAAATTTAATTTGGATAAATGGAAATCCAAATTAAATAAGAAATGAAAAGGAGAAAATAATTTGGATATTAAGAAATCCAAATAAAATGAAATAAAATGAGTATATTATATATTTATATAATTAGATTATATAAATATATTTTGATATGTTTTGATATAAATACATGTGTATATATGAAATATAGTATATATTATAAAATGATATATATACTATTTTATAGTAAATAAATACATGTGTATATTTTTATATACAATTATGTATATGAATAAATATACATATATATATATATATATGAAATATATATATATATATATATATATATATATATATATATATATCAACTTTAATTTAAGTATATATATATTGTTAAAACAAAGTAAATATAAATGTATATTGTTAATAATAAAAGTGATATATATAATTATAAATATAATTATATATGTTATATATTTTATATGATAAATAATGTAATATAATTATATTTATATAAGATTATAAATATAATTATAATATATAAAAAAAAAGAAAACAGAAAACATAAAGGAAAATCGGGGAAGAGTCCCGATTTTTGTTCACAGCAAAGAGGCCGACCGATGTCAACGGCCAACGGAAGGGAAGAGGAGGAAGGGGCGTCGCCGGCGAGATGAGAGGGAAGAGAAGTGACCGGCGACGGCCCAAAATGGAAGGGAGAAGCGAAGCCAAACGGGGGAAAACCGAAAGAAAGGAGAAAGGGAGATCGACGGTGTCGGCCGATCCAAGCACCGGCACCGCCACTGCCACCAACGCCACCGGCGAAGACCCACGAAGGAGAAGGAGGCCACCGGTGGTGAAGGAAACGGCGGAGGAAGGAAGAAACAGGGGAGAAAGGATCCGAAACCCACCATCCTAGATCCGGCGCCGACGCCGTCGCTGGGAGGAAACCGAGGCCAGATCCGACGTCCCCGCAACTGTGGCCAGTTGTGGGAGGCCCGAACCGGCGGTGATGTCAACGGGAAGAGACCGAACCGGCTGAACCGCGGAAGGAAAGCTAACCGGTCTAAACCGGTCCGGCCAGGAAAGGAAAAAGAAGAAAAAGGAAAAAGAAAAAGAAAAGGAAAAGAGAAAGGAAAAGAAAAGGAAAAAGAAAGAAAAGAGGAAAAGAAGAAAAGAGAGAGAAAAGGAATTCCGGGAATTTGGAGAATTTTCGAGAATTCGAAAATTACGGGAATCGGTAAGAAATCCCGAAAAGGGTTAAATTATTTAAATAATTTATTTATTTAAATAATTATGAAAAAATTCTAAAATTTAGAATTTAATTTCCAAAAAATTTCCTCGATGACCGAGCTGATGGAATCGGGCGAGGTGAACACGGGCGCGACCTTCGAGAGTCAGTCATCGACCCGAAACAGGTAAAGGAGACATATACAGCCTGTAAAGATATTTGGCACACATGTTTTAAATATGCATTTAATTTTATAAATGCTGTTGATAATGATTGGTTGGAAAATTGTGGTGACTCACTGGTTGAAAATATAAACTGTATTTTCCGTGCAGGAGGCTAGCCAATCGGCAGCCGTTATACTGCCGAAAAATCTTAGAAAATTACCAAAAATCATAATAAACGATTTTTCATTATGAGAAACAATTTTCAACACGAAAATCGAGAAATCGATTAGTTTTCATAAAACATGAATATACTAATATTTAATTTTAAAATATTCATGTTTTTTGAAAATGGTGAAAAAGGCAATCACCTAAATTTATTCCGATAGGTGATATTTTATGTGAAACGATGTGAAAAATAAAAAGGACCAAAGTGAATATTTTACTAATCTTTCTTCAGATATTCACTTGATATTATAAATAACCTTTATAGGTTCAATGTGAAAATAGGTGTTTATAGAAAATTCCATAAAGGTAATTAAAAGTGGAAAACAGTGTTTTGAGTCTAAAAGGTCTTCGCATGTGTTTACAGAGAAAACACGAGACGGGAGTGTTGATTTGGAAAATAAATATTTTAATTTTTCATAAATCATAAAAATAATTGATTTGAATCCCGATAACTTTGAAAATCATGTTTTCGATAGAAAGCACGAAAAAACGTGCGTATATGTTTTATGGTGAAAAAAGACAGTTATGACCTTTTATGTTTTACAGTGATTATTTTATAAACTGTTTTCACCGTATGAAAAATGTGATTTATACTGTTCTATAATATTTAGAACATTTTCGGGAATGATTACCCCAGTATGAATATTTTATAAATTGTTATTCATAAGATGAAAATATTTTCCTTATGAATATTTATGGAGTGATTGAATTTATATTCAATGAAATTGATTTCATAAATGGGGTTTCTATCACGTGTTTACTGTTTTGAGACTGTTAGGCCCCATATCATGCTCAAGTGTCAAGTGTTAGTGCTGATAGATACTGATCCTATTATCAGCGTCCCAGTGGACACCTGATCAGTGCACACTGAGGACCCTATAGACTATGGCCATAGATCTCATGTGTTTCCCCTATTTGGGATGATATTATAGCATGATACATTTAGGGTGTTGCCTGGTCTCCATGATATTGAACTGAAAGCTACCGTATACTATTTATTGAATTGGTAGCTACTGTTTACTGTTTACTGACTTAACCGTATGAAGATACTGTTTTACTGAGTGGTACTGTATTGAATATTACTGTTTTATTGAACTGTAAGATACGGTTACTGAATTAAAGAGAAATGAATGTTTATTCAAAAAGAATAACATTGAAAATTATTTCGAAAATAGAAATAATTACAAAATGGTTTATCCTAAACCACTGTTTTACTACTGAGCTGTTACGTGTTTTAAAACATAATGAAGTGAAGAGAAATAAATGGTTTACTCTATGGAAAACGAATATTAAATCATTTTGAAAACAATTTATATAGTACTCTCTACAGTTGCTTCTAGGTTCCGAGACAAGACAGGTATTTCAAAATACCTGCCTTACTCCATCCGGATCCCTAGCCGACTGTAGTATCCTTCCTACATGTGAGCCTAGAGCCTCTAGGAAGATTTAAAGGAAGTGAAAAATTATTTTCAGCATATAGGTAGCTGAATATCAAGTGTTGCATATAACTCTCTTATTGAGCTGTGGTTTGCTCACTCCCCAATATTAACATTTCAGATTTTCGAGGACTAAGAGATCTGACATCTGAGGATTATGAGCTACGCATTTGGAGACATTGCAACAGCTTGATTTATAATATGAGGTATGATCATTTATTTTCTGTATTTAGACTTACTTTCAGTACTACTTTCTTGAGCATTAAAATAGGGGATGTAATTAATAATATTAATTTTTTATTTAACAGTTAAATGAATATGAAAAGTGAAGTATCACAGATAGCCCAACCGGATAAGTTGTGTAGAAAAACGTGAAAAATGTGGTCACGGGATGTGACACGACTATTGTCGAACAAATATCTCTGCCTAATAAGCAAAGCTATAATTAGGCAGTTTCCACTATGCTTTATTGAATTTAATTTTTTTAGGGTGCCTACAGTCTCATAAAACATTTAAATCTTTATCTTTTCTTGTCAAAATCATGTAAAGCATATGGTATCATCATTTAAGGAATTTATATATAATACATATATATATATATCTACCATATACTTCCCTTTCAAAACTAATCAACACTTTATAGTATTCATATAACATTATTAAAATGTTTCAAGTTGTAACAAGGCATATTTAAATGCAATGCAATTTAAATCACGAGTTCAACAGTGAACTATCATTCTCACCAAACATGTCATTTAATTATAACGTTCACTATAATTCAATTATCTCATTTCCATCCTTTTGATTTCAATCAGATCATACCTAATAGGTAAATTCGATATTATTTTCAAATATCGATATAAGCAATATTTTCGTCTAAGACGGTGAAGCAATTCATCTAAATTTATCACCATCAATTATTCTTTTTCAAACTTTCTCTCTGTCAAATCAGTAAATCAATATTCACATCATTCAATATTCATTTCATTCGGTATTCAAAATGCTCAGTACTCCAATTAGTCAATAATCAAATCACTTGGAATTTAGACCATTCGGTATTCAACATCCTTTTCGATAATTATCGACTATAACAATCATTTGCATATTTCATTATTGACATTAGTATCACATCATTAGTATGAATCCTCTTAGTATCTATGAGTATTTAAATACCATGTTTCTATGTAGCCATCAAGATACTGCAATTGTGTAATAAAAATATCATCATTCGATATCTATTTCAGAGTCGACTTCGAGGATAACAGAACCACAAGATCGATAGTCGCTTATCAAATTAATCTATGGTTTGACCCATTGGCACACATTCATAATTTCCGACTTGAGGTTCAATTTCATTCACTATCACAAAACCAGATCACAATCCTCAAATCAATTCTTCATATGGCCTGTATAATTTAATATTGAAATTATGCAATTGTCAATCTTATTATTCAAGGCCTATTCTTTAGTTATAAGCAAAACCATATATTTATATGTTTCATCACTCATTTATTTAAATCTATAAATGATTGGATTGTATCGTAATTCAACCTTAATTTCAATAGAGTTATGTATGCACAAATCGTACATTCGTTATGACTTAGTATCATAACTATCCATTGTGTACCATAGCATTGATACTAAGATCCATACCACTAGTGTAGGTTCGCTAATTATCTCACGTATATCTGACAATACGATATAATACTGTGAAATCCTTTCAACACTGACTTCTTGAATTATTCATGTCATCACATTCGGAACTACTTCAAGAACAAGAGATCAATTCGATAAATTCTAGAAACATTATTCTATTAATAGTTCCACAATTCAATCGCTCGACCATCGAAATTTCAACTGCGATCTTCTCTTCCAAGCTATATCATATAATCATTATCACTTTTATCCGTAATCCGTCTAATAAATAATTCCACCTCAATCTCAACTTGATACCATTTGTGATATTAAGGTGACTTGATTTATCGATTTTATAATGTTTAAACCATATAATTCATCACATTATCGTGCTCAACGATCCATCTTCTCATCGATTTCAATATCAACTTTTTCGGTAATACCATAAAGTCCTTTAAATGTTTATTTTCAAGATTCCATTTATGTGAGAACTTAATTTTTTTCCTCAAACATTTTCCTAAAAATTTTGGCAGCATAACGGCTTAATTTTTACTAAATCTCCTGCAAGGAAAACATAATTTATACCACAGCCGTTGATTCTCACAATTCCTTTATCTCTTACTAAGACCTCCACCATCAGTTATGGGTCCTCTTAGTATTTAAAAATCATTCCATCAATGCATCATATAAAAATCATAATCCAAAACATACAATATAATGCTACTAATGCTTTATAAAAGTATCTTACCTATTCGCCAAAGCTTAGCATGTTTCCGAGCCTAGCCGAACTCCACCACTAGCCTCATTTCCATGCTGCCACAATTTAATACATATATATTCGCTTAGAAAGAAATTTAATAAATTCCATAAATTTCTACGGAATATAGCAAAATCTTTAAATTCCTTACCATTCTTTTCTTTTCTTTCCTTCCTTTTCTTCTCTTTCTTTTTTCTTCTTTTTCTTTTTCCTTTCCTTCTTTCTTTCTTTCTTTTCTTTCCATCTTTCTTCTCTTTCTTTTTTCTTCTCCTTCTCTTTCCTTTCTTTCTTTTTCTTCTCTTTCTTTTTCCTTTCTTTTCTTTTTCTTTCTTCTTTTTCCTTTCTTTTCCTTTTCTTTCTTTTTTTTTTCCCTTTTTGTTCTAAACCGTGTCGGACCGGGTCGGGTCGGGTCGGACCAAGTCGGGTCGGGTCGAGTCGGGTTAGACCAGGTTTGGGCTGGTTCAACCGGTTCAGTTTTGCTTGGTCGGTTCAGCCACCGACGGCCACCATCTCTGGCGGTTCGGCCACTCCACAGCATCCCACGGTTGCCACGAAGCCGGATCTGGCCTCCATTTCCAGAGTGGTGGAGCCGACGGTGGCGGATTTGATGGTGGGTTTTCGGCCTCTTCTCCTCCACGTTTCTCCTTCCTCAGTCACCGTTAGCCTCACTGGTGGCTTCCTTTTTCTTCCTCTTGCCTCTGCTGAGGTCGAGGTGGTGGTGGCGGTGCCCAGATCGGCCGGTACTGCCGTTTCCTTTTTCTCTTTTCCTTTCGGTTTTCCTTCCTCTATTTCGCTCGATTCCTCTCTTTTTTCCGACGCCGGTGGGTCTCCTTTCCTTCTTCCTTTGCCGACGACGGCCTCGCCTCACTCTTCCCTTGCTCGGCCGGCCGACGGGGTTGGCATTCTCTTTCAGGTCTCTCCTCTATTTACACAGAGGAGGAAAATGGGAGGGAATCGGGTATCCCGATTCCCGCCCCTTTTCTTTCCTTTTTTTTCAAATTATATTTATAAATAAATATTTATAAATATAATTATTAATTAATAAATAAATATATATACACATTTTCATTCCTTACATTTTGGATTTCTTAATATCCAAAATAAATATACTCACTTTTATTTCTTTAATATTTGGATCTCTAATATCCAAATTAATTTCTTTATTTCATTTCTTATTTAATTTGGATTGCAATTTATCCAAATTAAATTTTCCCTAATATTTACTATTTATTTTCGAAATTTCATGGTCTTCACAGCAATAGGGTTGGAATCCCCTCTCTTTTCCTTTCTGGCTCCTTTTTATAGTCGTGTGTAGTACGAGTCAGGTCAACATCACAGAGGGACCATTCCTGTTTTGGTAGTATTCGGGTTTTTCATCTTGGCAGGTAACTAGGTGTCATTGTGCCCTAGGGCTATCTACTATGGAGGAGTTGAGTTGTCTTAGGGTTTCGTTGTCATGCATTATTTTTCCTTTCTAATTAGTTTTAATTTGATTTTTATTTAGTTCATGCATATTTAATATCCTTTTAGGATTTTCATATATAATTTCATTATTTGAATTTTTACCCCTTATTTTTAAGAAATTATATTTTTATCTTTTAGTTTTTTAATGTGCATTTTTGTTTCTTTTCTTTTGAAGTTATTTTAATTTCACCATTAGCACTGTAAGTATTTCTTATTTCCATTATTAATGTCATTTATTTTATTTTATTTTATTTCACTTTGTTATTTTCAATTGTTTTTAATTAGTAGCCTTGTAGATCACACACCTAAAAACTTTCAGAATTTACTAGGATATACTTAGAGTGATAGTATTCGGTACTTAGCTAAGGATTTGCAATAACAATCTTTGTGGGACGATATTCTGGGACTCATAATCCTATATTGCTTGTATGACTACGTGTGCTTGTGTATAGACTACCCCTAAGGTATGTAAATCAATCATCAACGATTTCTGGACAAAATCATTATCTTTCACTTTGTTGCACTAATTCTCATATAACACAAAATCGTAATTTTTTTTAAAATATATTTTGAAACTAAAATCTTAGATATATTATATTAACGTAGGAAGGTGTAATTTTACAATTTTTCTTGGAGAAATCACTTCAAATTTTATCTTATTTTAAAAGGTATTATAAAAAAAGATTGGAATTGCGAAGTGAACAAACACTTGTTTCAATTTTTTATTTTAAATTCAATTTTAAATTAAAAATGTAAGCAAACTGAATAACGAACGTTACTATTGTTTATTCTTTAATAACATTCGTATTCATTAAACTCGTTCCTGAACATCAACGAATATATTCACGTATACGTGTTCAAGAATATTAACAAACATATTTACAAAACATGTGTTTGTGAATGTTAAACAAATATATTTGTCAAAGGCGGACAACTCCCACCCCAGTTCAAGAATATTAACAAACATATTTACAAAACATGTGTTTGTGAATATTAAACAAATATATTCGTCAAAGGCAGACAACTCCCACAACCCCCCCCCCCCCCAAGCAACACTTTGTCAAAGTTTTTTTTCTTTCCTTTATGCATTTATATTTATATTTATATTTATAATAAATAAACTTAAATTGGCCCTCCAAATTAAAAAAAAATTGAAATTACCTTTTTATTTATTTATTTTATCCACCAATCACTATTTATAATTATTTTAAAGCTTAAAAAATTTAATTAAACTTTATAGCCGTAACTAAAAAAAAGCCAAGAAACCTATATTATTTTTTTTATTTTTACTAACTCATTATAATTTCCTTTATATTCTATATTTTTCAATCGAAATTGCATTTTTGCTTGTCACTTGGGTTATCTTGGGACATGCCAGTCATCCCCTTAAAGAAAGAATAACAAAATTATAAAAGTTTGTTTATTATTTTTATTTTTTTAATATATGTTTACATAATCTTGTCCTTATATGCTTCGGTAATGTTAAAATTTTTATGTTTAGTTAAAATTTTGTGATAAATATTTATTGAGAAAGTTATTTTTAGTGAAGTTAAAAGCATTGAGAATCGAAAGTTGGGCTTTACATCCGTTGAGTAAGAAGTAAAAACATGTATCTTGAAAAATAAAAACAAACAAAATTAAAAGAAAAAAAGAAAGCAAAATACCCTCCAAGTTAATAAATATTTTTATTTGAGAATATTAACAAACATATTCACAAAACATGTGTTCTTGAACATTAAACAAACATAGTCATCAAAGGCAGACAGTGGATGATAAGCAACTTCCACACCCACACCCCCCAGTTAGAGGTGGCAAACGGGCGGGCTCGGACGGGTTTCGGTCCAGGTTTTTTCGGTTACGGGCTTTTTCTGTTACGGGTTTTTTCGGTTACAGGTTTTCTCAGTTGCGGGTTTTTTCGGTCTCGGGTTTTCTCTGTTGCGGGTTTTTTCGGTCTCGGGTTTTTTCGGTTTCAGGTTTTTTCGGTTACGGGTTTTCTCGATTTCGGTCCGGTTTCGGGTTCGGTCCGATTTTAATCGGGCTGGCTTAGTCAAATTATTTTAAAATTTTATAAATTATAAATATTTTATAATTTTGAATGTAATAATTAATTTAATTTTATATAGTTAAATAAAAATATAATACAAATGTTAAATTAAAGTTAAAATTTAATAAATGGGAATTGTATAATATATATATATATATTTATATTGAGAAATTTGGTTGGGATGATTTTGAAAACATTGGGAGTGGACCAATGAAGAATATAGTTATCTACAATAATAAAAGAGAGCATATCATCTATAATTATTACATTATAATTAATTAATCAAAATTTAAAGTCCCGTGAGCTCTATCAAAATAATACATAAAGTTCGCACTTGTAAATGATGGACCAGTACATAATTTTTAATTATAATTGATTAATTATCGTAAAAAGAATTACAAGTAAAATACTCGAAGACGTAAAAGACATTGAAAAAGTTTTAAATCTTGCATTGCATTTGCAAGAAATGAAAGCACTTATGCTATTGTAAACTTCTGCCTTAGAAGCATCTGGATTTCTGTACTAATTAATTTTTTTGTCCACGAACTCCAACTACTAAAAATCATCTTTGAATTGCCAACAACCTCTTGGCCTAGTGGTTAAAGATGAGTTGTGGCATATTGTAAGTCTTGGGTTTAAATCCAACACTCCCATCCTCAGTTATTTAATATTTCCCTTGTAATAAAAAAAATCATCTTTGAATTTCGATTATAATTAAAACGATTATAATAGACATTACATTATATTAGACTTAATAATTCGTGTGTATATATATATATTGTATTCGTATTGCATCAAATATATTTGTATCATATAAAATATAAAAATTATTGTATTAAAATTTATATTGATATACCAAACACAATTTTTTTCTAATTTTTATCAAAATTTGATCCAATGTCACGTTCATTTTTTTTAATTATCATATCTACATTGCATGATAATATATTGAGATAAAGATATTTCAAAGTTTGCTTTTGAAGTTTTTCCATGTAATTCTCAAGGGAGGGAAAAGGCATATTCCCAAAAGAATTTGAAATTTTTTGGTAATGTGAGAAAAGCTTGTTTGGAGGGAATTGAAAAATGAAAATAAAACATATCTCCTTTCACACGAAACTCTCATAAATATAATATTATTATTCATTATTTTTAATTGCTTTTGTTGTTTTGACTAAATTTATATAAATATAAATTTTTACATTTTAATGTTTTTATTACTTGATAATTATTATTTGTTTTTTTAATTTCCAATAATAATTACATTTGTTATAAAATATATAATTATATATTAATAATTATATAAAAATTTATTTTTTAAATGAGCGAAATATATATATAGTAAAACTAAAAGAAAGTGAAAATCCAAAAGTATTAGCTATACAAATAAATAACTAACAAATTATAAATAAATCACACTAAACAATTAAACATTTATATAAATAGCTTTATACTCTTAACAATAACTTATTGAGTTATTGTGTTTTTTTTTGGGTCAATATTGGGTCATTGGAATTTAGATACTCTTAGTTCAATAAATTTCTTTTTTTTTTACTTTGTTTAATTAGCTTTTTTTAATAATTATATTATATTTTTAATAAAATTTTAAATTTTTAAGAATCTTTTTTACATTTATTTTGTCTTTTAAATACCAACATAATTAGTAATTAAATTAAATTTAACCGCATAACTAGTTAACTAATTCTTCTATTATAATGTTGAATAAAATTATACTATACATTAAAAAAATTAATATTATGAATAATTGGTCAATTAATTATCTCAATTTTATATTTATTTTGTTTTTAGTTTGTACATAAATCATAATATAACATTATTTTTATTAAATATAATCATACTCAAACACATTAATTAATCAAATATCTCATTAAAAATTTAGATCGTTAAATTAAACAAGTTATATACACCAATTGACATTATATTATAAATAATAACATTTGATAGAATGTACCAAAAAAAATTGATATAATGATGTAAATGGGTAATACATAATCATGTACCCGACACTACCCGACTCTATAATCGAATAATTATAGGGTTCGAATAGTATTTTTATTACTCGTATCGGATTCGGGTAGTACCTTTAGGGTACGCTATACCCGATTAACTTTTGATCAAGTAGTATCTGGTATCTGAACTTGTTCATCAATTATATGAAAGTAATCAAAATTATATGCTTGTGCAAAGATTTGAACCATGGCCTCTTATATTTATTGTTATATGTTAACCGCATGAGCTAGATTGGGAATTTGTTATATTTGCTATAAATTTTATTTTTATTTTAACACAACTTGCACTTTAAAATTTAATGAAACATTGTTGGCCAAAAAAATAGTTTACTGAATAATAATAATAATAATTTATTCTTAAGATAATAAGATTTTAAAATTTTAGACATAAAGTACTAAAATTAAATTAATAAAAATTTCATAATATGTTAAGATACAATTCTTAAGATATTGATAATTTAACATATATGATATTTTATTATAATGTAAATCTTAATATATATATATATAGTATATTATGTTTATTGTTGATGTGGGTCAGGTTAAAGTTTACTGGGCTTTTTTATTTGTTTAGCTCCATTGAGCCAAATAATAATCTAAGCCCAAGAGGAAAGAAGACTCAAAAGGCCCATAAATGATCCACTAGGTTATTATTTAAGCTGTGGGGCTTAAAGGTAATTACAAGCAAAATAACTCCTATAAATAGGTCACAGGTTTCATTCTTAAACCCTAAGCTCTATTTGCCTACTGAAACTCTGTCAAAACCCTGTCTGACTTAAGCATCGGAGTGCGCTCTGACTTTTCCTATTTTGCAGATTTTATGGAGACAGACTAACGCGAAGATCGAGGATCCGACGTCAGCAAACATTTATTGTTGTTTTGGGTAACAACAATTGGCGCCGTCTGTGGGAAACGAACAAAAAAGCCATAAAAAATGGTGAAAGACGATCTGCGGAAGACAGAGTATGTAGGCTGCGGCAGGGTGCACAATTTAAGCGACAGGCCTTGAGGGAGATAGGGTCTCCCGCACGCGACAATCCTTGGGCGAGAGCAAAGACACGAGCACGTAATGTGCTAGCCAAAGTTTTTGGGCAAGAGGCTAACTCACGCATAAACAGTATGGCGAGAGACTGCGTGACTATAGACTATCTCTCGCACCCGACAACATGGCGAGAGACTGCATGACGATAGACTGTCTCTCGCAACCGACAACATGGCGACAGACTGCATGACGATAGACTGTCTCTCGCAACCGACAACATGGTGACAGACTGCATGGCAATAGACTATCTATCGCACCCGATAACATGGCGACAGATTGCAGGGGTGAGGGACTAACTCTCACGCTGACAAGCTAGGCGAGAGATGCATTTGGGCGAGAGATCCTCTCGCCCAAATGCATAGTAGGCGAGAGAGCCTCTAGCATAATACGTGTCGCTCTGCCAGTTGGTTTTCTCGGGAGAAGAAGTCTGAGACCCCATTCCGTTGTGGATTTTCCACGTGTCGGTGTTCCAATCTTCCACGTTGGATGCCCCCGTTGGAAGTTTGCGTAACCAACGGTGTAAATCCCCGTTTGCCATAAATTCATACAACACCGGTTTCTCCTTACCTTAAAAAATAAAAAAGAACCGCCAAAATTGACGAATGTCAAAATATGTAATAATGGCATATGTTAGATTTACGTGACAACAGAGAGAAAGAGATAACCGGAGAGAGGTAGCAACTTGGGGTGTTCGAGCCCAGAAAGGTCTTCAAACATGGCTACAGTGGTGTCATGATCAACGTCTCTAGCGTGCTCCAGGACTTTGATTGCTACGTGGAGGTCACCTAAGAGGATGACACCTTTAGTTTTCTGCACCAGAAGCTACTTCTTCAGAAATCTCGATAGGATTTTATTTCCTTCCCGCTAATTTGTATCAACCACCTGTTTAATTTCCCCACTCTTAACCCTTCTACCATAGAGACTATGAACTAGAGATGTTTATTCTGTTGCATCTATTAAAAAAAAAAGATATGGAGTCTTGCAAGGATAGTCTCTGTAGAAGTAGCTAAACATCCAAATAAGGCAGCACAAAATACCAACATATTAAAACTAAGTTCTGTAATAGATGTGAGCAGAATTCCTTCGACAATGGGAACCAAATAGGCCCAAATTCGCCAGTCAAAGTACTTTCTCCAAACTAGCCACCGCAAAACAACTGTGGTAGCAGGAGTGAATGACCTTATAGTCTGCATAAAAGAAACTGGGATGTATCGTAAGCTGACATTTCCCAACACTATGTTGATACAGAATACAGAAGACATGGGAAATATCCTTTTCCAGCGGTCTACAGAATCAACCACTATTATAGGCTTAAGCTTTAGCACTTTTGATTACCAGATATGCTCCAATTGATGAGCATATAAAGTGAACACATGATACTGAGAGAGGAAATTTGAAATCCAATTTCTGAAAGATCCATTTGGCTGTGGCATCACACTCGTGGATGTTCATTTTATGGGTATGTCCGGCACATGTTTTCCCAGCAGCCTCCCGGAACTCCACGAACGCCCCGGACGCCTAAGAACAGAATGGAACTACTGCCCCTTGTAAATAATGATAAGCTGGATGACAAGGTCTAATGGAGTTTACAATGCGTGGGCTTCTTGATTTCTGGAGAAGGCGATAATACAAAGAAATTTCAGGGTGCTCAGTCACCTTGTGCTGATTTACATTAGATTACTCTTTATTAGTTGGAGATTTTTAGCACACTTTCTTCTATCCCAGAACAGAAAATTATTATTTCTCTTACACATCTTTATTTATTACTGTCCCAAATAGTCTGAGTACATGATGAAGCCAATGGAAAATTTCTCTATTTTCAAACTGTGGCCAACACTTTCTCCCAACTTTAACAGCCTGCAAACAGACAAGCATGTTTGTTTCTTGTGCTGTAAATTTACCCTCGCAATTGAAGTTGAAAATTAGACCAAAGATGGCCAATATTTCACTTGGCAAAAGGGAAGAAACAACTTGTCTTGGAATTGCAATGACTGAATTTAAATGGAGCGAGACATGGTCTCCTGCACGCAAGATAAGCCTTGGACGGGATAGGAGCTCCCGCGCGCGATAGGCTCGTATACCGCACCCGAGCTCACCTGGTATAGTGATGGGCGAGCAGGACCATGCGGCAGGACCCTTTGGCGAGAGATAGCCACTCACGCATGCAAGGGAGGTAAAGTACCACACGAAGAGCACACGCAGGCGTTTATATGGCAAGCATGTTGCATCGTAGGCCTTCAATTAGAGATTATGGCTCGCCTATCGACAGCCAAAACAAGCAAGCACAATTAACGCTGCACGAGTTTTGGCGAAAGAGTAAGCCACGATGGCGAGCACCCTACATACACGACAGTCTTGGGTAGTAAAGAGATGATGGCAAGCATGGCCTGTAGAGTAAAAGATTGAAAAAGCAGCTAACGTACGACAGACACCGCCACAACAAAAGGGCTTCTGCCACAACAGGTCAATCCATCGTACTCAAGGTGGTAATGCAAATACACGAGCACTGATCCCAGGTTCCATGCTAGCCCAATAGGTCAAAGGTAATGGTGAGCACATTCGACAGGTTATGTCGCGATAAAGAGGTTCGTCCTAGACGACAGCCGTGCGAGCAAGAAAAGTCACACGGCAAGAATTCTAGACGAGCAAATGGCTCCCGTGAGCCCAGCCTACCGCACACAAGGCGTGAAGCAATGATGACAGATGCAGTGTCATGTGGAGAGCACAAGACCATTGCAGCAGACACTTTCAGCGATTGCGTGGCATGTGGCGATGGCATGACCAACGCCATAGCCCAGCCTCCGCAACAAGGCTCGCTCGGTAAAACACGTGTCAAAGCACGAGAGAACTCTATGGGCAAGCCATTTTGGGTGACCAAAGCGAAAAAGGATTAGGCAACTCTGCACACCATCAAGCACAATGCTCGAGAAAAAGTTCATCTTTGAATAGGAACGACAACACTATTTCAAAGAAGAAATTGGGGAGCTATATGGTGTAAAGGTACGCTAAAAAAAATTGGAAAGACAAAAGAAGAGAAAGAAAAAGCTGAGGTTACGACCAGTCACATATTTGGGTGCATGGAATGGGCGACAGGTAGTGATCTTTGGCTGCAGAATACAAGAAGTGGGCTACAGCCCTGCCTATCGCTCAAAAGTTCCCTGGTGATTGAGTACAAGGAATGGGCGACAGCAGTGTCCTCAATTCGACAAGCACAGGCACGCACATGACAAATTTTGACGACAAGGTTCCATGTGGCAAACTCTTTTTGCGAGAGGTGGCTCACGCATGCGACAGCCAAAATGGCGAGAAAGGGGACCACTATTGAAGATCTCACAAAGATGCCACTTTTTTGAATAGTTAGTTGCATACAAGACGTCATGCGACAGAACAATCTGTCGCTCGAAAGGTGCTTGCTACACTGCAAATTTGCGCGACTACAATCATGCAACAGGCACTCTGTCGTGAGCTACGCGACAGAGCAATTTGCACAACTACAGGCATGCGACATGACTCGAACATGGGCAACCTTATCTTCTTCGTTGTCACATTGAACTTCAAAGCCAAAGAATGCGACAGGCCTTGGACGAGACAAGGGCCCCCGCGCATAACAGGCCTCGGGTGAAAGAAGAGCTCCCGCACGCGACAGGCCTTTGGCGAGAGAGGGCCCCCGCGCGCAACAGGCCTTGAGCGAGACATGGGCCCCCGCGCGCAACAGGCCTTGAGCGAGACATGGTCTCCTGCGCGCGACAGGCTTTGAGCGAGACAAGGGCTCCCGCATGCGACAGACCTTGGGCGACAGGGGAGCCCCCACTCGCGACAGGCATTGATTGAGGTAGGGGCTCTCGCACGCCACAAGCTCCCCACTTTGATAAAATAACATCGAAGAAAATTAGGTGAACACAGCACCCATATGCAAGATTCTCCCGTTAGCACAATGCAAGCGAGCAAACAACACCCAAGTCATGCCTTTCGGCAATGGCTAGCAATGCTGGCGAGCACGAAATCCAAACTACTGGTTCGCCCATTAAAAAAAAATTTGGCAAGCACATTTAAATTTGACGATCCAAGCGCACGCCCAAGTGCGGGATCTGAATGGAATGATCTAGAAATCTTCTAGACCAGGTGCGCGCACTAATCCTACAGAATATCCAAAAGCTTCCTTCGGCCCATCTATTACAGAAGCTTTCAAGAAATGCTCTAGCAACCATCTAGAAGTAGCTTAAGAGCCACACACTTGGCCTATTGACAACCACACATATGAAAGAGGGTTTGTCTATATAAAGGGTGTGTCGGCTTCGTGAGTCCTTTAAGCAAGACAAGAATGTGCCAGCTTAAGATGTCAAGATCAGCACAAATAAGTCCCTAAGCGAAAAATGTGCGAGACGGGCAAAAATAAACACTAGCCACTGTCGTGGAAGGCAACAAGCCAAGGATAGCTTGGTTCGATTGAAAACAGCTTGTGGTAAGCTCGTAAAGGTAGATTGCTGATACCAAGGCACGACTTAGAGCATAATCCACGGTTGACAGCAGAACATCCCAGCACTCGTACTTTACAAATTTTTCAAAGACAAAGACTCGGAATGGTACTGGTGGTAAACATTTGCTATTTTTGTTTTAACATTTGCTGCAATTATATTGCTATTTACTCCATTTAATTGAAAATACTACATTATGAAACGAAAGGCCAATTATTTTTATCTGTACTATCATAATCCTCCATGTTTGATAGACATGTTGCAGGGATAGAAGAAGAAAAAACGGAAACTGGCCAAAGAGACGCGAGACGGGCACAAATAAGTCCCTAAGCGAAAAATGCGCGAGACGGGCAAAATAAGCGAGAAGATATACAAGACGGGCAAAAATAAGTCCCTAAGCGAAAAATGCGCGAGACGGGCAAAAATAAGTCCCTAAGCGAGAAGATATACAAGACGGGCAAATCAAAAGTCCCTAAGTGAAAAGTGCGCGAGACGGGCAAACAAAAGTCCCTAAGCGAAAAATGCGCGAGACGGGCAAATCAAAAGTCCCTAAGCGAAAAATGCGCGAGACGGGCAAACAAAAGTCCCTAAGCGAAAAATGCGCGAGACAGGCAAATCAAAAGTCCCTAAGCGAAAAGTGCGCGAGACGGGCAAACAAAAAGTCCCTAAGCGAAAAGTACGCGAGACGGGCAAACAAAAGTCCCTAAGCGAAAAATGCGCGAGACGGGCAAATCAAAAGTCTCTAAGCACAAAAGGGTACGAGACAGACAAAAATAAGTCTCTAAACGAGGTGTGTTACAATTTTATCAGATTACATTTAACGTTTTATGTTGGCATCTTGGATATAAATGATATTATATTCTAACAAGTCCTTAAGTGGATAGTACGCAAGACAGGACCAATACTCCGGTAAAAGTTCTTCTCTGGACACAAAAAGTCGTAAAGAAAAACTTGGGGAGCACACAGTATGCAGGCTGTGAGGTATGTTACGAGGTATGTCACAATTTATCATTAGATATGTGCTGCAATTGGTTGAAAAATTACATTTAACATTTTATGTTGGCATTTCGGATATAAATAATGTTATAGTCTTATCAATTCTAAAAGTCCCTAAGCGAAAATGCGAGAGACGGGAACATCAAAAGTCCCTAAGCGAAAAGTGTGTGAGACGGACAAATTGTGAAATCCTCAAGCAATAAAGTATATGGATAAATGCGATACCCAAGTAAGAATTCTTCTTTAGATGTAAGTGCTTCATAAGAAGAATTGGGGAGCACTATAGATTAACTTCTGCATTAAAAGGAATATCGAAACTAACAGGCACCCATGCATGTGCATCCTGAGGTGCTACAATGTCAAGAGCTTGATCCTTAGAAAAATTAGTCTCTGGATTATCTAAAAATCTTTGTCCAAGCTTGTGAGAACCTCGACCATCTCAAGTCGACGAAAAGGCTCTTAAGGGCTGGTAAGATCATATAGATCTTTATAAATGCCTATCCTCAGTCAAGGTTCCGAGTCCTCAGCATCTGGATCAAGCTTCAAGCAATCAAGAGCAAGCCAAGTACAAATCGCATTTGACGAAACCTATGCATCCTCTTGTGGCATTTCTTAATGATGCGCCCCCATGGCCGTAACCCAAATTTGGTTTTCTTCCTCTTGGCTAATAGAAGGCTTCGGTGGCTCTGCAATCTTGTAATTTCTCCTTATAGCTCTTGGTTTCGGTCAGCTAAGACCTTGAATTTGAAAAGAAGGGTGGTATATTCCACTTGAGAAGCATTTAGCTCAGAGGAGAAAAACATATCTTGGTAGTGTCCTGAAAAAGGCACTTGACAAAAGAAATGATGACACGACGTCGTTTCCATTACAAAAAATAATGAAGTTCACTAGTTGAGCCCTCAAGTGAAGATGAAAAGACTTGTGATAATCCCAAAAAGAGGATAGCAAGAGAATTTGAAAAGCCCATTCTTTATATACTCTTTCACAGTGTAAACCCTGCAAAAGAGTGGGGAGCAATTGATGTGGGTTAGGTTAAAGTTTACTGGGCTTTTTTATTTGTTTAGCTGAAGACCATTGAGCCAAATAATAATCTAAGCCCAAGAGAAAAGAAGACTCAAAAGGCCTATAAATGATCCACTAGGTTATTATTTAAGCTGTGGGGCTTAAAGGTAATTACGCGTAAAATAACTCCTATAAATAGGTCACAGGTATCATTCTTAAACCCTAAGCTCTATTTGCCTACTGAAACTATGTCAAAACCCTGTCTGACTTAAGCATCGGAGTGCGCGCGCAGGGGAAAACCCCTGCGCCCTCTGACTTTTCCTATTTCCCAGATTTTATGGAGACAGACTAACGCGAAGATCGAGGATTCGACGTCAGCAAACATTTATTGTTGTTTTGGGTAACAACAATTATTTTATTTGTAATTCATTATAATAAATTAAAAAAAACACTTTTTTAACTAAAAAAGTAGTTGAGAATGTCAATATCCATTTCATCATCCAATATTATGATTATTAATTGATCAAGTTAAACTAAATTACATGAATACATCATAAGAGATTAAATGTATGAAATTAAAAACAAGAGTATATTCTAAAAGCATGATAAGAAATTGGAATGAAAAATGTCTGAAATTAAAACTATAATATGCCATGAGAGATTGTTTAATTTATTCTATATTACATGGTAAGAGATTATTATAATGTAACATACAAATCATTATGATAAGATAAATATATTAATAATCTATTTTATATAATTAAGAGCGTGTATAGTTGATTATTTTTAAAGTTATAATAACAAACAAATCATTATGATAAAGGCGTTATTTATTAACTATATTATGTATTTTATTTGCTATCAAAAAAACTATTCCAAATTGAGTACTAAATTTTTTTCATATTACATTAACATAATAATATTAGATTAACATAATAATATTAGATATACACCAATTGATTGAATATCTAATTAAAATGTTAAATAATAAATATTACTAAATTAATTAATATAATGCTAGTTATTTAAATATAATTAATAATAATATTAACAAAGTATAAAAAATTAAATTTTATTAAAATTATCACTTACATAGTAATACAACTTTAATATATTATTAAATTACACTTTAATTTACTATTAGAATTATTATTTTTATCCACACTTTAATTTTACATTTAATAGATAATAAATAAATTATTTTTAATAAATACTTAATTCTATCAAAATAATACTTACACACTAAGAGATTACATAATTTATTCTTAAAAGATTATTATAATATAATATACAAATCATTATTATAAGATACCAAATTAGTTTATTCATGTATAAGATTATTATAATATAATAAATAATTAATTATCACTGGCTTGATTTTTTAATGTCTTTTGTTTTAAGGCTAAAAATAAAATTATCACTATAATTTTCTCTTTTAATGATATCCAAGTATAAAAAAATTGTACTTGTATTGTTTAATTTAATTATTTAACTTTTTCTAATCTTAAAAACTTGAATTTTAATTTTAAGATTAGGTATTTTTTAATCTAAATTTAATATCTTTCTATACTTGAAACTTTAAGAAAATATAGTTTAAATTTAATTTTATTAAAAATATTTTTAATGTGTTGCACAAAATATCAAATTCAATGTTTCAAACAAATATTGAAATTATATAATTTTTATATATTTGATTTATTATTGTATTAAAATTAAAATTTTATTATAAATAAAAATAATAAAATGTTAAAATGATTTTTATAATAAAATCAAATGTCAAATTAATAATATATTTATTATTATAAATGCAATAAGGATAATATTAAAGATTATTTGATATCATATATTATATCATATATTATGGTGTTTTAAATTAATTTAATTTAATTAAAAAGATTCAATATTTATTATGCTGGTAATATATAATTGATAAAATTGTATAATAAATAATAATTGTTTTCAAAATTTTAAACTTTTTAATTAAAAAAGTGTATCAATTATTTATTTATTTTTAAATAATAATTATATAATTATAATTCGGGTTTTCTCGGATTTTAAATTCGGTTTTTTTCGATTTTCGGTTCGAGTCGGTCTCGGTTTCAGATCGTATCGGGCTTGGGTTATGTCAGGTTCGGGTTATGTCGGGTTCGAGTTTTTTCGGTTTCGAGCTTTTTTGGTTTCGAGTTTTTTCGGTTCCGGGCTTTTTCAATTACGGGCTTTTTCGGTTACGGACCTTTGACTTTTTTGGTCAATTCGGGCTGGTCCCGGTTCGTCTCGGGCGAGTTCGGGCGGGTTTTCGGGCTCGAGCCAATTTTTGCCACCTCTACCCCTGGTCAAAGTTTTTTTTCTTTCCTTATATGCATTTATATTTATATTTATATTAAATAAGCTTAAATTGGCCCCCCAAATTAAAAAAATATTGAAATTACATTTTTTTTGTTTATTTTATCCACCAATCACTATTTATAATTATTTAAAAGTAATTTTTTATTTTTACTTACTCTTTATAATTTCTTTTAAATTTTATATTTTTCAATCTAAATTGCATTTTTGTTTGTCGCTTGGGTTATCTTGGGATGTGCCAGTCATCTCCTTAAAGAAAGAATAACAAAATTATAAAGGTTTGTTTATTATTCTCCACCAAAAAAAGGTTTGTTTATTATTTTTATTTTTTAATATATGTTTACATAATATTGTCCTTATATGCTTAGGTAATGTTAAAATTTTTATGTTTAGTTAGAACTTTGTGATAATTATTTATTGAGAAAGTTACTTTTAGTGAAGCTAAAAGCATTGAGAATCGAAAGTTGGGCTTTACATCCGTGGAGTAAGAGGTAAAAACATGATAAACCTTGAAAAATAAAAACAAAACAAAATTAAAAGAACAAAAAAGGCAAAATACCCACCAAGTTAATAAATATTTTTTATTTGATAACAGTCAATATTCGATTCTTATTATTAGTTGAAAATCATCTATATCCCATTAAATTACTTTTTTTGAATTTTTTTTGCTAAAGGACTGTAAAGAATTTATTTATATATTATAGCTGTTAGAACAATATACAAGCTTCCTTTTCAGACTAGATGAGAGATTCTACAAATGATGGTGAATTCTCTATCCAAACTACAAAGTCTGAAATAGTTTTAGCATATTTAGCTAGTACGTGGGCAACCTGATTAATTTCTTCTGACATGCTGCAACTTGAAACCTCTAAACCTTTTACTCATCCGCTTTACAGACTATAATAAGCCCTATTATAGAATGATCCAAATTTAATCTGTGTTGTACAACGCATATTGTTAATCAAGAGTCTCCTTCTACTGACGAGATGCCTAGGGCTTGCACGAACAACAGTGCTTCTTGGAGGGCTAGACATTTTGCTGTATATGAATCAACCAACTTGGGTTTCCTAGATGATAATAAAGCTAGCACCTTTCCTGGCTTATCACGAACAGCTACCCCTATGCCAAAAGCAGAGGTTGAACTTGAAGTGAACAAATTAACAAGGAAATTCACCTTCACAAAGCCATCTTTTGCAAGGGGTCACCAACAGTGAATTTGAACATTTATATTGCATGACGTCAAAAAAAACTGTTATATTTTATTTATGAATTAGCTAAATTTATAATTTTATAAACTTATTATTTTTTATTAAGTATATTATTTAGCTATAATGTTAAAAAATATATAGTAATGGAATTCAAATGAAAAAATACATATAATTTGAAAATTTTAATTGACAATTTCAAAATCAAATGTCAAGATTTGTTATTGATGTTCATGAGCACTGAATAAAAATTATACAAACAAATTATATGCACTCTAAAATATATGGTGCTAAATTAAAAATCTTATATAAATATATAATTTTAATAACTACATATTAAAATGATTTACGAATAAATATTTAATTTAAAATTTTATTATTATCGAATAATAAATAAACATTAAAATGATTCATTAAACAACGAGTTTTAAATAAATTTTAAACAAATTTATTTGCAAACTTAAACGAGCTAACAACACATCTATCCGTGATCATGTGTTAAAATTAATGAACAAATATAAACATCTAAAAATCGAACATATTAACGATCACTTTATTTAAATATATATTTAAAAATATTAAAAATGTCCAAAGAAAGACCCAAGGGTTGTGGCTCAGTTAGCAATACAAGCTGAGTTTGTGGGAAGAGCTCTCGGGTTCGACTCTCACTAAATATATCTATGGGGAGGGGTGAAGAGCCTTAATTATGACTAAACCCCGAACAAAATTAATCTCAGACCGTTAAAATGGATGAAGAAACCTGTGATCTACACAAAAAAAAAATGTCCAAAGAAAGGAAATGATATAAAAGTCGAGGATATTTTTAGATGTCTAGCAGTGTGAAAAGCCCAAAGCCCAACCCAAGGCGGAAATGCAAAGCCTAAAAACCCTAGCTGAGACCCCAATCATACTCACTTTCTCAACGCACTTCGTCGTCACCTACTATAAATAGGGCATATACATTTTTGAGAGAGTTCTCAAAATCTCCATCTTATTTCTTCCACACGCCGCTTCGCTCTGTCTCTCAGGTTTGCTCTTTTACTTTTCATTTTATCAAGACCTGTACTGATTGAGATCCTTATATAATCGTTTCTCCTTGCTTTTAATCTTTAAATCTTGATTTCATTTTTATTTCTTCGATGTTATGGGAAGTTTAAATCCGTTTGGTTAGTAAATCTTTCATTTGCTTGCCTCTAGAAAAACTGTTGGATGTTTTTAACTTTTGGGGTATTGATTATTCGAAATATATGTATTGATCTAATTTGATATCAGATTTTGAAATATTCATTTTTTTATTGGATGAGTTTTTGGTTTTTGAGACTTTGCTTGTTCTTACGCTAACTCTGTATATGCCCTATTTAGAAGATTGAGAATTGTGTTTTTTGTGCGCTGGTCAGGTTTTAATAGTTCGGGGCTTTCTAAAGACAGCTCAAGATGGTGAGTTGTCTGAATATCTGTGTTTTCTTATAGCTGTTCTGTTTTTTGGTTTTTAATTTAAGTTTTTGCTGTGTCCCTTTTTTTATGTGAGTTATGTTGGATATGTTACAGGTGAAGTTTACAGCTGAGGAGCTCCGGGCTATTATGGACCGTAAACACAATATTCGTAATATGTCTGTTATTGCCCATGTGGATCATGGTATGTTTTTTACGTTCATGTTTGTTATCAGTGAACCTGATATTGAAAGTCAATTTTGTTTGAGTAAATTTATGAATTACATCTGTGAGAGATTTTTGATAAGATAGTAGTAATATGTGCTAGTAGCCTCTATGAAAATTATGCTAGATTAGTTGCAAATTAGCACCCAGTTTTGTTTGTTACTGTGAAAACTCTTCACTTGATGATTTACAAGTGTTAATACAAGTTATTGTATGAAAATTATGCTAGATTAGTCGCAAATTGGCACTCAGTTTTGGTTGTTACTGTGAGAACTCTTCACTTGATGATTTACAAGTGTTAATACAAGTTATTGTATGAAACTCATGCTAGATTAGTCGCAAACTGGCACTCAGTTTTGTTTGTTACTGTGAAAACTCTTCACTTGATGATTGACCAGTGTCAATACAAGTTATTGTGCTGTTGTAAAGTGCTGGGTTTTTTGGCGTTAGTTCTGATATAGGTTTTGTGATATGCAGGGAAATCTACTCTTACTGATTCTCTTGTGGCCGCTGCTGGTATCATTGCACAAGAAGTTGCTGGTGATGTTCGTATGACAGATACTCGTGCTGATGAGGCTGAGCGTGGTATCACTATAAAGTCTACTGGTATCTCTTTGTACTATGAAATGTCTGATGAATCTTTGAAGAACTACAAAGGAGAGAGGCAAGGGAATGAGTACCTCATCAATCTTATTGATTCCCCTGGGCACGTTGACTTTTCATCGGAGGTCACAGCTGCTCTTCGTATTACTGATGGTGCCCTTGTGGTTGTTGACTGTGTTGAAGGTGTCTGTGTGCAAACGGAGACTGTCCTCCGTCAAGCTCTTGGAGAAAGGATCAGGCCTGTCTTGACTGTTAATAAGATGGACAGGTGCTTCCTTGAGCTCCAGGTTGATGGAGAGGAGGCTTACCAAACATTCCAGAGAGTGATTGAAAATGCTAATGTCATCATGGCCACCTATGAAGATCCTCTTCTCGGTGATGTTCAAGTCTACCCTGAGAAGGGGACAGTTGCATTCTCTGCTGGTTTGCATGGTTGGGCATTTACCCTGACCAATTTTGCTAAAATGTATGCCTCAAAGTTTGGAGTCGATGAGGCAAAAATGATGGAAAGACTTTGGGGTGAAAACTTTTTTGATCCAGCTACCAAGAAGTGGACCACCAAGAACACTGGCTCTGCCACCTGCAAGCGTGGATTTGTTCAATTCTGTTATGAACCCATCAAGCAGATCATCAACACTTGTATGAATGACCAGAAGGATAAGCTATGGCCCATGTTGCAAAAGCTTGGTGTCACCATGAAGTCTGATGAGAAGGACTTGATGGGGAAGGCTCTAATGAAGCGTGTAATGCAGACTTGGCTCCCTGCAAGCGATGCTCTCTTGGAAATGATGGTCTTTCACCTTCCCTCTCCTAGCAAGGCTCAGAAATATCGTGTTGAGAACTTGTACGAGGGTCCTCTTGATGATATCTATGCCAATGCTATCAGGAACTGTGATCCTGACGGTCCTCTTATGCTCTATGTTTCAAAGATGATTCCAGCTTCTGACAAGGGCAGGTTCTTTGCTTTTGGTCGTGTCTTTTCTGGCAAAGTCTCAACTGGTTTGAAGGTCAGGATCATGGGTCCAAACTATGTCCCTGGTGAGAAGAAAGACTTGTATGTTAAGAGTGTACAAAGAACTGTTATTTGGATGGGAAAGAAGCAGGAAACTGTTGAGGATGTGCCTTGTGGTAACACAGTAGCCATGGTTGGTTTGGATCAGTTTATCACAAAGAATGCTACTTTGACTAATGAGAAGGAAGTTGATGCCCACCCAATTCGTGCCATGAAGTTCTCTGTCTCTCCTGTCGTCCGTGTTGCTGTTCAGTGCAAGGTTGCATCTGATCTTCCCAAACTTGTTGAAGGGTTGAAGCGATTGGCTAAGTCTGATCCTATGGTTGTCTGTACCATTGAAGAGTCAGGAGAGCACATTGTTGCTGGTGCAGGAGAACTCCACCTTGAGATCTGTCTCAAGGATTTACAAGAAGATTTTATGGGTGGTGCTGAGATCATTAAATCGGACCCTGTGGTGTCATTCCGTGAGACTGTCCTTGAGAGGTCTAGCCGGACTGTGATGAGTAAGTCTCCTAATAAGCACAACCGTCTGTACATGGAAGCTCGGCCCTTGGAGGAAGGTCTTGCTGAGGCCATTGATGATGGGCGTATCGGTCCAAGAGATGATCCTAAGGTTCGTTCCAAGATCTTGGCTGAGGAGTTTGGTTGGGATAAAGATCTTGCTAAGAAGATTTGGTGTTTTGGCCCTGAGACCACTGGTCCTAACATGGTTGTTGATATGTGTAAAGGAGTTCAGTACCTTAATGAAATTAAGGATTCTGTTGTTGCTGGATTCCAGTGGGCGTCAAAGGAAGGTGCAATGGCTGAAGAGAACATGAGAGGTATCTGCTTTGAAGTCTGTGATGTGGTTCTCCATGCTGATGCTATCCACAGAGGTGGTGGTCAGATAATTCCAACTGCTAGGAGGGTTTTCTATGCTTCTCAGCTTACAGCCAAGCCAAGGCTTCTTGAGCCTGTTTACTTGGTGGAGATCCAAGCCCCTGAGCAGGCACTTGGTGGTATTTACAGTGTTCTTAACCAGAAGCGTGGACATGTCTTCGAGGAGATGCAGAGGCCTGGCACTCCACTTTACAACATCAAGGCTTACCTTCCTGTCATCGAGTCCTTTGGGTTCTCTGGCACTCTGAGGGCTGCAACATCAGGACAGGCTTTCCCACAATGTGTGTTTGACCACTGGGATATGATGTCATCGGATCCATTGGAACCTGGTTCCCAGGCAGCAGGCCATGTTGCTGAGATCCGCAGGAGGAAGGGATTGAAGGAGCAGATGACCCCACTCTCTGATTACGAGGACAAGCTGTAAACTAGAGTTGGGAGAGTATGATTGTACGGCGTGTTTCTGCTGCAAGTTAGTTTTGTTTTTTTCCTCTTACATTCTGTTAGTAGTTGTTTTTTGGGTGCTCTCACCCATCTATTATCCAAGGACCTTTTTAAATGCTTTTTACAATGGACTCGAAATTGTTCTATGGTTTAACATTTTTCTATGTTCTGAGGAGGATTTTTATTTGACACTCTGGTTATGTTAAAGTCATAATTTTGATCTTCAAATGTCTTTATGAGTTATTTAAAATGCTGAATTCTGATAGATTATGTAGAACCGGTGCTCCTTCGACAGCAATTAGGAAGCTTTGTTTAGTTTAGATTAGCAATTTTAAACACGGGAACATGAAAATGAAAAAAAATTGTTCCGAGTGTTTTTTTTTGGTTAAAAAACTTGAGTTTGAGAAAACTTTTTTCATGTTTAGTGATATCAATATAAATTTTAGCCGTGTATTGTTTGTGAATTTTATTTTTACATGAATAACATTAGAGGCGTTTATGGATTATTTTGAGTTCAGTTCTAGTTTAGACTATATATAAGCTTGAGTTTTGTAACAAAAAAAAAGTTAGGTTCGGTCAGCAATTTGGGTTTGATTTTGTCAAAGTTTGTTTTTTTTATTTTTTCATGTAAATTCGGGTCGGGCCTAATGTTATTTTATTTTATTTTAATTTATTTTTATTTTATATTTCTTTTAAAGTTTAATTTTATTGGTCAAAATTTGAATTTTCATTTTCATATTAAATATATATAATAGTGTTTATAAATCAATATAATTTTATATACATACAATTACATTACTCTTATTTGAAAAAATTACTTTTAATTATGCTCAAATTGTGTTGGGCTTGAGTTTCCAAGCGTAAAGTTCAGATTCAATCCAATTTTTGATGGGGTTTAAAAATTTTTGTCCAATACCTCCCAAAAATCGAACGGATTTTTGGATTTTATGGGGCTCTTGGTTGATTTATTTAACACATGTAAGACAAAAATCCCCTTCCACTTCCACCTCTCTCATCCCAAGCTTCTTTAAGAGCCAGAGACTCGCAATGAATCGATCGACAGAAAATGGTTTCTTAACTAACAGTAATGCTAGAACTTCCCCTTTATCATCTAAGCAACTCCAACACTCATTCCCTCTGCTTTGGTAAAAATCACTGCATCATAATTAACTTCGACAACTCACGCGGATGGCCTCTAACAAATTTGCTTCTGCTGTGTAATCAATTGTCTGACATTGAATGCATTCAACATAGACACGTAATCCTCCCTCAATAACTCTGCCATTGCAATAATCTCCTCCGGAATTTCCGTCTTGCTCCATGAAAAATTTCATTCCTTGCAGTCCATAACCACCAGATTAATATCCTCCATTCAAAGCTGTTCTGAAGACTTACCTGTCCACAACCTTGGTATCCATGGGACCTGCTTTATGCGAATAGATCTGCCATTACCAATCCTTCACTTTAATCCTATCTTTAAAAGACTCAATCATTCACAAATACTTTTCCATGTGAGGGATGAAGACTTGCTCACCTTTGCATCCACAAAAGAACAAATGGAAAATACGTGGCTTTCAAGACTATAACACAGAGAATCATTACTTTGGATCATTCTCCAACCTTGCTTGGCTAGCAAAGCTAGATTAAATGTATTTAAACATTTGAAACTTAAACCACCATGTTATTTTGGTAAGCACAACTCTTGCCAAGACATCCACTCAGCACCTTTTCCATTAGCCCATGCTTCTACCAAAACCTACTCATTAGTTTGCTTAATTCTAGACAGAATGATGCAGGAAGCTTCAAGACACTTATTGCAAATGTTGGTATAGATTAAGCTACTGCCTTGATTAATATTTCCTTTCCTGCTTGGGAAAGGATCTTCTCCTTCCATCCCTCAATTCTCTACCGTATTCTGTCCTCTAACCCAACAAATTGTCGTTTTTTGCTCTCCCAACCATAGGTGGAAGTCCCAAATACTTCTAAGTTATTAATAGGCTGCATCTTGAAGAGCCTATTAATTTCATCCGTCATCTCAAATACTATAAAATACACATGATTTCTCAAAATTAATCGACTGTCCTGAAGCCTTAGCATAGCTATCCAATAACCTAGATAAATACATGCAATCCTGCATGTTAGCCTTATAAAAGAGTAGACTATCATCAGCAAAAAATAGATGAGTAACAGATGAACCACCTTTACTTGCTTTTAACCCACAAAACTTCTGTTCTTGTGCTTTGAACGATAAACTTGATAAACCTTCTGCACATAAGAGAAATAGATATGGTGACCAAGGGTCGTGTCTTAAGCCACTTCTTGGTTTAAAATAACCATGTTGATGCCTATTCAAGATGATTAAGAATGAAACAGAGGAAATACATCTCATAATTTTCTCCACCATACAGGAAGCAAACCCCAATCTTTACATTACTGCTTCAAGAGATATCTATTTCACTCTATCATAAGCCTTACTCATACGTAGTTTTAAAGCGCACCATCCATCTAGTCCAGCTTTTTGATTCTTCATTTTATGAAGCATCTCGCATGCAATAAAAAATTATCAATCATCAAGAGGCAAAAGTATTTTGTGCTAATGAGACTACTGTAGGAACAACTTTTTTAAGCCTATTTGTGATCGTCTTCGAAATGATTTTATATAGAACATAACATAGACTAAATGGTTGAAATTTACTCGTATCCTCTGGTTGTTGAACCTTTGGAATGAACACAATGTGTAATTAATTGGAGATAAAGACTCCATACCATTAACAAAACCAATACAATATTCAATGACATCCTGTTTTACAATAGTGGCAAACTTCTGGTAAAATAGTGCTGACATACCATCTGGACCAGGAGCTATGGTTGGAGAAATTTGGAATAGAGCCATCACGATTTCCTCCTCTGTGTAGTCCATTAAAAGCAGCCAATCATTTCATCTCTATTCTAAGCGTTTTTGTCATGTAATGGACAGAAATCTTTGAATCAACGATGAAACTGGTTAGGTATACTGGAATATTCTTGTACGCTTGATGGTCACTAAATCTGGAAATAGAAACTAGGCCGAAGCTCATGATGCTTGGTAGCTCCTTAAGGAATAATCCTTGTAACCGAGACTCTGAGAGCACCATCTTTGTCTCCCATTTGACATCTTCATGGCTCAGGGTCTTCCACAGCTAAAAGATTTATCAATTACGACAGGCATATTTGGCCTTGCAAAAGAAAGTGAAGAAAATTAGATTGTGCTTCATCAATTACAATAATTAATAGTTAAAAGTCTAGTAAATATAGAATATTTCAACATATTGCCTAAGACTGCCCAAATGTTCCTAACTACCGCATTTTATCATTCAACTAGTAGCAAAGATGCAAGCTCAATTAAAGATTCAAGGTACTTGTAGTTGATTCTACCTTCGTTTTTCTTCTCTCATATTTTTGTTTGGTGTGATAGCTGTTGATTAAATGATTTCTCCTAACATAAACACTGTGCATATTGTTCTGTTCTGAATCTCTACATAGGTTATATTTGATTAATTTTCATTTTTGTATTTGTTCAGTTCTAAAATTTTTCCTTTTAAGAGGAAAGATGAGATGAGATTACAGGGAAAACTGTCAAATAAAAAGCCACTGCATTTATCGTCCTTCAAAAAACATGCACAAACGCCGTAGGAAATTATTGTTTTCACTTGCGAGATGATGAATAGCAGCCATATTGAACATTAAGAATCAGCTTCTAAAGGAAGAGTAAAAATTATTCAGGCAGTACGACATATGGTGATTGAAGGCAACTGTTTCTTCACATTTTATCTATTCATATTCATGATGAGATTATTGGAGCATATTCAATAATATAGATCAACATATTTGATGATATTGAGCCCTGTAATACACCTATAGCCGCACAGTCAATATCAAAGTATCTATATTGAGAACTATGATTTTGCAGAAACTATACCTCAATGACGTGGGTAAGACCAAGCAATGCATTTCACAATAGAGAATGAGGTATTTCAGCTTCAAGGTGGATACTGCCACTCAAATTTGATGATGCTGCAAAATTTGAGAATCTTTATCTACCTGACATGGAGATAATATAGAAATGTTCCAGCCAAGTTGTAGCCCTTTAAAATCTTCTTCAGGAATAATTGAACGCAGGAGACTGAGTTATGACTTCACACCTGTGGTCACTCAGAATCTGATGCAATTGAGCTACCTAAAGATTTTTAATGTTTAGCGTTGGAGCAAATCATTGGTGAGGATATTTTTGGCATCATAATTGCAGGCCATCTTTAACCTATATGCTTCCCAATATAACTGAAAATCAATTATAAACTATATAAACTCTTTCCCATTAGCTGTTGCTCATTGTTGACAGTTACAGTTAACTCCAATAAGCTAGCAGCACTTGCCCTGTACTAAGTGCCCACAAACCATTCTCTGAAAGCTGAAATTTGCAATGTGTCAAGTCAATGAGGAACCTCCAGAAGATAGCACAGCTTGGTAGTTCCACTAACCAGCAATCTTTCAGTTGCTCTAATTCACATGGCAGCATACTAACATAAGAGCAGTGAAAGCTAAGATCTCAAGTTTGTTTACCCTTTCCCAACAATGAGAAGTTATCAAACCAGTAATATTCCAAGTACAGAGTTTGAATATTTGTCAGAAAGTGAAGTTCTTCTGGTACCAAGAACTGGTAATACACTTTCATTGTCAGTAGAAGTGCATTAGGTGAGAAGCTACCAGCAAGAGCTAAAGTCTTTAGGGATTTCATCCACTCCAAAAAATGCATTTCACACTTTGCACTCAATAGCATTAATTCAAGATTTGGACAAGAAGATCATTTCCCGTAAAGGAAATATTTGAATAACACCCAAACTTTTCACTCCTAAGGCACTCCTATAACTCAAGGCCAACTTTTACCATCAAGAAATTCTCTCCTTTTGATGCCATCAATGGGCATAATGACAAACCACATCATGCATTTTCACATATTGTTTCTCATCAATGTCCAATAATAAACCAACTGATTTTTGTAGTCAAGGAACGTAAGATCTTTTTGTAATCCTCATCCAATTCACTCTTCAACACTAATTTCATAATCTTCTAGAAAAAGAGAGTAAAATAGGAATCATGGCCTAGTTTTTCTGCCTTTAAAATAATCATAATTAAGCTTAAGAGATTTGTAGATATCTTCATGCCTTTTGCACTATCTATAAGGGCAAAGGGCAATTATTCACAATAATAAATCTAGAGGATGACTTCTATATTTATACAAAGATATGTTTGAAGTGATCCATGTTATAGAAATGGATAACTAAGAAGTTGGCAAAAGAGAGCTTTGAGTAGTCAAGGTATGGTTAGAAGACTTGAGGAAAAGCAAGAAATACAGAAGTAGACAATGAGAAACTCTTATTCAAAAGAATTTTGCAACTGCCGTTATCTTCACCAAATGAAAAGCCTATGGCTCTCTCCTTATCATCACCAAATGGAATGCCTATGGCTATCAGGTAAAATCTTTCCAAATATCATCAAGTATCACTTGAACCTCCATTTTAGTTTTTAATGTTCTCAGCCATAAACATTCTGCTTTTCCTTCTTCAGTCTCTTCTTGTCTTCCCAACACCTCCCATTCCATGTACTCCAATCATGCTCACATCATCATCCTCCAAGGCCACGATAATTTGATTCAAAACAAATGTTGAAGACTTGGATGAAATAAAGTCTCCAAAGGTAAAGCACCTTTTTTCTAGAAGAGAAGTAAGGTGGCCTACTAGTTCAAATTTACCAGTCTTTTTTCGCTTGATAAGAGAAAGTGTCATTTTTGCCAGTTTCCCAATTAACCGAAACAGGCAGCCCCTGGATGGACACTGAAAAGAACACTTCTTACATTCTTCAATTTCATTTTCCAGACTCTGCACATCTGCTAGGATTCTGTTTGCATCCACATCATCCTCAATTTCTTCAGCATGCCTTCTAGTCCTTTCAACATCATTTCGCAAGCATTGTAGAGGCAATACTAGAATTTCCTTCTGTTTCTCGAGATCCTCAACAATGTAACTAAAACGGAACATATAACATAGTTGATGCATCACCGGATACACCAAGTATTCTGCAGTCTTTGAACAGATGGAGCTACCAATTTCAGCCATTTCCTGACATCTGAAAAAAAAAACCAGTGAAAAGAAAATAATTATAAAAAAAGAGAGGGGTTGAAGAAGACAAACAACAAGGATAAAAGATATAAAAAATTTATCCACTTACCATGCTTGTGCACCACAGATGAAGAGATTGCTCCTAGATCAATTGAACATCTAGAAAGAGCCCCCTTCACGGTTGTGCTACAGCTGTAGATAACATTCAACAAGAGTATCAATGCCAGTCCAATAAATTTCAATAATTTTCAGAGATATGCTGATTTTTTAACTGAAACCTCAACATAATTTCCTTTATCAAATAAAAACAGCTGTTCCGATTTGATCAAGATAATCAAAGACTTGGATATTCAGCTATGCTATAAAACTGCATTCTTTTGAAGATTTCTTATTCCCTGAATCTAACAATATCTAAGCTCAACAGATTATTATGCTAAAACTGTTTACAAGACAATCCCTCAAAATAGACCACTGAATAATACAAGATAGCATTGCTTTTTCAAGTGAATTTGTGATGTCAACTGCAAATCAATCTTTGAAATCAATACGTAAAAGTATACAAACAACCATACAAGACCTAATCCACAGTTGCATTTCACTAGTAAAAATAAAAATAAAAACAGAAAAAGAAATCATTTCTTTCACCTAAAAAAATAAATAAAAATATTGCTTTTAACTTACCTCCCTGATCTCTTCAATCATCAAATAGATGTTTGCCAAATGGAAATTCTAAACCAGAAAATGGGTTTGGATTAAACAGATCATACTGACATCCTGTTAAAAGCTTCGAAATCTTTGATAGCACTTCAGTCGGTAAGGAAGTAGTTCTACCCGAAGACTTTCTTTTATGGTATGTTTTCTCTCTTTAATTACTTTATTTCCATGCGCTGGCACACTGTCATTTTTAGGGTTTGTTTGTGTTCTGGTTTAATAGTAAAATATCACTCAATGAGGCATTTGCTTAGTAGCAAGAAAGAAGTCTTGAAATTTTGAGCTATTAGGTTCAAGTCTCACCAAGTATGAGCTTGAGTTAACCTAGTTATTTACTAATTTGTTTAATTTGTTATAGTTATTTACTAGTTTATCTAATTTGAGTAATGTGATTTTCATAGTTTCCTGTTCATGGAATGTAATATGCTAATTGTGATTGTAACTTTCTAATGAAAATGTACTACTAAAAAAAATAGTAAATATCCCTTTAATTTTTTTTTCACAAAATAAATATAAACTTTAACATTTTATTACATAAAAATCAGTATATAAATTTTTATTTTATTATAAATAAGCCCTCAACCTTTCGAAATCATGTAATTAAGTTCAATTTTATTAAATGATACTAACTTTCATTAAATTGCATATGTGACATGCATGTGGCAACTAAGCTATTTACATCAGCTTCTACGTGGGATGTCGAAATGACTATTAGTGTCATATATCAAATTTGAACTTAACTGCATCATTTTGAAAGGTTGAGGTTTATTTATAATAAAATAAAAATTTATGAACTGCTTTTTATACGATAAAACATTAAGAATTTATATCATTTTATTCAAAAAGTTAAAGGTACATGTGGCTATTAAGCTTTTGTCTTTTTATTTATGGAAAATAAAAGAATAAATTACATCATAATGCGTGAATTTTGGGTAATAAGTTGTTTTGATACTTAAGAGTTTAAAAAATATCATAATGATCATTAAATAATTCTTCTATAACAATCGATATTTACCATATCAATTGTTGTCTCTTTTCATAAAAGATTAAATCTAAAATGTCACAGTCTGAAATATCATATATTTTACTAAATTCACATATATAAACACATAAAGATTGGGCTCGTCCACAGTGTCACTTAATTTCCAAATAAAAATTCTATTATTTAAATACAAAACCCTAGATACAAAATTTACAGAAATTCATTTACAAGAAATTTACATCCCAAGTTTATTATACATAAAGTAGTACTGTACAAAAATCTGAATACATAAAATAAATCAAGTATACCTAAACGAATTAGTAAAATCACCTGAGGAATACCGACAATTAGGTCCTCCAGTAAAGCAAACCCAAACTTATTGCAAGTAATCTAGGAGTGAAAAATAAAAGGGTGAGCGAATGTGCTCAATAAGGAATATCTATATGAAAGCTGATATAACATATCATATATGCAGATTTCATAAATAGATATTCATACAAACACATGAATTTAAAATATGAAATAAATCTGGCACGATCTAATAGGAAGGATACTATAGTGGGTTGGGTAACGATATGGAATATGAGAGGTACTTTGAAGTACCTTTCGTGTTCTGGTATCCAAAGCTACTATAGGGAATTCATTTGGTTTAATTAAATGACAAATTCAAATATAATTCCAATGTTTTGAAAAATAAACCTCCTTATTATAGAAATTAAACAATTTCTCCGTAAACAGTATAAATCATATTTATAGCAATTTCTAACAGATAAATCAATTAAATGATTTCACAAAATATCATATTCGTATTACGGAACATAGAATATGAATAAACTGAAATCATAAATATATCAAAACTGGGAGTGCCTAAATCTTAGTTAACCAGGGATTTATCACCCCTAGTATACTTTTAGTGGAGATTAAGCTACACACAATAGACATATGCACTATAATAGATGTATGGCCATAGTCAGGGTACCACAGTATGTACACTAGCCAGGTGATACCTGTGGGAGCTGGACTATTGGGCTAGAGTCAACAGCAATCAGAACAGAATGAAAATGCATGTACCCGCAGATAGCTACGGAGCCACAGTCTCAAAATATTTAAATAAATATCTCAGAGTTGTTTATGGAGATAAATTAAATGAAACATATTTTAAATAAATTCATACAATCAAATAATCTCAAAATCATATAATTAATTATATTATTTCACAAAACATAATATCAAAACAATATTTAACCTTGCAAATATTCAATATAAATTCCATAATGATAAAAATATTCCAACACAAATAAATCTATAATTTATTAGCAAATTTAAGGCATATAATGAATTTGTGATTTAATTATATAAATTTATTTCTAAGAATTCAAAATCAACCTTATAAAAATCAATTTCTCATATTTCAAAATGATAGTTTTGAATATTATGGGTTACTTTAGAAAATTTTCAGCAGCATAACAGTTTATTCAAACCTAACCCCTCATACATAAAAATCCAACTTCAAACCACAATTCACAATTCCAATATTCAATCCAAAATATTTACTTAAATTCCACAAATTGCAATTTCCATCAAATCATGCAACGTTATATCCCTACGTTTCATACAAATATCCCTTACCTATTAATTTCTCGGTAGACGTCTCGTCAGCATCGGTAGTACCCTCGATTTAGATGCTGCAAATTATTGTTTAAACTCGATATATTCACTATATTTTATCTAAAAGAATATTTAACTATCTAAATATGAATGCATTATCTATAAAAATTCTCTAAATGCAGTCTAATTTCTATTGGTGCAAAATTGTAACTTTTGCTACACAACTCTGATTTCGATTTCAATTACACCTAAATTTCAGAATAATTTATACATTATTTTAGGACCTAAATTACATTGAAATAAGCAATACTTCATCCTCCCCTTCATGATGCCGAATTGCTTTTCTTTCTCACAAAATTTATATTCTTCAAAATTAAATTTCCTTTTTAATCCTAAATTAACTCTATCAATTTCCTACACCATTTCCACATAATTTGCACATTAAATGACATGAAATTCTAGCCCTTCTTGCCATGACCGAACCACCCTTCATTGCCCAACATGTTCATCTTCCTCTATTTAAGCTAAACTAAGCTTAATTTCAAGCTTTTCATGATTCCTACATTATTTCCATAACAATTTTTCATCAAAACACATCATAGGCATGGAGAATGGTGGTGGTCGAAACCCTCATGTGTCCCCTTACATGATTCTTGCATGATTCAAGCTTAAGGAAGCATGGACACATCATGAACACTGTATTTAGCTTGAATTTCATGAAAAAATAAAGTTTTCTATCAAGCTTACCTTGGCCGAACACCTCTAGGATATCCACACCTCTCTTTTTGGCTATTTTGGCAAGTGATTTTGGTGTTGGAAGATAGAGGAAGATAGTAGAATAATTTTGGTGAAGGAAGTATTTGATTTTGGTGTGATTTTACTAGGTTTTTTCTCACTTTCTCTCTCCTTACCCAGGTCACGTTAATGGAGGAAGAGTGCTGGCTGGTTGCTGCCAAATATGGAAGAAGATGAAGCTATAAAATTCATTTAAATGATATTTTATGTGCAAAATTTCCATTTTACCTTTATACTTAAAGATTTCTTCCAAATTTGCCCCAAAATTTTGACTTTGTTGAAAACAGTCTGTCTAACCTCCAAAATATTTTATTTAATGATAAAATCAACTCTATTTAGCTTGCTCTAATGTTTGGTGAGGCTTTTATTGAGGTTCGGTTACTGGTTTGGGTGAAATTACTAAAATACCTCTAACTGTAAAATCGCATAAATTTCTGCTTTTACCTCTAGTTATAAAATTATATTTTATGAGAAATTATTTAGTATAAACAATAGGTCAAAAGTCTTCTTGGTTTGACCATTATTTTCGAAAATTCTGACGGCTTATGACTAAACCGCCATTTTTTAAATTGTTGCGCATTTTTCAAAATATGCAAAAATATTTGAGATTAAGGCTAGAACTCTTACCATCATATTTTTCGGCCCTAAACATCGAATCTCTAAAGTTTCACCTTCTTTTAGACCTCCGGGAATTGGTGGGGCCCATTTACTATTTAACTGTAAACCTAAGATAAAATCACATATGAATTAATTGTAATTATTCCATAATTCTCAATTATTTAAATACAATTAAACAGTACTATAATTTACAAAGTCTCACATTTCCCCCCACCTTAAGAAATTTGGTCTTCTAAATTTGATTGGACTCATTCGACAAACAACTTAGGATACTTCTCTCTCATCGGCTCTTTAGCTCTTTGGTAGCTTCCTCTCTGGTATGGTACTGCCAGAAAACCTTAACCAGAGGTATCGTCTTCGACCGTAACACCTTATCTTTCTTATCCAAGATCCATATCGGTCTTTCCGTATAACTCATATCTTCTTTGATCTCCAGCGGTTCATATCGAATTACGTGAGATGGATTTGGATGGTACTTTTTGAGCATGGATACGTGGAAGACATTGTGTACACCGGAGAGCTCTGGTGGTAAGGCCAACCAATATGCCACATCTCCCACTCGGTCTAATATCTTAAATGGCCCAATATAACGGGGACTTAGCTTGCCTTTCTTTCCAAATCTCATGGTTCCCTTCGAAGGTGAAACTTTCAAGAATACTAGATCTCCCACAAAAAATTCTAATGGTCGGCATCTAAAATATGCATAACTCTTTTACCGACTTTAAGCAATCTTCAACCTATCACATATCAACTGAACATCCTTAGAGGCCTGCTCAATCAAATCGGGAGCTAAAATCTTCTTATCGCCCACTTCTTCCCATGCTATCAGGGAATGACATCATCGTCCATATAATGCTTGGTAGGGTGCCATGCCAATGCTCGAATGATAACTATTAGTATAGGTGAATTCTGCCAGTGGAAGATGATCATCCCAAGAGCCTTTAAAATCTAGTGCACAAGCTCTCAACATATCCTCGAGCATTTGGATAGTGCACTCAGACTGACTGTCAGTCTGTGGATGGAAAGTTGTGCTGAAGTTCAAACAAGATCCCATAGCTTCCTGAAATCTATCCCAAAAGTGAGAAGTGAATCAAGAATCTCTATCAGAAGTAATACTCACTGGAACACCATCCAATCTCACAATCTCTCAAACATACTGATCGATTAAAGCACTCGAAGTATCTGTAGACTTAATAGCCAGAAAGTGGGCGGACTTCGTCAACCGATTTACAATCACCTAGATCGCATCATGATTCCACCTAGTTCTTGGTAAACCTATGATGATATCCATGGTGATGTGCTTCCATTTCCAAGTTGGAATCTGCAAAGGCTAAAGTAATCCTGTCGGTTTTTGATGCTCTACTTTAACCTGCTGGCAGGTGAGACATCTAGCAACAAACTCCACAATGTCTCTCTTCATATTAGGCCACTAGTACACCTTACACAGATTCTGACATCTTGTTGCCGCTCGAATGCAAGGTGTACTTAGAACTGTGTGCCTTTGCTAAAATCAACTCCCTTAGCTGCTTATTTTCAAGAATACAGATCCTGTTCTAGAACCTCATAATGCCATCAGTGTCGACCATATAGTCTGACTGAACTCCCAACTACAACTGATTGGCAATTTCAATGCAACTCGGATCCTCCCTCTGAGCATTTTTGATCTGATCCATCAGTCCGGGTTTATTTGAAAATTAGCCACTAATCTATACCTTTCAGAAGGAGAAATATCCAAACTGAGGCTCACAAACTATTCTAACAGCTCGTATTCCCAAACCATCATATAGGATACCATCCTTAAACGCTTTCTGCTCAGTGCATCAGCTACCACATTAGCCTTCCTCGAATGATAAAGTATCTCGCAATCGTAGTCTTCTAGCAGCTCCATCCATTTGCGTTGCCTCATATTTAACTCTTTCTGCGAGAACAAATACTTTAAGCTTTTATGATCAGTAAATATCGAGAATCTCTCACCATATGGTAGTGCCGCTATATCTTCAAAGTAAACACCACGACGGCAAATTCCAGGTCATGTGTGAGATAATTCCTCTTGTGATCCTTTAGCTGACCAAACCCATAAGCCCAAGAGTCCAAATATACAAGAATTTCAAGGTTGGAACAATTGGTTGTCGACTTCATAGTGACATATAATGTTGATAGAGCTAAAGCGGCATCGCCAGAAGTAACACTGTTAGCTTTAAATTGCCATATATATTTTGAAATGACAAAAACTTAAGTAAGCTTTAATGTTCTAATTCATATTGTAAATTTGCCTTATCACACATGATTTTCTCAATGCATTTTAAGTGATCATATCAAACATTAAGACCATGATTTAATGATACAACCTTATTGGTCTTAATTCTTTATAAATGTTTTGAATATTTTAGAAAATCACTTAATGAATTTTTAGACAATGTTTTCATCAAAGAAAGTCAAGAAAAACTCCCACAAAAGTGCCAATATGTTTTGGGTTGAATTAGGATCAAAGACCACATCATTTCTAACCCAAAAGTGCAGGAAAAACCCTTTCTGGAAGAATGGGATCGATCCCCTAAGGAAAGGGATCGATCCCTTTTTGGCAGATTGCCCCGGAAGGCTAGATTGAAGAAAAGGATCGATCCCTTTGGTAAAAGGATCGATCCCTTTATGTCAGAAAGTCCCCAACGGCTATTTTCTGTGAGAAACAACAGCTACTTTCTGTTTTGGCTCCAACCAACGTCCACAAACCATCCAATGGACTATAAATAGAGGCTTAGAAGCTGAAGCAACCAAGAGGAACTACTCAATCAACTCCAATACTCATTTTCCTCAAATCCTCAAGCCTCAACAACAAATCAAGAGCTACAAAGTCTTCATCTTCCATCATTCTCATATTCTTTGTATAGAGTAGCACAAATCTTGTATAGGCTTTATCCTTGTGCTTAAACATTGTAATCCCTTGCCTATCTAGAGGCCTTTCTTTGATTACACAAGTTGTAAACACATTCAATCCTTGTAAAAGGGGAGGTTTCTCTTTAGCCTAAGAAAAAGAGGGAGGTTTCTCTTTAGCCTAGAAAAAGAGGGAGAAGAGGTTTCTCTTGAGCCTAGAAAAAGAGAGAGGTTTCTCTTGATCCTTGAAAAGAGGGAGTGTAACACAAATTCAAGTTAGTGAATTTGGGGAAAATCCTTGGGAGCGTCTCAAGGTAGAGGACGTAGGCAAGGTAGCCGAACCTCTATAAATCGCTTGTGTAAATCTCTCTTTCCCTACTCTCTTTACTTGCAATTATATTGTGCTTATTGAATTGAATTTATATTGCATGCTTGAGTAGCCTAGAGAACTTAGAAAATATCAATCTAAGCTAGAGAACTTAGAGGAATCGCAAAACGAACCTAAGGTTAGTTAAAAACCGATTCACCCCCCTCTCGGTATAGCCTATAGACCCAACAATTGGTATCAGAGCTTGGGCTCGAGATTGATTTAGACTAACCTCTATCGAGCAAAACGATCATAAATGGCTCTAGGTGATGATTTTGAGACTAGCTCACAAACTTTAGAAGAATATTCATTTGATGAGCTTTAAGATGCATTTAATGAGCTAAGTGATGAATATAAATCAATGCATGCAAAATATAACAAAAAGTTAAATAAATTTAGAAAAGAGAATGAAATTTTGATGAATACTAATGTTGAGTTGGAGGAGAAAATAAAAGATCTAAGCTCAAAGAATGATGAACTCACCAAGGTGAAATTAGAGCTAGAAAAGAAATTAGAAGACATTAAAGATAAATTGGCAAATCCTAGCTCTTTGACTATTGAGGATGAAAAGGAGAAACCTAGCTCTAGTGAATGCAATGACCATTCTTATGATGATTTACAAAATGCTTTTGATGAGCTAGCTAGTGAATTTGAATGCATGAATTCAAAATACAAGAAAATGATTACAAAACTAGAAATAGAAAATGATGAGTTATTGAATGCCAAGCTTGATTTTGAAAAGAAATTAGAAGAAGCAAATCTAGAAATTAATGAAGTAAATAAAAAGAACTTAAATTTACATAATTCATTTTCTAGATTCTACATGGGTCAACAAAAGCTAGATCATATGTTAGAGACCCAAAGAGCTTTCTTTGACAAAGATGGGTTAGGCTATAATGAAAAACAAAAAGAAACTCATCTTAGGAATTTCTTAGTAAGCAAAAATTCTATGCATGATACATCTCTCACATGCTCACTATGCAATAGGATAGGACACTCTTCACAAGCATGCACATATAGAAAAACCACATTTAGAGGAAGAGTAGTTAGAAAAATATGGGTGCCAAAGCATGCTATGAATAATGATGAATTATGCTTGAAATGAATCCCAAAAGGATCAACAATTATTAACACTAACTCTCATGGACCCAAGAAAATTTGGGTACCAAAACATGCTTAAACTTGTTTGTTGTAGGAGTGTTAGAGCATGGAGTTACAAAGAAACAATGGGGATTGAATGCTCTACACACCTCACGGAGATTGCTTGTGCCAATGAGAAAGAGGAAGAGCTTAAGAACCCATCCTTGGCAAGGTCACAACAATTCTTCAAAAAAATGGCACAAGGTGGATCCAACACATCAAGGCAAAGCACTCTCAAGCAAAGGAGTTTTGTAAGCTTAAATCCTATCTCTTCAAAACTCATTTTTGCTAAAATTATTTATATGTTTTATTGAGGCACTTGGTTGATGATTCTTGATGCATTGTGAGTTGAATGATTGAACAAAAAGGCATGACAAAGATTTTTGATTGTTTGATTATAGTACTTGATGCATTGAATGAAAAGCATGATTTGTGATTTTGAAATGATTATTGGATTTCTACAATTTTAGCAAGTTTGATATGTTTAGATAATATATTTAGTTGCTCAAAAGTTGTCAAATATGTCATATATGCAAAATACCATGTCATGTACATTAATGAAGAACTTGTATGTTGGAAATCATGGCATAATGTTCACAAGTATGATGATTTGATGATATATGTGCTTAAAACCTATGTGAACAAGTGTGTTTTGACATATTTGTGGTATCCAATGCATTGGTTCGGTCAAAATATGCTTAAATCTCAAAATGACCCCCTTTGAGGCCAAATATGCTTTTATTGGTGAAAATCCTTCCAAAATTGCAAAATCTTTTGTAAAATGGTTTTTGATTCATGTTTTTCATTCATACAAGTCCAAAATCATGTTTTACAAATGTTTAAACCATTACTTGGACTTAAAATACTCAAAAACGAAGTTTTGGCACCTCACAAGTTGGATTTTCTGTCAAAAATCTGCAGAACCAGGATGAGGGATCGATCCCTCTACATACAGGATCGATCCTTTTTGGAAAAACATGTAGGAAATTGAACTCTGGAGTTTAGGGATCGATCCCTTTGCTCATAGGATCGATCCCTTTAGGCAATTTATGCCTTTTCTGCACTTTTCATCCGAAATTGAGAAGAACTTTTCATTGTTTTGATATTTTCTTTCTTCTCAACTTAAAATTCATTGTTTTAACTTCTTTTTAATGATCTTTAATGTATGAAAAATCATTTTTCATTGATATCATGGCTCAACTCGAACAATTAATATCATTTCCAACAAATGGTATCACTTTCAACAATCAATATCATTTTTCTTGAACTCACAAGTGCAAAATCATTTTTCTTGTTGAAAACATTCATGAATTGCATAAATCATGAAATAATCTTGAAATATACTTTCAATGAATGCTTAAACATAATTTTGAGATTTATTTCAAGGATTTGTGTATATATTTGAGAATTTGATGAACTTGTGCATAATGACTATTGATCATACCTTTTGTTCATCTTAGTCAAGCATGCTTAGAGAATTTTATCTTATAGCTTGACTCTCATATTCCCATTGAGCATCATGATATAATTCTTAGTGGAAGTTGAATAGTTAAGGTCATATACTTTAATGATAAAATGATTGAAACTTGACCTTATGGATTGATTTTAAATATAAATTCAACAATTGGTAATGGTCATTGGCCTATAATTTGTGATGATAAATGGATCTTAAATGTTTAAATACATGAAACTTTATCATCCTTGTACTTAAAGAACTAGGGTCTTAATGACAACACCAACATTCAAAGATAAATGCAAACTTGAACAAACTTAATATCCATGCATTTATTATTTGAATCTTTCTTTGCTCATAATTGGTTAAGGACTTGAATTGGAAAATGAGCATAGGATTTTTGTGCTTGAAACCATGGAAGAAAATGTGTTTGCTTGAATTCTTTGATTTTTTGAATCTTCCATATGGTATAACTTTGTGAATATGAATATGGATTAATACTTTATGATAGTATGCTAATGTTTAATTAATCTATATGCATATTTGATGGTGTGTGATTGTGTTCTTGCATTTTTAGAATGATTATTTTCTTGACATGAACACACTACACATAAATATTGGATTCATGCACAAAGACTAAGTCAACCATTAGTAACAATTGGTATTAAGATTGAAATAACAATTAGTATCATTGGTAACCATATTTTCAATAATTGGTAAGCCAAAACTAAATTGCCAATTGGTATGAGCTTTAAATTGACAATTCTTCTCATGCTCCTTAGATTGAAATGACATATTGAGAAGAATCCATTTAGGATATTTTTGCATGAAACTCTTGTGTGCTAGAATTTGTAATTAATTGCTATATGTCTTAATTCTATGCACACTCTTGCTTGAAAATCATTTATGAGCTCTTGCATATGATATGTCATCTAATTTCAGCTCATAATCATGATATATTGCCATGCACCTTAGTTGAACCTTGGAGAACAATTGATATACTTAGGTGCTTGCTTAACTTCTTACCAATTGGAACCTTCTTGCAAAATTACTTATCAACAATTGGTATCAAAATTATTTATAAACAATTGGTATAGGAAAATGAGCCTTGTCCTTTGCATGCCTAAACATTTCATACTCTTTGTGAATATTGACTTATTTATTTGTGCTATGAGTCCCATGAACTAACATGTTTCTTGTTGGATGGAGCATTTTTATCTCTTCTCACATAGCCATAATTTTAGGGGGAGCATATATTTTTCTTATTTTTCATTCTTTTTGCTATGACAAAAAGGGGGAGAGATAGGGTGAGATATTAAGGGGGAGAGATAATGAGGGAAAATTCATTTTCAAAACCCATGCTTAGATTAAGGGGGAGCTTTATAAAATCCTGCTTTATTTGAGGGGGAGTATTTTATGAAAGAATTTTCAAAGCAAATTTACATTAAGTTTTGTCATATAAAAAAGGGGGAGATTGTTAGCTTTAAATTGTCATATATATTTTGAAATGACAAAAACTTAAGTAAGCTTTAATGTTCTAATTCATATTGTAAATTTGCCTTATCACACATGATTTTCTCAATGCATTTTAAGTGATCATATCAAACATTAAGACCATGATTTAATGATACAACCTTATTGGTCTTAATTCTTTATAAATGTTTTGAATATTTTAGAAAATCACTTAATGAATTTTTAGACAATGTTTTCATCAAAGAAAGTCAAGAAAAACTCCCACAAAAGTGCCAATATGTTTTGGGTTGAATTAGGATCAAAGACCACATCATTTCTAACCCAAAAGTGCAGGAAAAACCCTTTCTGGAAGAATGGGATCGATCCCCTAAGGAAAGGGATCGATCCCTTTTTGGCAGATTGCCCCGGAAGGCTAGATTGAAGAAAAGGATCGATCCCTTTGGTAAAAGGATCGATCCCTTTATGTCAGAAAGTCCCCAACGGCTATTTTCTGTGAGAAACAACAGCTACTTTCTATTTTGGCTCCAACCAACGTCCACAAACCATCCAAGGGACTATAAATAGAGGCTTAGAAGCTGAAGCAACCAAGAGGAACTACTCAATCAACTCCAATACTCATTTTCCTCAAATCCTCAAGCCTCAACAACAAATCAAGAGCTACAAAGTCTTCATCTTCCATCATTCTCATATTCTTTGTATAGAGTAGCACAAATCTTGTATAGGCTTTATCCTTGTGCTTAAACATTGTAATCCCTTGCCTATCTAGAGGCCTTTCTTTGATTACACAAGTTGTAAACACATTCAATCCTTGTAAAAGGGGAGGTTTCTCTTTAGCCTAAGAAAAAGAGGGAGGTTTCTCTTTAGCCTAGAAAAAGAGGGAGAAGAGGTTTCTCTTGAGCCTAGAAAAAGAGAGAGGTTTCTCTTGATCCTTGAAAAGAGGGAGTGTAACACAAATTCAAGTTAGTGAATTTGGGGAAAATCCTTGGGAGCGTCTCAAGGTAGAGGACGTAGGCAAGGTAGCCGAACCTCTATAAATCGCTTGTGTAAATCTCTCTTTCCCTACTCTCTTTACTTGCAATTATATTGTGCTTATTGAATTGAATTTATATTGCATGCTTGAGTAGCCTAGAGAACTTAGAAAATATCAATCTAAGCTAGAGAACTTAGAGGAATCGCAAAACAAACCTAAGGTTAGTTAAAAACCGATTCACCCCCCTCTCGGTATAGCCTATAGAGCCAACAAACACCACTCCCACCTTAGCCTGTACAGGCACCTCCCGAGCCATAGCCAGCTCCATAGCTTGAGCCTGAGCCCTAGCCACAGGCAGCACCGTTGCCACTAGCTTAGCCACAGCTTGTAGATATTGAGTCCTATTGTAATGTTAATTTAGTGCGATAGTTCAATAAGCTGGATCTTCAAAAATTTAAGGGAGATAAGGATCCAATGGTGGCAAAGCACTAAGTTAATGCAGTAGAGAAGTTATTTAAGTACATGTAGTGTTTTAAGACTGAGAAGGTGGGTTTGGCTATTTTTCTGTTGACAAATGATGTAGAGCATTGGTGGAATTCCACTCAGACGGTATTATTGGCTCAGCATCCAGTGGTGACTTGGACTATATTTTTAGAGGCTTTTTATAGACAGTATATTCCCTGTACTGCATAGAAGAAATTACAGCAAGAGTTTCTAGAGTTGACGCAGAGGAGTATGACAGTATATCAGTATGAGTTTAGATTCATCCTATTGAGCCGTTTCAATCCTCATACCTGGATGAGTGAGGAACACAAGATAGACAAATTTATGGTAGGTTTGAGACCTTTTATCCAAACTCAGTTAGTCACATTTGATATCGAGACTTATGATTAAGCAGTATGTCGGGCTCAACATTGTGAGTAGTTTCATGTTGAAACTAGGTCTCAAGGTAAAGGAAAGGGAAAGAGAAAGTGAAGAGGAGCTTTAAGGATCCATTGGGGAAATGGTAGCTTAAGAAGGCTAAGACATTGGGCATGAAGATTTCAGATGATAAGACAATTAAGTCTGCTTCTATTGCTCCTACTACTAGCTATACTACTACAACCTGATGTGTTCATTGTGGGAGGTTGCATGGTACCCAGCCCTATTATCTACTTACTAGGACCTGTTTTCGATGTGGACAAATGGGGAATATGGTTAGAGATTGCTCGATGTTGAGGGAGGCAGTTTCATTGACAGTACCATCTACAGCTTCAACACCTCCGAAGGAGTCGAAGAAGGTTACACCCTCATAGCTTAGAAAGGCAACAGCAACAGAGAAGGGTAAGAAGGCTGTGACCCAGGGTAGGGTGTACGTGATTGATCAGGAGGCTATTGACACTTCTACTGATGTTATTAAGGGTAAGATTTATATTTTTGATATTTTCGTACTTGCATTATTTGATCTTGATTTTACACACTCTTTTGTGTTACCTGTATGTGCTAGAAGCAGAACCTGAACCTTTAAGGTATACTTTACAGATAAATACACCCTTTAAAGAATCACAAATGACTGATATTGTATATAGAAACTATAAAGTGACAGTAGGAGAGAAGGAAACAACAGCTGACCTAATTTTGTTAAACATGCATGATTTTGATGTAATTTTAGGAATGGACTGGTTAGCTGCAAACTATGTTAGCTTAGACTATTACATTAAGTTTATAACCTTCTCTTGTCTTGAACGTTATACCTTAAAATTGTTAGATAAGTAATGAAAGTAAAATATTTATTACTAAATTGTTTGAGTGTTATGTTGATGTGATTGAAGGATTTATTGCATATGTTGAAGATGTAGAAAAGAAACGTCTGAAGTTGTACGAGATTCTTATGGTTAGGGATTTTCCCGACGTGTTTCTGGATGAACTACTCGGATTACCACTAGATCGGGAGATCAAGTTTACTATTGACTTGGAACCTGGTACAAAGCCTATTTCTAAGCCCCCATATCGAATGGCATTGGTAGAGTTGGAGGAGCTCAAGAAGTAGCTCTAAGAGTTATTGGATAAGGATTTCATTCTCCCCAATATATCTCCTTGAGGTGCACCAGTTTTATTTGTCCAGATAAAGGATGGTAGCTTATGACTGTGCATAGATTACATGTTGCTTAATAAGGTTACCATCAAGAATAAATATCCTTTTCCCAAGATCGATGATCTCTTCGATCAGCTCAGGGGTGCACAGGTGTTTTCCAAGATTAATCTCTGATCAGGGTATCATCAGTTGAAGATCCGGGAAGCTGATGTCCATAAAACTACATTCAAGACTCAGTATGGTCATTATGAGTTCTTGGTAATGCCTTTCGAACTAACTAATGCCCTTGTAGCTTTCATGAACTTGATGAATGAAGTGTTTAAACCATACCTGAATAAGTTTGTCAGTGTTTTTATCAATGACATCTTGGTATATTCCAAGTCACCGGAAAAGTATGAGTAATATCTCTACATTGTCCTACAGACCCTCAGGGACCGAAAACTTTATGCCAAGTTCAGTAAATGTGAGTTCTGGCTAGATCACATTACATTTTTAGGACACATGGTGTCTAAAGACGAGGTGTCTGGTGATCCGTCTAAGATTGAAGCCATTGTGCAATGAGAGAGACCAAAGACGATGATAGATACAAAGTTTTTTGGGTCTAGCTGGATATTATCATTGGTATATTGAGGGATTCTCGAGATTAACTGCTCCACTAACACGTCTCACACGCAAGTATGCTAAGTTTGAGTGGACAGATACATGTTAACACAGTTTCTAGGAATTGAAGCAAAGGTTGACTACTGCTCCCATCCTTACCTTTCCCAGCAGATCAGGAGGTTTCTCAGTCTACATTAATGCTTTCGCATTGGGATTAGGTTGTGTCCTTATACAGAATGGGAAAGTGATTGCTTATGGTTCTAGACAATTGAAGAAGCATGAGAAGAATTATCCTACACATGACTTGGAATTAGCTGCTGTGGTGTTTGCATTAAACATATGGCGGCATTATCTTTATGGAGAGAAATTCTAGGTATATACAGATCATAAAAGTCTCAAGTATCTATTTTTGCAGCATGAGTCGAATATGAGACAGCGTAGATGGATGGAGCTATTGAAAGATTATGACTGCAAGATCTAATACCATCTAGGGAAAGCAAACGTGGTGGCAGATGCTTTGAGCAGAAAGCATATCAGTATGGTTCATATATGATGATTCAAGAGTATGATTTACTATAGCAGTTCTCGAGTCTCACTTTGAATGTGGTTTCCTCTGAGAGGTATGGCTTCACTACTAGTCTTCGAATCGAACCGAATTTGATGGATAGAATTAGAAATGTTCAGAGGGATGACACAAACTGTATAGAGATTGCCAGTCAAGTGCAAATGGGTGTTCAGTTGGATTATGGGATTGGCACTAATGGTATACTAAGGTTTAGGGACAGAATCTGTATTCCCGAGGATTGACAACTAAGGGATTTGATTCTAACAGAAGCTCATACATCTAGGTACACTTGCATCCAAGCAGTAATAAAATGTACCATAATCTGCGTAGGGTGTATTGGTGGCCTAAGATGAAATGAGACATTGCAGAGTTTGTTGTAGATGTCTCAAATGTCAATAGGTGAAGATAGAGCATCAGAAGCCTGCAGGGTTATTACAGCCTTTACTGATTTCGATGTGGACATGGGAGCACGTAACTATGGACTTCATTATAGGTTTACCGAAGACCCGAAGGAATCATGATGCCATTTAGGTGATTGTTGATAGATTGATGAAGTCTGCCTACTTCTTTGCCATCAAATCTACTGATTCCCTCAATGCCTTAGCCGATTTATATGTTAGGGAAATTGTCAGACTGCATGAAGTTCCAGTGAGCATCACTTCTGACAGGGATTCTAGGTTCACTTCACACTTTTGGGAGAGATTTTTGGAGGCCATGGGGTCTCGACTAAATTTTAGCACCATTTTCTCTCCATAGACTGACAGACAGTCCGAACGCACCATTCAAGCACTCGAGGATTTTGAGAGCATGTGTATTGGATTTTAAAGGCTCCTAGGATGACCACTTGCCACTGGCCGAGTTTGCCTATAATAACAGTTACCATTCTAATATCGGCATGGCACCTTACGAAGCTCTTTATGGTAGACGATGTAGCTTTCTAATTGATTGGGAAGAAGTGGGTGATCGGAAGATATTGGTAGAATAGGCTTTTAGAGATGTGCAGCTTATCTGTAATAGATTAAAGACTACTCAGAGTCAACAAAAGAGTTATGCTAATAATAGATGCCGACCTTTGGAGTTCTTTGTTAGAGACATAGTTTTCCTAAAAGTTTCACGTTCTAAGGGCATCATGCAATTTGGAAAGAAAAGGAAATTAAGTCCTCGGTATATCGAGTCATTTGAGATCTTAGACTGCGTGGGAGATGTTGTTTATCGATTAGCCCTACCATTAGAACTATCTGTAGTACATAATGTCTTCCACATATATATGTTGAGAAAGTACCATCCAGATCCATCCCACGTAATTTAGTACAAACCACTGGAGATTAGGGATGATATGAGTTACTTGCAGAAGCTGATTCAGATCTTGGATCGGAAGGAAAAGCTATTACGGTTTAAGACTATTCTTTTGGTAAAAGTGCTCTGGCAATACCATTCTAAGGAAGAGGCGACTTAGGAATTAGAAAGTTTAATGAGAAAAAAGTACCCAGAGCTATTTCAATGATAGGTCTGATCAAATTTGGAGGACCAAATTTCCTAAAGTGGAGAGGATGTGAGAATCACATATTTTGGTATTGTTACATGTGTTAGACTTCTCACCATTGTTCAATTTCTGTATATTTCGCAAGTATAAAAGGAAATAGTGTGGTGGGTCCCACATGCCTTAGGGTGCCCGAATGTACAAGAAACTTGGTACACTCAGTAAAGAGAGTCAAATAAGCCTATGGTAAGAGTCTAGAACCCCAAATCCTTTATTTAAGTTATTTTTAGGAAGTGTGCCAACAAATTAGAAAATGACAATTAAAGACATAGCTTGGTTGAACTTTCGTGAATATTGGTCAAACTAAATTCACTTTTGACCAATTGACTGAAGTATGATAATCTAAGTTTAAATACGTTCTATGCCATGCCAATAGATAGACTGGATCATATGTAAAATAATAAATCTAAGCGATCGACTTGGTAGGGGTATTTTGGTAATTTCACCTTTACGGTCAGTCAAACCCTAATAAAACCCCATCCATTCATTAAAATATGTTCAATAATAATAATTAATGATGAAATAAAATATTTTGGAGTTAAAGTGAATAGTTAAAAATATTAGAAATGCTTAAGGGCAAAATTGTTTAAAATTGTCCAAAATTATTAAAATGAGGGCATTTTGGTCATTTTGCTAACAAGATAGTTTTTAAAGAAAATTCTACATATTTCTAAGGGGTCAAACACACCATCATCTTCAACGTTTCATCTCTTCCACCATAGCCAACCTTAAGGAAAAATAAGAAAGCTTCCAAAACACTAACAAAACAAGCTTAAAATCGAAAACTCTCTTATGCAAACTTGTCTTAAATTCAGTGCTCTACAAGCCCATACCAATATCTTGTGGTAAAGTGGACAAAATCAAGGAGTTAGAATGCCCCTTGAATTCGACCAAACACAAAGGTAAGGAAGCTTTGATTTTTCTTATGATTTAATATTAGTAAGTGGTGTAATTAAGGTAGTTAAGCATCAATTTGGCCATGGATTGAATTAAAACTCACTCAAATAATCCCTTAGGGTTTCAGCCATGATGAGGAATTCATGATTCATGCTGTTGTGATGCATGAAAATAGTGCTAAATGGATGAAGAACAATGGTAGAACATGAAACTAAGCTTAAATTGTTGAAAAAACTTGAGTAGTCTTCCATAAAGCATTCAACCATGATATGAGAACCATGTAGTGGTGCTCAATTTGATGTGTTTTATGCTCCATAAGATTGTATAAATTAAGAGAAGAATGACGGTACAATCAGAATCGAAAATGGAGTTGATTTAGGCAGAGTTACAGTTTTAGCACTGGTATAAATTAGACTGATATAGTGACTACTATAGACAACGTGATAGATTTTAATCAAGAAGAATTTGTTATAATTAAAGTATGGTGAAATAATGGTGTTGTTATAATGTTTTGAGGCTCGGGAGTGAGAATAATCACGTGATCCTATTGGCTGCTTTAGCAAAAATTGATGGTAAGGGATGAGCATGGAAGACGTAAGGATATTGTGAATGCATAGTGTGGTTGAAAATGATTTTTTAAAATTGTTTTGAAGTCAATTGCTTTGGAATTGTTGAAATTATGGACTGTGGTTGGTTTTATATAATGTGTTTCCACTGCAGGAAGGCTAGGTAAGAAATAGCTGTTATACTGTCGAAAAATCTAATAATTTTATTCAATTATCTTTTAACATCCTTAAGTATTAGAAATGAAAGATTTATTAAGTTAATTTCATCTTATTTATTGAAATTCTATATTTTCAGTGAACATTGAAAACCAATATATAAATATTCATGTTATTGAATTTTACATATGTGAGAGTACTAGCATGTTCTTATAACTTGTTTATAGATAAATAGAACATTTTTAGAATGAATATTGAACTGAATATTTTATAAATTTTTATTACTGAACTACTTATGTTTTCCAACATATGCATTTATGGATTGATTGAAGATTTTATTGCTGAAATTGATTTCTTTAAAGGTATTTCTACTACTTATAAACTGTTTTGAGATTGTTAGGCCCTGTGTCATGCTGACTGACTATTACTGTTACTATACTGTTGCTGATAGACTTGCTAAGTCTTCAGCTTCCGCAGTTGGCACTTGGCAAGTGTACATTGTGGACTCCCTGACTATGGCCATATGTCTTACTGTTATTGTTTCTCCCTTCTTGGGATACTTTATGGCATGATATCCATTGGGTGTTGCCTGGTCTCTACTATACTGTTTTTACTAAATTGAATTTTATACTGTTACTGAACTAAATTGATTAAATATCAACTGCACTGGGATTTTTAAATTATTTACTGTATTGCTTACTGGATTTCCAAACTGAACTGCCTACTGAATTGATTCATTTAAATTGGTTATATATTGCATGATATGATTTTAAAGTGATTTTTATATTGTTTATTCATCATCATTATCAATTGTTTATTTCCTATAGTCGCAATTAGGAACCGAGACACGATAGGTACTTCAAAGTACCTCTCATTCTCTATTTAGTTACCTAGTCGACTATAGTATCCATCAAAAATGTCTCTTAGTGTACTGCTAGGAATTAAATAATTTTATGCATTAGATTTCATAGTATCAGTTCTTGCATACGAATTTCTTACTGGGCATTAAGCTCACCCCTCTTTTTCCTCCTCACAGATTACCTTCAGTGATATACCGTTCCATTAAGTGGCTGTGCACTTGGTACCCTCAAGTGGCACTTACTATATCGTGCAGGTATATTTTAGTTACTTTTACATGTTCAGACATTGATGTACAGTACAACTTTGTATAATTTATATACGGGGATGTAATTTAGTGAAATGTACTAAAAATAACACTTGTTATGTAAATATTAATATCAATTACAAACAGTCTTTTATTTACAAATTGATTATTGTGGTAAGTGAATGGCATAAAGGCATCGCAAACAGCCTCATCAATTGATTGAATATGTGATTATTGATAAACATTACAATGTACACCTGTTGGGCGACATCTGTGGGTGCTAAAGACGTGGCAAAGTGTGATAACCGTAAATTTTCTATTTATTGGAAATTATTAATCTTGGAAATTTAGTGGAATAAGTAAATATAATTTAAAGTATATGAAAATAGGGTGAAAATCTCGAGAATTGAGGAAGTGACGGATTGTGGAAATCCAAGTGAAGGAAATTAAATAAGGAAAGGAGAAAATTTAAATTGGATAAATGGAAACCCAAATTAAATAAGAAAATGAGAAATGAAAGAGAATACATTTATATAATTATAAATTATATAAATGTAATTTTAAATCAATACATATGTACTGAAATATAATATAGTATATATTAATATATATAGAGGCATATAGATATATATATACTATTGTATAAAATTAAATAATACATATGTATTAAATATAACATAATATGTATATATAAGTATAAACATATTTGAAAAGAAATGTAAATATGATTTTACATTTGAATTGTACATATATATACCAGCTATATATTTTGCTATACATAATATACATATATATATATCTCTTTATATATTATATATATAGTACAATACTATATATAAATTATCATCATTATATTTAAAATGTATAATGTAAATATAAAGTGTATATATATATTGTTATATTATATATATTATATAGATATAATATATATTATAGTATATTGTATATTAAAAATAGAAAAGACAAAACAAAATTAGAAAGGAAAATAGAAGGAAAATCGAGAGAACCCGATCTTCCCTGATAAAGGCCGACCGCCGTCGGCCGATTAGGTGAGGAAGAGAGAAGAGGAGAGACGCCATCGTCGGCCAAAGAGGAAAGGAAGGAAGCCACCGGCGGCTGAAGAAAAGAAGGAAAAATCGAAGGAAACAGTGGCGGAACCGGCGGAAGCTCGGAAGAAAAAGAGAAAGGGATTTGGCAGAGCTGGCCAAATTGGCCACCGCCACTGCTACCGAAGCTTCACCGAAAGAAGAGGAAGACGTGGGAGGCCACCGGAGAGGCGGACAACGGCGGATGAGGGCTGGCAAAGAGGCGGAAGAAACCGAAGGTAAATCAACTCGATCCACCGCCGTGCCGTCGATCCAGGCCGAATGGAGACCACCAGCAGACTCGCCGTGCCGTCGGCCAGCTGAAGAACCATCGAACCGCCAAAGAACCGGCCGCCGGTGAGGAACCGACGAGGAAGGAGGCAGACTGGTCTGGTTGGGAAGAAAAAGAAAAGGAAAAAGAAATAGAAAAAGAAAAGAAAAAGGAAAAAGAAAAAGAAAAGAAAAGAAAAAAGAGAAAGAGAAAAGGAATTTCAGGAATTTGGAGAATTCCCGAGAATTCGGAAATTACGGGAATCTGTAAGAAATCCCGAAAAGTGTTAAATTATTTAAATAATTTAGTTATTTAAATAATTATGAAAAAAATTCTAAAATTTAGAATTTAATTTCCAAAAAATTCCCTTGATGACCGAGTTGATGGAATCGGGCGAGGTGAACACGGGCACGACCTTCGAGAGTCAGTCGTCGACTCGAAACAAGTAAGGGAGACATGTGCAGCCTGTAAGGATATTTGGCACACATGTTTTAAATTATGCATTTAATTTTATAAATGCTATTGATAATGATTGGTTGGAAAATTGTAGTAATTTACCGGTTGAGATTTAAACTGTATTTTCATGCAGGAGGCTAGCCAATCGGCAGCTGTTATACTGCTGAAAATTATTGGAAAAATTATCGAAAATCATAATAAATGAATTTTCATTACGAGAAACGATTTCCAACCACGAAAATCGAGAAATCGATTAGTTTTCATGAAACATGAATATACTGATAATTAATTTTAAAATATTCATGTTTTTGAAAATGGTGAAAAAGAAATCACCTAAATTTATCCCGGTACGTGATATTTCACGTGAAACGAGGTGAAAAATGAAAAGGACCAAAGTGAGTATTTTAATAATATTTCTCCAAATATTCACTTGATTTTATAAATAACCTTTATGGGTTCAATTGTGAAAACAAGTGTTTATAGAAAATTTCATAAAGGTAATTAAATGTGAAAAATAGTGTTTTGAGACTAAAAGGTCTCCGCATGTGTTTACAGAGAAAAAACGGGACGGGAGTGTTGATTTGGAAAATAAATATTTTAATTTTCCATAAATTATAAAAATAATTGATTTGAATCCCGATAACTTTGAAAATCATGTTTTTGATAGAAAGCACGGAAAAGCGTGCGTATATGTTTTACGGTGAAAAAGGACAGTTATGACCTTTTATATTTTACAGTGATTATTTTATAAACTGTTTTCATCGTATGGAAAATGTGATTTATATTGTTCTATAATGTTTAGAACATTTTCGGGAATGATGACCCCAGTATGATTATTTTATAAATTGTTATCCATAAGATGAAAATATTTTCCTAATGAATATTTGTGGATTGATTGAATTTATATTCAGTGAAATTGATTTCATAAATGGGGTTTATATCACGTGTTTACTATTTTGAGACTGTTAGGCCCCATATCATGCTCAAGTGTCACGTGTTAGTGCTGATAGATACTGATCTTATTATCAGCGTCCCAGTGGACACCTGATCAGTGCACATTGAGGACCCCATAGACTATGGCCATAGATCTCATGTGTTTCCCCTATTTGGGATGATATTATAGCATGATATATTTAGGATGTTGCCTAGTCTCCATGATACTGTACTGATAATTGTACTGTTCGCTGAGCTTTTACTGGTACTAAATTATCTACAGCTACTGAGCTTTTGATATATTACGTGTTAAACTAAATATTATACAGTGTTTTACAAGTGTGGAAATGAGTATTTGTGAAAGGAACATTAATTCCTTATTTATTTACTTAAGTGTTATATCACGTGAATATTTGATATTTTATTGGGATTTGAATATCAAAAGAAAACGATTACTCTCTACAGTTGCTTCTAGGTTCCGGGACAAGATATGTATTCTAAAATACTTGCCTTACTCCATCCGGATCCCTAGCCGACTGTAGTATCCTTCCTACATGTGAGCCTAGAGCCTCTAGGGAGATTTAAAGAAAATGAAAAATTATTTTCAGCATATAGATAGCTGAATATCAAGTGTTGCATATAACTCTCTTACTGAGCCGTGGTTTGCTCACCCCTTAATATTAACATTTCAGATTTTCAAGGACTAAGAGATCTGACATTTGAGGATTTCGAGCTGCGCATTTGGAAACACTGCGACAGCTTGATTTATAATATGAGGTATGATCATTTATTTTCTGTATTTAGACTTACTTTCAGTACTACTTTCTGGATAATTAAGATAGGGGATGTAATTGATATTACGAATTTTATATTTAATAGCTAAATGAATATGAAAAGTGAAGTATCACAAACAGTCCAACCGGATAAGTTGTATAGAAATACGTGAAAAATATGGTCACGAGATGTGACAGATTTAATGGTATCAGAGCATGGTTGGCCTGATGTCTGTGGATACTTTTAGAAGGAAAAAAGTTAAACATCCCCGGTAGTACTGTGTCGTCTGAATACAAAGAGAAAATAAATGATTGTAAATTGAGTAAAATAATTTAAAGGGAGTGAGTAAGTGTAAATTGAAAATATTAAAGAGAAATAATAGGCTCAAAAATTACCAAAAAATTGGTGATTCTTACAATTTAAATGAAGGCTTGTTCGGTAAGGAACCGAAAGGACTTAGTGAAAGCCCCACCAGTATTTTTCGGTCTGGACCGAACTAAGCCCTGAAAGTGATGATATAAAGGAGGGGATTGACGTATTATCATTAAATAGATCTTAAGATCACCGATTGAAGGTATTTTGGGGAGAGAGAAAATTTTTAGCTAAAATTGACCAAAGTACCCCTGCCTCTGAAATTTTACTGGGAGTCAGAATAAACTAACAGAAGTTAGAATTGACTGATTTGACAGAGTAAATGATGATATAAAGCTGATCCAATTATGGATTTTAGTGGACTTCTCTGTCGAAACCGAACAAGATCTGAAATGGCTGATATTAGTATAAGAAAGGATACTATCAACACATAAATGACAATATACTTGATTTAAATGTATACTAAGGAGAAAGAAATAAATGTCGAAATGACGAAAATACCACTATGTTGGGTGATGTGCTGAATAGTGATAAAACCAAGTTGATCTTGAATCTATTGATGGTGATGGAGTCATTAATGGCATAGAGATGTCATATGAATATCACGATCCCTATTACTGATTCCACTTACATTTAGATTATGGACGCGAATTGCGAGTGACCTAGTGAACCGGCTAGGTCTCATGACAAAACCTCGAGGGGGCAAGTGGGCTCGCCAAAGAGGACAGTACACATGTGTAAAGGCGGACGGCGGACGGGCCGGGGCCTTGTATGATGCGATCCAATAAGAGTGTAGTGGAATGTTGCAAAATGATTGGCCCGGTTATCGATTATAAGGGCCTGAGTTAAGAGCGTATTGAATTGGATGTTTATTACGGGATCGTTGGATATTATGAAAAGTGATATGACTACAGAAATGACTGAGAAAGTGAATAGTACAAATAATAAAATCCATATCAGTATGGTTAATTAAAGGACTACACTTGTTACAGCATTACTAATCACTTTGAGTAATATGCTGTGAAACATGAGTAAATAATGAAATCAAGTTGGAGAATATTTCAAAATGATTTGAATATTGACTTTCTCTGCCCTAAGAATACATAGTGGAAATGACAGGACATGAGGATGAAATGTCCAAGATGATAAGAGGTGAGTGATTAAAGAAAGTATCGGATGTAATGCCCGATAAATTTTTCAGAGTTATATAGATTAGAGAAATCGAGCTAACATTGACTCGATTGGATATATGAAATCTAATTCTAAGCTTATATTGAAAAATATATAAAGAATTCGAAAAGCTTTACAACTACTTTGGAAAATGTGTAAATAATGAAATTCATTTGTATAGGTGTGTTTGATGGAAATACAGATAGTGTGATTTAAGGTTAATGAAGTATCTGTATAAGTGCAAATGAAAGAAGCACAGATGACCTTGATATGTAGATGAATTAAAGGATATAGTAAATTCCTATTATTTAATAAAGCTCTTGTGAAGAACAAGTGATCATCTACATGCAAAAGGACACTTCATTGATCTAATCAAAAATACATGAGGAGTTATAAGACTAGCCTCAGTATAAAGCGTCATTAAATAAAAGATTGGAGATTGATGTCCATAAAATGATGATTAGAACTCGAAGTGAATTTTTACGAGTTCCTATTGAGGTTACAAGGTTAATGAATTATCTTGTGAAGTATATAAACCCAAGGAGTGAGATATCGAAATAGTAAAGGATACAAATGGAACAGGAGCAGCATTATGATATATAATCCTCTAAACTCTCAGAGATTGTGGACTTATGTTAAGATTAGCAAATAAGAGACTTGGCTAGACAGTATCTCTTTCTGGGATATATGATCTCGAGATGACAGAATGACAGTGAATCTGTCTATGATAGTGAGATAATGATTGAGATATGAGATTAATGAGTCTAGCTAGATACTACTACCAATCTATAAAAGAGTGATGGAACTAGCTGCTCTACTAGTGAGACATAATTAGAGAAATAAAAGTCGATAAATGGATAAGTGAGAAGAAAAGATGGTATGCAAAATGTTAAGAGATTTTACTGTAGAATACCATACCACTTGAGAAAACTGACTAAATTGATGAAAATATGAAAACAAAAATGAAATAAGAAGATAAGTTGCATGATGAGTAGGGAACATGAAATAGTTCCCGAAAGTAAGATTGAAAAGTGACTCGTGTTGGTTATCACATGACAGTGGCAAGATGTAAAATCAAGCCAAATTTGATAAGCGAAATTAATGATACTCCAAGGAGTAAGATAATTGATATGTTTATTGCCAGTATCTAAATAAAAAAGTGTTATACATACACATAACCACCTTGAAATGGTGAATGGTGGAATTGTATGGATAATGTGGTGATCAGAGAGATAATTTGAAGATTTAAATCATTGAATGACCATACTACATGAAAAGCAATATTAAGAGAAAGATGATTGTCTCATGAGTTTTTTTCTATAAGAGATAATCAACAGTAAAGTCTGCAAGTGAGATGCAGCCTTGATGAAATAAAAGAGAAAATGACTATTGTGGACAATAAAGAGTCAAAAAGAAATATTATGATGTGGAAGTGATTAAAGATTGAGTGTCTAAATGGAATCACTATCCCACTATCGGACTCCTAAATTCTCTAATGCCTTAGTCGAAGTATGAGTATGAAACGATGAGAATGTATATGAATAGTTCCAGTGAGCATTACATGTGATGGGAGTCTCTGAGTTGCCATATGCTTAATGAGAAATAGCAAAAGGCTTTGAGATCCCAAGTGTATTGATAGCATCGCTCCGTACTGATGTAAATATCTTAGCATAATATTGGAACGCTTGAAGATACATTGAGAGAGCAAATGCATGAGATATGAAAGCTACTGGGACACTTACATATAATTGATTGACAAGTGTAATTGATAGTTTTAAAACTATATTGACTTGGCACTAAGTGAGAAAAATGGATGATGAACAGCATAGATCAGCTGTGACATGAAAAATACTACGCATGGACTCTTATGTATCTCACTACGGGAGTATAGACATATATGATGAAAGACAGCATGTAGTGGTCTAAAGTACTCTTGATGTTAAAAGTGTACTGGCAGTATTACTTGGAAGATGACCTAAAGGTCAGAAGTCGTAAGTCTACAGCATGTACCACCTTTGAACTTAAGTTAAATTCGGAGGACCGAATTTCTTAAGGTGAGGAGAATGTGATAACCGTAAATTTTCCATTTATTGGAAATTATTCATATTAGAAATTTAGTGGAATAAGTAAATATAATTTAAAATATATGAAAATAGGGTGAAAATCCCGAGAATTGAGGAAGTGACGGATTGTGAAAATCCAAGTGAAGGAAATTAAATAAGGAAAGGAGGAAATTTAATTTGGATAAATGGAAATCCAAATTAAATAAGAAAATGAGAAATGAAAGAGAAATACATTTATATAATTATAAATTATATAAATGTAATTTTAAATGAATACATATGTACTGAAATATAATATAGTATATATTAATATATAGAGAGGTATATATAGATATATATACTATTGTATAAATTTAAATAATACATATATATATATATTAAATATAACATAATATGTATATATAAGTATATATATATTTGAAAAGAAATGTAAATATGATTTTACATTTGAATTGTACATATATATACCCGCTATATATTTTGCAATACATAATATACATATATATATCTCTTTATATATTATATATATAGTACAATACTATATATAAATTATCATCATTATATTTAAAATGTATAATGTAAATATAAAGTGTATATATATATTGTTATATTATATATATATATTATATAGATATAATATATATTATAGTATATTGTATACTAAAAATAGAAAAGACAAAACAAAAATAGAAAGGAAAATAGAAGGAAAATCGGGAGAACCCAATCTTCCCCGTTGAAGGCCGGCCACCGTCGGCCGAACAGGTGAGGAAGAGAGAAGAGGAGAGACACCGTCGCCAGCCAAAGAGGAAAGAAAGGAAGCCACCGGCGGCGGAAGAAAAGAAGGAAAAATTGAAGGAAACAGTGGCGGAACCGGCGGAAGCCAGGAAGAAAAAGAGAAAGGGATTTGGCGGTGCCGGCCAAATTAGCCACCGCCACTACCACCGAAGCTTCGCTGAAGGAAGAGGAAGACGTGGGAGGCCACCGGAGAGGCGGAGAATAGCGGAGGAGGGCCGGCGAAGAGGCGAAAGAAACCGAAGGTAAATCGACTCGATCTGCCGTCGTGCCACCGATCCAAGCCGAACGAAGACCACCAACAGACTCGCCGTGCCGTCGGCCAGCTGAGGAACCACCGAACCACCAGAGAACCAGTCGCCGGTGAGGAACCAGCGAGGAAGGAGGCAGACGGTCTGGCTGGGAAGAAAAAGAAAAGGAAAAAGAAAAAGAAAAAGAAAAGAAAAAGAGAAGAAAAGAAAAAAGAGAAAGAGAAAAGGAATTCCGGGAATTTGGAGAATTCCCGAGAATTCAGAAATTACGGGAATCGGTAAGAAATCCGGGAAAGTGTTAAATTATTTAAATAATTTAGTTATTTAAATAATTATGAAAAAAATTCTAAAATTTAGAATTTAATTTCCAAAAAATTCCCTCAATGATCGAGCTGATGGAATCGGGCGAGGTGAACACGGGCGCGACCTTCGAGAGTCAGTCGTCGACCTGAAACAGGTAAGGGAGACATGTGCAACCTGTAAGGATATCTGGCACACATGTTTTAAATTATGCATTTAATTTTATAAATGCTATTGATAATGATTGGTTGGAAAATTGTGGTGATTTACCGGTTGGATTTAAATTGTATTTTCGTGCAGGAGGCTAGCCAATCGGCAGCTGTTATACTACCGAAAATTATTGAAAAAATTACCGAAAATCATAATAAATGAATTTTCATTACGAGAAACGATTTCCAACCATGAAAATCAAGAAATCGATTAGTTTTCATGAAACATGAACATACTGATAATTAATTTTAAAATATTCATGTTTTGAAAATGGTGAAAAAAGAAATCACCTAAATTTATTTCGATAGGTGATATTTCACGTGAAACGAGGTGAAAAATGAAAAGGACCAAAGTGAATATTTTAATAATATTTCTCCAAATATTCACTTGATTTTATAAATAACCTTTATGGGTTCAATTGTGAAAATAAGTGTTTATAGAAAATTTCATAAAGGTAATTAAATGTGAAAAATAGTGTTTTGAGACTAAAAGGTCTTCGTATGTGTTTACAGAGAAGACACGGGACGGGAGTGTTGATTTGGAAAATAAATATTTTAATTTTCCATAAATCATAAAAATAATTGATTTGAATTTCGGTAACTTTGAAAATCATGTTTTTGATAGAAAGCACGGAAAAGCGTGCGTATATGTTTTACGGTGAAAAAGGACAGTTATGACCTTTTATATTTTACAGTGATTTTTTTATACAGTTATGACCTTTTATATTTTACAGTGATTATTTTATAAACTGTTTTCACTGTATGGAAAATGTGATTTATATTGTTTTATAATGTTTAGAACATTTTCGGGAATGATGACCCCAGTATGAATATTTTATAAATTGTTATTCATAAGATGAAAATATTTTCCTTACGAATATTTGTGGATTGATTGAATTTATATTCAGTGAAATTGATTTCATAAATGAGGTTTATATCACGTGTTTACTATTTTGAGACTGTTAGGCCCCATATCATGCTCAAGTGTCACGTATTAGTGCTGATAGATACTGATCTTACTATCAGCGTCCCAGTGGACACTGATCAGTGCACACTGAGGACCCCATAGACTATGGCCATAGATCTCATGTGTTTCCCCTATTTGGGATGATATTATAGCATGATATATTTAGGGTGTTGCCTAGTCTCCATGATACTGTACTAATGATTGTACTTTTCGCTGAGCTTTTGTTGGTACTAAATTATCTACAGCTACTGAGCTTTTGATATATTACGTGTTAAACTAAATATTATACAGTGTTTTACAAGTGTGGAAATGAGTATTTGTGAAAGGAACATTAATTCCTTATTTATTTACTTAAGTGTTATATCACGTGAATATTTAATATTTTACTGGGATTTGAATATCAAAAGAAAATGATTACTCTCTACAATTGCTTCTAGGTTCCGAGACAAGACAGGTATTCTAAAATACCTGCCTTACTCCATCCGGATCCCTAGTCGACTGTAGTATCCTTCCTACATGTGAGCCTAGAGCCTCTAGGGAGATTTAAAGAAAATGAAAAATTATTTTCAATATATAGATAGTTGAATATCAAGTGTTTCATATAACTCTCTTACTGAGCCGTGGTTTGCTCACCCCTTAATATTAACATTTCAAATTTTCGAGAACTAAGAGATCTGACATTTGAGGATTTCGAGCTGCGCATTTGGAGACACTGCGACAGCTTGATTTATAATATGAGGTATGATCATTTATTTTCTGTATTTAGACTTACTTTCAGTGCTACTTTCTGGATAATTAAGATAGATGATGTAATTGATATTACGAATTTTATATTTAATAGTTAAATTAATATGAAAAGTGAAGTATCACAGGCAGCCCAACCGGATAAGTTGTATAGAAATACATGAAAAATGTGGTCACGGGATGTGACACAAAGTCAAGAACATACGATCACTCACTCAGATAAGTATGATAAGCCCAAAGGTCATTATGGGGCCAACAGCCTCAAAATAGTTTATAAATTAGTAGTAACACATTTTCAGAATTAATATAATAAAATGTATTTCCAATTAGTTTCATAAAATCACCAAAAATCAGAATAGTAACAGTTCAAGAATAAAAATTTGACAAATAGTCTCATATCAAAATTGAGTATTCAAAATATTTTATTTATGTATAAGAACGTTGTCACTACTTGTATAAATCTTGAAGTCGGAGAAAACTATTAAAATCAGTCTCGGAAACTGAGTTACAAATTTAGTGTTCCTAACGACTTATATGAGAATTCAACGTAGATTAATTTCTAAAATCCATTCAAAGTGACTCTAAGTTCTACTCTTATAAATCTAAGGTTCAATGCACGTTTTACGACATTTCGACAGCAAAACGGTACTGTTTGTTCTAACCTTCCTATATGAAAACATAGTTTAAACCATAATGCTGGTTTCGTAATCTCAATCAAATCCATCTCAAGACAATTTTATTATATCATTTTCAACACAAATCATGCAATATAGTATCCCTACGTCTTTCACATATATCCTTTACCAGTTGATTTCTACTGAAATGATCAATAACACCAATATTCCTCCACTTACCTCCGAGTTGCAAAACATCACGCAAGCACAGTCAATTCATCACACTTCAGTTATAAAGGTTATTTGTCAACCACATTGCTTATTGCAGCTATAATTTTGGTCTCCTTTGTATCAATGCTAACACCACAACTATCGTCAAATTAACTCCATTTTCGATTCTGACTACACCGACATTCTTGTATTAATTTATAACGCATCCTAGAACCCAAACCATATTGAATTGAGCATGATTTCATAGTCCCCTTCACTTGACCAAAATAACATCTCACACACACATACTCTGTTTCAACAATTTAAGGCTGTAATCGTGTCCTAGACATTTTCTACACTGATTCTACACCACTTTTGCATTGAACAAACCATCATTCATGCATGGTGAATAGTGGTTGAAATCCTAGGGGCATAATTCATGGTGTTTTGGTTCAATTAAAGCTTAAATACATAGCTAAACATCATAAACACATAATATAAAGCCTTAAAAGCATGAAAAATTACACTTTCTCTCACCTTACCAAGTTGGCCGAAACTTGTGGGAGTTCTTACACCAAGATTTTGGCCACTTTAGAACTTGATTTTGGTGTTGAATTTAAGAACATTGAAAACTGTATAGGTTTAGTGAAGACTGTTTTCGATTTCAAGACGTTTAGCTAGGGTTTTTATAGACTTTCTCTCTTTTCACTAAGGTTTTAGTGTGAGAAAGCTTAAACTCTCATCACTTGCCGGCCAAGAAGAAGAAAGGTGTAAAAAGTTCTTAAAAAAATACTATTTTAATGGTCAAATTATCAAAATGCCCTTATACTTAATGACTATGATCATTTTGCCATTCGTACTTCTACATCATTATTAAATAGTCAGTTTAACTTTCAAATATTTAATTCATTCATAAAATATAAGTAATGGACATATTCTAATCATTAGATAGGTTTTTTGTTAGGGTTTGACTGATCATAAGGGTGATATTACCAAAATACCCCTAATGGGTCAATCACGTAGATTTTGTTTCTCGCGTGTGATTCAACCTTCAAGTTGACATGACATAAGACTTTGCCACGCGTAGATTATCCTACAACTATCAATTGGTTTTAAATCCATTTAAATTGACCGTTATCCACAAAAAGTTTTCTTGCCTATGGACTAAATCGTTATTTTTGAATTTGTTGCAAATTTTTCAAAATTCACTAAAACAAAAAATTTTAAGTTGCAGATTCTTACCATCATAATATTTTGCTCCAAATATCAATACTATGGAGTTTTGTCTCCATTGGAACTATACAGGTCTCAGTGGAGTCCACAGCCCAAATCTTCATCAAACCTACAAAACACTTTATATGACTATAATTATGAGATACCTTATTTTAGGGGCTTATAGAACAATATTTGGAAGTGCGAATCTCACATAGGATATGTAAGATATTATCCCCTTAACTCACTCAGGGAGATGAATCCTCATTTGACTATTCATCTAGCTTCATATGCTTCAAGAGTTACCCAAAAACATTTGCTTTAGACATTTGGCTCTTCTAAACTCGTAAAGATGAAATTAAAGTAAATGAATCCACATATAAGATGACCTGGAATCTCAAGTCCAAGGATTACTTACATTGTTGTCACGTGAGAGTATATTCCATAGACATTCACATGACAATGCAAAATGAAACTCTCATAGCGGGTCATGTTTAGTAACCTTACTCTCCAATAAGCACTAGATGCTATCCTTAAATATTTTCATATTTCAACCTCTTAGACAGATTACATACTTTACAAGTATGAAGCTTAGCTTGTACCACTCTTTGAGCATTACCAATGTCCATTTTTTATAGTACAATCGCTAGGAACAAGTTTAGGAAAAAAGCTTTGATGCATAGTGATCCAATAATTGTTACACATTACAATTCATTTGTAAAGCCATCATGTTTCATTGGCTTTATCTACGTGAGTATAATAATACAATTATTCTTGAAACTTACGGATAAAGAAATACTTTATTATAATTATCAAAACTCAAAGTGATCACCCATATAAATATAAATGACATAAAAAATAACCATAAAGGGTTTACATCCACGACAAGTCCTAATTGGCTTGCAATGCTTACACTAATCTCCTACTAGCACTAAAGCCAATCGCTAATACATCTAAGATCACATCCTTCCAAGTGGCAATCATGTTTCTATTGGGACAGTACTTTAGTAAGAGGATCAGAAAGATTCTCTTCAATGGATACCTTTTCTATATGTTGGCTCTATCGAGAGGGGGGTGAATCGGTTTTACTACAATTTTTGAGTTTTTATGAGCTTAATAAACAAGTAAAGCAAATATTGCAAAAGTAAATAAAATACAGTAAATAAGGTAAAGGAAAGAGAAGCAAACTCAGAATTTTATAAAGGTTCGACCAACTCTTGCCTACCTCCTCTCTCCTTGATCCTCTTGTCAAGGGATTGATTCCACTCTTCTTATGAATGCTTACAAGCCACTTCAAGTTGTGGTTAGACCTCTTACAATTCCTTTTGAAAGCTTGGAAATAAGCTTTTAAACCTATCCCCTTGTAAAGCTACCTTTCACTCACAAGGAAACCTTACAAGGATAACACACCCCTTTCAATATCAAAAATTTATGCAGGTGGGTAATGAACAAGATGAAATATTACAAAAGAGATATAAAAGATGAATTTTTCAGCTTGGATTTCTTTCTTGAAGCTTTGAGAGTTTTTAAGTGCTTGTTCTTGCTTTAAACTTCATAAATGCCTCTATTTATAGTCCACCAATTGCCTGGGATGGTTGTTGAACCATTTAATGCAAAACTTCCCATTGAAACCCTCAAAAACTAGTCGTTGGGCATTGTTCTCGTGAAAAAGGATCGATCCTTTGCCATAGGGGATCGATCCCTAACTTCCAAAATGCCTTCCAACCTATATTGCCAAATGAGAAAACCTTTCTGCCATCTAAGGATCGATCCCTCAAGCTCTACCTATATATTTTGTGAGCTATTTTGGGATGGTTTGATGGCTTTTGTGATTTCAAGTCAGTTTGAAATATTCTAATACTTATATAAGAGTATTTCCTGACTTTCTCAATTGAAATCTAAGTCTAAAACTTTGTTTAAAAGATTTTCTATCATTGAGTCCATTTTAAGCAAATTTATATTATAGAGAAAATGTTTAGCCTTACTTAAGTTTTTGTCATTTCAAAATATTTGTCAATTTAAAGCTAACAATCTCCCCCTTTTTGATATGACAAAACTTAAGGTAAATTTGCTTATATTTTTTAAAACCAAGTTTGCTTGTATTTTGAAAAATGCTACTCCCTCTTAAGATTTGCTCTCCCTTAATATAAGCATGAACATTTATAGAAATTTACCAATAATTCTCCCCTTTTTTGTCATAGCAAAAACTATAGCAAAGACTATAGATATACTCCTCCTTAAAAGAAAAAGTAGACATCATGGAGAAATGGTCATAGGCATAAGTCAATTTAAAGCAACAAAGGTAGAGGCATAAACCATTCCAATGGCATAAACAAAAACATAGACCAAGTCAATGTCATAAACATAATTATAAGCCATGCCATAGAAAGATAAAGGTTTAAGATTCTACAAATAGAACACACTAGTCCATACAACTAAGAAAAGTCTAAAACACCATAAACACAACTAACTAGTGCATACAACTAATAAATACCACAACAATCTAATAAGCATAAAGGCCGAAATCAGAAAATCATAACAAGCTAAAAGACTCTTGTCAACACCGCCTAGGAAACGTCAAGTGGTCTTGCACAACGAAGTCCTCATGCTACATGCGAATATCTTGGACTTCATCGAATAAGGTAGCCTGTGTCTCCTTCAGATTGTCGAGACGAGCATCGAGCTGGTCAAATCTCTGACTGACAGTCTGCTAGAAGTTTTGAAGTGTTAGCATGATCTGGTTGAGGGAGACAGGTGTAGATTTAAATGGTGCAAAGGAAGAAAGTTCTGCAGGAGCATCCTTGTCGGGGGCATGTTCAGGAGATGCTGGCTACCCGTGACGCTTTTCCTATACGAAATCGTCCTCACCTCACTGACATAAATACCACCCAAGGTTGTGCATTGTAGAGAGATTAATGGTGGTAGTTAGATCCGGAAGAACGTCTACTTCACATGAGCAGTCAACGCCTCGCTCGAGCAGGAAATAGGCCAAGGGCTAAGGGAAGACGATGGACTTGACTCCATCCCAGACAACTTTCACCCAATCATGAAGGATGAAATGAAGAAGGTCGGGTTGATGACCATCGGGTGAATGGATATAGTGAATCCAAAATCTATCGAGCTTACAGACTTGAGAGTATTTCGTGCCAAAGGGATGGAGATTCCATGAGATGATGATGTGAAGGAGACGTGCGAAGATCGGAAGGTCACTAGCACGCTCATCAGTAATGTCAAACTCTAAAGGAACCTCTGCAGTCTCAAAAAAAAGTCCTTCATTAGGAATGCGAAAAACATGGGAGAGTGATTGCTTGGTGACCTCAACATGCTTTCCTATAACAAACGATCTAATGCCCATAACCTTGCATGGATCATTTGGACTCATGATAAGCTCTACGTTGGAGGAGAATGCCCGAACTATGTTACAAGGTATCGGAGTATTGATCTTCAACAAAATGAGTCTAGTGGAATACGTCAAATTTGGCCAAGTAGGGAAATCCAATTTCTTCTAGAAATGCAAAATCAATTGGGCACCAATGTTTGATGCGCATGTTGGAAAATTTCTCATGAAAGCGATTTTTCTCTTCCGCAATCCGAAAACATCGAATGAAAGTGGTAGGCACGGAGGAGGAGGAAGAGGCAGGGGCTTTTCATTTTTGAGCAGTGTGTTTGATTTTAGGAGCCATTTTGAGTGAGGTTTGAATATGAGAAACGAAGTAAGGTTCTCTGAGGTATTCTATAAAAAAAGTGGTGAGCACAAGTTTGGTTGAGTGTGGATGAGTGTATGGGGGAATGAAAAGCTAACCAATAACACAAGGCCACAAATCAACACATAATCAACAACTTTGATGAATAAATGGTGATGAAATATGAAACGGAGTCTAAGTTATGAGAGCTAGAAGTTAGACAAAAATATGGGTTTTGTGGATGCTTGAAAATGAGATAACAAAAAAAATTTTGCAATAAAATGTAAATGGGTTTGCGAAAGACGATGAAATAAGTAAAAAATGCAAGATAAATGGTGGAAATTGATGAAGAAACACTTACAATCGGAATGTTGGGCATGAATAGTGATGAACACAAGGGAGAAGAAGGAAAATCAGAACAGATGAGGTTTTGGTACAAAAAGATGATGAGAAGTGAAAGATATGGAGAAATGATGAAGAATGGTGAAGAAATGAAGTGGTTTGGTGGAGAAATGAGTGAGATCTTGAAGTTTTGGTGTAAGGAAATAGTGGAAACAGGGTTTTGGTGAAGAGGAAGGTGAATAGTGAGAAAATAAAAGGGAGGTTGACTGTTTTAAAAAACCCACGAAATACATTCTGGCCTGAGGGGATCGATCCCCTCAAGGAAGGGATCGATCCCTTCCAGGCAGAACTGAAGGTTACAAAATCTGGATCCATGGGATCGATCCCATGACAAAGGGGATTGATCCCTCATGATTAAAAGCCCAAAATTTTGGCCTGAACAACCCGGGAATCAATTCTATTTCGTGAAAAATTGATCCCTCAGTTAATTGCCTTAAATTTGATGCAAAAAAATGCTTTGAAAACAGGTTTTGTATACATTTTCTGTACTTTAACAACAAAATCAGATTTGAGTAACTTGAAGAACATGTTGTGTGACTTGAGTAAGGCAAAAACATGTGAAAAAGTGTTGAAAATCATTATGCTGTGATTTTGAGAGGGTTTTAAACATGAGAAGTGAATCTGAACTAGTGGAGATGAATGGTAAGGGATTAGTATGATCAAGCACACACATCTCAATCATTCATCCTAAGAACTAAGAAAAATTTGCCAAGTTAAGGCCATGAATAGCAAGTGGTCAATACATTCTCTAAATTCCTAACTTGCATTCATCACAGCCAACTTAGACCATTCATTCAAAGTCATAAGAAAATCAATTTAGTTTAAGGAGCATTCATGAGACCTAGTTCACCTCTAAGTGTGCAAAATCACTCCTTATCTAAGGGTTTTTGTAAAGATATTAGCCAATTGGTGCAAGGTATCTATATACTCTAGAACAATATCACGTTTTTGCACATGATCTCTGATAAAGTGATGTCTTATTTCAATGTGCTTAGTTCTAGAGTATTGTATGGGATTTTTGATAAGGTTGATGGCACTAGTATTATCACATTTGATAGGAACTTGATTTTTTTCTATTCCATAATCACTCATTTGTTGTTTGATCCACAATACTTGAGCACAACAACTTCCAGAATCAATATATTTAGCTTCGGTTATGGATTGAGCTATGTTATTTTGTTTCTTAGAGAACTAAGAAATGAGTCTATTTCCTAAGAATTGACAAGTTCCAGATGTACTTTTCCTATCAACTTTGCAACCACCAAAATCTGCATCGGAATAAGCATGGAGAGTAAAAGTAGAATCTTTAGGATACCAAAGTCCTAAGAAAGAAGTGTCTTTAAGATATCTAAGGATTCTTTTTACAGCTTGTAAGTGTGATTCTTTAGGAGATGATTGAAATCTAGCACATAAGCATACACTAAACATTATATCGAGTCTACTAGCAATGAGATATAGCAATGAACCAATCATAGACCTATATAATTTAGTGTCTACACATTTTCCCCCTTCATCTTTATCAAGCTTGATATTTGTGCTCATTGGAGTGGAATAAGGTTTAGACTCATCCATTCCAAATCTCTTGAGCAGGTCCTTAGTATACTTAGCTTGATTTATAAAAATACCTTATTTGCATTGTTTAACTTAAAGTCCTAGAAAGAAGGTTAGCTTTCCCATCATGCTCATTTCAAATTCACCTTGCATTAATTTGGAGAAATCTTTACATAATGACTCATTCGTAGATCTAAAAATGATATCATCTGCATAAATTTGAACTACAAATAAGTCACTACCCTTAGATTGAATGAACAAGGTTGTATCTACTTTACCTTTTGCAAAACTTTTTTCAATCAAAAATTTTGAAAGTCTTTCATACCAAGCTCTAGGAGCTTGTTTTAATCCATACAAGGCTTTTGATAGTTTGAAAACATAGTTAGGAAACTTTGGATTTTCAAAACTAGGAGGTTACTCAACATAAACCTCTTCATTTATGTAACCATTTAGGAAAGCACTTTTAACATCCATTTGATATAATTTGAAATCCTTGTAGCATGCAAAGGCAAATAGCATCCTAATGGCTTCTAATCTAGCTACCAGAGCATAGGTTTCATCATAGTCTATTCCTTCTTCTTACCTATATCCTTGTGCCACTAATCTAGCTTTGTTTCTAACTATTATACTATTCTCATCCATTTTATTTTTAAACATCCATTTAGTTCCAATAATTAGATAATCCTTAGGTCTTTCCACTAGTGTCCACACTTTACTTCTTTCAAATTAGTTTAATTCCTCTTGCATAGCCATAATCCAATTTTCATTTTTAAAGCCTCATGTACATTCTTTAGTTCAAATTGTGACACAAAAGCTGCATGTTGACATATGTTTCTGTATGTTAACCTAGTTCTAACACCTATATTTGGATCTCCAACAATGTTATTATCCTTCACATAACTAAGTTCTCTAGGACATCTTGATTCTTTCTCAATTATTTCTTGTTCCAATGACTTCTCATTCTTATTTATATCAAGATCTTCTAATTGTTCCTTAACATCTTTGTCTTGAGATGGATCAATTTGTGGTTCATCAAATATTTCTACTTCATCATCAAGATTGGTTCTATTAGAAGAACTTGACTCATCAAAAATCACATGAATTGATTCTTTTACTACTAGTGCTCTTTTATTGAAGACTCTATATGCCTTGGAATTTAAAGAATAACCAAGAAAAATACTTTCATCACTTTTTGCATCAAATTTTCTAAATTATCTTTTTCATTGTTCAAAATAAAGCATTTGCAATCAAATGGATGAAAGTAGCTTATGTTAGGCCTTTTTTCCTTTATAAAGCTCATAGGGGGTTTTCTTTAAAATAGGCCTAACCATAGCTCTATTTATAACATAACATGCAGTGTTGATAGCTTCAGCCCAAAAATATTTTGGTAGGTTGTTTTCACAAGGCATGGTTCTAGCCTTTTCTTCTAAGGTTCTATTTCTTCTTTCAACTACCCCATTTTGTTAAGGAGTTCTAGGATTAGAAAAATTATGGCTAATTCCATTTCCATTACAATAAGTATCAAAACCAAGGTTGTCAAATTCTTTTCCATGATCACTCTTAATGCTAGTTATAGAATAACCTTTTTCATTTTGAACAAATTTTGAAAAAATGATGAATTTCTCTAAGGCTTCCTTTTTCACACTTAAAAAGAACACCCAAGCAAACTTAGTGTAGTCATCAACTATGACTAAACCATAGTGTTTTCCTCCTAAAGTAGTGGTTCTAGTTGGTCCAAAAAGATCTAAATGGAGGAGTTGAAGTGACCTAGATGTTGTAACACACTTTTTAGATTTAAATGATATTCTTTTGTGTTTTCCTCTTACACAAGCCTCACAAACTTTATCATTTTCAAATTGGAGTTTAGGTAAACCTCCCACTAAGTCTCTTTTAGCTAATTTAGATAAAACATGCATGCTAACATGACCTAGTCTTCTATGCCATAATCAAGGTTCATCTTCTCTAGTGGCCATAAAACATACATTTTTGCTATTTAACTCATCTAAATTAACAATGTAAATGTTCCCTTGTCTATGTCCAATGAAAAGAATTTGATTAGTTTTAGCATTAACCACATTGCAACACAAGGCATCAAACATAACTTTAAAACCTTTATCACACAATTGACTAATACTAAGCAAGTTATGTTTTAAGCCTCTAACATACAAAACATTTTCAATAGTAGATGATGAGTTACCGATGGAACCAATTCTCTCAATTTGTCCTTTGGAGTTGTCTCCAAAAGTGACTTCTCCACCACTCTTAGGCTTTAAGAACTTGAATTGGCTCTTGTCACCGGTCGTGTCTTGAGCATCCACTATCAAGGTACCAATGCTTTTTGGACTTAGCCTTGGAGCAATGCTCTTCCTCCTACACACAAAAATGTTAAACTTTTATCTTAGGTACCCAAATTTGCTTGGGTCCTTGAGAGTTAGTACCAATAATTTTTTATCCTTTAGGGATCCATTTCAATCTTAATGATTCATCATTAGAAATTAAAACATGCTTTGGCACCCAAATTTTCATGGTTATTTTTCCTCTAATGATGGTCTTCCTAGATGTGCATGCCTGTGAGGAGTGTCCTAGTTTGTTACATGACGTACACAATACAATTTTTTTTTATTTTTAACAAGAAAGTTTTTAAGATGAGTTTCTTTATTAGATGCATTGTATCCTACTCCTTCTTTATCAAAGAATGCTCTTTGGGTCTCTAGCATATGATCAAGTTTTTGTTGACCCATACAAAATCTAGAAAAAGAATTTTGCAAATTAATGTTCTTTTTTACTTAATTCTTCTATTTCTAGATTTGTATTTTGTAATTTCTTTTCACATTCTAGCTTAACATTCATAAGCATCTTATTTTCCTTTTTCAATTTTGAAATCATTTTCTTATATTTCATATTCATACACTCAAACTGATTTGCTAACTCATCAAATGCATCTTGCAATTCATCAAATGTGTATTCATTAGTGTCGAATGAGTTGGATTTTACCTTTTCATCTTCAATGGCCATAAAGCAAAGGTTGGCTACTTCTTCTTCAATGTTCTCTTCATCGAAGCAGTCACTATCACTCCATGTAGCCATCATTGCCTTCTTTTTTGGTTTCTTCTCATTTTGTTTTCTATAAAAAGGACAATCAAAATGTGACCAGATTTCTTACATTCATAACAAATGATTTGGTCCTTTTCTTTCCTATTTGTTTCCCCTTTGCTAAAATCTCTCCTAAGGGGTTTCCTAGAATTTCCACCAGCCCTCATCCTCATGAATATGTTAAACCTTTTGCAAACATAGCCATCTCTAAATCCTCATCATCACCACTTTCATCATAATCATCTTTGGATTCCTCATTTGTGGTGGATTTTAATGCAACTCCAACTTTCTTGGGAAGTTCTTGATTCCTTTTGATTTTCATTTCATAGGTGAGTAAAGATCCCATTAGTTCATCTAGAGAAAGTGTATGGGGATCTTTAGATTCCTTAATAGCTGTTAACTTTCGCTTCCCATGATTTAGGTAAGCTATTTAGAATCTTCTTCACCATTTCAACATTTGAATATGTTTTTCCTAAAGACTTGAGACCATTTATGATATCAGTAAATCTAGTAAACATATCACTAATTGATTCATCACTCTTCATTTTAAATAACTTATAATCTTGAGTGAGCATTCCAACTTTAGTCTCTTTAACTTATGTGGTACCTTCATGAGTAACAGCTAGCTTATCCCAAATTTGTTTAGCATTCATACATTGTGACACTCTATTATACTCATTAGGTCCTAATGCACAAAAGAGTGTGTGCATTGCCTTAACATTTAATTATGCCATTCTAAAATCGTTTGTGTCCCATTCATCCTCTTTCTTTGGCACCTCCTCCCAATCTACTTTCTTAATAGGAACTAGGAGACCTTTAACTATAATCCTCCACACTTCATGGTCATTTGCTTGAATGAATAACATCATCTTAGTCTTCCAATAAGCATAATTTTCACCATTGAAGAGTGGTGGCCTAACTGTAGAGTGTCCCTCTCCTACTAAAGGTGTAGCTACACTATTTTGAGCTATCTAGATCGTTTATACTCGAAGGAAATTACTCCTAATCGATTCTCGAGCCTAAGCTCTGATACCAATTGTTGGCTCTATTGAGAGGGGGTGAATCGATTTTACTACAATTTTTGAGTTTTTATGAGCTTAATAAACAAGTAAAGCAAATATTGCAAAAGTAAATAAAATGCAATAAATAACGTAAAGGAAAGAGAAGCAACTCAGAATTTTATAGAGGTTCGGCCAACTCTTGCCTACGTCTTCTCTCCTTGATCCTCTTGTCAAGGGATTGATTCCAGTCTTCTTATGAATGCTTACAAGCCACTTCAAGGTGTGGTTAGACCTCTTACAATTCCTCTTGAAAGCTTGGAAGTAAGCTTCTAAACCTATCCCCTTGTAAAGCTACTCTTTCACTCACAAGGAAACCTTACAAGGATAACACACCCCTTTCAATATCATAAATTTATGTAGGTGGGTAATGAACAAGATAAAATATCACAAAAGAGATATAAAAGATGAATTTTTCAGCTTAGATTTCTTTCTTGAAGCTTTGAGAGTTTCTTAGTGCTTGTTCTTGCTTTAAACTTTATAAATGCCTCTATTTATAGTCCACCAACTGCTTGGGATGGTTGTTGAAGCATTTAATGCAAAACTTTCCATTGAAACCCTAAAAAACTAGCTGTTGGGTACTGTTCTTGTGAAAAAGGATCGATCCCTAACTTTCAGAATGCCTTCCATCCTATTCTGTCAAATGAGAAAACTTTCTGCCATCTAAGGATTGATCCCTCTACAGGGGGATCAATACCTCAAGCTCTACCTGCATATTTTGTGAGCTATTTTGGGATGGTTTGATGGCTTTTGTGATTTCAAGTCAGTTCGAAATATTCTAACACTTTTATAAGAGTATGTCCTAACTTTCTCAATTGAAATCTAAGTCTAAAGCTTTGTTTAAAAGATTTTCTATCATTGAGTCCATTTTAAGCAAATTTACATTATAGAGAAAATGTTTAGCCTTACTTAAGTTTTTGTCATTTCAAAATATTTATCGATTTAAAGTTAACATTATACTAATATCACATTTCGTAATGATTTCTCTAATCATGTGATAACGTCAAAGTACATGTTTAGATCATTGATAGGACCTTAGTTCCTTTACTTATGTAATGGCTTCATTGTTATCAAGGTACAATGTAATTAGACTAATTATGCTTGGAACCACACCTAGTTCAGCGATGAACTTCCTGATCCAAACTCCCTCATTCTCAGCATCAAATGTGAAGATTTACTCAGCTTCAGTTGCAGAATCTACAGCCGTTGCTTGCTTCAAACTCTTTCAGCTGATTGCATCTCTCCTCAAAGTAAATAATATAAATCCTTGCTACGATTTGATTTCATTTTTATCTAACTGAAAACTAGCATCAATGAAACTCTTTACACTTAACTTAACCCCTCAACAAACCAGAAACATATTCTTAGTTCTTCTCAAGTACTTAAGGATATTTTTCATTACAATTTGATGACCCTATCTTAGATGGCTTTGGTATTTTCTAGTGACACTTAGAGCGTAAGATACATCAAGTCTCAAACATAGTATGTCATACATAATGAAACCTATTGCAAAAGCATAAGGTATTATGTTCATTCTCTTTCTCTTATCTTTAGTTTTTGGAGACTGATCTTTAAAGAGAATAATGCCATGTCTTATTGAAGATTTCCCTTCTTAAATTCTTCTATGTTAACTCTCGCTAGCATCTTATCTATGTATGCAGATTTGGAGAGACCAATGATCCTTTTTGATCTATCTCTATAGATCTTTATTCCCAAAATAAAGGTGCTTCTCCCAAGTCTTTTATGGAGAATTGTTTGGATAGCCAAACTTTTGTAGTCCGCAACATACGTATATTGTTTCCTATAAGTAGTATGTCATCCACATAAAGCATAGAAGAAGAAGAAGAAGATTATCTTTGTAAACTATTAATTTTTGTTATAATCATGTATGAATTTGGTTGTTGCTCACTTGTAACAAGACATAGGAGTTTGTACTAAATATATGCAACAAGAAGACAAGCCAAGTGCACATGCAACAAGGGTTAAAGGTTTAATTAGTAGAGGAGCAAAAGTACAGGTTCAAGGGGTAGAGATTCAAGAGGAACAAGTTCAATGGGTAAAGTTTTAAAAGGAAGAGCTTTAAGGGATATAAGTTCAAAGTAGGCTCAACACAACCAATATCCTCCTTAAGTGTCCAAGACTCCCAAACTCTCCAAGTAGCCCCTGTTGTCTAATTGTCCTAAACACCCAGGTGGCTCTTATTGTCTAAGCTTCCTAAACTTCCCAAGTGGCCCCTACTTCCAATTGCCCGAAGCACCCCAAGTAGCCCCTGTTGTCAAAGTCTCGCAAACTCCCCAAGTGACCCTTGCTGTCCAATTACCCCTAACAACCCAAGTGACTCCTACTGCACAAGTGCCATAAACTGACCAAGTGGCCCTTACTGTCTGAGTGCCCAAAGCTATATCACCAACCACATTACATGCACTTACACCAAGACAACAATCATTAACAACACTACCAGCATCCAAAAATCCCTTAGCCCTAGTAAAAGCAACAATACTAACACAAATGTCAGTCACAAAATCACTATCATCACTAATAAGAGAATCACCATCAAGAAAAGCACCAATCAAAAGACTAGTTAGAAAGGATGGTCGAGGTAAAGGCAAGGAAAAAGTGATTGCACTTGGAATCGAGAGAAGAAGATAATGCAAGGGGTGAGAATATATGCTAATGAGAAAATAGGGTTTCAGATACTAAATGTAAGTAATAGTTTTTAGTTTGTACTTCATTTTAAATAGTTATAATCCAAAAGTTTTTTGTTTGTACATTTTACAATTAATATTTCATTTAATTTATTTAGTAGACTAGTTTTAGCAGCCAATGAGCAACCAATGGTTGATTTCCATTCCTAAGATAACTACCAAGCAGCACAATCAACTTCTACCATTACCAGCCATCAAACACAAATTTCAACCGTAAATAAGGAAGCAGATGAGTACGAAACTAGTGGATTTTATAAAGTATTAGGCATTATGTGTCTTACTTACATTTTATAACCTCTTATATTAGCTAACAAATAGATATTAATATGTTTCTTTTTTTAATGTAATATAGGATTTGTAGGATAAGTTGTTTGGAAGGAAAAGGAAAATACAAGATTATGATTATATATGTGTAAATTAAAACAAAGATGCCATTCAAAAAGGGGTAAAGGCAAAAATTCAACTAAACCAAAAAGCTAAAAGTCCAAGATTCCCTAGATTTGCTAATGAGATCATGTTATGGCTGCCTTTGTAGTTACGAAAATGTTGTTATTAGGATTTAGTTGTGGATGTTATTTTGATTTAATTAACACTATGATAATGGGTAAAACTACATTTTGGAAATCTTATTATGCTTAAATATAACTGTTTGGAGGATGTTACAATTAGCCTTGTATGTAATTGTTCGAAGGCTGTTACTATTAGGTGCAGCATGGATGTTACTTTTGTTTTGCCATTTTACCATGAATGAAAGATCCATAGATTTCATTTAAGTTGCTAAGGAGTGTATGTTATGGTCAATTTTTTGGGTGATTTTGTTGTCAACAATATGTTGAATTTAGGAGTTAATTGTGATTAATGTTAAATGTGTAGAGGCTTTTACCAGTAGGTGCAACTTGGCTCTTCCTTTTCTTTTGTCATTTTGGAATGAATAATAATGATCCCTATGACCATTTTGCTCTTTTTGTTGGCAATTCAATTTGCCATTAGTTAGGTTACTAATTGAAGGCTACAAATTGTAGAACAAAATGAACATAATAAAACCTTGTAACATGTACTCAAATAAGACATTATATTGCCAAAAATAGTTTTAATTCATTAAGAGATAACCAAACATAACACTATCTATAGCCAAGGAACTACATAATGGTTAAAATATATAGTAAGAAAATACCATCAAACCAATCTTGTACATACATGCACCATGTTTAGTCTTTTCCACCATACCTTTGTAAGCTTTTATCTTCTCTTTTTAAGTTTTAACCTTAGTTAAGAAAAAATTCACTTCATTAACCTTGACATATTTCTTCAGTTCTGAGTTCTTAATCCTCAACTCCTTGTTTTTTGTCAGCAAAATATTATTCTAACTTATCAATTCATCATTCACATTTCTACGAAGAACCTTTGAACTTTGTTCATCTTCATTTCTCTCAAGTCAATGGAAATACCTACAACCTCTTATCTATGACACATGTTGATACCTCATATTAAACTTTATTTACTAACCTTCTTAGCAAGATCAAATACAAAATTCAAAAATATATTAGCTATTTGTATTTAGGGCACCCATAATTTTCTTCCTTTTATTTCATGGTGTCGTTGAGGTATTAATTTGAGCCTTCAATCCACAATGACAAAAAATTTCTTCCCTATGGTTACTTCTACTTTGGGTTTATAACTTTGACTCTGGTTGCTTTTACTCTTAGCCATCTTTGATTTGAAGCTAAAGAACAAGAAAGGGAACAAGTTTCTTCAATTGGCGGTGATGGACTGATGTTGGCTACCTTTTCTCGTTGATGGGTATCTCTTTATAGTGAAGAATCAACAGGGTAAGGTAAAGAAATGGGTTAAAGAAATAAATATAAAAGAAATATAAAAAGGAAAAAGAAAATGAAATAAATGATTCAAGGAAAATAAATAATATAAGTGAAAATGATTTTTATTTATGACCTAGATATTAGGAAAAGGGAATGACGTGGGATAAAAAACAAATGGCATATTATTATTGGCAATAATGGCCATGTCAGTAATTTTTTTTAACAGAGTTAACTTATGAGTAAAGTGGTTGATGGAAGTGAAGTTCATGTATATGAGTGACAAAAAAGTTTCTTTTGGTACCAAAATAAAAAAAAAAGTGATATAGTTTAGGGGTCAAATGATACATAATCTCTTAACAAATCAAGCCTATTAAGTTGAGTTCTAGCCTATCGAATTGAGTTCAAGCAACTCAAGTATTCTATTAAGCTTGACGTTTAAAAAGTAAGCTCGATCTAGCTTAAACTAAGTCTCAAATTTTCAAGTTGAAGCAAGCTCAAACCTGGTTTTGCATCGTTTCGATTTAATTACACTCTTAGATTTCACACTTACTTCACCATCTAATCCATATGCAACATTAATCTTTTTTTTATAAGGATGGGGTTGCTTGTTGTCACGTACTAAATTATGCCTGAAAAAGTGTTTTTCTTTATATTTTACTTAGGATAATTATTTCATACACTGTCAGTTGAATATTTTTATTCCATAAGCAGTGTTAAGATCGTGACATGTGTTTTATTTTTTTTATTTTTTATTTTTTAATATTTTTGTAAGACACGTGTCACAATGCTAATACCGCTTGCAGAATAAAAATATTCCACTAACAGTGTATGGAATAATTATCCTTTTACTTATATTTGGTTGGGCTGTCTAAAGTGTTTTTGCTCACATGTACAATAATTCATTTATATATATGTGTGTGTGTGTGTGTGTGTGTGTGTGTGTGTGTAAACAAATACAACAACTTCATATTTACCTCCAGTATTCTAAGTTTAGTTTGCATCCCTAATTTTGATTTTACATAGAGTAGTACTATACATACATAGTCCGAACACATAAAAGAAAATTGTATGCCTCAGTAGAAAATGAAAATCACCTGAGGGATACCCAAAACAGAAAGTCCTCTCGAGCGAGACAAAAAACTACTGCAGATAATCTGGAATGAGAATAAGGGGGTGAGCTTATATCTAGTAAGAAATATATATATATATAAAAGCTGATAATACGTGTAACTATATGTAAGTATGTTAAAAAAATGCTCTTTTATACGAAAACCAATGATCACACATTCTATGGCACGATATCGAAAAGGATATAGTAGTGGGTTAGATAACCAAGTTGAGTACAAAAGGATATTTTAAAGCACCTCACTTGTCTTGGTATCTAATTCCAACCATAGGGAATTCATTAAAGCTTATTCAATTACAAAGTTCAATAGATATTCAGAAATAATTTCCATTATGCAATTCATAAATCATTCAAATAACAAGTTTCAATAAATAGTACAAAGATCATAAAACATACTTTACGAATATATCAAAAATAATAATAAGTGAAGTTTGGGAGTGCTTGGATTGGCAAGGGATTTACCACTCGAGTAAAATAGTACAGTGGAGACTAGGCTTTACCCAGTAGACTCATGCAATGTAAATATCCCCACAGGGAGTGACATATGGCCATAGTGTGATAACCGTAAATTTTCCATTTATTGGAAATTAGAAATATTGAAAATAAATATTGGAGAACTTAAATAAGGGAAAATAAATAAAGTTTGCGAGAAACGGGATATTGGTGAAAATCCCGAGAAATGAGGAAGTGATGAATAAGGAAATTCGTGTGAAGGAAATTAAATGAAAATAAAAATAAAATCGGGGTTATGGAAAATAAGGAAAGGATGAATTAAAATTGGATTAATGGAAATCCAAAATTTATAAAATAAAAATGCGTATATTATATACTTATATAATTAAATTATATAAATATATTTACACATGTTTTTATATAAATACATATGTATGTATATGAATATTAGTATATATTATAAAATAAAATATATACTATTTTGTCTTAAATAAAGACATGTGTATATTATAAAATGTAGTTATATAATTATAAATATATGGGTACAGATATATATATATATATATGAAATATATATATTATTATTTTAAATAAAAGTATATGAATATATAAGAAAAGTAAATGTTATTTTGTATTAAAGTTTATATGTATAAATATTTTATTATAGCATTTATATAATTTGTATATATAAATGTTATTTAAGTATATGAATATACATATATATATATATACTAGACATGTATTTTGTAATGTACAAGATATATTTTATATATAATAAATATTGTATAACATTATGTATGAAATAATGTATGTATAACATATAATATATATTATATGTATAAAATATATGGTATAATGTATAGTATATTGTATACTAAAAATGGAAAGAAGACAAAAAACTAAAAGGGAAATAAAAACAGAAAATAGAAGGAAGGATCGGGGGAAGGAATCCCGACCCTCCCAGCCGCAACCATCGGCGGCGGAGCCGCCACTGCCGGCGAGGGAGGAAGGAGGACGAGACGCCACTGGCCAAAGAAAGGGGAGAAACTGCCGGCGGCGTGAAGGAACAGAAACAGAATCGACGGAAACGAAGGAAAATCGGGAGAGAAAAGAAAATGGCGGACGGCGGTGCCGGCCGATCCAGGCACCGCCACTGCCACCGAAGCTTCACCGGAGGAAGAGGAAGCTGATGGAGGCCACCGGAGGCGCAATGGACGGCGGAGGAACGCCGGCGAAGAGGAAGAAGGAACCGAGGCAAAACCGGCTCGATCCGCCGCCGTGCCGTCGATTCGGGATGAACGGAGGTCAGATCCAAGCTCGCCGTGGCGCCGGCCAGCTGAGGGATGCCCGAACCGCCGGAGAACCGGCCGCCGGCGAGGAACCGGCGAGGAAAGGCTCTGAACCGGTCTAACCGGGAAAGGAAGAAGAAAAAGAAAAGAAAAAGAAAAGAAAAAGGAAAAAGAAAAAGAAAAAAAAAAGAAAAAAGAAAAGAAAGAAAGAAAAGAAAAAGAGGAAAAAGGAAAATTTCGGGAATTCGAAAAATTCCCGGAAATTCGACAACCCGGGATTTTACAAATTCGGTAAGAAATTTCCCGAGAATTTAATTTCAGAAAAAATTAAATAAATTATGAAAAATTCTAAAAATTAGAATTTTAATTCCAGAAATTATTTTCAGTAATCGAGATAAGGAATTGGGAGAAATGGAGCGCGGGCGCGATCGATAAGCAGAAGTCGCCGACCCGGAAAAAGGTAAGGGATGCATGTGCAGCACTGTAAGGATACTCAGTCTGCATAATTTAATTTAAAATATTTTATGCAATTATTTTATGAAAATTATTATGATGCATGAATTGCTGAAAATAATTTGAGAAGAAGTACTGGCTGAAAGATTTTAAACTGTATTTTCCGTGCAGGAGGTTAGTGAATCGGCAGCCGTTATGCTGCCGAAAATTTTAGAAAAACTTTATAAAATCATATTAAATGATTTATTTCCGAATTTCGATAGTAAATCACGAGACATGAGGAAATTTCTAAATTTCATAAAATATGAATATAATGAGATGGAACTTTAGAATATTCATGTATTCGAGAATGGTGATAATGAAATCACCGAAAATTCTCGAAATAGATAAATTACACGAATTACGAGACAAAAGATGAAGTGAAATATAGTGAATATTTTTATGGATATTTTTATCAATATTCACTAAAGGATTATAACCCTTATGGTTTTAAATCATGGAATTATATAATTATATAAATTCCATAAAGGTGTATTTTATGATGAAAAATACGGTTTTGAGACTGGTTGGTATTCTTATCATGCTGATACATGATATGTGACATGTTTAGTCCCGGTCGACACCTAATCCGTGATCCACCGAGGACAATATAGATTATGGTCATAGATTTGACCGATTTAGTCCTTTACCCTCCGGGGTTTATAGTACGACAAGATTAACGTCTATATTAAAATCCATAAATGATAGGTGACATGTTAAAAAGGGAAATATTTTACATGACATGGAATATGTCAAACGGAAAAGGCCATACCGAGCAGAGACTCGATGATTGAACCGTGGGAGCCACCTCTAGAGTCCTTCGGGAACTAAGTGCTACACGTGTTTCGATATTTCAGTACAGGCCATACCGAGCAGAGACTCGATGATTGAACCGTGGGAGCCACCTCTAGAGTCCTTCGGGAACTAAGTGCTACACGTGTTCCGATATTTTAGTACAGGCCATACCGAGCAGAGACTCGATGATTGAACCGTGGGAGCCACCTCTAGAGTCCTTCGGGAACTAAGTGCTACACGTGTTCCGATATTTCAGTACAGGCCATACCGAGCAGAGACTCGATGATTGAACCGTGGGAGCCACCTCTAGAGTCCTTCGGGAACTAAGTGCTACACGTGTTCCGATATTTCAGTACAGGCCATACCGAGCAGAGACTCGATGATTGAACCGTGGGAGCCACCTCTAGAGTCCTTCGGGAACTAAGTGCTACACGTGTTCCGATGTTTCAGTACAGGCCATACCGAGCAGAGACTCGATGATTGAACCGTGGGAGCCACCTCTAGAGTCCTTCGGGAACTAAGTGCTACACGTGTTCCGATGTTAGTATGAGAAATCGTAGGATATTATGACGATAAGTAAGTGAGTGTGATTCGTGAATTCGACAAATGTCAAAGAATGAAATAGATTTTAATAGCTTATTCTGCTTTTTAACGGACAGAACTAATTAAGAGAGTACATTAAAACATGAAATAAGTTTTAAAGAAATAAGATGATGATTTAACTAATATTCTTTTCAAGAATATACGGATATTAATTATTCTATTTAAAGGCTTTATTTCGTAGAAGCATTATTTTGAAAGGAATATGAAAAAGGGTTATGAAAGATTAAAAAGGAAAAGGATTTATTAATTCAAAACAAAAGAAAAAAAAAATTTTTCTCTACAGTTGCTTCTAGGTTCCGTAACAAGTATGGTATTCTAAAATACCTACCTTACTCCATTCGGATCCCTAGCCGACTGTAGTATCTTTCCTACATGCGAGCCTAGAGCCCATAGGAAAAATGAAAAAGATTTTCAGCATATAGGAAGCTGAGTATCAAGTGAGGCATATAATTCTCTTACTGAGCCGTGGTTTTGCTCACCCCTTAATTTTCAACATCTCAGGTTTTGATGAATGTGAAATCAGTGGATTGTGGATCCTGGCTGTACACGAAGAACAATGTGTCAGACCGACTGATTATTTGAGGTATGATTATTTATTCTCTGTATTTAGACACGTCAACAGTACTACTTATCTGATTTGTTACGATAGGGGATGTGTATAATATAAACAATATTATGTAAAATTTATTAACAGTCAGTACAAGTGAAGTATCACAGACAGCCCAACCGGTTAAGTTGTGTATAAGTAGGGTAAAAATGTGGTCACGGGTCGTGACACATAGTCAAAAGATCCACAGTATACACTAGCCAAGTGACATCTATGGGTGCTGAAGACATGGCTAAGGTCAACAGCAACAAAACAGAATGGAATAGAAAAGCATGTACCTGTGGGTAGTTATGGGGCCAACAGTCTGCAAACAATCTATAAATCATTTCAGAATTATTTACAGAGATAAATTCAATAAATCATATCTTCAGTCAGTCCATAAAGCATTAAAATCAGAAATCATTATACTTAAAGTATAAAAATTAACCAAATATTCTTAGTTCAGTAACTAGGATTCAAAATATTTTATTGGCGTATATTGGTAACATGGAAACATAAGTATATTGTGAAACATGTAAAAATTATTAAAAAACCCATTGAAAACTGAGTTACAAATTCAGCATACACTTATGACATTTAGAGAGCTTTAATCACAAAACATGTTTTCACTTCCTTTTAATTACAAAACCACATAAAGTAATGATTTTGAAGGTTTAAATTTATTTAAGAAAATTTTAGCAACGTTATGGCACTACCTATCTAACCTTCCTGCTCGAAAACACAGTTTATAATCCAAATTTCCAATTTCACAATATCAACCATATAACGCAATTTCAATCTCAAAATCCATTTTTTTTCATTTCACGTGCAATATAGTATCCTTACATCTCTTACATATATCTCTTACTTATCAGATTCTCGCTGTGTTGCTTACTAGCAAGCTGCAATTCATCACACAAACACAGTCAATTCACCACACTTCAGTTACAAAGACTATTTAACTCATTAAAACCTAGTATATTGCCTATTGCAGCCCTAAATCTAGTTTACTTAATACCGATGTTAACACTGTAGCTACCGTCAAAACACCTCCGTTTTCAGTTCTAATTTTGCTTACAGTCTTATATTAATTTATACATTATTCTAGAACCCAAAACACATTGAATTGAGCACTCTTTCAACCTCCCTTTCACTTGGCTGAATAAGGTTCCTTGTCCTACACATCTCATTTCTTCAATTTAAGCCTAAATTCATGTTCTACACTTGTTCTTCATTGATTCTACATTAAATTCTCATTGAATTACACCATCTTCATGCATGAAGGGTGGTGGCCGAAACCCTAAGGGAGTGAATTTCATGGTTTAAATTCAGTCAAAGTTTAAATTCATACCTAAACACATTAAACACATAGTGTACAAGCATTAAAACATGAAAATTTCAAGCTTTCTCTCACTTACCACCTTGGTTGAACCTTATGGGAGTCCTTACACCTTCAATATGATCACTTTAGCACTTGATTTTAGTGTCAAGTTGTAGAGGGAAGTGTGGAGAGCAAGTTTGGTGAAGATAGTTTTTGGTTACAGTATGTTTTTTATAGTGTTTTAATGGCTTCTCTTCACTAAGCTTGGCTATGGAAGATTGGACAAGAAATGGTGGCTACTGAAAATGAGGAAGAAGATGGCTAGGAATTTCTAAAATAATAATATCGTATAGCATTAAATGACCAAAATGCCCTTATACTTACGAAAACTTTCAATTTTGCCCTTTGCGATTTGACTTCGATTTAAACAATCAGTCTAACCTTCAAAATATTTCATTCAATCATAAAAATATATCTATTTAACATATTCTAATCATTGGGTGAGCTTTTGTTGAGGTTTGGCTGGTCAAATGGATGAAATTACCAAAATACCCTAATCGTTGAATCACATAATTTTTTACTTTTTCGTATAATTTAGTCATCAATCCACATGACATAAAACTTTGTCACATTGGAATTTACCTAAAACTGTCAGTTGGTCAAAAATCAACTTGGTTTGACCGTTATTCATGAAAATCCTAACAGCCTATGGACTTAACTGTCATTTCTAAAATTATTGCACGTTTTTCAAAACATGCATAAACAATTGAGTTTGCAGATTCTTACTATCATAGTATTTGGCTCTAAAATTCTAATATGCCAAGTTTCACCTCCATCAAGCCACTAAAAGACTAATGGGGCAAACCATTCGTTTCCCCTTCATACTTACAACTCGAATAGGATTAGAATGGTTGTGAGACATTTGTTATTTCTAACTTCCTAAATAGTGAATAACAATAATAGAAAATGTGGATCTCACACTTGTATTTGAAATCCAAGCTTTACAAATTACAATATGCCTAGCACAAAACATCCTAATTTTTTCATTAATCACTTGATCAAAAAATTGTTAGAATCGTAAATCTATAGTTAATTAATTTAATTCTAAAATCTAAATCAATTCTTTGTTTAGAAAAAAAAATCAAATCTTTTTAATTTGGATAAAGTGTAACGATTAAGCATCCAAATTTTATTATTAATAAATAAATCCATTTGTATTTTTAAACATTCTTGATTTGTTAAAAATTAATAGCTTTTACATTTTTTTAAGGAAAAACTTGACTTTTAATAATACAAATTTAAATGATTATAGCTGTTTATGAGCAGAGATGTAAATTGCAAAGAGAATGTGGAGAAAAACATAAAGATAAAAAGATATAATCATTAATTCACTTAACATTATTTGAATGCTAGTTCCTAGTTTATTTCAAAACAAATAACTTCTTTTTATTTAATAAAAAATTAAGTGTTTAAACATTATTACACAAATATTAATAGAAATTGAAGAAATTTAATTTACTTAATAGAATTGTTTATTTATTTTATTATTTTTCTTTCTTAATAATACTGTTGGATATATGATCAATTTTTTAAATTTAATTTTCCTTAGTAAGTCAAATAAATAATAAACTTTGAAAAAAAAAATAATTTGTGTATATTACATATATAAACCGGTAAAACTAATTCAAACATGATATGACAGAATGTAATAATTTAATTTCTGCCGTGTATAATAGCAGCCGGTTCAAAAATCGAAGTGTATTCTTCAATTTGAAAGAATATTCCAGCAGAAAAATAAGTTTAAATACAAACCAAATATTTCACCCTCTCATAAAAAAAATCCCAAAATCATGTCGACGCCACAGCAGAACCAAAAACCCCAACAACCGTTTTCCCGTCGAATTGTCCGAATAACCGTGACGGACGCCGACGCCACCGACTCTTCTAGTGACGATGAAGTGACGTCACCGAAGAAAAGCCAAAAGCAACCAAAGAAAAAGCTTGTCAACGAAATCACAATCGGAATGTTGACGAAAGAGAACGACGTGATTGCGGGGTCGAGTAAAAGCAAGGTGAAGAGGTATAGAGGGGTGAGACAAAGGCCGTGGGGAAGATGGGCGGCGGAGATTAGAGATGGGCGAAGGATGAGGCTTTGGTTGGGGACTTTCGATACGGCGGAAGAAGCGGCTGTTGCTTATGATCAAGCGGCAGTTAAGCTGCGTGGACCCAACGCGCCTACTAACTTTAAGTTGCTTGATTGCAAGGTTGTTCAGTCGTAAATTCTCTGTAAATATTAACCGCTCTTTTCATTTCGGTGTTTTTAATGTTTTATGTCATTAGGGTTAGTTTTTGTGTTGTTTTTTTTTTCTTTCTTGTTGTTAGTTCTGACTTAACTGATGTAAAGGAAAGTTGTTAACGGAGAAGAAGATGAAGCATTTGAAGATGGTTTTCTTTCGTTCCATTATTTACTGATGTAATTAAAAAAACTGAATTGAGGATTATTTTTTATTAATTTAAATTGCTCAAACTCAAATTACCAACTTGAAAGTTTTTAAAAGAAAAGGAAAGTAGCTGACAATGCTTGCAATGCACGCGCTTCCTCTTAAAAAACTTAACACAGATTGTATGACCCAATTCTAGAAGTTTCTAGACGGATTCTATGGTCGGCCATTACCATCGCCAGCTGTTTTGTGATTACTTTGTAGAAGAGATACATAGGCTACCGGAGATCCTTTTCCTTCTTTATTCTCAACCGAAACTCTACCCGTTGCTTCCGGTCCTTTTCGGAAAGCTAACCTGAGGTGCTCTTTCAAAGCTGCCGCCTGTAATTCTCTCTGGACGGTTTCCCGACGACAGGTAAGTTGATTTCTTTCCTTAGCGACAGCAATTTTGTTCTTTCGAGTATGCCATAAACTGAGATTTGTCCTTTTTGTTTTTGGGTTTTCTGGATTTGTTTTCAAAAGGCCCGACTGCATTTTTGTTTCTGGACTTGATACATTTATTATGTTGTTTCTGGATATTTACATAGTTTCCTCTGTTCTGCAAATGGTCTAAATTCACAAATATAGTTTCTGTACTTGATTGGTGCGTTTTGATTATTAAGATAGTGAAAATGACAAAGAATAAGACTAGGAAAACTTCAGGTTTTAGAGGTAGGAAGTAGAGGGTTTTTTTTTTTTTAAAATGTTTCCAATGTAGATTATGAGTTTGTGTATTAATATGACTATTTGCTACCATTAAACATTCAATAAGCTGAAAAAACTTGAGTTACTTTGCAAATTTACATAGCTGTAGACTGTAATGTAGTTAAAGGAAACATTCCTGCTTATTATTTTTCTGCAATAATCTTTATAGCTTTTTCTGTTAGGTTTTGTGTTTGTTTTTTTTAATTCATTCACTTGCATGACATATTTTTTTAAATCTTCAAGGCCCTAGATTGCAACTACATAATATCTCCCAAAAATATATAACTCCTTTGTTTGTTGACTTTACTTTTAGCCTAAAGAACAGCATTTTAGCAAGTAGATGATATTGTGTCGATTAACAAGGCATATCTCATGGCTGAAAACAATGGCATGTGGCAAGATCCTACAAGGTCTATAGCTCTATAACTACCAAAGACAAGTCAAAAGCACGACTTCACATATTAATCTTGTGAGCAAATAAGCTCACAAGCATTCCAATTACAGTTCTAGTCTTTTATCTTTATCTGCATCATTATAATAGCCGCATTTAGCTCTGTGCTCCAAGTTCTTTTAAGAATTTATTCAGTTATGATTCTGTTATTTGAATTGTTCGTGCAACTGTACTTCAGTCAAATAAAAGCATTGAGTTCATATCTGTCTCCTTCTCAATGTGGCGATATTATTGATTTAATTTAGTGTTAATAAATTTGATGATGCAGAATGCAAAGAAGCTGATTGAGGAATTAGCGTACTTGGAGGTTTTATTTTGTTAATTTGCTGCATCTATGGGGATTAACTTTGTAATAGTTTAGCACCGTTTTTGTGGTATATATACAAAACCAACATGATTTTAAAAGTACTTTAAAGTGTTTTGGTTTAAAACAAATGTTTATAAGTCATATAGTTGCATATGTGTTAAGAAAATAAAGTTTTGGAAGTATAAAACAAGCTTTGAAATGGAAAAGAATAAGATGTACATGTTACTTAGTACATATGTACATATTGACTATTGTACATGTACATAATACCTAGAGCTTATGTACAAATCAAGGGCATTTGAATTGCTTGAAGTTTTGGAATGAAAATAGCATGATGTACATTCTATCTAAAGCATATGTACATTTTACCTAGTGCATATGTACATATTGCCAAACGATGTATTTACAAAAGTAGAGCAGTCAAATAACCCTATAACACTATAAATTCTGGAAATGGAAAATACATATGTACATTCTGCCTTGTGATTATGTATGAAAGCTAGGCATTCGAATATCCTAGAGGGGCATTCAAATACCTTAGAGAGGCACTCGAATACCCTGCAAGAATTTACATTCTGTTCGAAATTTTGCTTGGAGACGTTCAAATATCCCACAAAAATTTACATTCTGTTTGAAAATTGACTTGGGGCACTTTAATAAACTCTCAAATACCCTTTCTAGGAAGTCAAAATGTAAATATGTTGGATATAGCTATTCATTCCAAAAGTGCTTATTCTTCACCAAAGTTGTGTTGAATTTTCAAGGTGTGTTTCTTGCATCTATTAAGGCATATAAATACTTCCAATAACATTCAATTTAACACACTTTTACATCTTTTCAATCTAAAATTAAATTTTTCTTCTTGCACTTTTTTTTTTTTGGTTTTGGTGTGAGTGCAATAGAAGTATTCAAAGTGCAAATGAATTTTTTAAAGAGTAGATATTATATCTTGGCAACAAAGTATCCTAAACTATTTGCACCGGTGTGGGAAAACTTTTGTAGTTATGATAGCTTTCTAAAAGGACATTGCCTGCGCAAGTTCATAAAGTATTCTTCATTGATTGCAATAGTCATTGATTACACTCCATTATACAACACTTTTGTGATGCTTTGCTGAACTGCCATGTTAGCCAAACATGAAATACATGATTCTGAGAGTCCAAGGCCTCTAAAAGCAACGGGTGTTGTATTAAATTAGATCACTTCTAAGGACCTTGCTATAATGGGATACTTATGAATATGATTGACTTTAAGCTTTGTGCTTTTAGTCTTGATTTCAAGTTAGTTTCTGCTAGAGATATTTCATCTTGAAAAGGAAAAAAACATAAGTAGTGATCTGATGCTTGGACTTATTAGACTTTTACGTTCTGAGTGGTTCATTCTAGGTTATCAAATTTCATGTATTATGTTGAACAGAGCGGTGCTTAACAATAGGTTACAATTTGATGTTGGAACTGTGTTCTCTGAGTTTGAATTGTTAGATCTCGTCTTAAAATTGTTTGAGTTCATCTCAAAATTGTTGGTGCTGGAAGCTGAAACAAGAGAAAATATTAATAACAAAAATAACATAAGAATTTATAAATTAGAATTATTTTACTGATCACGAAGAGTTGGACTGAGGTATGGATATCTTGCTCTCTTTAATATGATTCACGCCTTTGCGGGAGTTATATCACTGGTGCAACATGAACTTTAAGGCTATGCTGGAAAAGTGGAAGGATGGAAAGTAGTGGAAGGAAAAGTGAAAGGAAAATAGATTTTAGACTTGCTTGATAGAACAGAAAATAGGAAGGAAAGAAAAGGTGAAGGAAAAATGGTTTCTGTTCTAGCAAAGAAAACCTTTCTGTCCAAATCGGACGGAAAAGAAGAGAGAAAATGTTGGGGAGTGCATAAATTAAACGAAAATACAAAATTACCCTTACTAGAATTTTATATTATCAACTTGGTTTTATCATTTCGTCGATAACTCCTGTAGCTCTCGCCGTGCTCTCGCCGCACTCTCTCATCTCTGTCGCCGATATCCTCTCTCCTACCGCCATTTGAGCCGCCGATAGCAGTGGGTGGGTGATTCGAACTTGAGCTTAGACTTTGGAACTACTTCGTCTTTTTAATTCTTGTCATTTCATTCTAATTTCATTCTAATCGCAGTTTGATGCGTTGATTGTAGCACTTCCATCTTCCGAGGGTGGCGAAGAAGTTCAACTTAGAAGGATTGCTGAACTACAGGTATACAGAGGCTCGACTGCTTTACTCATTAGTGTTTTTCGTTTTAAATTACATATTGGAAATTCTTTGTTAATTGTGTTTTGTTTCTCTCATTGTACCTGTCGTCCAGGCTGAAAATGATGCTGTAGGCCAACAACTTCAGAAGCAACTGGAGGTTGCAGGTACAGTTTCCCATCGTTTTGGTTGGTTGCTATGTTTGTTATTTTCCATGTGTTAAGAGATAATAGGAGAGTGAGTTTTCTCTCCAGTTTCTCCCCTAAGGGAAAATTATTTCCAAAATACTAACCAGTAGGCATAGCAGATTCTTAGGACCTAGGCTGCTTGTTCTCAAGATATGTTTGGGCTTGATTGGACAACCATGGAATAGTTGCCAGGTTCTAGCCTTTGGTGTTGTTTGCAAGACATAGGATGTTTGCTCCATGCCTGTCATTTTGACAACTACTAGCATGTGTTGTTTTCAACCATGCTGTCTTGAAGTTATGCATATAATCTAGAGAATTAAGTTTACCAGTTTTAACTAGGGATCTAGACTGTAGCTTGGAAACTGAAATGAAGAAATGTCTGACAATCTCTATGCTTTTTCTGTGTTTTCGGTGCCAGAGAATGAATTGAAACAGGTTCAAGAGTTATTCAGTCAAGCAGCAGATGTGCCTTCTACTGCTGCTAATTTTTCTTCTCCTTATGCCTCACGTCTTTTCACCCTTTTCTCCAACGGGCTTCATATTTCATTGTGTTTCCTTGTATCTGCTATGTAACCGATAGAGATATATCTTACGTGAGATTCCCAAAAAAAAAATGCAGAATGATGAAGTTGGTGTAGAGCAGGGAAATGTTAAAAGTAAGAGCAGCTCTTGAGGAAAAGTTGAAGCAGACGGGAATTTTTAGTTCCAACATCCAAAAACCTGATAAAACCAAGAAACAAGTGAAACCAGTGAATAAGTACTACTGCTTTTCCCCTTGTTTTGTAGTTTATTATCCTTTTGACGGTATTGAGTACCTTTTCATTCAACTTGGGATTTGACATACAGCTTGAAACATATGATGATTTTGCTGATGATGCTATGGATGTTGAAGGAGGTGCTCATGGATTAAACAAGCATGGAAGCTCACAGCATTCTAATAATATTTCGCAACTGATTACTGCTAAACAGAATAAATCCAAGGTATAAATCTTGACATGATTTCCTGTTTTAATATGTCAAGTGAATTATTCAGATACGTTAGAAATCTGTCTTTGATGAGCTTTCTGAAAGTATTTGGAAGTAGCAAGTGCATTGAGCCAGCATCACTGACCTTATTATTGGGACAAGCCTATAAACTTTTCATACTTGGTTTTCTAGCTACTGTGAACAGTGTGTTAAGTTCAGCACCAGCTGAGTCGAGCATGTGTCTTTTAGCGAAAGAAATTGGGCAGGTCCAGTCACTTTGGGTTGAATTTTGACCTTTCAGGTCATTTTTGGGTTTGGTTCAACCATTTAGTGATGTAGCGGATAACAATTTGATCTGGGTCAGATTTTGCACTTCAAGGTGCCGACTTTTCCAGTAAATTTGGTCTAGTTTTTGCCATCTCTAGTTGGTATCAATCTTGAAGACCATAGTTAATTTCCCTTAGGAAGAGGCCGAAAATTTTTATAGGTTAGGCTTCCTTCTTGTACTTGCATTGTTGATTGGTCTTGGTAGAGCTTGCACAGCTCAGAAGATATGCTGAGATTTGACTCCTTCAGTTTTGGTTTCCTTTTGACCAGCAGCTCAAGGTTTTATTTTTCTACGATTTTTTGCTTCTTTCCCTGATTTGGGCAATGCTTGCTAGACCAACCAAGAAATTGATGTGACCTTTCTCTGTATATGCGCCAAGTGAAGAGAAAAAAACAAATTAGGATTCTGCAGCTCAGACTATTATATGACCTTGTTTTTCAATTTTTCAGTGACAACTTGATTTCAAATGTGCTAGCTATTTTACGGTGTTTGCGTAGTAACTTTTCATTATGATTCATTTGTACCTGGATCATATAACTCTTCTTGTCTCCCTTCTATCCTGTTGAGAAGGTTGTATCTGGTGATGATGATTTACCTAAAAGAGATGATATTGGAGAAAGGCGGAGGAAACATGAGCTCAGAGTACTGGCAGGAGCAGCAGTTAAATCTGAGGATGACGATGGAGGTGAACATGACAGTTTTGAAGATGATGGAGGTATTTCTGTGGAAGAGAATGATGATACAGAAGAGACAGAAGATTCAGAAAATGAATTTTATAAACAAGTGAAGCAACAAAGGGCAGCAAGACTTGCTGCAAAGGCTGAGATATATACAAGGTACGATTCTGCACTGGCATCTAATTATTGCTCTTCTTTTGGGGGGTACGTAGGTAATGCAGTTCTCCAGTTGGATTCGCTTCCATTTTCTTTCTACATTCAACAGTATGGTTATGCTACAAGTTATTGCTCGGTGCATGTGCATAGTAGACAATTGAGTACATATGCCATATTTGTTTATCAACAAAAAGTAAATCTTTCTGCTACCAGAGTTCAATAAAATTTGTATTTAAACCAGTCCTTGTATAATTTGTTTCCTTTGCAGGACCTCAGCACCCCTATCTTTACCTGAAACAGTAGATGGAAAACGGCAGATAACTCATCAGGTTCTTGCCTCATTTCCTGTATGATTCAGTTATCGATTATTCATTGCTTCCTACCATAACTTCCTAATCTGTCAAACTGCAACAGATAGAGAAGAACAGAGGTTTGACTCGTCAACGGAATAAGAACACCAAAAACCCAAGGAAGAAATACAGGGTATTTTGGCACAAAACTTTGATTCCTTGCATTCGATATATTATTTCATTGTACGAATTGTGGATTCATTTTTCTGTATCCCTTTTTTCCTCTGATGTTACAGTTGCAAAGCAAGAAACGAGAGAAACAACGGAAAGGTCAGGTGCGGGACATTAGGAAACCATTTGGTCAATATGGAGGAGAAACCTCTGGTATTAATGTAGGAATTAGTAGGAGCACCAGATTCAAGAGCTGAGCTGAATACTATTATCATCCCATTTTTGTCAACTTAAAATTTCTGAGAGCCTCTTGGTGTTTGACTTGGATCATCATGTATCTTTGAAATTGTTTTTATATTTTACATGAGAATTTATTTATTTAATTTGTTTATTTCAAGATAAAACACAGAGCATGAAGAAGCTGACTGGTTTAGTTCCAATTTTGAGTAAGTTCTTTTGAGTTTCCATGTGAAAGATTCATAATGCAGCCGGTTCCAAGCCTGTGTTGAATGTATCAATTTAATGTGAGTTTATATATTGATATATATATAATTTATTTTAATGTTGAGATAAAAATTTTGATGATAATGATGATGGGTTAGATTCACAGGTGGGCTATACAAATCAATTTTTATCTAGGATTAATTATAATATAAACTTATATTAGATATATTGTCAGGTATAAATTTTTAAAATAATTAAAATATAAGTTAAATAGATATAAATTTTTTATTCTTCTTATCAAGTTTAAATGTGAAGAAGGCAGATTACCGTATCTCCCGGTACTTTTATTGTTCGGAACATAGGTTGATTTTTGTTACTAATGAAAAAATAGGAAATACTCTTGGATGGAAATACTTTGAATATGGACTTTTTTATAGTACTTGATGCACTAATATATATCAACATCTATGTTTTCTTTTATTTTCTTGGGGGTTGGCATATGACATATCAAGTTTCTTGTATAAAAATAACTCTATTAGTATTAGATATTTTTTTGACATTATTCATGGTTGAGTTGAGTATTTAACAATTATTAGTCATTACATAATTAATTAATAATCAATAAATTTAATTAATTATCATAAATTAATTATAATAATTAATTATTAATAAATTATTTTGACTAGATTTTGTTTTATTAAAAAAAATCTCATTAAAAATGAAAACTCAATAAATGCCAAAAGAAATTATCCAAAAAACAATTACACTTGATAAATATTTGTATAGGGGTAGGATGGTAATATTATTTTATTTTTAATTTTCTTTCCTCTCACTTTTTCACTCTACCAAGCAATAGGAGGAAAGAAATATGCTTTCCATCTATTTTTCCATCTTTCATACCAAGCACACCTAAGGAAAAAAATTAAAGTTTTCCATCTTTCCAGTTTTCCCTCCCTTCAATTTTCTTTCTTTCCATTTTTCTTTCCACCATACCAAGCAAAGCCTAAGTGTGTTGTCTTTAGGATACAATATCTCAATTTTATCTTAGTTATACACTTTACCGTTCTGCACTAACTTATAGAGTAAAGAGCTCTAAAATCAAACATCTTTCATTGTCTAAGAGTAAGTTTATGTGTGTAAAATGGTATATCTTGTTTGAGGCTTAGTATCTCAATTTATAAGTCTCACCATTTGTAACTCATATCAAATAATAATTTATGAATTAATTCACAAAATAATTGATTAATGGTAATCGCATGAGTAACTTACCAACAATTAACTATGAATATAAGAGCATTATTTCCGTTAACACTAACAGTGATTGTTAAACGGCTATTTAGAAAGAAACAGCTTAGCATTTCATTAGTAAAAACGTTACTATACAATAAAGATTTAGACTCCAATTTTTTATATTTTATTATTAAAATATTAGGTTCCAAAAATTTCCTCTCCATTTTAATAATAAAATAATATTTTAAAAGTTCTAATTATTTTTATTAATTTGGATAGAAATGAATTATTATGCATAATAAAGGTGTGCAACAGTATTGAACCTTTACTTAGTGTAATAGCAAATCTTGTTCTTAAGCCAATAATGTGCCATACACATTGAATTTTGACTATACAAGGGAGACAAGATTTTGCAGTACACACATAATAATTTAGATGTTTACGAGCTTTTTATTCAGCCAACACATTACAAACTTGTGCTGGATCTCGGACTTAGTGAGTAATCTAGAAACTTGCCCAACCAAGCTTCATAGGAGCGACTCCACTCCAATACTCACATAGGTGAAATCTATCAAGAGTGATCATCTAACTATTACACCCTACTCATAACGAACTATAAATTTCATTAAGATTCTTAAAGAATAACCCTCCAATGTTACAGGACGGATACACTACACAATAAAGATGAACAAATGAGTTTAAAGCATCTTAGTGTGTGTGTATCTTTTAATGAATTCTCTATGATTCGTTTTTTCATTGAACCTAACTCTTAGGATCTCTGATCATTAGGTTTGGTATCTTCATAAGAGATTCAAGATTTAGAACTTTTAAAATATTATTTTATTATTAAAATGGTGGGGGAATATTTGTAACTATTAATTTTAATAATAAAATTAATTCTTAGCTTTAGGTTACAAACGTCATAAGGATGATGATGCTAACCGTTTATGTCTTCAATAAGTCAAATAAATATTGGTTTGGCCGGTTACTCTTAATAATTGGGAGGTTACTTATTTCTTTATTACTTTGTATGAGTTAAAAATTTGTGAAGTTTATAAATAGGAGTTCTAATCTTCTAATCCCTAAATGAGTTATAGTAATTCACTATGATAATTCAAACATAGCACCAACAATTTTAAGATGAATTCCAAGAAGAGTGTAGTAGCAAATCTTATTCCTAAGCCAATAGTGTGCCATGCGCATTGAACGTTAACTGTATAAGGGAGACAAGAGTTTGCTGTACACGCATAATAATTCAGGTGTTTACAAGCTTCTTATTAAGCCAGCACATTACAGCTTTGTGCTTGATTTCAGATTTAGTGAGTAATCTAGAAACCTACGCAACCAAGTTTCATAGGAGCAGCTCCACTCCAATACTCACATATCAAGAGTGTTCCTGTAACTATTACACCCCACTCATAACGAGTTATAGATTTCATTAAGATTCTTAAAGAATCAACCCTCCAACGTTACAGGATGGATGCACTACACCATAGGAATGAACAAATGAGCTTAAAACTTCTTAGTGTGTATCTTTTAATGACCTTTCTATGATTTGTTTTTCCCATTGAAACTAACTCTCAAGATCTCTGATCATTAGGTTAGGTTTTTCATAGGAGATTTCAGATTATTTGGGAAAACATTCCATCCCCCTTGATGTATACTAAATCTTTTCTCTAGAAAGAGATTTAAACGATCACTAAGATTATCATTTAGTTTCACTCTTACAATCCCGTTTACTCAAATGGGATCTCACTATATTCTGTTTTCTTTTGATAGATCTGGATTTACCATTATAATAATGGTTATGCACTTTACAAAACATAACAGTAGTATCACAAGTACTTGTCACATGATTTAGATCTAAGACTGTTTAGCAGTCACTCAAGCCACAACTATATTTATATAGTAGGGCACACATCATTTTCATGCTCCAACATATTACAATAAATCATACTACTAAGAATCACAAATTTTTATTGTCTTAAAATCAAAAGTCGTACTATTAGGAATCACATATTTTATGTGATCAATAGTCTAGTAACATCCACATAAAATATGATACTATTAGGAATCACAAAATTTATTGTGATCAATAGCCTTACAAGATCTAACACCCAGCCCATCTATTCTCAATCTCAATTAACTTTTCTTAACTTTAAATAGAACTCAAAATGCATAAATATTATATTTCCAATAGTAATTCACCAAAATATGGGTATGCATCATATTTACATATACAAGAGAGATAAATTCAGAATCATTATGATGGTTATGGATCATATTTCAACCAAACAATCTATGCTCTTTTTTTAAACTATATACATATTAATTTGAACGAAAATTAAATATCAACATCTAACGTATCTCCTAAAGTATGCAGGAATGAACACATTTCATGAATGCATTTCATGGTACAGCTCATTTATAACATATTCGTATCTAGTTTTTTGCCAATCTCATTTTTAAATTATTAATATTTTAGCTGTAAAAAAAAATCATATTCACATAAAAAAAACCATAAACGCATTAAACTTTTTGGTAAGCAATCCTATGGCTTTCTTCTTAGTAAGATTCCTAAACCACTTAAATGCATGACTAATTGTGACACAAATAAATGCAATAAATACTTTAGATATATACACACAGACACGTTGCTGTATACTCATAATTAATGCATTTTGTGATACGCTAACTTTCCATAATTCAGTTCACAATATCATGTCAAGTAATATTTTCTAATAAATAAAGAAAAAAGAAAGCAGCAATATGTCAGCAAACACAAGCAAAACTATTGAAATTGCATATTTGATCAAGAATGAAAACCATGTATTTTTCTTGCACACATATCAAATCCTTCATGTTAATGCTTAAGAGCCCATTTAGGATTATCCATCTCAAACGCCTAGCTTATCAAGCAAAGACAAGTTACTGACAATTAAACACAGAACGGCTAGCCAAAGGAGTTACTAACATATTAATTTTTATAACTTTTGAAATTGTTGTTGCACAAAACAACAATAAAGATATGCTGACGTCGATGTTTGTACTTAGTCTCCACGCGTCTCCAAGAAACTTCTGTAAAACAAGAAAAGTCAGAGAGACGCAGGGGTGGTTCCCTGCGTAGACACTCCGATGCTTAAGTCAGCAGAAAGTTCTTCAGTATTGGGAAGCGTAAAAGTCAGTAGTCAAAAAATTAGAGAATAAAATTGTACCTGTGGGCCTATTTATAGGCCAATATTTCTAGGTTAATTGCTTGAAGATAAGTCCATCATCTTGTTGAGAGTTTGTGTCCCAATATAACATAAGTTCCTTGAAAACCGGGAGCATTCAGAGACTGTCGCCGGCGAGAGATTCATACCACGTGGCGCGTTGTGGCGTCAGGGGTCTGTCGCTAGCAGGAGCCGGAGTCAAGCGCCACATGTCGCCTTATGACTGTATGCGATAGACTGGGAGTCTGTAGCTCGGCGATAGGTGTCATGCGTGCCATGTGTCACGTTACGATTGCAGGCGATAGACCAGTGAGTCTGTCGCCCAGCGACGGTGTGATGATGCACTTTGCCTCTGTCGCCGAAGGCCACGTGGACCAGTCAGTCTTTGCCATGTGGTGATCTCTGACGCTATTGGGCCTGGCCCAACACGGGTAGACTTTGTCCTATCAATTGCTCCCCACTCTCTTGTTGGATTTCTCCAACCAAGAGAGTATAAATATGTGTTTTTGGGTCTTAGTCCACTGTGAATGGTCCTTTTTGTTTTTTGTGATTTCTTCTGGTATTTTTTGCAGGTGAAAAATTCTGCTCTGCGACAGGCGTGATTAGCCGCGACGTTTGGCATTCCCTGTCGCAGCTATATAAACTGCTGGGACCTAAGGAGAGAACGTACGAGAAACCTCTGAGCAGCCGTCTGTCGCCCATTTTTCAGCTCTCTCGCCAAAAGAGTCTTTCGCTCCCACACCAGGAGTCTCTCGCTTATCTCATCGACAGTAAGTATACATCTGTCGCTTTATTTATTCACCTATCGCATTGGGTTTAGGTCTCCCGCAGGTGTCTTGGTCTTCCGCTTTGGGTTTTTAGGTCTCTCGCGAGTGTCTACATAGTAGGTCTGTCGCCCAAAGGGTTTGTCGCCCAAAAGGTCTGTCGTCCAAAGGGTCTGTCGCCTATCGGGTCTGTCGCCTGTGTAATCTGTCGCCGGGTAGTTTTTACCTTTTTGCCATGTCTTTGATACGCCCGAGTAAGATGCTTAAAACGGGTGGTCTCGTGTGTTCTTTGAAAAATGCCGACTTAGAGGATATTAGGACTCGTTTCCCTCTTCCCTCGGGTTATAGCTATAGACTTCCAGTGCAAGGGGAGGTTACGCCTGACTTGGTTAGAAACGGTGTGGCCGTTCATAAGGCTTCTTTGTCTTTCGGTTTTCGCTTCCCTCTTCCGGAGTTTGGCGAAGCCTTTCTTAGATATAAGGACATCGTCCCGTGTCAACTCCATCCCCATGCATGGGCTCAGCTGGTAGCGTTCTCCATAGTGTGTCATAATCTGGGTATTATCCCAACAGTCCCTCTCTTAAGTGCCTTTTTCAGAGTCCGCAAGCTGAAAGGGTTAATAACGTTTTCTCTTCAACGGTTAACGGTTGACGAGTTTCCTAATAATAAAATCTTCTCGGATCTCCCCAATAAACTGCGTGGCTTTGAGAGCGAGTGGGTCGTTGTTGAGATTCCAAGCGATCTGCGGATTTGCTCTAGATGGAACCGTGATACTTCCGACCATTCACAGCACTCGGCAAGATTCAGGACAGAAATTTTAAGAGACCAATTTGGTGAGCCTATTCGGCGAATCTGTTCTACTGGGGAGTGTAATTTATTTTCCCTTCTAACCTCAGAGAACATTGTCGTTGCCGGCTGGGGGGTAAGCTGGACCGTTCTCGAAGCTTCTGCTGCCCCATCTAACTTGCCTACAACTCCTCGTGTATCTGATGCTGGTCCTAGTCACCCATCCCCGGTACTCGTAGCCGAAGCATCCACCCTCGTAGGTCGCCTTGTAGATGAATCCTCTTTAGATTCGGAGGACGAGACCCCTGAGGTTGCAGGTACTAGTGGTCAAATAGAGGAGAACCTTGAGTGGGCTCAGGCTGATGCCTTTGGGAGTCCTTTCGTCGATTTTCTGTTGGATTCGAATTTGGATAGTCTAGAGGACTTTGGTGGTTTTCTAGGTTTTCACCCCTTTTTTATTTTTTGTACACATGTGCGTGGCGTTTTACTTGGTCGGCTGATCCTTTCTGTTTATATTGTGCAGGTATGAACTTCCGAGATTTGATGCGTAGGAAAGATGCCAGTGTTGCTGCTCGAGCGACTCCTCCTCAGTCGCAAGTTAGAGCTCCATTTGGACCGGCTTGTGCTCCTACTCCTCCTCCACCTTCTACTGGTGAATCCAGCCGTCCTACACAAGAGGTCGGGAGGAATAAACGAAAGAGGCCTCTTGTTCCTGATCGTGGTCCGGACGATTGCGAGAGCTCTGAGTCCCAAAGGAGTGATTCAGCCTGTCAAGAGGGTGGCTCTCGAGTCGCTGAGGATAGGTCTGCCCTTCGCCAGCCTAGGCGCAAATAAAGGAAGAGGCTAATTATTGAAGCCACTATGCCTACAAGATCGATTTTGCCTAAGGTAGCCGATCCGACTTTGAGGCATTATCCAGTTGATAACGGGATCGTTGTAGGTGGGGAAGACTTCCAGACTTATCCCGGAGTGAATGACAACGATAGCATCGAGGATGCCGGGATAGCGTCTCGTCTGGCCTGGAGCACCATCCTTCCTCGCGACGAGGCGGGCCTTTTCATAAACCTGACATAAGCGGAGGATAATTCTGACTATTTCGCCATGAAGGTGAGAGCTTCGTACTTGTTTGGTAATTAGATTCTCCTCTTTTTAAGTTCTTTCGTCAATTTTTTGAGTTACGTCTGTTTTTTGTTTTGTCAGACGGCTCAACAAATTATGGCAGTCAATGCTCGACATAGGGCTCTTAGGGAGCAAGCTGATATAAAGAGATTCGTGAGCTTCGAGAATAGAGAATGGAGCTTGCGAACGAGGTTGTCCAGCTTCGTCCCTATCCCAAAAGGATGGAGGAGTTGAGTAGAAAGAATGCTGATCTCGAGCAAAGGCTCTGAGAAGAGCAGGCGAAGGTGGCTTCCCTTCAAGGGTACCTAAAAGCTTACAATAAGGCCGTCGATGATCGGGGAGCTATGGAGAGGCAGCGGGATGAGGCCATTGAGGAGCTGCACAACGCATTGGATCGTCAAAGAGAAGCTCGAATCGAGGCCGTTCGTGAATACCGCTTGTCCCAGCACTGCTTTGACAAGAAAACAGAGTTTGCGACAGGATTCAGTAAATACGGCTTCTACTTGACTCGTTCTTGGCTGGAGAAGCATCAACCTAGTGAGGCTTTCCCTGAATTGCTTTTTACTGAGGAGGCCAAGTACTACGAAGCTCCTTCTTGGACCATGTATGAACCCGACTCGCAAGGTCCAGAGGCCTATTTAGCGGAGGGAGCTGTGGATGAGCTGGACAATCTTGAGGGTCCGTGGCCTCCTCGACAGCCACAACGTCAGCCTGAGTCTTCTGAGGCACTTGATCGATCTGAGCCTCCAGCAGCGCGTAATGTTTCTGAATCTATCGAGGCAGGCGAGCAGCCTGAGTCTATCGAGGCACTGCTGGGGTTAGATGGCAATGATTTCCAAATCTCTGATTCCACAGCCGTTGATCCTGTGCCAGACTCTGCAGCTGTGGTTGGGCCTTCAGGTGACGTTTCTGCTTCCGAGATGGCTTCTTCGGCTCCCCAAGATCCTGATTCTTCGACTCCTTCAGTTCTTGAGCCTCAAGCTTCTCAAGACGCTAGTGCTGATGTAGCACTTTCTCAGCCGGCTGACTCGGTCATTGCCGTAGATTAGAATTTAGTATTTTTTGTTTTGTTTGTTAACTCCCATGTATAGATTCATTTTTAATGAAAAGTACCGTTTCATTCTGTAGCTTTTTCTTTTGCTTATGTGAATATGTACAGATTTATTTTTAATGAAAAGTATCGTTTCATTCTGTAGCTTTTTCTTTTGCTTATATTAGTTCAGTATAATACTTTGCATACCTGTTACATCACAAAGTTCTGAAATGATATCAAATAATTCTATTTTTACCTTTATACCATGTTGCTCCCCAAGTTCTTCTTTGAGACGGCGTTTTTATTCCTGTGCAAAGATGAACTTTTCTCGAGCATTGTGCCTATCTTGCACTTTTTTCGCTTAAGGACTTTATTGAATAACGACTAAAATGTCAAGGTGTTAACCATAATTTTCTAATTAGTCTGACAATTTCAACGTACCTCGTAACATGCTATATATTTTGTCTTTTGTGTTACTTGGATATCGCGTTTGTATGTTGCTGGATGGTCTCTCGGTTTTGCCTTTCTCACGCGCTTTTCGTGTTGAAGGACTGGTCTTTGTCCATCTCGGACTTTTCCGCGCTTAGGGACTTTTAGATGTACCCGTCTTGCGCATTTTTCGCTTAGGGTCTTTTGTTTTTGCCCGTCTCGCGTATTTTTCGCTTAGGGACTTTTGTTTTTGCCCGTCTCGTGCATTTTTCGCTTAGGGACTTTTGTTTTTGCCCGTCTCGCGCATTTTTCACTTAGAGACTTTTGTTTTTGCCTGTCTCGCGCATTTTTCGCTTAGGGACTTTTGTTTTTGCCCGTCTCGTGCATTTTTCGCTTAGGGACTTTTGTTTTTTACCCGTCTCGCGCATTTTTCGCTTAGGGACTTTTGTTTGCCAGCTATTGCTCACATAATCTGTCTTACACATTGCATTAGAAAATATAAAAAATGATGGCTGGCCTTTATTCATGAATCAGATGATTGCAAAACAATAGGATCTGTAAAGTAACAGAGCAATAGATGGAAAAGTAAAGACAAGAATAATAGCAATCAGAAAAAGGGATAATGTTTACTGCCAATACAGCTTAAGATGGTTGGCATTCCAAGTCTTTGAGATCTTCTTTCCTTGCAAGGTTTCCAAGGTACATGTGATAGGTTCGACCATCTTTCTGATCCTGTATGGTCCTTCCTAATTAGCCTGGAGCTTTCCATCTTCCTCTTGGGCGTTTGTAATTGCCGACTTTCTCAATACCAGGTCTCCTTCTTGCAATTCTCTATTCTTCACCCGTGCATTGTAATAAGTGGCTACCTTCTGTTGGTAGGCAGCCAATCTCATTTTTGCTTTGTCTCTCAGCTCATTTATCAGGTCTAGATTCTCCCTTAATCCCTGAGAATTGAGCTCCTCGATGTAGGGGACCAACCGGGGTGACTCAGCTCCAACTTCTACTGGGATGAGAGCTTCAATCCCATACACTAAATTGAACGGTGTTTCCCCTGTCGATACCTTGCTTGTCGTTCTATAGGCCCATAAGACACTTGGGAGCTCGTCTACCCATGCTCCTTTTGCTTTATCCAGTCTGGTCTTCAACCCATGTAGTATAGTTCGATTACTCACCTCTGCCTTCCCGTTAGCCTGCGGGTAAGACACAAAAGATATTCTTAGGAGAATATTCAGGCCTTTGCAGAAATCCAGGAAAGCATCACAGTCGAACTGCTTCCCATGGTTTGCATTTATCACACGGGGGATCCCAAATCGACAAATTATATCCTTCCACACCATCGCTTCCACCTTCTTTTCAGAAATTGTAGCTATAGGCTCGGCCTCTATCCACTTCGTGAAGTAGTCCGTGGCCACTAGTAAGTACTTCCGTTGTCCTGAGCCTAGTGGAAAAGGTCCCAGGATATCTAGTCCCCACTGTGCGAATGGAGTTGGTTGGAGAGTGTTCTGAAGGGCCGAGACAGGCGCGGTAGGTATAGGAGCGAATTTCTGACACTTTTCGCATCTTCTTACTTTGTCTGCGGCATCTTTCCTCAGAGTAACCCAGTAAAACCCCGCTCGCAGTATTTTCGTGGCCAAGGCACGAGCCCCCAAGTGCTCACCACATATTCCCTCATGAACTTCGACTAAGGTGTATTCAGCTTGTTGGGGCCCTAGGCATTTCAGCAGGGGCATTGTGAAGCTTCGCTTGTAGAGTTCTCCATTTACCACAGTAAACCTGGCACTTTTCAATTTCAACCTTCGAGCCTCGTCACTGTTGGCTGGGAGTGTGTTCCCCAATATATAGTCTTTGATCGGGATTCTCCAATCATCGTCGATCTCGATATCGCAGACACCTTCTTCTTCTATACTCGGCTTAGCAAGGGATTCTACTTTGACCATACCCCCTTTGACCCCTCTGGAAGAAGCCAATTTTGAAAGAGCATTTGCAAGGTTGTTCTCTGACTGATTTATCTGAGTCAGCTGGAAGCGCTTAAATGACTGTGCCGGCAATTGTACCTTCTGCATATAAGGGACTAAAGCGGGATCTCGTGCTTCATACTCACTCGAGAACAGGTTTACCACTAATTGTGAATCGCTATGGGCTACTAAGGTGCTGACTCCTAGTTTCTTAGCAAGCTTCATCCCAGCTATCAAGGTTTTGTACTCGGCTGTATTGTTCGAACTTGGAAAGTCAAAACGTAGGGAATACTCATAGGTTTCCCCTTCAGGTGAAATTAGCACAATTCCAGCTCCACTGCCATCCATGTTACGAGCTCCATCGACAAATAATTTCCACCAGACTAACTCTGTTCCCTCTCAGACCTCTCGGCCAGTGCATTCTACAATGAAATCTGCCAACGCCTGCCCTTTTATTTCTTGGCGAGGCTGGAAGTGAATGTCATATTCACTCAATTCGATAGCCCATTTAATTAGACGCCCGAAATGTTCTGGTTTCTGTAGTATTTGCCTCAAGGGCTGATCTGTTAAGATAGTGACCGAGTGAGCTTGGAAGTAAGGCCGCAACTTCCAAGTTGCCATCACCAGGGATAAAGCTATTCTTTCAACTAAGGGGTACCTTGTCTCGGCATCTAGCAAGACTTTGCTGACATAATAGATTGGGCAATCTCTGTCCCTTTCTTTTCTTAGTAGGACTGCACTTACAGCTTTCTCTCCTACCCCGAGGTACATTAGGAGGTGGTCTCCGGGCTGTGGCCGAGATAGTAGGGGCAACTCTTTCAGGTAGTCTTTCAACCTTTCAAAGGCTTCGCTGCACTCTTCCGTCCACTTGAAGTTCTTTCCTGCCTTTATTGCCTTGAAAAATGGTAGACTTCTTTCAGCTGATTTGGACAAGAAACGACTCAAGGCTGCTATCCTCCCTGTCAGCCTTTGAACTTCTCTTACAGTATTGGGTGGCCTCATGTCCAAAATTCTCTAGATTAGCCTCTATCCCTCTATTGTTAATCATGAATCCCAAGAATTTTCCAGATCTCACCCTAAATGAACATTTGTTGGGATTCAACTTCATCTCGTACTGTCGCAGCACATTGAACACCTTAGTCATTTTCTCAGCATGTGATTCTCCCTGTCGGCTTTTTATGATCATATCATCAACATAAGCTTCCATGGTGTTGCCCAAAAGTCTTGGAACACCTTATTTACCATGCGCTGGTAGGTTGCCCCCGCGTTTTTCAAGCCGAATGGCATTACTCGATAGCAAAATGTCCCACTATCGGTAATGAACGAAGTCTTCTCCTCATCATCTGGATGCATCATGATTTGGTGTTACCCGAAAAGGCATCCAAGAAACTAAGCAATTCATACCCACAAGTTTCATCTACTAGCTTGTCAATTCGGGGTAGTGGATACGAATCCTTAGAGCAAGATTTGTTCAGATCCGTGAAGTCCACACACATTCTCCATTTCCCATTGGCTTTCTTCACCATCACCACGTTAGCCAACCATTCTGGATAGTTAACTTCTCTGATGAATTTCGCTTGCAACAACTTCGAAATTTCTTCGTTTATTGCCTGTTGCCTCTCTGGGGCGAAATTCCTCTTCTTTTGCTTTATCGACATTGCCCTTGAGACTACGTTCAACCGATGACAAACAACTTCAGGGTTAATTCCGGGCATATCGGCTGGGGTCCATGCGAACACATCACTATTCTCTTTTAGGCATCGGATTATTTCCCCTTTCACTTCTTCAGGCAACTGGCTCCCCAAATACACTATTCTTTCTTCATCTTTCTCGTCCAACCGGATGGCCTCCATTTCTTCATCAGGTTTTGGCTTAGGCTTTTCTTCAATTGTAAGGGTTTCCTTCCTTTGAATCCCCTTACATGTGGTAGATGTGACATTACATGTCCTGGCTTTCTTTTGATCTCCCCTCACTTGTCCAACACCATAGGGAGTTAGAAATTTCATTAACAAATAGCAGGGATGCACCACCGCTCTCATGTCATTTAACAATGGCCGCCCGAAGATCATATTGTAAGCCACAGACGTTGATCTCACTACCATAAACAACGCTTGTCGGATGACGTCTTTTGGGCTCTCCCCCAGTGTAACAGGTAGCTGAATGGCGCCTGCTACCTTTACTGTCTCTCCAGAGAAACTGTATAGGGGTGTAGGAACTGGCTTCAGCCTGTCCTTTGTAATATTCATCCTCTCGAAGCAATTCCAATAGATTAAGTTTACCGAACTTGATCGAGATCCACTTGCTCATGATGTTCGTGATGCTAAGGATCCATTGGTTATCCAAGGAGGTCCAATTACCCGAGCTCGAGCTAAGAAGACGCAACAAGCCCTGGCCTCATTAATGCAACAAGCTCTGGCATCATTGAAGTGTCAAGGAAGCTTCCATGAAGAGTCCCAAGACATCTATACTTGCTTGGAAGCCCAAACGACATGAGCATGGTTTACTGTCTTATTTTAGCTTAACAATAAGATGGGCTAAGTGTTTGGATAGCCCACGTTTGAGTCTTGTTGTGTCTTGGACTATTTATTTTATGTAACTAGGTTTAGGCATGAATTTGGGTTTAGTCTTTATTTTCTATTGGTGTTAATTCCAGCCCACTTATTTATGGGCTTAAGTGCTAGGTATTATTATAAATACCTTGTAAATGCTATTGATGAATAGATGAGTAAAATTGAATTTTTAGAATTTAAGTGTGCCTTTCTCTTGGGTTCCCTCTCTACTAGGCTTATCAAGGTCTTCTTCCTTGTGGCGCCTCCTTTTTCACCATCCACCATTGCTATACCTTAGGTTCTCGAATTCTTATTCGTATGGTCAAGGTCCAATACCTTTAGGTTCGAGTCTCTTTAGGCTTCGGGTCTAGGTTTCAGAAGTTGTCATTCATCAACCTTGCTTTTGTCCTGTTGCGTTTTCAACTCCTTCAAATTCCAAGCTACGTTTTCTCTTGTCCGTGCGCATCAGTTGGTATTCAGAGCTCAAGTTTCGATTTCTGGTTTGTTTGTGCGTCACTCACTTTTCGATTTTTGGTTTATTGGTTTCGATTTTCTTTTTCTTTTTTTCTCTCTTGTTGGTTTCGATTTCTGGTTTGTTGTTGTGTTTGAGTTGAATTCATAACCCTAGTCGCAATTCCTCAAAACCCTAGCCGCACCCCTAAAAAAAAACCCTAGCCGTACCCCTCAAAAAAAAACCCTAGCCGCACCCCTAAAAAAAAAACCCTAGCCGCATCCCTAAAAAAAAACCCTAACGCACCCCTAAAAAAAACCCTAGCCACACCCCTAAAAAAAAAACCCTAACCGCACCCCTCCTCTTTTCAAGGAAATCGCAACACTCAGAGTTAAAAAAAAAAGAAGAAAAGAATTCAAAAAAAAAAGAAGAAAAGAATTCGAAAAAAAAATCGAAAAAAAAAAGAATTCAAAAAAAAATTGTTGCAGTACTGTTCAAACAGAAAATTTTAGTTGAGTTAGGAGGTGTGCGAGTACCCGTTTAAAAGAAAACGATGAAAGAAACTGAACCTGTTAAGCTTTGCTTTACGGGCCATACCCTATCTTGACCAAATTCCATCGTTTTCCTATAGTTTTAGGCAATTTTTCATTTTTTTTGTCCTTATTGTGATTTTTTTTATTTTTCTTCTATTTTTCTTTTTTTTTCTTTCTTTGAGTCACCCTAGCCACACCTTTCTGTAAAAAAAAAACAAAAAACAAATTAAAAAAAAAATTTTCTTGGTGACAATACTTGGTGAATTAGTTGATTCTGCGAGGTTGAATCTTTGATTGAGTCTCTAGTGCGATTATGAACCTATAGAGTTAAGGTAGAGTAAGGGAAAAAGGCATGAGTGTGTGAGAGACATTAGTAGAGAAAAGCCAAATTCCTTGAGTGAAACACGAGTGTAAACACGTGAGGATATCTTTGTTGAAAATGTCTTCTGAAGGTGATAAGTCCGACTTTAAAAAGATTGAATTCATGCTTCAGGCAATGCAACAACAGTTCCAACGGATGGACGTGAAATTCAATGATATTCATGATAAGTTGAACCAACATGAAGTTCGATTTGCAAAGATCCAGCAAGGTGATACTTCTCGTCTAAAAAGTAAGGTTGTTGCCAATGACGAGTATGATGATAATGTTGGGTATGATTCGAACGAAGAGTCTGGGATAGATAGACGTCATAGAAGGTACCATGGGTATAGAGATCGAGTTGATAGAGCCCGTGATAGAGGCAAGGAGAAGATGGATGGAAACCTTGGCAGTATAAAATTGAAGATTCCTCCTTTCCAAGGCAAGAATGATCCTGAGGCATATTTGGAGTGGGAAAGGAAGATTGAAATGGTATTTGACTGCCACCACTACTCTGAGGAAAAGAAGGTCAAACTTGCAGCAATTGAGTTCACAGAGTATGCTATGGTTTGGTGGGATCAGTTAGTCACTAATAGAAGAAGATATGGTGATCCTCCAGTGTTTACATGGGATGAGATGAAGCGCATCATGAGGAAGAGATTTGTTCCTACTCATTACTACAGAGAGTTATAGCAGAAGCTCCAAGGCCTTACCCAGGGCTCAAAGAGTGTTGAGGATTACTACAAAGAGATGGAAATAACCATGGTCCGTGCCAATATCCAGGAGGATGCAGAAGCTACTACGGTTCATTTTCTTCAAGGCTTAAACCGTGAGATTGCCAATGTAGTAGAGTTGCAGCATTACATGGATTTAGAGTACATGCTACTTGTGGCCATCAAAGTTGAAAGGCAACTCCAAAGGAAAGGTACATCCCGTTTCACTCCTAGTTCAGTTCCTGTTTGGAAATCTAACACCTTTCGTAAGGGTGATAAGCATGTGTCTACGCCTAAGTCAGAGAGCTTTGCTAAGCCCAAGCTTGAGGGCCCTCTAAAGCCCAAGCCTGAGGGCCCTCCAAAGCATCCTAAAGCAGGACACGTGACATTAAGTGTTTCAAGTGTTTAGGTCGTGGACATATTACCTCACAGTGTCCCAACCGTAGAGTGATAATCATGCTTGGGAATGGAGATGTTGAGAGTGAAGGTTCTGAAGTCGAGGTTGAAGATGAGATGCCTGCGTTAGAAGATGTTGACGAAGAAGAAGTTGTTGAGTATGCTGCTCATGGTGAAGCACTTGTTGCTAGGCGTGCTCCTAATACCCATGTGAAGTTTGAAGATGAGGCACAGCACGAGAACATCTTCCATACGCGATGCCATATTAGTGACAAGGTATGTACTGTAATCATTGATGGTGGGAGTTGTACTAATGTTGCTAGCACATACCTTGTTGATAAGTTAAAGTTGCCCACTACCAAGCATCACCACCCATATAAGTTGCAGTGGCTTAATGACTGTAGTGAAGTTAACGTGGTGAAGCAAGTCTTGGTTCCTTTTCGTATTGGAAGGTATCACGATGAGGTGTTGTGTAACGTGGTGCCCATGCAAGCTAGCCACCTATTGCTGGGTAGACCGTGGCAGTATGATCGGAGAGTCATCCACGACGGTTACACTAACCGTTACTCCTTTACTATGGATGGCAAGAAGATCGCTCTTGCTCCCCTTAGGCCCAAGGATATTTGTGAGGACCAATTAAGGCTAAAGGAGCAACATGACGAGCAAAGGAAGCAAGCTAAAGAAAAGAAAGAAAACAAGGAAAGCAAAACAGTGAGCTGCTATGCCAAATCCCGAGATGTGAAGACTGCATTTCTTGCTAAGTCTCCTATCCTTTACTCTTATTTAAAGATTCTTATTTTATTGATGCTGAACTCGATGATACTTTGCCTACTGATGTTGTCTCATTATTGCAGGAGTTCGAGGATGTATTCCCTGAGTAGATCCTAAGTGGATTACCACCGATTCGTGGGATCGAGCACATAATTGACCTTGTCCCCGGAGCTACCATTCCTAACCGTCCAGCCTATAGAAGTAATCCTGAGGAGACGAAGGAGCTTCAAAGGCAAGTTGAGGAGCTCATGAGGAAAGGTTATGTGAGAGAGAGCATGAGTCCATGCGTCGTGCTCATACTGCTTGTGCCAAAAAAAGATGGGACGTGGAGGATGTGCGTTGACTGTCGAACCTTCAACAAAATCACTGTAAAGTACCGCTATCCTATTCCTAGGCTAGATGACATGCTTGATGAGTTGCATGGTGCATGCATGTTTTCTAAAATTGATTTAAAGAGCGGATATCACCAAATTCGTATGAGAGAAGGTGATGAATGGAAAACCGCATTCAAGACTAAACATGGTCTCTACGAGTGGTTAGTTATGCCTTTTGGCTTGACTAATGCATCCAGTACATTCATGCGTTTAATGAACCATGTTTTACGTGATTTCATTGGTAAGTATGTGGTTGTCTATTTTGATGATATTTTGATATACAGTAAGAGCCAGCATGAGCATGTTGAGCATCTTAGGAATGTTCTTACTGTTTTGAGGAATGCAAGTTTGTATGCCAATTTTAAGAAATGTACATTCTGCACTGATAAAATTGTTTTTCTTGGGTATGTCGTTTCTTCTCATGGCATTTCTGTTGATAATGAGAAGGTAAAGGCAATTAAGGATTGGCCTGTACCTAAGTCTGTTTCTGAGGTGCGTAGTTTCCATGGTTTAGCTAGTTTCTATCGTCGATTCGTTAGAGATTTTAGCACTATAGCTGCACCTTTGATCGAAGTGGTCAAAAAGAATGTTGCATTTCATTGGGGTCCTGCACAAGAGCATGCTTTTAATTTGCTTAAGGATAAACTTTGTTCTACTCCTTTGTTATCTCTGCCTGACTTTACTAAAACTTTTGAGATTGAGTGCGATGCCTCAGGTGTAGGTATTGGAGCTGTGCTTATGCAGGAAAAACGCCCAATTGCTTTCTTTAGTGAGAAGTTAAGTGGAGCAGCACTTAACTATCCCACATATGACAAGGAGATGTACGCGTTAGTGAGGGCCTTGGAGACATGGCAACATTACTTGTGGCCTAAAGAATTTGTCATCCACACTGATCATGAGTCCTTGAAGCATTTGAACGGACAGAGTAAGCTGCATAAGCGTCATGCCAAGTGGATAGAGTTCATTGAGATGTTCCCGTACGTGATTAAGTACAAACAAGGTAAAGAGAACGTCGTAGTTGATGCGTTATCTCGTAGGTATACTCTTATCACTACTCTTGATGCTAAACTTTTAGGATTTGAGTATATCAAGGAACAGTATGCTGATGATGTTGATTTTGGTAATGTTTATGATGCATGTGCTACATCTGGCTTTGGCAAGTTCTTTAGGCATGATGGGTTCTTATTTAGAGAAAATAAATTATGTGTGCCTCGGAGTTCATTGTGCGAGCTGTTAGTTAGAGAAGCCCATAGTGGAGGATTAATGGGTCACTTCGGGCTTAGGAAAACTCTAGCTGTTTTGCAAGAACATTTCTTTTGGCCTAACATGAGGAGAGATGTAGAGAGATTATGTGATAGATGCATTTCTTGTAGGCAAGCTAAATCTAGAGTTCATAATCATGGTTTATATACTCCTTTACCCATTCCTACTATTCCGTGGACTGATATCTCTATGGATTTTGTTTTGGGCTTGCCTAAAACAAAACGTGGTAGAGATTCTATTTTTGTTGTGGTTGACAGGTTCTCTAAGATGGCTCATTTCATCACTTGCCACAAGACGGATGATGCGAGCAACGTTGGTGACCTGTTCTTCAAAGAGATCGTACGTCTACATGGTGTACCAAGGACCATTGTTTCTGATCGAGATGTCAAGTTCCTTAGTTACTTTTGGAAGACATTATAGGGAAAGTTGGGAACTAAATTGTTATTCTCCACCACTTGTCACCCCCAAACTGATGGACAGACTGAGGTCGTCAACCGAACCCTATCTACATTATTGAGGTCCATTATTCAGAAGAATTTGAAGAATTGGGAAGATTGCTTGCCACATGTGGAGTTTGCATATAACCGCAGTGTTCACTCCACTACGAGTTGCTCTCCATTCGAAGTTGTTTATGGCTTCAATCCTTTTACTCCCTTGGATTTGTTGCCATTACCTAGTGCTGAGCAGAGTAACTTGGATGGAGAACAGAAAGCTACGTTTGTGAAGCAACTCCATGAGAGAGTACGTCAAGCTATTGAAAAGAAGACTGAGCAGTATACCACCTAAGCCAATAAGCATCGAAAGAAAGTAGTCTTTAAGCCTGGTGATTGGGTTTGGGTGCATATGAGAAAGGAGAGGTTTCCTGTTCAGCGACGAACCAAGCTGCATCCCCGAGGAGATGGACCATTCCAAGTCATAGAGAAGATCAACGATAATGCCTACAAATTGGATCTTCCTGGTGAGTATGGTGTATCTACTACTTTTAATGTTTCTGATCTTTCTCCCTTTTCTTTTGATGAAGGTATATGCGATTTGAGGACAAATCCTTTTGAGGAGAGGGGGAATGATGGAGATCCACTTGCTCGTGATGTTCGTGATGCTAAGGATCCATTGGTCATCCAAGGAGGTCCAATTACCCGAGCTCGAGCTAAGAAGACGCAACAAGCCCTGGCCTCATTAATGCAACAAGCTCTGGCATCATTGAAGTGTCAAGGAAGCTTCCATGAAGAGTCCCAAGACATCTATACTTGCTTGGAAGCCCAAACGACATGAGCATGGTTTACTGTCTTATTTTAGCTTAACAATAAGATGGGCTAAGTGTTTGGATAGCCCACGTTTGAGTCCTGTTGTGTCTTGGACTATTTATTTTATGTAACTAGGTTTAGGCATGAATTTGGGTTTAGTCTTTATTTTCTATTGGTGTTAATTCCAGCCCACTTATTTATGGGCTTAAGTGCTAGGTATTATTATAAATACCTTGTAAATGCTATTGATGAATAGATGAGTAAAATTGAATTTTCAGAATTTGAGTGTGCCTTTCTCTTGGGTTCCCTCTCTACTAGGCTTATCAAGGTCTTCTTCCTTGTGGCACCTCCTTCTTCACCATCCACCATTGCTATACCTTAGGTTCTCGAATTCTTATTCGTAGGGTCAAGGTCCAATACCTTTGGGTTCGAGTCTCTTTAGGCTTCGGGTCTAGGTTTCAGAAGTTGTCATTCATCAACCTAGCTTTTGTCCTGTTGCGTTTTCAGTTCCTTCAAATTCCAAGCTACGTTTTCTCTTGTCCGTGCCCATCAGAACTCCCATTGTCGACCAAAATTCGACTCACTAGGTGCTTTGCTACCATAGCTGTGATTACCATCGGGTCATCATAAGGAACCATTACATCTCCTCTATCGACAGGTGTAAAAGTAATGGGTTCCTCATCCTACTTTTCCTCCATTACTGAGTTAATTTGGTGGGCTTGTCGAGCGTAAGATTTTCGAGATGAGGAAGAAGTACCAGCTAATGATTCACCTCCGGATATTACGTTAATAGCTGGCCCTGTGGGTTTATTGTCTTCCTCTCGATTCCTTCCTTCTGTTCTTTTGTCATTGTCTCTCCTGTCACCTTTATTTCGTCTCACAAGTCCCCTGTTTTCACCTCTTCTGTCTCTAAATTGGTTTCCTCTGTTCCATGTAGGATAGTTGTTTCTGTCACCTCTCCACACGAAACGGTTTATTTTTTCCTCTCGCGCTAGCTTTTCTAGCTGATTCATCAACTCCCTACATTTCTCAGTTGTGTGCCCATGCGCTGAGTGGTAATCGCAATACGACCTTAAATCACGGCCCAGATTCCCTGACGCCTTCTTTGGAGTCTGTATCAGCCCTGATCCTTCAATAGCTGCCAACACTGAAGCCCGAGATTCGGTAACTGGGGTATAGGAATTGTATTTTAGTGTGGGAGCTTTCTCAAACTTTCTCGGTTGGCTAGAAGATGCTTCAGTGGCCTTTTTGCCTCGTTTCCTTCCATCCTTGGATTCTTCTATCATCACCATTTTCATTACTTCCTCCTGGGTTACGTACTTATGTGCACGGGAAAGCAAGTCTGAGATGGTAGTTGGTTGTTCTAGCGACAGGGATTCTTGCAATTTCTCAGACTTTGTCCCATGTAACATGGCTGCCACAGCTATACCAACTTGCAGGTCTCGCACCTCTAAAGTAGCGTTTCTGAATCGATCCACATAACTCTTCAATGACTCCTTAGCCCCTGCTTGATAGTGAGCAAATAGGTCGGTTCCTTTCTTTTCTGACTATTCACCGCAAACGCCTTGAGAAACTCACTTCACAGCTGGTCAAAAGAGACAATGGACCTTTCAGGCAAGTTATTGAACCATTTCATCGCGTAACCGGATAAAGTTAAGGAAAGGCCCTACACATTATCTCGTCTTCCCATCCATGTAGCAACATTAGGGCCTCATAGTTTTGTATATGGTCGTAGGGGTCTATCTTTCCGGTGTATGCGGCCATCTGTGACATTTTGAACTTTGGGGGTAGAGGTTTTTGAGTGATGGTCGCGTAGAACGGTACTCTTCTTCTCTGGCTCTCTTTTGCAGACACTAATTTTTTCTCTTCTAGTACTGTTCTATCATTTTCTTCATGTCCTCAGGGGGAGCGAGTTGATTCCTGGCATGAGACGAATCGGGCAGGTCTTCGACAACTATTTCCTTACCCCTTCCTTGAGGTGCATTTGTTCGTGCCATTTGTGTACACCAAGTGGGGTCAAACTCCGATTCGGCTCCCCAAGTGCTTTGACCGTCATCACCGTTCTTTCCAGTACCTCCGATACCTCGTTCTACGTTGGTACCATCAAATTTTGACAAGTCATGGTGGTGGGCGGAAGACCCTGCCGCTCGGTCGACACCCTGTAGTTCCGATACCTATCGCCCGACACCAGACACCTGTCGCATGACCCCTGTCGCAGAGTCTAGGCCTGCCGCTTCCTCAGTCTCTCACTGGTTACCTGTTACAGGCCTCCCGCTCCCCTGTCCTCCCGCTCCCTGATGAATGTCATGCTCTTCCATAGGGGGAATCTCTCGCCGACGATAGGTGTCTGCCGCTGTCGTGTCCTCCTGTCGCCCAAACACTTGCGGCGGGACACCTCTATTTGTTCCTCCTACCAAGTTCTGCACAGTAGGCGGCAGATCCAATGTCGGGAGAACTCCTTGGAACAGATCCACCATGGCTCGTAGCGCCTGGGTGGTTTCTTCACTCTGTCGCCTTAGAGCTTCAAATTCTGCCGCCGACACAGTAATTCTTTCTTCCTCCCTGTTCACCTGGTTCGTCTGTCGAATCTGCTGTTCAGGGGAGCTCACAGAGTTTTCCTCACTTCCGGTCCTTACGTTTGTCAATCTTGTTCTCACTATTTTTAGAAAATCTTGATTGGCTTTTTATACGTTTCCCATAGACGGTGCCAATTGTTGTTGCACAAAACAACAATAAAGATATGCAGACGTCGATGTTTGTACTTAGTCTCCACGCGTCTCCAAGAAACTTCTGTAAAACAAGAAAAGTCAGAGAGACGCAGGGGTGGTTCCCTGCGTAGACACTCCTATGCTTAAGTCAGCAGAAAGTTCTTCAGTATTGGGAAGCGTAAAAGCCAGTAGTCAAAAAATTAGAGAATAAAATTGTACCTGGGGGCCTATTTATAGGCCAATATTTCTAGGTTAATTGCTTGAAGATAAGTCCATCATCTTGTTGAGAGTTTGTGTCCCAATATAACACAAGTTCCTTGAAAACCGGGAGCATTCAGAGCCTGTCGCCGGCGAGAGATTCATACAACGTGGCGCGTTGTGGCGTCAGGGGTCTGTCGCTAGCAGGATCCGAAGTCAAGCGCCACGTGTCGCCTTATGACTGTATGCGACAGACTGGGAGTCTGTCGCCCGGCGATAGGTGTCATGTGTGCCATGTGTCGCGTTACAATTGCAGGCGATAGACCAGTGAGTCTGTCACCCAGCGACAGGTGTGATGATGCACTTTGCCTCTGTCGCCAAAGACCACATGGACCAGTCAGTCTTTGCCACGTGGTGATCTCTGACGCTATTAGGCCTGGCCCAACACGGATAGACTTTGTCCTATCAGAAATATTAATTACAAAAATTACGACTCCTATATTCCATTGGCTGCTTAATTAATATATCCTTAAACTTCAAGGCATATGCAACATTTCTACTTGAGTTTGTTGAGTTCTTACATACAAAGAAGCGGCTTCAGACAGAATAGCAGCCGCCAAATGCTGCGTAGTTTGGGTGATGAACGAAACCAAAATAAGATAAGACCTGTAGGCTGCAGTTGTTCCTGGTTAAATACTGGCTCTTATAAAATATTAACATTGTCCTCATCCTTTATCTTCTTACTTTGGGATTATAGAAAGTGATCAAATTGCTTTGATATCTCAAAAATTTTCTTTTTGTTTGATAAAATGATTTATCTAACTGTCGGAATACAACAAAAAGCTCATTTTGGTTTTTCTTCTTTTATATGACTTGAGTTGCTTTGAATTTTCATATTTTATTTTAAATTAGATTAATCACAGTTTAATGGTAAAAAGATAGAAACTATCAAATAAGTCAAATCGTTATACTATCGTCTTTTTTTTTTTTCTCTCATCCAAGACTAAATGCATCTTCTTATTGGCCTTTCATATTTTATGGGTGCGAAGAGAAAACAATGGATTTCATTTAGTAGCTTTCTTTGATATATATATATATATATATATATATATATATATATATATTATATATATATATATATATATATATATATATATATATATATATATAAAACATCATCACCAATGGTACAGTCAAAATTATATTTGGCCGGGCTTACTTTAAATATATTAAATTATAAGAAATGACAATCATAATAAAATTAATAACATTAATAAAGTTGAATTTTTATATCCAATCATAATTGTTAAAAATTTTATAATTATCTTTGACATTGTTTTTATATTTTGAAAACTTTGCATAAGTTCCGTTATCAATACTTTTAACATATCTTTTTCAATATACACCATTAACATATTGTCGTAACGGCTTCGCGCTCGACGATTTTCGAAAAAGCGTTTAAAAACAAAAATGGGAGTCGCCACCAATCTTTTTTGACTAGGTGTGATTGGCCACCTAAAATATTTATCTTATTAATAAAATCTCAAAATTAATTAAGTTTTATTAAAAGATAATTTTTGGTCTGCGAAAACAACGTTGGGTTCGGGGGTACGGTTACGCGTGGGGAAGGATTAGCACCCCCACGACGCCCGTTAAAAAACGGTACCATAATAATCATGTGTTATCCTTTGATTTTAATGAAATGGTCTTGAATTAATATTTAAAAATAATTCTCTTTTTTTTTATTGTATTTTTGAAGCATTTTTATTATTTATCAAAATTATTTTTCATTTAAAAAAAAAGTTAGATTTTGTTTACCGAAAGTGAGTGTGAACCCTTTTTGTATTGAATAATTAAATCAAATATCCCAATACTCTGGTAACATTTGAAATAATTTTCCTCACCTAGAGATTTCTTAAGAATCACTACTTGTGAGTTCTATAGAATCTCATCATCGGAAGATTCACACTCGCTTCAAAAATTATTATGAATGCAAATGATGCAAACAGATAATAAATGATGCAAATGAAATTTTTTGATTTTTTTTGTATAAATATTTCTTTATTTATTTGAAATGAAAATTTTTATTATTGAAAAATTGCACTAAGTATCCCAATACTCTGGTAATGCTTAGTGAACTTCTCTCACCTAGGGATCAGTCAAGAAATCACTACTTGTGAGTTTCATGACATCCCATCATCGGACAAAATTTCATTTAATTAAATTTAAATTTTATTATTATTTTTTCTATTTTCTTTTTAAAAACTTATTTATTTTTATTTTAATAAAAATTTAAATTATTGAAAAATCATACTAAATATCCCAATACTCTGGTAACATTTAGTACGACTCCTCACCTATGGATCAGTCAAGAAATCACTACTTGTGAGTTTCATGACATCCCATCATCGGGCAAACATTTAATTATATTTAATTTTTATTATTAATTTTCTTTGTTTTTTATAAAAAATAAATTATTTATTTTCATTTTTAATAAATTTAAATTATTGAAAAATCATACTAAATATCCCAATACTCTGGTAACATTTAGTACGACTCTTCTCACCTAGGGATCAGTCAAGAAATCACTACTTGTGAGTTTCATGACATCCCATCATTGGAGGTGCTCACACTATTTTACAATTAATCGTATACAAATAGTATGGATAAAGATGCGTGATGCATATGAAACTTAAAGAAATTCGACTTATTTTTGATTTTATTAATGAAACTCTTGATATTGAGAAACTTGGCTAAACATCCCAATACTCTGGTAACATTTAGTTAATTCCTCTTACCTAGGGATCAGTCAAGAAATCACTACTTGTGAGTCTCATGACATCCCATCCTCGGAAGAATTCCATTTGTTATTTTCCTTTATTTATGCACATGATGCTAACATATTTTATGATGCATATGGGATTATGAAAAGAATTTTTATTTTGATTTTTATTAATGAAATTCTTAATATTGAGAAATATAACTAAATATCCCAATACTCTGGTAACATTTAGCTAATTCCTCTCACCTAGGGATCAGTCAAGAAATCACTACTTGTGAGTCTCATGACATCCCATCCTCGGAAGAATTTCATTTAATTATAAAATTAATATTTATTATCTTGATTCTTTTAATTATTCCTTTATACTAAAATTCTATTATTACTTATTTAATTATTTTAACTATCATTCTTTACTTTTGAAAAATTTACTATGATTAATTTTTATATTATCATTATTTTTTTATGTAATTCTAAAAATCCCCTTTTGTTTATTTCCCTCGATTGTTTTTATTGCCTCTTTTATTTTTATTAGTTTTCACTTAATTAATATTTCTCTAAACACTTTTTATTTGTCAAAACTCTTCATTATATATATTTATTTATACATTTTATTTTTGATCTTTTTCTTCTCTTTTTAAAAAAAAAAAATAAATAAGCATGAAATCGGATATTGAGGAATAATACCGAATATCCCAATACTCTGGTAACATTCGATATAATTCCCCTCACCTAAAGTTTTTCGAAGAATCGCTACTTGCGAGTTCAACGAAGACTTATCATCGGGATTCCCTACTTATTTTATTTATTTTATTATTATTCTTCATTTATTATTATTTTTTTTTCCTCAACCCACATTTCATTTATCTAATAAAAAATTATTTTTATTTTAAAAATATGTTTTTATATATAATTGATGTACATATATACATTTTTATATATTTATTTATATATTCTATGTATAATATATATTCATATGTTTTAAAGCTATATATTTTTTATATTTATATGTATGTATTTTACACATTTTTTTTACATATATTTTAAAACTATATATTTATACATTTTTTTATATTTATTAACATATGTATTTTATAAAATTTACATACTATGTATTTTACACATTTTATATTTATTTATCTTTTCTTTTAGTACTATGTGTTCATTTTATTTTATTTTTATATATTGTATTATACTATTTATTTGTTTATTTATTTTTGCTTTGTTATATTTTCTATTTCATTATTGTTTTTTTTTGCCATAATTAATAAATAAATGGATAAATAAAATAAAGAGAAAGAAAAAAAAAATTACCAAAACGGAGCGGGTTGCGGTCGGATCCGAAATCGGGTCGGGCTGGAGCGCGGGTCGCGTGAGGGGCGGAGCGGAGTCGGGTCGCTGGTCGGGTCGCGCGGATCTCGGATCCAGGTCGGGCTGGAGCGCGGGTCCAGGGGCTTCAAAACGCAGCGTTTTGCTGCTTATAAAAGACCAAAAAATTTTTTTATCTTCTCATTTCCGCCGGTTTTCCAAAAAAAAAAATTCCGAAATCCTCTCAAAAATTCTCTCGGCCTCTTCCCCACCGAACGGCTACCGCCGTGCCGGCCGCCGCACTCCGCCGTGCTCCGGTGGCCGGGAACCTTCCCGTAAACCTAAAAATACTCCACTTCTCCTCCTCTACTCCGATCTTACTTCCTTTTCCCCCAAAAATAAACCTAACCCCATAGATCTAGTCCTTCGAAAGCTTTTTCTTTTTTTTTTTGTTTTTTTTTTTGTATTTTGTTTTTAAATCTGGCTAGATCTGGTGGATGTTTGGCTATTTTTTGTTGTGGTTTGTCTCTTTTCTTTTTGCAGGTGGGGATCTAGATCTTAGATCTAGGGTTTTGAGGGTCTCGGGTTTGGGGTTTGAGGGTCTCGGTTAGGGCTTGTTGTGGTTTTAGTGATGGTGGTTGGTGTCTTTGGGTTGGCGTTTGGGTTTCTGTGGTGACGAGGCTAGGGCACGGAGGGTGGTGATAAGGTGGTGATGGGTGAGGCAGTGATGAGGATGGTGGTGGTTTGTGATTTTTTCGATGGTGAAGGTGGTGGTGATTTTTGTTGTAATTCTGTTTGAATCTGGAAAAATTTTTTTCATCAATCCTTTCCGTCCCTCAACAGATTCAAGAACATCCCTTTTAATCTAGTCCAGTGCCTTAGAGTCAATCATTTCTGAGTTTTTGTCTCTCGGTTAGCAGTAGGGGTGTCAGGAATGGGTAGGTTGCGGTGGATTCGGGTAGATCTTTTGTGGAATTTGGGGGGCTGGCAACGGTGGTTTTAGCCTAAACCAGTTGCCGGTCAGTGGTTTGATGGGTGTCCGGTGTGTTTTGTCAACATTTCCATTAAATGAGATTGAAAAAGACGAAAAAGAAGGAGCAGAAAGAAAGACAACTAAATAATAATAATAATAATAATAATAATAATAATAATAATAATAATAATAATAATAATAATAATAATAATAACTAAAATAATAATAATAATAATAATACTAATAATGATAATAATAATAATAATAATAATAATAATAATAATAATAATAATAATAACTAAAATAATAATAATAATAATAATGATAATAATAATAATAATAATAATAATAATAAAAACTAATAACAAAAATAAAAATAAAAATAAAATAATAATAATAATAATAACGGGATAAAATTAGGTGTCAACAGCTGCCCCTCTTTGCTCATTGTTGAAGATCAGAAATAGAGCAAAGACAATAGACACACTAATTTTGTCCGGCTTAAAACCTAATCTCTTTCTTTTCTCTCTTTTTTTTTTTGGTTTTTTTTTTTGTAAACGTGCTCCTCCCACAATAGAGGCATTGAAACTTTAAAATTTTCTTGGAATGTGCTCCTCTTGCAACAGAGGCCATGAAACTTATTTTTCTTTTTGAAATGTGCTCCTCTTGCAGCAGAGGCCGAGAAACTTTAAATTCTTTACTGAAATGTGCTCCTCTTGCAGCAGAGGCGATGAAACTTAAAATTTTTTTTTTTTGGAAATGTGCTCCTCTTGCAGTAGAGGCGATGAAACTTTAAATTCCTTTCTGAAATGTGCTCCTCTTGCAGCAGAGGCAATGAAACTTTAAATTCTTTTCTGAAAAGCTCCTCTTGCAGCAGAGATAATGAAACTTTAAATTCTTTTCTGAAAAGCTCCTCTTGCAGCAGAGGCGATGAAACTTAAAAATTTTTTCTGAAAAGCTCCTCTTGCAGCAGAGGCAATGAAACTTTTAAATTCCTTTCTGAAATGTGCTCCTCTTGCAGCAGAGGCAATGAAACTTTGAATTCTTTTCTGAAAAGCTCCTCTTGCAGCAGAGGCAATGAAACTTTAAATTCTTTTCTGGAAAGTGCTCCTCTTGCAGCAGAGGCGATGAAACTTTAAATTCCTTTCTGAAATGTGCTCCTCTTGCAGCAGAGGCAATGAAACTTTAAATTCTTTTCTGAAAAGCTCCTCTTGCAGCAGAGGCAATGAAACTTTAAAATTTTTTTGGAAATGTCAAAACTTTTTTCTTTTTTCTTCTTCTTCTCTTTTTCTCTTTTTTGTTTGTCTTTTTGTCTTTTTTTTTTGTTTTGTTTTGTTTTGCTTTTTTGGTTTTTTTTTTTTGCTTGAATTCTCATAATGTGAATGCAAATGCATGTATTGACAAAGTCATGCAATTCCTATTGTGGTAATCAAATTCTCAGGACTGTCCCTTTTGTGTCCTTTGATCCCTTCACCCGTATTTTACAAAATAGTTGTCATCAATTTCGAATTAGGAACTGGTTCGCAACATGTACTTGTCACAATTTTCAATTTCCTTTGTTTCATTCCCTTATCTCTCTCTTTTCCTCCTTTCTCTTCTTTTTTTTTTCTCTTTAATAATGTTAGCAGGTAGATTATCATTTTAATCATCATCTTCCTTTCAATTTTGTTAACAAGAGCAATGCATTCTTGCACTTTATCGATTGGTTATGGAATGACCAAAAGAACAACCAAATTTAGAAGAAAAGCATTTGTTATTGGGCTGACAAGAGACAACGACAGCAAAAGTACAGTTGGGTAGCGAATGCAACAAGGGTCAAGTGGTGAATCTCAAAATAAATAATGAATGTCTAGATAACCCTTCACGAACTAGACCGGTGCTTTCTTTGGAAAAAAACTAATCCGTTGATGCCTCCTGTCACACTGAGTTCATCTGACAGATGTCGTGCTCCTTATGATTTCGATCCGAGTGTTGATCTTTTCTGCATCCAAGCCGCCTTTTCAGGTTTTTAACTTAGATATCCCCCTTTAATTCAACTGCCCTTTTTGGGTTTTCAGTTCGAATTCTCCTTTCATTTTCCTTTTCTTTTTTGTTTCTTTTTTGTTTCTTTTTCTTTTTCGTTTCTTTTTTTCTTTATTTTTTTTCTTTTTTCGTTTTTTTTTCTTTTCTTCTTTTCTTTTTTTTATTTGTTTTCTTCTCTCTCTTTTTTTTCAAGCATAGTATTTCTTCACAGCATCAGAATTTATCGGATTAGGCAGATCATTCCCATCCATCTTTGTCAAGATCAACGCTCCACCTGAGAACGCTCTTTTCACCACGTATGGTCCTTCCCAATTTGGTGTCCATTTGCCCCTATTATCATGGTGATTTGGGAGGATCTTTTTCAACACCAATTCCCCTTCACAGAAATGCCTGGGTCGAACCTTTTTATCATAGGCTCGCATCATTCTCTTCTGGTACATCTGACCATGACATAGTGCCGTAAGCCTTTTCTCCTCTATAAGATTCAATTGTTCAAAGCGACTTCGAACCCATTCAGCCTTGTCCAAGTTTAATTCCATTAAGACTCTTAGGGAGGGGATCTCTACCTCAACAAGCAGCACCGCTTCCATACCGTAAACCAAAGAAAAAGGAGTTGCCTCAGTAGAAGTGCGCACTGACGTTCTATAAGCATGCAAAGCAAATGGTAGCTTCTCGTGCCAGTCTTTGTATGTGCTGGTCATCTTCCCCACAATCCTCTTAATATTTTTGTTGGCAGCCTCAACGGCTCCATTCATCTTCGGGCGATACGGGGCTGAGTTGTGATGCTTGATTTTGAACTGTGCACATACTTCCTTCATCATGTCATTGTTCAAGTTGAGGGCATTGTCTGATATAATCCTTTCTGGGAGCCCGTATCGACATATTATCTCCTTCTTTAGGAACTTACAAACAGTGGACTTAGTCACATTCGCATAAGAAGCAGCTTCAACCCATTTTGTAAAGTAGTCTATCATCACGAAAATGAATCTGTGCCCATTTGATGCCTTGGGGGAGATGGGTCCAATCACATCCATTCCCCACATAGAAAAAGGCCACGGTGGTGCCATGACGTTCAGTGATGTCGGGGGAACTTGGATCTTGTCAGCATAGATTTGACACTTGTGGCATTTTCTAGCATAATCTATGCAATCTCTTTCTAGTGTAGTCCAATAGTAGCCTGCCCTCATAATCTGTCTAGCCATGAAATGACCATTTGCATGTGCCCCGCAGATTCCATCATGAACCTCCTCAAGAATCCTTTTGGCTTCAAATGTATTTACACATCTCAACAACATCTGATCCCGACCTCTTTTATACAAAACGTCTCCATCAACGAGGAATCCCATTGCCAATCTTCTAAGGATCTTTTTATCATTCTCCGATGCATGCTCTGGGTATTGTTGACTTTTAAGGTATTGCATGATGTCATAATACCAAGGTTGTCCATCCGCTTCCTCTTCAATACTAGAACAGTGGACTGGAGAATCTCTCATGCGTAGTTTGATTGGTGAAACATTTGCTTCTGTCTCTATTTTAAACATCGCAGCTAGTGTTGCCAAGGCATCGGCAACCTGGTTTTCTTCTCGAGATAAATGCTGGAAGATGATATCGTCAAATTGTTGTACAAGGTCAGCTATGTACTTCTGGTACTGAACTAGCTTTTGATCCCTTGTTTCCCATTCACCTCGTAACTGATAAATAACCAGTGCTGAATCTCCATAAACTTCCAAGTTCTTGATTCCCCTCTCGATTGCAGCTTCTAAGCCCATTGCACAAGCTTCGTATTCAGCCATGTTGTTGGTACAATTGAAATTTAATCTGGCTGTGGATGGGTAATACTTTCCATTTGGAGATATTAAAACTGCCCCTATCCCATGCCCTAAGGCATTGGACGCGCCGTCAAAGAACATTCTCCACTGTCTGCTATCAGGCTCTTCTTCCTCCGTTTGAAAGACAGACATTATATCTTCATCTGGAAAATCTAGCTTGATAGGCTCATACTCGTCAGTAGCACGATCTGCCAGGAAGTCGGCTATTGCCCCACCTTTGACTGCTTTTTGAGACACGTACACGATGTCATATTCAGAAAGCATAACTTGTCATCTAGCTAGTCTGCCTGACAATGATGGTTTCTCAAAGATGTACTTGAGGGGATCCAACCTAGCTATCAACCACGTCGAATTATACAACATATACTGCCTCAATCTACGAGCAACCCAAGCCAATGCGCAGCACATTTTTTCTATTGTAGTGTACTTGGCCTCGTAATCAGTGAACTTCTTGCTCAAGTAGTAGATAGCCCGTTCTTTCTTGCCCGTATCATCATGTTGACCCAGTACGCATCCCATAGAGTGTTCATTGACAGTCATGTATAGCAACAAGGGTTTTCCAGCCGTCGGCGGTACTAGAACAGGTGGATTTGACAAATACCTTTTCACCTTTTCAAAAGCCTCTTGGCATGCCTCATTCCATTCTCCTGGATCTTGTTTCCGAAGCAACTTAAAAATAGGATCGCATTTAAGCGTAAGTTGCGAGATGAAGCGGGAAATATAGTTCAATCTTCCCAAAAAGCCTCTTACTTCCTTCTGTGTGCGTGGAGGCGACAGATTTTGTATCGCGCTGATTTTGTCCGGGTCCACTTCAATTCCCTTTTCGCTGACTACAAACCCTAACAACTTTCCCGATTTAACGCCAAAAGTGCATTTGGCAGGGTTCAACTTGAGCTGAAACTTCCGTAGCCTTTTGAACAGCTTTCGAAGGTTGGCTATATGATCCTCTTCTCCTCGAGACTTGGCAATCATGTCATCTACATACACCTCTATCTCTTTATGCATCATGTCATGAAAGAGAGTTACCATTGCTCTTTGGTAGGTGGCCCCGGCATTCTTTAGACCAAAAGGCATAACTTTGTAGCAAAATGTCCCCCAGACTGTCACAAAAGTGGTTTTCTCCATGTCATCCTCAGCCATTTTAATCTGATTGTAGCCTGAAAACCATCCATGAACGAAAACATGTAGTGTTGGGCCGTATTATCCACCAGGGTATCGATATGAGGCAATGGGAAATTATCCTTAGGGCTAGCTCTGTTTAAGTCCCGATAATCTACACACATCCTTACTTTGCCATCCTTTTTCGGTACCGGGACTATGTTAGCCACCCAATCCGGATACTTGGCTACCTTTAAGAACCCTGCATCGAATTGCTTTTTTACTTCTTCCTTCACCTTCAACACATCTCGGGCTTCATACGCCTAAGCTTCTGTTGTACCGGCCTACATTCTGTTTTCAAAGGCAGACGGTGCTCCACAACGTCTGTGTTTAACTCGGGCATGTCTTGATAAGACCAAGCAAAAACATCCACATATTCACGAAGCAATTCCTCTAGTCTCTGCCTCTCAGCCAATGGAAGTGCTGTGCCTACTTTGACTTCTTTGACGTTCTCATCATCCCCTAGGTTAACCATATCAATTACTTCTTTGTGGGGTTCAATTAGTTTTTTCTCTTGTTCAATCATTTTCAATAGATCTGGAGACAAAGCATCATCGTCTGAATCTACATTGTTATCGAGTTCACCAACATGCATAGAATTTTCAAAATCAAACCCCGGATAGCTGTTAAGGTTATCTTCACATTCATTATTCATTTTCCTGAAAAAGTAAAGATTTGACAGATATGGTTGGTTGTTCTTACCAATTGTAGTGAAGGAAAAGAAAAAAGAAAGAAAGAAAAGTTATAGATATGATGAGGGATGAGAAGAAAGTGCTCAAAATGCATTGAAATTGTTAATTTATTGAAATGATGATGAAGATCAAGTTTACAAAAAATCTTCTAGAGCTCTCTAGACCGAGATGTTGATAATCTACCTCACTACATTACAAAAGAAAAACAAAAGATAGAAGGTATCCTTTCAACAATTCAGTCTTTCAGCTCTGTGCCCCATCAACACAATCATTTTTATAACAAAAGTTGTCATTTTCCCCTGCACCATTTAGACTATGAACCCATGCGAGGATCATTTCATGGGTCCCGCTTCCACTGTCCCTAACGAATCGGGGTGATAACATCCGCCAAAATGAAATGTATCATAGAGGTACGGGATCACCATCTTCTCTGATTCTTCTTCGTATCCTCGGAGGCGGGCTATTCTTTTCTTCCTTCTCTCTTCCAGAATCTTCTTTCTCTCCAAACCCGTGGCCTTGTATCCGAGACCAAACCTGTCTTTGTTCTCCTCAATCCTCACAGGCTTCCTATGTCCTTGGAGATTTTTCCCTAAGCCTCTTCCGACACGCCAGCCCTTTTGCAGTGTCTGTTTAACAATCATCTTAGTAGTGGTTGACAACCGAGGGGTGGGTATTCTTGCTCCTTCTCCCACATATGTTGCATTCACTATCTCAAAGGCCCGGAAAGAACACTCTAATGCTTCCTCGGCTGCCTCAATGTAGGGTACAGACAAAGGTTTCGTGATTAAAAGGTCTTCTTCTCCTGAAACAGATACTTGTTTATCACCAACGACAAATTTTACTTTCTGGTGTAATGACGAAGGAACAGCGCCCGCCATATGGATCCATGGTCTCCCCAGCAGGAAACTGTAGGACGGGGAAATATCCATCACTTGGAATTGGACATTGAAAGTAACCGGCCCTATGTCAATCGGGATTTCTATATCACCTATCACGTCTCTTCTAGAACCATCAAACGCCCTCACAACCATGTTACTCGGTTGTATGTAAGACAGGTCAACAGGCATCTTTTTTAGTGTGGTGATAGGCATGACATTGATCGACGACCCATTATCAATCAAAACTTTGGCAATTGTGTGGCCCTTGCAGCTGGTAGTGATGTTTAAGGCCTTAATGCTCCCTCGCCCTTCCGGTGGAATTTCGTCATCGGTAAAAGATATAAAGTTTGCCGCTGTTATATTTCCCGCTAACTGGTCCATACTGTCAACCGGGATATCATGAGGCACATAGGCTTGATTCAAAACCTTCATTAAGGCGTTCCGGTGAGATTCAGAATTCAGCAGCAAAGATAATAGTGAAATTCGAGCAGGCATCTTGTTCAATTGCTCGACTACACTATACTCACTGTGCTTGATTAACTTTAAAAACTCCCTTGCATCATCGTCCGACACCGGCTCTTGTAGTTTTTCCCCTAAAGCTTGTTCCCCTCCTTTTTTCATCTGACCATCCTCTTCTCCTTCCTTTGCTTTTCCTTTTCGGACCCTTTCTAGCATTTTCGGTGTATAGCATCTCCCACTACGTGTAATTCCTCCTACTCCACTGATGTTTGCATTATTTGGCATAATTGGCTGATCTGAGCCCATGTTGCTTGCCCCTTCAATCACTGCTTTGAACTCATATTTCCAAGGTACAGCCTTGTTGCTTTTATAAGGAAAAGAGCTCGGAATTTTGATTGTCATGGTTGGAGGAGTGATAAGGCTAGATTCCTCCTGTTTGGGACTTGGCTTCTCTTTGTAAAACACTGTCATTGGCTTTCCCCACGGGTAATCACATCCCGAAGATTCATCTGAGGCAGTGCTTACTACATCTCCCTCCTCCTTCGTATAAAACTCTATTAAGAACGAATCCATCATGGACTGGACCACTTGTCGAAATTGATGACAGTTTTGGATAGAATGGTCCACAGATCCTCTATGATATTCACATATTTGATCTGAGTCAAATTCATCTTGATGGACTTTCAATTTCCACAGTGCAGGCTGAATCATCTTGGCATTGGTGAGAACATCGAAAACTAGGCTCATTGGAGTCTCAACCTCCTCCACGTGTTTCTTTGTGAGACACTTCCCCCGAGCTTCAACTACACTAACTGATCCTCCACTGTGGCTGGGCAGTGGGTTAGCATTGATACTTGGCTCCACCTCTTTGGAAAAAGTCAATCTCCCTGACTTGACCAAATCTTGCACCTTGTATTTCAGAGCTGTGCAGTTCTCTGTTGAATGACCCGGGTTCCCATCATGGTAGTCACATCGAGCGTTGGGGTCATACCATCTTGGAAAAGGTGGTTTCATTGGCTCCATGAAAAGAGGGGCAATCATGTGGCCTTTCACATGTTGCGGGAATAAGTCTGTGTATGACATGGGGATAGGATCAATAGGAGGCCTTTCAATATTTCTTCGGGGAGGCCTTTGGTTAGCAGCTGGGTTACTGTTTGGCTGGTAAGGTTGGGCTGTGGGTGTTGGTGTATAGTAAGGTGCTGGAGGGCGAAGATTTGGTTGAAATGTCTGTGGTTGGAAAGAATTTTGGTAAGGAGTGTATGAGACATTGTTTGTGGTTGGGAAATAGGGTTGGTAATTTGGGTAAGTTTGAGGTTGTGGCTGAAACCGGGGCGAGTAAGGTGCACTTCCTCTATACCGAGGTGTTGTGTGGGTGACTGCCTGGGTTTCAACCTCCTTCTTCTTGGATAACCCACCTTTCTTTGAATCACTGCTTTCCAACTTCCCGCTCTTAATTGCGTTCTCGATTATTTCACCAGTGATGACCATGTCAGCGAAATTCTTTGTTGCGTTCCCTATCATACGTTCATAATAGGGGGCCTTCAGAGTATTAACAAATAGTACTGTAATCTCCTTCTCAGTCAGAGGTGGTTGGACTTGTGCTGCCGAGTCTCTCCAACGCTGAGCATACTCTTTGAAGCTTTCATTAGCCTTCTTCTCAATGTTCTGCAAGGACAATCTATCTGGGGCCATGTCTGTGACATGCTTGTACTGAGCAATAAATGCCCTAGCCAAGTCGCTCCAACAATGAATACGCGTACCATCTAGCTGCACATACCATCTAGCAGCGGACCCCGTGAGGCTATCCTGAAACACATGTATCAACAGCTTGTCATCATGGTTATAAGCGGCCATCTTGCGACAATACATTGTCACGTGAGTGATGGGGCACTTGGTCCCATCGTACTTCTCGAACTCAGGAGTCTTAAACTTAGGGGGGATCACCACATCTGGAACTAAGCACAATCCCATTGCATCCACTGACCCATAGAAATCACTGCCCTCGATGGCCCGCAGCCTTTCCTCTATAATGCTGAACTTTTTAGAATCAGAATCCCCTTTTACCTCCGACACGCTACCCTTCAATTTCTCTTGCTCTCTTGGATCATCTAAGTCAGGGACTTGAATTGGATCCGCAGGTCTTGTCCCTTGAGTGGGAGGTATAGGTACTGTGATATGAGGTTGTGCTGAGGTGCTCGGTGCTCCCGGATACACGTAAGCGTAGCTGCCCATAGGCCGTGGAGGAGGTGGGGGTATGCCTTGTGAGAATTGGGCATGAAATGGGGTAAACCCTGGAGGGTATTGGGGATCGTCATCTTCCCGGGGCTGATCTGTCCCTGGGTTAGGTATTTCTCTAGCCACTTCTTTCTCTCGGTTCATTCTTGTCATCATTTCCATTAAAGCGGCTAACTGCCCTCGGATTTCTTCTTGCGCTTTCTCCATCCTATCCATCCTATTACCATGTTCTTCCTCCATTGCTCTTAAGCGTGACCGGGTATTGTATGAGTGTTTGGGAATTTGGGCTGGAATCTTGAATGTTGAAGCTACCCTTGAATCTTGATTACCACAATAAGAAACTAATTACTACATGATGCAATCTCTGAAATATTACGTTTTATGTAAACTATATGAAGGAATGAATGAATGTGATGAATGAGTGTGATGCAAAATGAATGATACTTTGAGGGATATTTAAGCCATAACAATTTCAACAAAAGGAACTTTCATTCATTCAACAAGTCATTTGTTACATTCCAATCATATTCCGATTAAATCCATAAAAATGACTAACTTGCTGATATTGGTCCTTAGCTTCATCTAAAAAGTTCAGCAGCCTTTGCCCGTGCTTTTCTGTTGGGAGGATTTCTTGTCTCAATGCTTCGGCTCTATCAACCATTTCCCTCGCCTTTGTCACAGCTTTGCAAACTTGAGTGGCCATATGCTCTATGTATTGCTGTCTCCCGAGGCTTCCCACTCTCCATGTCATGCTTGCATCCTGTGCCATGTCATATCCATAACTCCATTTGTTTTCACTTCGTTCCCAATCTTCTATTATTACTTTGATGTGGTTCTTATGTTCTTGTAACTGCTCTTCTAGCATTTGAACCTTTTGCTGCAATGTAACTTTTTCATCATCTACCTCGACTTGCTTTCCTTTTTTCAGCTTCTCCTTTAGTTCCTCATTTTCTTTCTGACATTGGGCTAACTTCCTCGCACTTGCTGAGTACATGCCTTCCCAATTTTGTCGTTCTTGGGACAAATAGACCACTTCTTTTTCACTCTTCTTGGCTTTGTGTGCCCAGTGTTCTACCCTTTTGTGCAAGTCTTCTAATTCTCTTTTTCTTTCATTTGAAGTTTGCATGATTCCTCCAACCCTCATTTCGGATCTCAACTTCTTGTTCTCTATGTGCAGATTTCTGAGATCCTTGTTGGTGACGTGGTGTTCATGTTGGATCTTCTTAAGCTTGGCTTCTCGCATCTCTGCCTCGTACTTGAGTTGTTCCATCTCTCTCCGAAGCCTCAAATTCTCTTGCTTCCACCTTTCCTCATCTTTCTTGAACTGCTGCCTAGCGATTTCGACCTCAGATACTTCTTCTTCTGGTTCTAAAGGCATGCTGTGTTCTCTCGAGAGAAACACCACCTCCCTTACTTGCTTTGCCCTCCACACCAGGTATTCCGGGGTAGCTTTATCAGAGAGGGGTCCAAGGTTGATTCTTCGTGCTTGTTTCCATGATCGGACCACTTGCTCTCCTTTTTTCATTGCCTTTGGCACACCATAAGAAAACTCCAAATCACTAAGCCCATGTGTTAGTGGAATGAATTGTTTAGCTCCAAACTGTCTTAGCACCATAAGTGGCGCATAGCTTATCACTCCCCATGGTCCCAGAAGTTGCACCCATGATTCTTCTCCGCATCGATATAAGACCGGTACATGAGGCATCCAAGGTGTCATCCATGTAATCTGTTTTTCCTCAAGTCTTTGCAAAAAATCCACCCATTATTCCTTACTTTTCGGTTTTGGCCACTTACTGTTACAGAACTCTTTAACTGGAGCACGATGATGTAGGAAAGTTCTCTTGAAAGCCTTTTCCTCACATTTAAAATGACTTTTGGCCCAAACATGCAGTAACTGTGCGCATCCCACAAATCGCCCTTCTCCATTCCTCCTATAGTAATTCAGTGACCTGAAGGTTTCCGCTAGTATGGCGGGTGCTGGATTCCCATTATTCTCAATTTGCTCAAAGAAGTCTATCACTGCTACTTCAATGTGCCCTAACACCTTAGGAAAGATAATCAAACCATAGATCGCTAAAGCAAAAGCCGCCAATCCTTGCTGGTCACTAAGATGTCCCTTGATAAATGCACGAAGAAAATCCCAGGGTATACAAACATTGGATCCCTTCTCCTTTTTATGAGAGTCTATGTCTTCCGGTCTGACTCCCATAAGCTTGGCTAGCTTTTTGCGGTATCCGAATTTTGGTTTTCGGACATAGATTTTATCCGGACTTTTCAGGTCAATACCTAACAGGACCGAGTACTCCTCTACCGTGGGTGTCAAGTCCATTCCGTTGAAAGAGAAGCACCTATGAGGGATCCCAAAACTGAATAGCAGCTCTGATCAATGGTTCTTCGACTTTTACAGCAATCAAAAACTCTATTTGGCCATATTTTTCATGGAAATCCTTCTTCCCTTCTTGACTAATTTGATCCCATAAGTTGGCTAAATCTATTAGATTATTTTGTTGGAGGTTTAGATTCACTTCTTGTGGGAGTGAGGGCATGAAATTCCCAGTCAAGCAGTCTCCTTTCACTTGTTGAACTTTTTCAGACCAAATTCGTACCTCCCGGTAGGAATCACACGGAACATTCACAGATGACGAACAAGCTAGCCTTTCTATGGATTCAGTGAAAAATTCCTCGTTGCAAAGAGCCATGGTTAAAATATCCCCTTATGTGTCTATGTGATGCAAGAAGATTCATGCAAAAAGAACAGAAAAACAAATACAAATCAGTATGTGTATAAACAATATAAGCATGGAAATAGACGCAGATAAAGGATGTGATGCTTATTTATGTCCTATAAAGGTCACTCTCATAAAAGGGAAGGAATGGCTTTAGCTTAGGCTGGTCTCCTCACGACATACTATATGCTGGTTTAAGGCTTCACAGATCTAAAAGGTTCCCAAATCATTCCATACTGTCGTCCACACTTGGACTAGTAAAGGAACAGATCTGAGTGGGAGTATTTCACTTGCCATTGCGGAGGTGATTACCTCACGAGAGCATAGCTACTTTACCCCCTCCTAAAAAAGGACGGAACCCGGGTGTAGGGCTCATGTTATGCCAATGCATTTATGTATGTAACATGAATGATCATATATTCTACTTTATTTTCAATATCTTCACACGCAAAGAATGTAATGAATCAAAAGTTCAAAAATGAATGAAAGGATTATTATTTTTGGTTTTAAAGCAATTTGTTTTAAAATGAAAAACTAGACTTAAATGTTAACCAAGACTATCAAATTAAAATTTAAGACACCACATGGTTAATTAATGGCTTGACCCTCTTAGCGTTCCCCAGTGGAGTCGCCAAGCTGTCGTAACGGCTTCGCGCTCGACGATTTTCGGAAAAGCGTTTAAAAACAAAAATGGGAGTCGCCACCAATCTTTTTTGACTAGGTGTGATTGGCCACCTAAAATATTTATCTTATTAATAAAATCTCAAAATTAATTAAGTTTTATTAAAAGATAATTTTTGGTCTGCGAAAACAACGTTGGGTTCGGGGGTACGGTTACGCGTGGGGAAGGATTAGCACCCCCACGACGCCCGTTAAAAAACGGTACCATAATAATCATGTGTTATCCTTTGATTTTAATGAAATGGTCTTGAATTAATATTTAAAAATAATTCTCTTTTTTTTTATTGTATTTTTGAAGCATTTTTATTATTTATCAAAATTATTTTTCATTTAAAAAAAAGTTAGATTTTGTTTATCGAAAGTGAGTGTGAACCCTTTTTGTATTGAATAATTAAATCAAATATCCCAATACTGTGGTAACATTTGAAATAATTTTCCTCACCTAGAGATTTCTTAAGAATCACTACTTGTGAGTTCTATAGAATCTCATCATCGGAAGATTCACACTCGCTTCAAAAACTATTATGAATGCAAATGATGCAAACAGATAATAAATGATGCAAATGAAATTTTTTGATTTTTTTTGTATAAATATTTCTTTATTTATTTGAAATGAAAATTTTTATTCTTGAAAAATTGCACTAAGTATCCCAATACTCTGGTAATGCTTAGTGAACTTCTCTCACCTAGGGATCAGTCAAGAAATCACTACTTGTGAGTTTCATGACATCCTATCATCGGACAAAATTTCATTTAATTAAATTTAAATTTTATTATTATTTTTTCTATTTTCTTTTTAAAAACTTATTTATTTTTATTTTAATAAAAATTTAAATTATTGAAAAATCATACTAAATATCCCAATACTCTGGTAACATTTAGTACGACTCCTCACCTAGGGATCAGTCAAGAAATCACTACTTGTGAGTTTCATGACATCCCATCATCGGGCAAACATTTAATTAAATTTAATTTTTATTATTAATTTTCTTTGTTTTTTATAAAAAATAAATTATTTATTTTCATTTTTAATAAATTTAAATTATTGAAAAATCATACTAAATATCCCAATACTCTGGTAACATTTAGTACGACTCTTCTCACCTAGGGATCAGTCAAGAAATCACTACTTGTGAGTTTCATGACATCCCATCATCGGAGGTGCTCACACTATTTTACAATTAATCGTATACAAATAGTATGGATAAAGATGCGTGATGCATATGAAACTTAAAGAAATTCGACTTATTTTTGATTTTATTAATGAAACTCTTGATATTGAGAAACTTGGCTAAACATCCCAATACTCTGGTAACATTTAGTTAATTCCTCTTACCTAGGGATCAGTGAAGAAATCACTACTTGTGAGTCTCATGACATCCCATCCTCGGAAGAATTCCATTTGTTATTTTCCTTTATTTATGCACATGATGCTAACATATTTTATGATGCATATGGGATTATGAAAAGAATTTTTATTTTGATTTTTATTAATGAAATTCTTAATATTGAGAAATATAACTAAATATCCCAATACTCTGGTAACATTTAGCTAATTCCTCTCACCTAGGGATCAGTCAAGAAATCACTACTTGTGAGTCTCATGACATCCCATCCTCGGAAGAATTTCATTTAATTATAAAATTAATATTTATTATCTTGATTCTTTTAATTATTCCTTTATACTAAAATTCTGTTATTACTTATTTAATTATTTTAACTATCATTCTTTACTTTTGAAAAATTTACTATGATTAATTTTTATATTATCATTATTTTTTTATGTAATTCTAAAAATCCCCTTTTGTTTATTTCCCTCGATTGTTTTTATTGCCTCTTTTATTTTTATTAGTTTTCACTTAATTAATATTTCTCTAAACACTTTTTATTTGTCAAAACTCTTTATTATATATATTTATTTATACATTTTATTTTTGATCTTTTTCTTCTCTTTTTTTTAAAAAAAAAATAAGCATGAAATCGGATATTGAGGAATAATACCGAATATCCCAATACTCTGGTAACATTCGATATAATTCCCCTCACCTAAAGTTTTTCGAAGAATCGCTACTTGCGAGTTCAACGAAGACTTATCATCGGGATTCCCTACTTATTTTATTTATTTTATTATTATTCTTCATTTATTATTATTATTTTTTCCTCAACCCACATTTCATTTATCTAATAAAAAATTATTTTTATTTTAAAAATATGTTTTTATATATAATTGATGTACATATATACATTTTTATATATTTATTTATATATTCTATGTATAATATATATTCATATGTTTTAAAGCTATATATTTTTTATATTTATATGTATGTATTTTACACATTTTTTTTACATATATTTTAAAACTATATATTTATACATTTTTTATATTTATTAACATATGTATTTTATATAATTTACATACTATGTATTTTACACATTTTATATTTATTTATCTTTTCTTTTAGTACTATGTGTTCATTTTATTTTATTTTTATATATTGTATTATACTATTTATTTGTTTATTTATTTTTGCTTTGTTATATTTTCTATTTCATTATTGTTTTTTTTTTTGCCATAATTAATAAATAAATGGATAAATAAAATAAAGAGAAAGAAAAAAAAATTACCAAAACGGAGCGGGTTGCGGTCGGATCCGAAATCGGGTCGGGCTGGAGCGCGGGTCGCGTGAGGGGCAGAGCGGAGTCGGGTCGCTGGTCGGGTCGCGCGGATCTCGGATCCGGGTCGGGCTGGAGCGCGGGTCAGGGGCTTCAAAACGCAGCGTTTTGCTGCTTATAAAAGACCAAAAAATTTTTTTATCTTCTCATTTCCGCCGGTTTTCCAAAAAAAAAAATTCCGAAATCCTCTCAAAAATTCTCTTGGCCTCTTCCCCACCGAACGGCTACCGCCGTGCCGGCCGCCGCACTCCGCCGTGCTCCGGTGGCCGGGAACCTTCCCGTAAACCTAAAAATACTCCACTTCTCCTCCTCTACTCCGATCTTACTTCCTTTTCCCCCAAAAATAAACCTAACCCCATAGATCTAGTCCTTCGAAAGCTTTTTCTTTTTTTTTTGTTTTTTTTTTTGTATTTTGTTTTTAAATCTGGCTAGATCTGGTGGATGTTTGGCTATTTTTTGTTGTGGTTTGTCTCTTTTCTTTTTGCAGGTGGGGATCTAGATCTTAGATCTAGGGTTTTGAGGGTCTCGGGTTTGGGGTTTGAGGGTCTCGGTTAGGGCTTGTTGTGGTTTTAGTGATGGTGGTTGGTGTCTTTGGGTTGGCGTTTGGGTTTCTGTGGTGACGAGGCTAGGGCACAGAGGGTGGTGATAAGGTGGTGATGGGTGAGGCAGTGATGAGGATGGTGGTGGTTTGTGATTTTTTCGATGGTGAAGGTGGTGGTGATTTTTGTTGTAATTCTGTTTGAATCTGGAAAAATTTTTTTCATCAATCCTTTCCGTCCCTCAACAGATTCAAGAACATCCCTTTTAATCTAGTCCAGTGCCTTAGAGTCAATCATTTCTGAGTTTTTGTCTCTCGGTTAGCAGTAGGGGTGTCAGGAATGGGTAGGTTGCGGTGGATTCGGGTAGATCTTTTGTGGAATTTGGGGGGCTGGCAACGGTGGTTTTAGCCTAAACCAGTTGCCGGTCAGTGGTTTGATGGGTGTCCGGTGTGTTTTGTCAACATTTCCATTAAATGAGATTGAAAAAGACGAAAAAGAAGGAGCAGAAAGAAAGACAACTAAATAATAATAATAATAATAATAATAATAATAATAACTAAAATAATAATAATAATAATAATAATAATAATAATAATGATAATAATAATAATAATAATAATAATAACTAAAATAATAATAATAATAATAATGATAATAATAATAATAATAATAATAATAATAATAATAATAATAATAATAATAATAAAAACTAATAACAAAAATAAAAATAAAAATAAAATAATAATAATAATAATAACGGGATAAAATTAGGTGTCAACACATATTATTAAACTATTGATCGTTTCTCATTTAATTACACAAACAATCATTAAAATGTTCATCAATGAAAATACTCTTCATTGTAGCACTAGCAATAATAGAAATTTGTCTATAACAAATAAATGAGTGGATATATTTTATCTTTTTTTTTTAATTCTAACTTTCAACTATTCTTATCACAACTTACAAAATATCTAATTCTTTCAACCCTAAAAACTTAATGCTAAAATATATATTTATAATATAATTTTGAAACTAAACTTCAAACGTAAAATGTTTTATCAAAAAATTTCTTTCAAATTAATAAAATGCAATAATTTTTATTTATCTAACATATAAATTTAGGTTTTTTTTTAAGCGAATGGAAGCCCCCCCTCTAATCATCACGTTATTTTTCGTGCGACATCATCGTCACAAATATTTTGACATCACATTATGCCATGTAGATTTTTGGTAAGGTGATGAGCAACATGTTGATCGGACGTTGTGGATTTTACAATTACATTTTCTTTCCTTTAAAATGTGATTAACTTGATTCAAAATAAAAGAAGAATGATAAAAAATTATTCAAATAAGGATAGAAGATTAGAATGATTTTTTTTTATTTTGGTAATAATTAAGCGATTATTATGCTTCTTTTTTTTATTTACAATGAATCTTGGTTTAATTTTATTGGTTTATTTATTTTTATTTAATATTAAATATATAAAGATTTTAAATGTATTTTGTAAATTAAAATTAAAATATAAAATTTATCAATAAAATAGTAATCCTTAAAAAATTAGTATGTTTTTATTATATATATTTTTAAAATTTTAATTAAAAGTGTTAGAAATCATACATCATATGATAAATGGGTACACAACATACGACATACAATATCGTGATCATAATCGAAATATCAAGAACGATTGGATATACAATTGATCATATAGCATAATAAATTGCGAAAATTAAGTAGTTACAGTTTTGGGAGAAATCGTATGCTTGATTCACTAATCCGGGTACAAAGTCAGAAACATAAATTATACAAATTTTCGCAGCCTAAATTCAACAATTGCAGAAAGAATGATTGAAAGAGTTTTTATCACTTTCTTTTTACTACCTTCTATTTTATTTTGGTCGTTTGCCAATTATATAGAGTTTGAAAGGAGCGGCAAAGCTTCATCTTTTGAAATTAAACTGCCCAAGGTAGTTTTTATCTGCCTTGTGTGAAAGCCCAAATTTCTTTATTCTCCTTATATCTATTGAAGGTGATGAATTAGAATAATAAGTAAAGTTTCACAAACTATTTCTCCTGCGTCATAGAATTATCAAGAAAAGTGTCAAGTAGGTTCCACAGGACAATCCATAACTTGGATGGCCTCCGAAGTGTCAAAATATTAAAATTGAGCCAGAAATATTTAAAGGTCAAGAATATCAATTTTTGGAATTCTTTAAGATGAGTATACCTCAGTTTACGTACAACAAATCTGAAAATTACGATTGTGTCCATACTTCGGAAGAATTTTTCTGAATAACAGTCAAATTAAATTGACTTTGAACCCACATACTGTCATAGGATAATCCTCGCATAAAGAAATTTCATGTGGATCAAACCCGTGAACTGAATTACGCGAAAGTGCTAAAACTAACGCAAATGAAATCAAAAGCACTCGTATAGAGGTAGTTGGGTAATTTCATACCCATACTTGGTCAAACTACTTTGAGAGTCAATAATTAACCATGTTTGACTTAAATATATGAAAAATAATAAAAATAAAATATTAAATCTGAATTTAGATAATAATAAAAAATTGTGTGGTATAAGTGTAAATATTAGGAAATTAAAAGGGTAATTTGATTAGTTAACTATGTGGCAAATTTTTATTGGATGGAATATTAATAAAAGAAGGCAAAATGGGATTTTTTTTCAAGCTTCATCAACTCCATCACCGACTCTCCCTTTTTTTCTGCTGCTGCTCGTTTCTCTTCATTCTTCTAAGATATCTCACGTTTTTCTTATCTCTACTCAACAAATTCACCATGTTTCATCGCCAAGACACCAAACCTCCTCTACCAAACCTGTCTTTCACCTTAGAAACATCTTAAACTTAGAATTAGAGGGTTGAAAGGAAGAAAGCAGAATCGGTTTTGGAAGCTTGTACAGTTCGGTAATGGTGAAAGGTAAGGATTGGTTATGTTTCATTAATTTCCAGCCTATGGTTTTCAATTTATTCATGCCTAGGAAATATATTTGAGACCTTAGAATGAACTAAAATTAAGTGTAGGGAAAACTGGAGTGTTCGGCCATGATGTAGAAATAAGGAAATTGTTGTGATTTCCATGTATTTTGGGTAGGATTTAGTAGAAAAATAAATAAATAAATTATTGAAATTTACAAAATGAAAGGTAGGAATTTATAGAATTTTATTATAGTTATATATGGGATTTTAAATATAAATTAGAATTATTGGTGACATGGAATTTAGAGAAAAAATGGGATTTAATTGAAATTATGCTTTGGTAATTAGTAGGAAATAAGTTAAGGAAAATTAGTTGTTAAAATTATAGAAATAAAAGATAAGAATTAAAAGAAATTTGTTAAAGTCATAGTATAGAATTTTAAATACAATTTGAAATTATTGTGCAGTGCTAAGGAATTGAAGGATAAAGGGGCGTAATGGCACTATCGAATTTTATACTACATGGAAATAGAGGTAAGGAACATGTATGAGAGTTGCATAGGAAGTGTTTTACTTGCAATTGAAAAATTATCAGAAAACCAAATCTTAACCATTTCTGCACTCAATTCTCCTAAACAAGAAAATAGAAATTTACTTTACCTTCACATAAATATAAATATGATTTATTTGCATGAAATATATTATTATTATTATTATTATTATTATTATTATTATTATTATTATTATACATGAATTGAACTACATGAATTGATTTATATGAAATGATTTACATGAAAGGTTTAATTTGCATAAAATGTAGTTTTTCATGATTTATCATCTATGTTCAAATATGTTATTGTGTAATTAAAGTTTTTGCATTGAGTTTTTAATAAATTTTATTATTGCTCAATTATAATAATTATTCTTTATATGATTTTGGACTGATTGAAGATAATTGCTATTTAAATGATTTCTACTGTAAATTATATGATTTATGAAAATGATTTGAATTGACTGAAGATAATATCTATTTAAAAATGATTTTTACTGTTAAATGAAATGATTTATGAAAATGTTTGAGACAGTCGTTCTCTAGTGATCATGCATATCGTTATATGACTGCGAGACCCTAATCAAGTCCGCAAGTTATCGTTATATTGTACATGACTGTGAGAATTATGGTCAAACCCACAGGTTTCCATAATGAGCACCTGAAGAGTACGAACTGTGACTGTCGATGATGGCCATTTATTACCAATCGTCCCTTCGGGGATACCATTATTGATCATGCATGATTCTATTGGATGTGACTGTCTCCACTGAACTGTATTTGACTAAATTGATTACGAATGATTTGAATACTGAATGATTTGAATACTGATTATTGATTTTACAAAAAGAAATGCTTAAAAATTGAATGATTGACAATTTTAATTTCAAATGAATTGACGGAAAGTATTGTTTATATAATGTTTTGAAATGTTATTGTTTTATTTATTGAAATTTCTACTGAAATTGTTTTATAGCATTGTCTAAATAAATTGTTTATATACTGATATCAATTTTAAATTGCATAGCATAAATTATTAAATGTTTTACATTGATTAATGATTACATAGTTAATTGTATTTCCTCCCTATAGTCACATCTAAGGATCGAAACATGAAAGGTACTTCAAAGTACCTCTCATACTCCATCTGGTTTCCTAGCTGGCTATAGTATCCTTCCTATATTGTCCCATAGCGAGCTGTTAGAAATTAAATGTTTATATGCATCTTAATATTTATATATTTACTGTGCCTTTTCACAATTAGTAAAATAAATTATTTTATTTAATTGCATATAGTATGCACTTTTATATATGTTTCTTATTGAGCTTTCCCCAAAGCTTACCCCCATTACTCACCATCCCAAATAGCTCATCAGTATACGTGCTATCTGCTGCAATAGATTAATTGAAGAAAATTATTAGAAGTTTAAAGGGCACAGTGACCAGGTATATGTAGAATTTTATATTTATATTCAGACTAGTATATGCACAGTAGCTATAAATAGTGTAGTGACTAATTAAAGAATGTATATGGATTTGTGGGGTGTACTGAAATTGAATTGATGTTAATGAAATTATAAATCTTATATTATAGTTTATATTATGATCTCTTATTTATTACTTATGGATTAAATAACTTAATGGGATAAAGATAGATATGAAATGAAAATTATAGATCATAATTGCATTGACACCAAAGGCAAACCAACTGATACCAAGTGATTGAAATGAAAAAGATAGTAATGAAAGGATAGAGTTAGTTAGGAATTTTCTAAATTCGAACGTTAAACCTTGGCAGCTGGCTATCAGGACACCCATTATGGGCGTCTTGTGGCCATGTTCAACATCTCCCACTCACACATAATGGGTGTGTTACTCTCATATCAATTCCAAGAGAACATGTCCCTTTTTTTTCTTTGTAAAGTTCATAAAAGAAAATAGGTCGTGCAACAAGCATGCTTTATTGTCTCGAAAGCTCGTTGCTGTACAACTGTTAGGTACATATTGCAATCCAAAACTTTAAGTAAAGTTAGTATGCAGTACCCTAGATCCATTCATTCAAATTTCAAGTTTCCCATGATCTCTCTTATATCAAACTATATGATATATTTTTGTGTTCAGTATTATGTTTAACTATTTAAACATAAATTGGTTGACTTGTGAGTGCAATTAAATGCGACACCAAAATGGTTTTTCCTTCTTCTAGAATCTTTCTATTTCAATTCAATTGCATTTTGGAAATGTCCCATTATATTGAATCATCCATAATAATTGGTAACATTCCAAGATAGCTAACATTGAACTAAAACCTTAAGAAACAATCAAAAGTAAAAAAGATACTAATTAAAGATCCTTTTATCCTCATGGGTCTCACATAGCTTAGAAGCATAAATTAATTCTTCTGTTACCCTCATTGGTAAAATAATGCGTATGTGGTATGAAATACATGTTACCATATTAATCTCATTTTCCCTTGTAGCATATGTCTTTATGATAATTCTAATACCATCGGGTGATAGTTCAAATATACTTGGTACCTAACTTGATTCCACAACTCTACTTTCTTAAAAATACAATAGGACTTCCATCTGGCATACAAAGATAGATAAAGTGAATGGTAGGATCATTCACTTTCAATCATAAATCATATGACTTCATCTTGACTTGTTGTCAAGGCAATTTCATTTTAAGCTTGAGCTTTCAAACTTTTATAGGTTAAAACTAATCTCATCTTTATTGCACTAAGCCATAAAGGCAATGCCTATTTGAAAAGGCCAAGCATATGTATGACATACCTTTAACATGATATTGTTTATGTACTTAACATACATACACACACACATACATATTTGTCTATGTATGCTTCATAAATCAACGTACTAAAATTTATAGCATTAATTGAGAATAAAAATAGTCAACATCAAATAAAAATGGGAAAATAATCATAAATTGTTCACTTAGAACATCTAATCATGTACATCAAAACGTACGTAATTCTAGAGATCTAATGTGACAATTACACAAATCTCCAGGTATAGACTTTGTAAATGGCTTTACAATCATCTTATGCATAGAAATGTACCGTACGTTGATGAACAAAAAGTTATAATCTCATAAGTGCACGAATCAAGATAGTACGGTGTACAAATACAAGAGTCGATCTCACAGAGATTTGCTAAATCTATTCAATTAAAATTCAACTACTTATACCCTAAAAATTATGAAAGTCAAGAAAATATCTAATTATCTAATTAAATAAAGAAACTAACTAATCAAATTAATTAATCTAATTAAAATAAATTAACCAATAGAGAAAAGCCTAAGAATTTGATTTCACCAATACATTGCAATTTTATCTTTAATCCTAAAAATCTCAATTCAATTCTAGTGTTCATTCTTCCTAATATATGATTACTTTGTTTGATGGCAACTATAATCAAGTATTTTTAATCATTTAATTACCTATGATGTGTAGCATAATCAATGACTAAAAATCCATTAAGAATAGGAGAACATATAACAAGAACCAAATAAATATTCCAGCTTGATGTATGCCTCAAATATTTATTCAATCATTCAAGAGAGCTATACATGGCTTGGCATATGATGTGTATCCTTACTATGTCTCATACAATCAATTTATTTATATTAAAGATGGCCAATTAATGATACAAATCAAAAGATTGAATTAATCACAATGAATAAAATTAAAATTAAGAATTAATGAATTAATTCATAAAGACATAAAATACGCAAGTAAACTTAATCAAATTCCTAGTAAATAAATTAGTTCATGCTTAATCTAGCAGAACACATTATTAAGTTAATAAAAACCATGCTTCAATCAATTCACAAATATAAATCTAATAATTCAATATAAAAAAAATGAAGTGATATTTAAAAGCCCCTAAAGCCAAGCTTCATAAGCACGTGGACAGCAAAGCATGTGGAAAGAAAAGTTGATGTTCTTCAACAATTTGTGACCACTCCTTTGATTCAAGCCCAAACTGCACACGCACCTCCTCAAGCAGTAAATGGTTCTGTTCTTCTTCAGCTATTGTTCGTCCACCTCGTTCAGTCTAGCCACAGCAGCTCTCGGCTTTTGTAAATTTCCACACGTTGCTGCTTACAATTTCTGCTCAAGTTCAGCTACTGCTCCAAGCTTACGGGTTGTTCTGTCTTTTTCAACTTTGGTTGCAAAGAATTGCTCTGTAAAATAAAGAGAAAAAACACAACAAAAAGAAGACCAACAGCTAGGCCAAAACCGATACCTCTCCTTTTACTACTGTTTCTTGATGCCTCTAACTGTTGCTGCACCCCTCCTTTTATAATTTTTACTTTTAGATTTCTAGGATTTCTTTTTAATCAAGGATAAATCTCAGCTCTTCATTATATTTTAATCTTGTGGTCCCAAAAATCCTTAAAATAAATCAGAATTTAGTTACAACTTTAGAAAGTCAAACAACATATATTTTAAAAATTTATTCCAATCACGTAAATTATTGTTTGATTTCAGGCCATAATTTTCAAAATTAATTTCAAAACCACTTTTTTTTGAATTAATTCATGTCATAAAATACATTTAACAATTAATTTTACATAAAAAATTTAGCATAAATGTGGTAATAAATAAAAAAAATAATATAAAAAATATATCATTATCAAATACCCCAAAACCTATATTTTTGCTGGTCCTCGAGTAAAATTTAAAACAAATGCACTTGTTTGTGACCTTTAAAGAACAACATGAAAACTCAAGGACACCCAAAATGTTTAAAGTTAGATTAATGTAAATTCAATTCAACTTGATTTCCACATATTGCCTCAAGTATCACATCTATAATTCAAGTAATTGTTCAAAATAAAGCTCAATATTCTCATAATTCAAATGTTAAATAACTCAAATCATGATATCAGATGTTTGTTTGTGTGATTAGACAAACTCAAATTCCTTGTCAGTACTCAATTAAGATTATGCACCTTATGAACGATTAATATCTCAATAAATTTTTTTTATATATATCATGCATTGCACATGCTTACTCTTCTTACATCTCTCCACTAATGTAGACAATAAAATCAACTTAGATCAATAGGTCTTTATTAGCTTATAACGTTTGGCCAAGGTATTGGTTAACAAAGAAAGAGAAGGTAAAAACCAAAACAAGAGAGCTAACAATGTTAGACACATACTAAATTTCTCTCTCTCTTTTTTCTTCATTTTCTTTGTTTTTGAACTCCCCATATTTATCTCCGCAACCCCCAAACCTATCTTTTTCCTATATTTATTTGTGGATACAAATTTCTCTGCCACACTTTAAACTCCTCTTTTTTTTTTTTACATCACAATGGAGTCAAGGAATGATCCACATAACTCTTTTTTTTAACTACCTCTTCATTTATTTCTACTATGAAAATATTTCTTGATTCACATCTCCTTAATAATAAGTATGTGCTTTAAAACTCTCTTTAAAGGTACATTCATTGTTTTTCAGGCTAATTTGGGTAAAGTGAATGAGGTTACAAGAAAATTTGAATGGTGGTTATTCATATGCTTTTGCATATACCATTCTTTCAATAAGGCTCAATGGGGTATACTAGTAAAAAATATGTAGCATGTTGGCTTGAAAGGCTCAAATGTTCCAAAGAATGCCTAAATCATCTCTACGTGAATCAAATGCCTATGATTTCGCCTCAAGTGTAATAAAACAAGTTCTAGAGTGTCATGCATGATCATCAATTTCACAAGTTCACATAATCAGTCACAAGTATCAACAATTCATAAGAGTATGACTGATGTGCTCAATTGTTCATCGATCATGAAGTGAAGAAAATTAACACCAAATTATTTAGTTACATAAGTATGCATTTCTTACAATCACTTAACCATAGTAAAATTTTTCTCATATTCTTCATAGGCTATGAAAAATCATAATGAAAATGAAAAACATAAATCCAAGTAATAAAAAATTTTAACTTTTTTAATTTTAAATTTTTTTAATTTTTTTTTCAAAAATAATAAACTAAACAGATACAAACTAAACCACACCTCCAAACCTAAATCAAACTTTGTCCTCAAAGTTGAAAAACAAAGATCAATAAAAGAGTAGGAATGTGCATACTAAAAGAATGAAATAAAAATAAAAAGAAGGAAAAAAATCATATCTAGTTAGGTTGCCTCCCAACAAGCGCTTTGTTTAACGTCTAGGCAGGACGGAATGCTAGGTCTAAAGCTTCTCCAAGTCAACAAAATCCACTATTTGGCTTTTCGGAGTGCCTTTCAAGTAAGGCTTCAATCTATACACATTCACTTTAAAACTAGCTCCTGTTCTCATGTTCTCAATCTCAACTGCACCATACGGAGACATTTTCGTACCAAAAATGGTCCACACCTCGACTGCAGCTTTCCTGGAAAGAGACGCTAAGGTGAATCATAAAGTAAAACTTTCGGTCCTTGTTGAACTCTTTCTAGAGAATGGATTTGTCATGGTAGAGCTTTGCTCACTCCTTGTAAATTTTTGCATTCTCATAGGCTTTATTTCGAATCTATCTAACTCATTGAATTGAAGCTTCCTAGCTTCACCAGCTTTGTCTATATCAAAATTCAATCGCTTGATCGCCCAATATGCTCGATTCTCCAATTCTACATGTAAATGGCATGCTTTTCCAAAAATCAGCCAGTAAAGGCTCATTCCAATTAGAGTTTTGTAGGCTATTCTATAAGCCCATAGAGAATCATTTAACTTCATTGCCCAATCATTCCTTTTGGTGTTCATCATCCTTTCCAAGATTGATTTTATGTGCCTATTGCTCACTTCAACTTGTCCTGAAGTCTGCGGGTGATAAGAAATAGCTACCTGATAGGTGATATTGTACTTCTTCAATACTACTGTAAATGTTTTAATATAAAAGTGAGTTCCCCAATCATTGATAATAGCTCTAGGGGTACCAAATTTTGTAAAAATCATGTCTTTCAAAAAACTAAGTACAATCTTACCACATTAATCCTAGTAGCTATTACCTCAATCCATTTAGAAACATAATCAACAGCAACAAGAATATAATTATATCCAAAAGATGTAGTAAAATGTCCCATGAAATCAACACCCCACACATCACAAAGTTCAATTACTAAGTTACCTGTGAGTGGCATCTCATTCCTCTTGCTTATATTGCCTGTTCGTTGACATTTATCACACTTATCCCAAAATGAATTTGCATCCTTGAGCAAAGTTGGCCAAAATAATTTGGATTGCAACACTTTAAGTGCTGTTTTCTTACCAATATAATGTCTTCCATAATTTAATCTATGACAGTGGTTCAAAATATTATGCTACTCACCTTTAGGGACACAACGCCTAATGATCTGATCAGGGCAATGCTTAAATAGATATGTATCATCCCAAAAATAATGTTTGACTATCGACAAAAATCTCTTCTTTTTCTATGAAGTTAAATCAGGATTAAAAATACCACAAGCCAAATCATTCACAATATTAGCATTCGAAGGCTCTTTCCATGTTTTGAGAATAACTGTTCAGCAGGAAAAGTTTCATTAATGAGAATAGCATCATCCCCATGATACTTTTCAGGCTTGGTCACTTTAGTAATCAAAGATAAGTGAATAGTACCACATTCTCACTTCCTTTTTTATCCCTAATTGTCAAGGCAAACTCTTGCAAAAGTAACATCCACTTAATCAATCTAGCTTTAGCATCCTTTTTTGTTAGCAAATATTTAAGAGCAACATGGTCAAATTAAACAATTACCTTAGAGCCAATTAAGTACGAGTAAAACTCTTCTAAAGCAAAAACAATTGCTAAGAACTTTTTTTCAATAGTATAATAATTTATTTGAGCATCATTTAAAGTTCTGCTCGCATAATGAATAACATGAGGCAAATTATTTATTTTTTGTCCTAAAATAGCACCAATAGCCTAATCTGAAGCATCACACATCAATTCAAAAGGAGACAACCAATCAGGTGCTACAAGAATGGGTACAGATGTTAGTTTTTCTTTCAAAGTATTAAAGGCATCAAGGCCAGATTTGTCAAAATTAAATACAATATCTTTAGCCAACAGGTTACACAAAGGCCTACAAAATCTTAGAGAAATCCTTAATAATATGCCTATAAAAACTTGCATGACTAAGAAAACTCCGCACACCCTTGACTGAAGTAGGGGTGGTAACTTATGATAAGTCTCTAAAATATTCACTTTTTAGAGTATTTTATTGCATCAATTTTGCTTAAATTTTGGAATTTTAATATATTTTCTTCCCAATTTAATTAAATTATCTTCATGTGTAGGAAATTCGAGAATAATGAGAAAATCAAGAAAATGACAAAAAAGTCAAGGAAAAATGGTTGGATTTGGTGTTTAAACCCTCAACTTAACCTTATCCTTAAATCCCTAAACTTACCCAAACCCTAAACCCATTTCCCATCACCTTATCCCTAAATTAGTTTTAAACCATAAACCTTACCTAAACCAATTTTCCAAACCCTTAAAAAAAAAAGCCTTTAACCATTACCCCACCATAACCCACTTAAATATACCTCATTCTCACATAAAACCCAAACATTATTTAAGCCCATCTTAAATACCAAAACCCTTAAACCCCAAAAATCCAACAACCAAAAACTAACCATTTTACTTGAGTTTTGCCCAATGGAAAAGTCCAGCCCAAAGAAAGGTGCTGCCAAAGGAAGGAGAACCAATGGAGCCCTAAGGAATTAAAAGAAGAATGAAGCTGCCGTAGAGAAAAAAGGAGGCGTGGAGGGGGCCGGTGACAGGGGCTCGTCTTCAACCTTTACTGCATTTCTTTACAGTTTTCCTTAGTTTAAGGGGTGGAGTGGTGGCTCGTGAGTGGAGCTTCAGTTCTTCATCACCACTTCCTGTTTTGCTTAGACTTTAGTTTTCAAGTTTTCTTTTTTTTAGTATTGGTTCTTGCTTTAGATTTGCGTTTAGACTTTTATTTTATTTTGAAGCATTTTTCTTTGAAGTTTTAAAGTAGCATTCAGTACTTTGCAATGTATTCAGAAACTTTTTAACTTAGATCTGTTTAAGCAATTTTAAATTACTGAAGTTTAGTTTTAAATTTTTATTTTATGCTTCAAGCTTTACATTCTCGTTCTTGATGTTTTGGCTACTGTTTCCTTACTGTTTTATCCCTTATTGGAGTGATTAAGTTCTTCTTTAATTACCGTTCCCTTATTTTCTGCAACTCTTCTCGACCTTCCCCTGTTTCACGATTTTTGCACCAAATTCGGTCTAGCTTGCAGCTCATGACTGCTGCTGAACTGAAGAAGGGCAGCGTTGTGCTTGTTGATACTTTCTCTCAAGCTGCTGTCTGTTTCTTAGGCAGTCAGTCGCCGACCTGAAGCTTGGCTGGAAGTTAGCCTGGAACAGAAGCTGCTGTGCGTGTCGTGCATGGGCAGAAGCTACTGTTTCGCTGGCGGCAAGGTGGATGTTTTGGCATGAGGCTTGTGGATCCGTTGGTGCGTGTAGGACATTGCTGCGACTAGGCAGTGAAGAGCTGCTGTGTGCATGGCCAAGGAGACAGGACGCGTGAGCAGCAGGTGTTGGTCGTGGCATGGCAGAGCAGCATGGCGTGGCAAGGGCAGTGGACGTTTCTGGTTGGCGAGGCTAGCAGGAGATATACGTGAACAGGGGGCACTTTATTAGCTTTATTTATTTATTTATTTATTTTTTTGTTCTGTTGCAAACAGCTTTAGTTTAGGTTTTATATTATATATTAGTTTATTAGTTTGTTTTATAGTTTATATGTTATATTATGTGATTAGTTTTTCATTTATATTAGTTTATTAGTTTTTAGTTTATATTTCAACTGAAGTTATCATTTTGCAAATTATTTTAGTTTGAATTTATTAGTTTAGTTTATAGTTATTACTTTATTTTGTTTTTTTTGTTTAATTTTAAATTAGGAAATTAGAATAGCATTTTTAATTTTAGTTTTATGTAATTTTATTTTATATTGATCAATTTAAAAAATTTTTTTATTTTACTTAGTTAGTTAACATGAAAATTGATTAGTTTGAATAAATCTAGGTGTGACCAATTTTAGTACTTAGCTAAATAACCTATACAATCCTCGTGGGAACGATACTCTACTCACTATTTATTACTTGTCGCGACCCGTGCACTTGCGGTATAGGTTTTAGAGCGCAACAAGTTTTGGCGCCGTTGCCGGGGAATAGTTTAGGTTGTCTTTAGTTAATATTAAAACCAATCATGCCTAGGTTTAGTTCAAGCTTTTCTTTTTCTTATTTTTGTAAATATTTCTTCCTCTAATATTTTAATTCTGTTCTTGTGTGAGGCACTATGGTGGATCTGGCAGAGCCCAAAACCTTGGGAGACTATGTTATGCCTCGTGTGCCTACGATACATTCAAGCATTAGGAAGCCCGAAATCGAAGCTGATAGCTTTGAGATCGAGCCAGACTTCATCCTAATGATCTTGAATTCAGTTCAATTTGGAGGTTTGCCTAGTGAAGATCCATATGCTCATCTTGTCAAATTCTTGGAGATATGTGACTTATGCAAGTACGATGGTGTTTCTGATGACGCCATTCGACTGAGACTCTTCTCATTCTCACTCCGAGATAGGGCAAAGGATTGGTTGCGGTCACTTCCTCATCATTCTATTTGTACGTGGGATGATTTGGCTCATAAGTTTTTAGCTAGATTCATTTCACTTGAGTATATGGCGAAGATGAGGAATCAAATTTTATCCTTCGAGCAATATGACTCCGAGTCTTTTTGTGAAGCATGGGAAAGGTTCGAGGACTTGATCAAGAGATGTCCTTCTCAGGGATTGCCCATGTGGCTACAAATTCAAAGTTTCTATAATGGTTTGAGTTATCCATCGAGAGCAGTGGTTGATGCGGCAGCGGGTGGAGCTCTTATGGGGAAGTCTGTTGAGGAAGCATAAAAGTTGATAGATTTAATGGCTTCCAATGACTTCCAATGGCATTATATAAGAGATACACCGGGGAAGATCATATACAATCAAGAGCTTGATCTTATTGAGACTTGGACTTCTCCAAAAGCCACCTTACCTGAAAAAGTCTACCAAAGTCCTTTTATTTTTTGTGAGTTATGTGAAGGGAGTCAAGCCACTGAGAATTGTCCTATCAATCTGAGTTGGGTGAGTCATCCGAGCTATTCCTCGAGCAACTATGAGAAGCTTTCATCACCTTCTTTGGAGCTTATGGAGACATGTGACCTTTCTCCTCAAGCTCCATTGCTAGCATCACATCAAGAGGTGGTGAGTGAAGATGTTGAAAAGCCTACACCACCCGAGCTTATTGAAATTAAAAGTGTGGTTGATGAAAAAGAAATGGAGAATAGTATGGATGAGGAAGAAGTCCAAGAAGAAGGGCTAATGATTGAAGTCCAAGTTTTAGAGGTTAACAAGAAACATCAAGAGGCATCCTTCATTGTTTCTTCATGGAACTTTCCACACGAACATGAAATGGGCTATATTTTAGAGGACTATGGAGTTAAGTTCTGTGAAGAAAAGTATCTGATGGAGTCACCTTCCATGGTGGTGCACTATGTGCATCCATCAATTTTCAGACCATTCAAACCACCTTGAAGGATGACAGACATAGTCAAGCTAATGACTATAAATCAAGCGCTTCTGGGGAGGCAACCCCAGCTCTTTAGTAGTTTATTAGTTGTTTCTTTCTTTTATTAGCTTTAGTGTTAATATTTCATAGCTTTGATTTCTTTTTCTTTCTATTTTGTAGGTATGAGTCCAAGTTTGGGGGAGCAGTCAAGACACTTTTTGGGCATGCAGTTGAGCTTCAACAGAAAATTCAGGGGAGTTTCCTTCTATCATTTCTGAATTCTTGAATCACTTACGCATTGAGGGCAATGTGCACTTCAAGTTTGGGGGGAAGGAAATTTGAGCTAAATTTTTTCAAAAATTCCAAAAATTTTCAAACTTTTTGAGCTTTAAATGTTTTGCCTTGAGATATATTGTACTTGATTTGGTTATTTCCCATGTCCCTATGATTGAGATTATGATTGAGTCTGATTTTGATCTATGGAAAAGCATGATTATTGAGAAGCATGAGTTGAATTCTTGAATATGCCTTGTTCTGATTATAATTTCTCCATCTTTATGCACTATGTCTTGATCATGGATTTGTATGCATGTTTAGAGAAGGATTATGTGAATATAAGATTGCATTTGTCTTTGAAGTTGTGAGCATATTCTAGAATTTGTTTAATCTCCTCTTGAAGCGAAATTTATAGCCCATGCTTAGTTAGGAAAATGATTTAGGCCATCCTTGGATCGTTTGAGCCTTTCTAACTAACCTTGTACATATTTTATCCTTAGTCACCCCTTTGAGCCAAATTAGCTTTTCTCTGTTTATACACCTAAAAGTTAATTTCCTTTAGCCAAATAAATACACCTTCCTATCACTTACCCCAAAAGCATGCAATTTACTAGGATATATCATGAGCTATGTACATATTTGGGTAGATAGATAGGATATAAAAAAATTGAAAATAAAAAAAAAGAAAATGAAAAAAAGAAATAAAAAATAGAAAATTCAAAAAAAAAGAAGAAGAAAATGAATGAAAAAATGAGAAAAATACAAAAATAGAATAAAGTGTATAACAAAGTATGAAGAAACTAAGTTTGGGGGAGTTAATTGAAGCTCGAAACATAAAGATCCTAGAGTGTAATGCATGATTTAGGGTTGTTGAGCCTAAATTGACTTTTATCATGCCTTTACCCTAGCCTTACGTTACAAGCTTAATGAAGTCCTATTGATTCTTGATTGAGTATGGCTACATTAGTGGAGAGAGAAGTGAAAAGCAAACCTATGGGATTGTTCATGCTTGAGCGACTTTGCTTTTCATGTTTGCATAATCTCATCCGGATACATATGCTTTGATATGTGATGGACACTTCACACACACACGGAGAATCTAATTAGGACCTGGGCATGTGATTGGTAGAAACTCTATGTTGATTAATAATTGTGATTTTTTTTTCCTTAGATTAGATCGGTACTTTTTCTCTGAGGTGTATGTGGGGGAATAAATCTTTAAGGGTAAATGATATCTCTTGCATGTTTTGAAATTGTTTTGCTTGAGGACAAGCAAAATATTAAGTTTGGGGGTGTGATAAGTCTCTAAAATATTCACTTTTTAGAGTATTTTATTGCATCAATTTTGCTTAAATTTTGGAATTTTAATATATTTTCTTCCCAATTTAATTAAATTATCTTCATGTGTAGGAAATTCGAGAATAATGAGAAAATCAAGAAAATGACAAAAAAGTCAAGGAAAAATGGTTGGATTTGGTGTTTAAACCCTCAACTTAACCTTATCCTTAAATCCCTAAACTTACCCAAACCCTAAACCCATTTCCCATCACCTTATCCCTAAATTAGTTTTAAACCATAAACCTTACCTAAACCAATTTTCCAAACCCTTAAAAAAAAAGCCTTTAACCATTACCCCACCATAACCCACTTAAATATACCTCATTCTCACATAAAACCCAAACATTATTTAAGCCCATCTTAAATACCAAAACCCTTAAACCCCAAAAATCCAACAACCAAAAACTAACCATTTTACTTGAGTTTTGCCCAATGGAAAAGTCCAGCCCAAAGAAAGGTGCTGCCAAAGGAAGGAGAACCAATGGAGCCCTAAGGAATTAAAAGAAGAATGAAGCTGCCGTAGAGAAAAAAGGAGGCGTGGAGGGGGCCGGTGACAGGGGCTCGTCTTCAACCTTTACTGCATTTCTTTACAGTTTTCCTTAGTTTAAGGGGTGGAGTGGTGGCTCGTGAGTGGAGCTTCAGTTCTTCATCACCACTTCCTGTTTTGCTTAGACTTTAGTTTTCAAGTTTTCTTTTTTTTAGTATTGGTTCTTGCTTTAGATTTGCGTTTAGACTTTTATTTTATTTTGAAGTATTTTTCTTTGAAGTTTTAAAGTAGCATTCAGTACTTTGCAATGTATTCAGAAACTTTTTAACTTAGATCTGTTTAAGCAATTTTAAATTACTGAAGTTTAGTTTTAAATTTTTATTTTATGCTTCAAGCTTTACATTCTCGTTCTTGATGTTTTGGCTATTGTTTCCTTACTGTTTTATCCCTTATTGGAGTGATTAAGTTCTTCTTTAATTACCGTTCCCTTATTTTCTGCAACTCTTCTCGACCTTCCCCTGTTTCACGATTTTTGCACCAAATTCGGTCTAGCTTGCAGCTCGTGACTGCTGCTGAACTGAAGAAGGGCAGCGTTGTGCTTGTTGATACTTTCTCTCAAGCTGCTGTCTGTTTCTTAGGCAATCAGTCGCCGACCTGAAGCTTGGCTGGAAGTTAGCCTGGAACAGAAGCTGCTGTGCGTGTCGTGCATGGGCAGAAGCTACTGTTTCGTTGGCGACAAGGTGGATGCTTTGGCATGAGGCTTGTGGATCCGTTGGTGCGTGTAGGACATTGCTGCGACTAGGCAGTGAAGAGCTGCTGTGTGCATGGCCAAGGAGACAGGACGCGTGAGCAGCAGGTGTTGGTCGTGGCATGGCAGAGCAGCATGGCGTGGCAAGGGCAGTGGACGTTTCTGGTTGGCGAGGTAGCAGGAGATATACGTGAACAGGGGGCACTTTATTAGCTTTATTTATTTATTTTTTTATTTTTTTGTTCTGTTGCAAACAGCTTTAGTTTAGGTTTTATATTATATATTAGTTTATTAGTTTGTTTTATAGTTTTTATGTTATATTATTTGATTAGTTTTTCATTTATATTAGTTTATTAGTTTTTAGTTTATATTTCAACTGAAGTTATCATTTTGCAAATTATTTTAGTTTGAATGTATTAGTTTAGTTTATAGTTATTACTTTATTTTGTTTTTTTTGTTTAATTTTGAATTAGGAAATTAGAATAGCATTTTTAATTTTAGTTTTATGTAATTTTATTTTATATTGATCAATTTAAATTTTTTTTATTTTACTTAGTTAGTTAACATGAAAATTGATTAGTTTGAATAAATCTAGGTGTGACCAATTTTAGTACTTAGCTAAATAACCTATACAATCCTCGTGGGAACGATACTCTACTCACTATTTATTACTTGTCGCGACCCGTGCACTTGCGGTATAGGTTTTAGAGTGCAACAATTCCTTGCCTTATCTACGTCAATACCTCTACTAGAAATAACATGCCATAAAACAATTCCTTGCTTAACTAAAAAGTAGCATTTTTCCCAACTAAATGTCAAACTTGTCTCCACACATCTTTTAAGCACTAAGGTTAAATTATCAAGAATATTATCAAATGAATCACTGAAAATAGAAAAATCATCCATAAATACCTCAATAAACCTTTCAATCATGTCCAAGAAAAGTCGATATCATGCACTGCTAGAAAGTTGCTAGGGCATTGCAGAGCCCAAAAGGCATTCTACGATAAGCAAAAGTACCAAAGGGGTAAGTGTCTTTTCTTGATCCTTCGGTGAAACAGGGATTCGATTATAACATGAAAGACCATCAAGAAAACAATAGAAAGCTTGGCCAGCCAACCGTTTAAGCATTTTATCAATAAAAAGAAGAGGAAAATGGTTTTGTTTTAGTTGCAACATTGAGCTTGTGGTAATTAATACACATTCTCCATCCTGTTGTTGTCCTTGTTGGCACCAACTACTTATCATCATTCTTAACATCTGTAATGCCTAATTTCCTTGGTGCATATGGACAGGCTCACCCATTTACTGTCAAATATTTGGTAAATAACACTTGCATCAAGCAGCTTAAGCACCTCAACCCTTACTACCTCTTTCACGTTAGGATTTAATCTTTTTTGGGTCTCCCTTGTAGGTTTTGCCTCATCCTCCAACAAAATCCCATACATGCACATGGTGTGAGAGCCATGTATTTTGGTATTATTGTACATGTAGGGATACTCACCACTGTTCGATCCCTGTGTATTATGCAAGTATGACCTGATTCAATACAATAGGCCCTATAGGCTCTACAGTGCCTGAATGGACGTGAGACCCGACAGATATTATTTGGGGAGTCCAATAAGCCTACAGTAAGAATCCAGAACCTAAAATCCCTGATTTAGATTATTTTTGGGAAGTGTGCCAACAATTTATGAAATGACGATTAAGGACATAGCCTGGATGAATTTTCATTAATAACGATCAAACTAAATTGAATTTTGATCCACTAATTGAAGTATGATAATATACATATAAATACATCCTAGGCTATGTCAATAGATAGATCGAATTGGTGGTAAAATCAGAAATTAAAGCGATTGACCCGGTAGGGTTATTTTCGTAATTTCACCCTTACAGTCAGTCGAACCTTAATAAAACCGTCATCATTCATCAAAATATGTTCAACAATAATATTTAGTGATGTAATATGAATTTTTGGAGTTAAATTAGCTAGTTAGAAAAATTACGGAAGTTTGAAGGGCTATTTTGTCCAAAATCTTTATAACTAAGGGCATTTTGATCATTTTGCCCTAAAAGAACCTTCTAAATTTTTCTCCTTTAGCTGTAGCTGGCTACTTCATCATCTTCTTCAACCTCCCTCACGTTGCCACCATAACCAAACTAAGAGAGAAAAATAAAAACCTAACTAAAACACCATTAAAATCACCTTATCTCACCAAGATCTCTTCTACAAAGTTGTTCTACTCTTCATCTTTTACAAGCCCATAACCATAGCTTGTTGTAAAATTGACAAAATCAAGAGGAAAGGAGCACTAAAGCATTTGGCCAAGGTAAGCTTGAATCATGCTTATGTTTTCTTTGAATTTTAATGGTAGAAAGTGATGAAACTAAGTGTCTCAAGCATGATTTTAGCATTGGTTTGGACTAAATCCCATCCAATTCTTACCCTAGGGTTTTAGCCATTGAAGTATCTTTATGGTTTCATGTTGTTTGATGCATGTTAATGGTGCCAAATTAATGGAGAAACATGAATAAGCATGAATTACATGTTAAATTGTTGAAAAAGCTTAGGAATTTCACAATGTACCATTAGGCCATGTCAAGGGGAGAGTGGTTTTGTGCACATTTTGATGAGTTTAGGATGCCATGAGACTGTAGAAATTATAAGGAGACTGTTGGTGAAGTCGAAATTGAAATCGGAGTTTTGTAGGCAAAGTTATGTTTTATTACCAATATAATTTAGATTGGTTTAGTATTTTTTATTGACAATGTGGTAGAATTTAATGAAGAAAAATTTATAAAAAATTGAATTATGGAGAATAATGGTGATTGGTATAATGTTTGTAGCCTAGGAGTAAAGGAATATCAAGTGGTGCTATTGATGAGTTGATAAAAAAACGATAAGTAAGAGATGAGTGTGTGAGCTTTAAGGATACTGTGAATGCATGTTTTGGTTCAAATTAATTTTATGAAGTGATTTGGAAATTAATTGCATTGGAATTGGTGAAATTGTGGATACTGGTTGGTTTATAAACTGTATTTTCAATGTAGAAGGCTAGGTTAGAAACAACCGTTATTCTGCCGAAATTTATAAAAATTCTAAGAAATTAATCCTAATATTTTAAAATGATAGAAATAAATAAATTCTTAAGTGATTTCCATGTGATTTATTAAAATTGCATTGTTTTATTATTTACTGAAAAACAATATTTAAATATTCATGTTAATGAATTTTAATTACGTGAAGGTACTAGCATATGCTTATTATTGTTCTACAGATAAATAGAACATTTTCAGAAAATAATATTGAAGTTTGAATATTTTATGAATTTTTATCCTTGAACTGAATATATATTTTATGGTTTATTTATTTATGGACTGATTGAAGATATTATCAGTGAAAATGATTTCATAAATGGTGTTTCTACTATATATACACTGTTTTAAGATTGTTAGGCCCCGTATTATGCTCACGTGTCACGTGTACTGTTATTGTTACTACTGTTATTGTGCTGATAGACCTACCAAGTCTTTAGCCTCTACAAGTGTCAGTTGGCAAGTGTTCATTGTGGACCCTATAGACTATGGTCATATGTCTCACATGTTTACTGTTTCTCCCTTTTCGGGATATGATTATAGCATGATATACTTTGGGTGTTGCTTGGTCTCCACTATACTATTACTATTTATTATACTATTTTATTGAATATTTACTGCAGTGTATTCAGAAAATGGATTATAATTGTTTATTTTTTAAAATATTTTGTTATATGATTTTAATCGCATTTCATGCTATTTTGACATTAAATTCAACTGATTACTCCTTATAGTCGCTTCTAGGGGCCAGGACTTGACAGGGATTCTAAAATACCTCCCATACTCCATCTAGTTTCCTAGCCGACTATAGTTTCCTTCCTGATTTATATCTTAGTGAACTATTAGGGATTAAATGTTTTTAGTATATAGATTTCATAGTATCAGTCTTTACATACGATTCTCTTACTAAGCACATTAGCTCACCCGTTATTTTTCCACTCCACAGATTACTTGTAGTGATCGTATATATACCGTTCCACTGATTTCGATTGCGCTATAATTCCTCGAGGCATCTTTGATCAAATCCTAAAGTATATTTATTTTCTTTTATAGGTTCAGACTTATTATGTACAGTACTACAATTATGTATTTCATGTACATGGACACATGTAAAATACCGTAAACAATATTTTGTTATAAATATTTATATATGTGAGAACCAATTATTTGTACTGTACATGTACGGATATTTAATTATTAATTAATGAATAATTTATTTTGTATATTTTTGGTAAATTTCAAGTGAATAGTGATGTGGGCCCCACTTGGATTTTGATGCCTAGATGTGGAAATGACTGATAAATGGTGTATGGAGGGTGTAATAATGATATTATGGAATTTAGAGGTCAAAATACCTTAGTTACATTATTTTTGGCAATATGATAAACAAATTGGAAAATGACGATTACGTCTTGAGGGTATTTTCGTAAATTGCACCCAAACTAAAATGAATTGGGATGAAGTAAAAATATCATGATATTCTACATGAAATGTAGTTTAAGACAGCATCAATAGATTTATCGAATCGGTCGTTAAATCAGAAAATTTTGTTGGCAGTCTGCGGGGGTATTTCGTGATTTTTCACTATTCGTGCACCGCGCATCGACGAAACCACTTCCAATCATCAAAATACATTAAATAAGATTATTTCGTGATAGAATTCGAAATTTGGGAGTGCGGTTACATAGTTTTTATGACTACAGAACCTTAAGGGCAAAATTGTTCGAAATTTTCATAACTAGGGGCATTTTGATCATTTTGCCTACTTCTAGAAGCCTCTTCATAAATCTATCAGCTGCTGGCTGTTACTATTCATTGTCTTTCCAAAAGCCTTCCACACCATTGACAAGGAAAAGAGAAGAAAAATAAAACAAACTCTCATATCTCACCATACACACCAAATTTCACCAAAATTTTAACTAGAGAATTGTTCTATTCGCTCTCCTCTACTTTGCCATATTAATAACGCATTGTATAAGCCACGATATAAAGAGAAAGGGGACTTCAAAGTTTCGGCCAAGTGAGGTACATTACCATCCTTCATGCTTCTTGATTGATTCCTTTAAGCATGTTAAGCATGTTTCTATCATTAGTTTCAATTAAATGTTGCAAAATAAAATTTGGCCATGAGAGGTGGTTTCGGCCATGACATGTACCTAGTGGATTCATGGTTTTTCATGCATAAAAATGATGCCATAATTGAAGATAAACAGGGCTAAACAAGGATGTGAAGTTGGATTGTTGAAATGCCAACAAATTTGGCTAAGGGAAGATTCGGCCATGGTAAGGGGACTATGATCCATGGCTGGCTTTGATGATTTGAGGGTATATTTAGACTGTAGAAATTACAAGGAGTCTGCCGGTATGTTTGGATTTAAAATCCGATGCAAAACGAAGTAGTGTTATACTACTGGTAGAAATTATATTGCGAAAATATTTGTAGTGTCTAATGTGGCCGCACTTTGATATGAATAATAGCTTAAAAATCAGTATTAAATGAGTTAATAATTTTGGTGGAATTATCTGCAGCCTGGGAGTGACGGTTTTCTAGTGGTGCGATTGAGAAGCTCGATTTCATCAGACAAGTAAGGGACATGTATGTAGTCCATAGGGATATCCCGAATACATGAATTTAATGCCAATAATTTTATGAAAATATTTTTGAAAAGAATTACCTCAAAAACTATGAAATTGTGGCTGTTTGGTTGGTTTGAACTGTGTTTACTTTTGCAGGAAGGCTAGGCTATCAACTGCCGTTATGTTGCTGAAATTTATTTGGAAGTTTTATAAAATATCATGAAATATTTTAGTGCATTGTGGAGTATTTTCCTAGCCTTGATGAGTGAAATATTTAATATTTCTCATAAATTATGAAATTACCGAAAAATATTATTTAAATATACGTGTTACTAAATTTACTCAAAGTAAAGTTATTGGAAAATCTTCCTAAGTGTTTTATAGTGAAACAAGTGGTTTATAAAGTTAAGTGATGAATAGTGAATATTTTATAAATTATTTTCAGTATAATATTCACTATTTTATTAATTTTCCTTTATGAACTGACTGAAGGTTTTACCTGGTTTATGATTTCCATAAAGGTGATATCAGTGTTTGAATACTATTTTGAGACTGTTAAGCCTCGTATCATGCTCACATGTATTACTGTACTATTGCTATGTGAAGTTGTTGACACTGATCCTGTCTTCAGCATCCCCGTTGACACCTAAGTAGTGTACGACCGAGGACAATTATAGACTATGGCCATAGATATAACTGTTTACTGTTACTATTCCATATGGGGATTATAACATGATATATCTATGGCGTTACTTGGTCTCCACTGTTATTACTTATTACTATGATATTTTATTGAATTTTACTATTACTGAAACTGTTTACTAAAATGTTTTTATCACTGAACTGTTAACGTACTGAACTATATATCATAATGTTACTGTGAAATTAGCTACTTGTGAAAGTGATGATTTTAATTGTGAAAGTTAAATTACTTTCAAAATGATGATTTATGTGATTTCAAATGATTTATTTTACTAAATTATGAGAAATATTTATATATAGTGAATTATTGAATGAATTTCATATCAACTCAAATTTCTACTCCCTATAGTTGCTTCTGGGTTCCGGGACAAGACAGGTATTTCAAGATACCTTCCTTACTCCATTCGGATCCCTAGCCGACTATAGTATCCTTCCTATTAGAGTCCTTAGTGTACTGATAGGAAAATAAAGGATTTTATTGCATATAGATTTTGCAGTATCAAGTTCTGCATACAACTCCCTTGCTGAGCCGTGGTTTGCTCACCCTTTTATTTTCATCTCTCTAGATTACTTTCAATAAGTGCGTGATATATCATCCGAGGATTTCGACTGCGTTTTGAGTACCCCGAGGCAGCTACTGTAGATCTTGGAGGTATAATCGCTTTCCTTTATATGTTCAGACTTACTTTTACAATACTACAGTGTTGTAATTATAAACAAGGGATGTAAACGTTTAATCAAATACTGTTATGTAAATATTTTTACTTATGTAAATTAAATTAATTTACGATTATTTATTGTACACTGTTATTAAAATGGAAAATAAAGGCATCACAGGCAGCCTAACCCTTATGAAATGTGTGGAAAAGTGTGATATACTGTATATACAGACAGTGACAGTAATTTATTGGTATCAGAGCAAGGTTACCCTAATGTTTGTCTGTGTCTTTATGATAAAGTAAAGTGATTAACATTCTCTGTAGTACTGTATAGTCTGGATATATAAATGAGTAACTAACCGAAAATCGATAAATTGATTGTGTTGTACAAATATGAGTGGACAACAGGTTACTCGCATGAATAGGGGTCGAAACAGAGGTCGGGCAGAGCAGACTCTAGAGCCCCACACGCTTGAGCCTGTACTAGAGCCCACTTCAAGACCAGCTTACCCTCTGCAGTCTGAGAGCCTAAACACTCAGATGGAGTGGATGTTGGCGGATTTTATTGCCATGTATCACGCAGATAGGGCTGCTGATCGAACAGAGAGGGAGCGAGTATCTCCACCAGTTGCACCACCTCCACCACTTCCTGCACAGCCTACTACAGAGCCTCAACCTGCACCACAGCCAGTACAGCAGGCACAGGCTGTACCACCATCGCCACCGATACAGCTGCACAGAGATGTAGGGTCCTATTGCGATGTAGCATTGTGCGATAGTTCACTAAGCTTAATTCGCCTAAATTTAAGGGTGATATAGTTCCACTAGTGGCAGAACAGTGAGTGACAGCTGTGGAGAAATTGTTCTCGTACATGAGATGTTCTGACATGGAGAGAGTAGGACTAGCAGTGTTCCAGATGACTGATGATGCGAAGCACTAGTGGAAGTCCGCACAGATGGTATTGTTTTCCCAGCATCTAGTTATTACTTGGGAGATTTTTGTTGATGCATTTCACCGCCAGTATATCCCTGATACAGTGCAGAAGAAGCTGCAGCAGGAGTTCATAAAGTTGGTACAAGGGAGTATGATGGTGGATCAGTATGAGTTGAGATTCACGACACTCAGCAAATTTGATCCATTGACACGGGTAGATGAGCAGCATAAGATTGATAGGTTTAAGGCTGGGCTGAGACCGTCGATTAGATCGAAGTTGGCTCTGTTCGATATTTGAACATATGATGAGGTGGTTAGGCGTGCTTAGCTATGTGAGTAGGATTTTGAGCAGTTCCATTCTGAGTCAGCTTTTAAGCGTAAGGCTAAAGGAAAGATTAAGGCAAATAGGGGCGCAGATGATAGATCAGGTAGAGAGCAGCATAAGAGGGCTAGACCATCAAGTGTCTAGATTTCATAGGGGCGATCCACTAGATCAGCTACCACAGCCCCTACTACTGGTCCTACTTCTAGATCGAGGAGTATCGAGAGTAGATGTGCGCACTGTGGATTGTCGCACGGTACATGGCCCTGCTACATGTTGATGAGGGCCTGTTTTAGATGTGGGCAGATGGGACACATAGTGAGAGACTACCCGATGCTGTGAGAGTCAACTGCATCTACCACACCAGCCCTAGTTCTTCCAGCACCAACACCCGTACCAGCAGCTCCGATTAAATCAAAGAGAGCGACACCCTCACAGCCGAGATGGGCGAGTACAGCGGAGAAGGGACGGGTGTACGCACTAGACCAGGAGACTGCTGATGCATCTACAGATGTTATTAAAGGTAAAATTTATATTTTTCAATATACCCGTACTTGCATTATTCGATCCTAGTTCTACTTATTCATTCATATCTCCTACTTGTGCTAACAGAGTCCCAGTAGAGCTGAAGCCTTTAGGGTATACTTTACAAGTGAATACTCCTTTTAGAAAATCGTAAATTACTGATGTAGTGTATAGAAACTGTAAAGTGACTATAGGAGAGAAGGAAATGACAGCTAACGTAATTTTGTTAACTATGTACAACTTTGATGTAATATTAAGAATAGATTGGTTAGCTGCGAATTTTGTTAGTTTAGACTGTTATACTAAATTTGTTACCTTCTCTCAACTAGAACGTTATACTGTAAAACTTTTAGATAAGTTATAATAAAAGTGATGTGTTTACTAAATTGTTTGAGTGTTGGTGAATGTACTAAAGGTTTTATTGCACATGCGGAGGACGTGGAAAAGAGACGTATTGAGTTACAGGAGATACTTGTGGTCAGAGATTTTTCGAACATATTCCCGGAGGATTTACTAAGGTTACCGCTGGATCGGGAGATTGAGTTTACTATTGACTTGGTACCCGGCACGAAGCCTATTTCTAAGCCCCCATATCAGATGGCATTGACGGAGTTGGAAGAGCTTAAGAAGCAACTCTATGAGCTATTGGATAAGGGATTTATCTGTCCTAGTGTGTCTCCATGGCGTGCACCAGTGTTATTCATCTGGAAAAAGGATGGCAACCTGCGATTATATATTGACTACCGGATGTTGAATAAGGCGACCATCAAGAATAAGTATCCTCTGCCCAGGATCGACGACTTATTTGATCAGCTGAGGGGTGCTCAGGTTGTCAAAGATAGATCTCTGATCGAGCTATCTTCAGCTTAAGATTCGGGATTTGGATGTTCCTAAGACAGCATTCCGGACTCGATATGGGTACTACGAGTTTTTGGTGATGCCATTCGAATTGACTAACACCCCTGTAACGTTTATGGGCTTGATGAACGAGGTGTTTAAGCCCTACCTTAATAAGTTCGTGATCATGTTTATTGATGATATTTTAGTATACTTTAAGTCTCTAGAGCAGCACGAGCATCACCTTCGTATAGTCTTACAGACCCTCAGAGATCGGAAGCTATACGCTAAATTCAGTAAGTGTGAATTCTGGCTTGATCAATCACTTTTCTTGGACATGTAGTCTCGAATGACAGGGTGTCTGTTGATCCGTCTAAGATAGAGGCCATAGTATAGTGGGAGAGGCCTAAGACGGTGATGGAGATACGAAGTTTTCTAGGTCTAGCCGAATATTATCGTCGGTTCGTCAAGTTGTCTCAATGGTATGATGAGTGTAAGGCTTGGGTATTTAAGGATACCAGGGTTCGAGCCTTAGAAAACGGGCTCGAGGGAATATATCCTGAGTTCTTCAAGCCCCTTGAGACAAAGCCGTGAGGTGGGCGATCACCAAAGCAGACAATACGTAGTGAGTATGGGCGATCGCTAACCTCACAGTCAAGGCAAACCTGGGGGGAAGACGCCTAGGGGAGCTCGCCGACTACAGATAAACAGGCAAGGCCTTGACAAATGTTAAGGTCGCTGAGGGAGCCACCTCTTGAGTCCTAATGGAGAGCAAAGTGCTACTCGAGTCCTTACAAAAAAAAAACGTGCATTAGCAAAGTGCTACTTAGGTCCTTACAAAAAACCGTGTGTTTTTTTGTAAGGACCCGAGTAGCACTTTGCTCCCCATTGGGACTCAAGAGGTGGCTCCCTCGGCAACCTTAACATTCATCAAGGCCTTGCCCGTTTATCTGCAGTCGGTGAGCTCCCCTAGGCGTCCTCGCCCCAGGTTTGCCTTGACTGTGAGGTTGGCGATAGCCCATACTCACTACGTATTGTTCGCTTTGGCTGTCGCTCACCTCACTGCTTTGTCTGAAAGGGCCTGAAGAACTCAGGATATATTCCCTCGAGTGCATTTTCTGAGGCTCGAACCTTGGTATCCTTAAATACCCGAGCCTTACACTTATCATACCATTGAGACAAGCACGTTTTTTTGTAAGGACCCAAGTAGCATTTTGCTCCCCATTAGGACTCAAGAGGTGGCTCCCTCGGCAACCTTAACATTCGTCAAGGCCTCACCCATTTATCTGCCGTTGGTGAGCTCCCCTAGGCATCCTCGCCCCAGGTTTGCCTTGATTGTGAGGTTTGCGATCGCCCATACTCACTACGTATTGTCCGCTTTGTCTGTCACCCACCTCACGGCTTTGTCTCAAAGGGCCTGAAGAACTCAGGATATATTCCCTCGAGTGCGTTTTCTGAGGCTCGAACCCTGGTATCATTAAATACCCGAGCCTTACACTCATCATACCATTGAGATAAGTGCATTTTTTTGTAAGGACCCAAGTAGCACTATGCCCCCCATTGGGACTCAAGAGGTGGCTCCCTCGATGACCTTAACATTCGTCAAGGCCTTGCCTGTTTATTTGTCGTCGGCGAGCTCCTCTAGGCGTCCTCGTCACAGGTTTGCCTTGATTGTGAGGTTGGCGATCACCCACACTCACTACGTATTGTCCACTTTGGTGGTCATCCACCTCACGGCTTTGTCTCAAAAGGCCTAAAGAACTCATGATATATTCCCTCGAGCGCATTTTCTGAGGCTCGAACCCTGGTATCCTTAAATACCCGAGCCTTACACTCATCATACCATTCATTAAATTATATTCAATAATAATATTTAGTGATGAAATAAAATATTTTGGAGTTAAATTGGATAGTTAGAAAAATTATAGAAGTTTAAAGGTAAAATTGTCCAAAATTCTCATAACTAAGGGCATTTTGGTCATTTTGCCATTAAAAAGAATATTCTACATTATTCTTCATAAAGAGACTGGCCACTTCTCCTCTCATCTTTAACCTCATGCCACTCATCACCATAGCCAAAGCTTGACAAAAATAAAAATCCTTCAAAAACACCATTAAAACAAGTTTATTTCATGAAAATCCCTTCTACAAAGTTGTTTTAAATTTCATACTCTACACACCCATACCAATATCTTGAACTAAAGTTGACAAAATCAAGAAGAAAGAGTTCCCACCATTTTCAACCAAGGTAGGATCTCATTATGCTTTTATATCCTTTAAGCGTTAATGGTAGAAAATGATGTAATTAAGGTTCCTAAGCATGATTTTAAGCTTGGATTGAATCAAAACACTCTAAATCACTTCCCTATGGTTTTGGCCATGATGAAAAGTCCATGAATTCTTGTGTTTTGATGCATGAAAATGGTGTAGAGAAGATGGAAATTAAGGATAAAGCATGAAACTAAGATGAAATTGTTGAAAAACCATAAAATCCTTCATGTGTACCATTCAGCTATGGTTATGGGAGCGGGCTTTAGTGCTCAATTTGATGAATTCTAGGTTCCATGAGACTGTATAAATTAAGAGGAGACTATTAGTGAAGTCGGAATTTAAATTGAAGTTGATTTAGGCAAAGCGTGTTTTAGTACCGGTATAAATTACACTGGGTTTAATGATCACTGTGGACAATGTGGTAGATTTCAATAAGTAAAAATTTATTAGAATTGAATTATGGTGAATAATGATGGTTGGCGCAATATTTTGTAGCCCGAGAGTGAAGAATTGTCGAGTGGTGCTATCGGCAAGTTGATAGAAAAACGACAGGTAATGGATGAGTGTGGAAGTTGTAAGGATACTGCGAATGCATGTTTTGACTTAAAATAACTTTATGATATGGTTTGGAAATCATTTGCTTTGGAATTGTTGAAATTGTAGACATTGGTTAGTTTATATACTATGTTTTCAATGCAGGAGGGCTAGGTTAAAAACAACTGTTATTTTGTCGAAAATTCTAGAAATTCTATGGAATTATCTTAATAGACTTAAATATTAAAAATAAAGAGATTTCTAAGTGAATTTCATAATATTTATTAAAATTGCATATTTTTGTTATTTACTGAAAAACAATATTTAAATATTCATGTTAATGAATTCTATGTACATGAAGGTACAACATTTGCTTATAATTGTTTTACAGATAAATAGAATGTTTTTAGAAACGAATACCATCGTGTGAATATTTTATGAATTTTTTTGAACTACTTATATTTTTCATATATTTATTTATGGACTGATTGAAGACATTATCACTGAAATTGATTTTATAAATGGTGTTTCTATTGTATATAAACTATTTTGAGACTGTTAAGCCCCGTATCATGCTGACTGTTACTGTTATTATTGCTGATAGACCTGCCAAGTCTTCAGCTTCCACAGTTGTTACCTGGAAAGTGTACACTGTGGACCACTATGACTATGGCCATATGTCATACTGTTACTGTTACTATGGCCATTTGCTTATATTCATTTGGCCATTTGCTATGACTATGGCCATTTGCTTATATTCGTTTAGTGTTGCTTGGTCTCTACTATACTGTTTCACTGAATTGAAACTATTACTGGTACTGAAGTGAATGTTTTTAAATATCAACTGTATTGTGGAATTCTAAAGTGTTACTGTACTGTTTACTAGATTTCTATATTGAACTGTTTACTAAAGTGTTTTTAATTAAAGTATATATATATTATTTTATATATATTGAAAAATGCATGAATTAATTTCAAGTGATTTAAACTGATTATATATGCCATCTTCAACTAATTATTCCTTATAGTTGCTTCTAGGGACCAGGACACGACAGGTACTTCAAAGTACCTTCCATACTCCATCCGGTTTTCTAGTCGACTATAGTATCCTTCCTTATTTATACTTTAGTGTACTGTTAGGAATTAAACATTTTTATGCATATAGATTTCATAGTATTAGTCTTGCGTACGATTCTCTTACTGAGCACATTAGCTCACCCTTTATTTTTCCACCTCACAGATTATTTGCAGTGACCTACTAATATACCATTCCACGGATTTGGTTACGCTTATAGTACCTTGAGGTAGCTATAATCAGATCCTGGAGGTATATTTTATTTTTTTATATGTTCAGACTCGTTATGTACAGTACTACATTTTGTTTAACTATGTATAGGGGATATAGAACTTATGAAAAATATTGGAAATAATATTTTACTATAAATATTGATATCAGTTATAAATAGAATTTTATCTCAAAAGTAGATTATTGTTAATGTGAGTGTGATAAAAGCATCACAGACAGCCCAACCCACTTACTGCATGTGTGAAAAATAGATAATTATTGTATATAACATATCATTACATCATCTATCTCAAATCACCCCAACATAGTATCCACATTATGCCAAATACCTTCATCACATGCTATATCAATCAAGTTAACACATAACATCGTGTATCTACATTTCCTATGCATTACATGGGCCAATATGTCCTTATTAGCCAATAAGAACACACAGTGTTTATATACATGTACTTTTACATAAGTATACCATCTAACAAGGTTCACAAAATATCGTACTCCAACTTTTCTCAATCTTGTCACTACAACCAATTATCGAAATTAACAATTCACCATGGCTTCAATAAATCAGCCACATATATCCATTTATTATCTTCAACAGTACCTTAGGACATAAAAATCATCTTACAAAGATTATTAATACTCTGTGATCACATGACACTCCTCATAGGTATCATAAAAGATGTTTTCAAGACATCACTATTGCAGTGTCATAAAGTAAGTGACCAATATAACCTATTTCCACAAGGTCACACTTGAAGTTTCCCACTTAGTTACTCGAGGTGTCATAATTCATTCTTCCATCAAAAGCTAGTTCACTAGAGACCTATCATGATCCCCAATCATTGATTATGTTCGCCTATGGTCAAAATTTTGATTTTCTCTTAGAAGTTTTATCTACACCAACCGTTTCATAGCATTGTAAAATCATATGCATCAATTCTATTCCATCCCTACATAACTTTTTCACTTCCTTAACAATCCATATACTAGCATAATCTAAACTCTTAACCATACACTACACAATTGTATATGTATACAATTACATAAGTAAATGTTCCCTCAACCTACAAGACATCACAAGCATAATTTCTCTTATCCTCTCACTTACTCTACCAAGGTAAATCATTCGTCCTTTATAATTCAAAAACAATCAAACTGGGCCAAGATCAATGTCATAATAAGATGATCTCAAGATTCTCATCTCACACAATCTTATCTTTTACATCAATTTGTTATCTTGCATGACATACCCTAAAAATCTCCAATTTTCCATTCACAGCCTTATTTTTAAACATTTGTTCTTTTTGACTCTACTAAAGAGAAACTGAAGTTTTGTAAGTTTCAAATCCACTTAGTTCAAGATCATAGGGTTCACTTAATTGAACTTTCAATATTCGTGCAGTTCAAATGGTATATTTCTAAATCGAATACTTTCCAAAGTCTATACACCTTTTAAAACATACAAGATCCATTACATCTTTCAAGTCCATAAGGGGTTAGGCAATCGTTCCTCTTGCAACATCTCAATAAAGTCCACTTCTTGCCACACATGGTGAACAGGTTCGAATAAATTTCCTACCACTATCATTGTTAGGCCCAAACTCCTACTGATATACTCTAATAGGCCTAATCAAACCATACTTTATTGAAATTCATTAAGGATGTCTAATCCCTCAAAATTCAAAACTTTCGTATTTTGACATTGATTTTCAATTCCAATAGTTTTCAATAGCAGTCTGGACCCGCATTTGATCAAATCTAATGTCTTATTGGTATAATAAGTTCATTGACATAATGCCTTTCAATCCTATTTTTTGTTTCAAACCTGAGGTTTTTATAAAGCAATACTTGCCTACGGCTAATTGTATAGCTCAAAACTCTAGGCCTATTTCTTAAGCCACATAGTGTCAAGTCACTCCACTATTATTTTATCAAACACAATTCTATATCTCATTCACGAGCCTTAAATTGATATATCCTCTCGATCTCCATGCCTCCAAATTCCATATAGGCCATTGTGCCATTTCTAAACTCGTTACCAATCACAATACCTTATAGGCAACTGTGTCAGTTATTGAGGCTTCAAGCCATCCACACCTTAGCGATCTTCACTAATATATTATGTCACAGCCCGTGACCCTATTTTTCACCTTATTCTATACATCTTATATAGTTGGGCTGTCTGCGATACTTTACTTTTTCTTTTACATATAAATAATTTCATATTAAATGATAATATGAATTACATCCCCTATCTTAATTCACAAGGAAGTAGTACCGTAAATAAGTCTAAATACAGAAAATAAATGATCATACCTTATTAATTAAATCGACCTGTCGCATCGTCCCCAAATGCACAGTCGAAAATCCTTTTACTGCTAGATTCTCGGTCTTCGAAAACCTGAAATGTTAAAATTAAGGGGTGAGCAAACCACAGCTCAGTAAGGGAATTATATGCATACTTGATATTCAGCTTCCTATATGCTGAAAAACTTTTTCATTTTTCCTATGGGGCTCTAGGCTCACGTTTAGGAAGGATACTACAGTCGGCTAGGGATTCGGATGGAGTAAGGTAGGTATTTTGAAATACCTATCTTGTCTCGGAACCTAGAAGCAACTGTAGAGAGCAATATTCTTTCTTGTTTTGAAATTCAAATCCTTTCCTTTTTATTTCGTAATCTTTTCATATTCTTTTTCAAAATAATGCTTTTATGAAATAAAGCATTTAAGTAAAATAACTAATATTCATATTTTCTTTGAAAAGAATATTAGTTAAATTCTCATCATTCTCATTTAAAACTCATTTCATGTTTTACTGTACAACCATAATTAGTACAGTACTTTAAATAGCAAAATCAGCTATTAAATCTTTTTCGTATAACATATATATCATTTAAATCTAATATTCAATTTAAAAATTAAAATAAGAATATTAAATTTATTTTCTCCTTTTTCTTATTTAATTTGGATTTCCTTTTATCCAAATTAAATTTCCTTCTTCATTTCTTATTCCAATTTAATTTTCCTCAATTTTATCCAAATTAATTATCTCTACTTCTTCTCTTCATTCATTTCGAGAATTTCAACGATATTCCCATCTCGTAATTAAATTTTATTTATTTACTTTAATTTATTTATTTCCTCTTATCTATTTTCTTTAATATTAATTTCCAAAATAGAAAATTTGCGGTTATCACATATTATCAACTAGTTTCTACGCAATAGACACATGTATTTAGAATAGTTTTTTGCACTTATTGAGAACTTAACATTCAGGCATTCACAGTACTATGGGATCTAAATTATTTTGACTTATCTACACTAACATACATTAGACAAACTCTGCTCTGATACCATTAAATCTATCACGTCCCATGGGTCACAACTAAATATTTTACCTTGCAGATGCATAGAAAATTTCGAACAATTTTTTTTTTACTTTTTCCTAACTTAGCAGGTTTGTCAGTGTGTATGCAGTGTCAATATAAAGTTGTTAACTTCCTGCTTTATTTAGAGCTAATTGCTCAAGGTCCCCGTCTAATCCTGTAAAGATAACATAATCTCTTTACAATCCTAGATATCCCCAACTAACTTAATACCACAGATAGACACCAACATCATTGTCATGCATAATTTACTATTTTATTAATATCATAATCAATTCCATTCCATCGAGATAAAAGTATCAAGATATTATCAAGACATTCCATAATCTTAGTTTACATCCCAACTTATAATTTTGAATCACAATCAGCCTGAAATAATAGTTAAGTATAAGAAGAATCATGTTATACTAAGAATAAGCAAGTAAGTCTCCTCGGAGAGTTGGAACGATATTTCTGGCCACAGAAGTATTCCGGACAAATCTAAAATATTTTCCCAACTTTGTACTCGATCTAAAAGGGTTAGAATAAATTTTAGTGAATGAGAGGTCAGTAAGTCAATTATATAAGTGCAGAAGTAACTTTATACTGTCCTAAATGCAATACATGAATCCACACTTATGCAGTCATCAAATAACTTTTCAATCAAAATTGTTATGTACTTATGCAGATATCATGCCCTACTAGACTTTAACCCGATACATGTAAGAAAAAGCAACCATACCCTACACTATAATCTAATATCAATCTCAACATGTACATCGATTACTTAACATCAATCCATACCATATCAATCATATATCAATCATTTGAAATCAATATTAATCCACATTTATCATTGTCTATCTGGATATCTTAACCCATGCAGCACGCGTAATATGATTTCAAGTTCATATGTAGTGGTTATAAAACTTATGAGTGTCGTCAGTCACCAAAAATAAAATTTCCTAACTCTACTATGTAGATAGCGGAGCAAGGGTCGAACCTACAGAGACTGAATTATTCAAGTTAATTATTAAATTAAAAATCTAATTTTAAGAATTAGGGAAAGAAGAAGAAGTTTTTGGGGTTTTGTAAACTACGTCTAAAATAGAGAAAGCAAGGTTTATTAAATATCAAAGACAAATATAAAAAAAACTTCAATTACGAGGCAATTAATTATTCTTGGATTTTGATGCTGATCATTGATTACAAAATATTACTGTCAATTAAATAGTCAACCGTAGCATAACAACAAGCTCTGTTACACCATCTTTCCTTACTGAGTCGTTAGTTAAAACAAGCTCTTTAACTAATCTCTAACTACTTAACCTACCTAGAACAAGCTCTTTAGATATAAGCTGTAGCAGCATTAACAACAAGAAAGATATGGGTTGACATTAGATAACAAACACATAAGCTGGGTTCGTTTAATCTAAACCTTAATTCTCCTCCATCCCTAGTGATTAACTCCACAAGCAATTACGGACTTATGTTTTTAATCTGGCGGTAGATGATTTAATTTAACTAAATAGTGTGCACCCTATCTAATCAAACAAACAATCATTATAATGTGCTCAGAGAATCTTGGATATTTAATCAACAATTATATAATAGGTTCAAGAATCTCACAACATGCTTTTCCAAAGAATAATCAATTTAGCTCATAACTGAATAAGAAAACTACTCACCAGACATATTCAAGATCATAAAATTCAAGTTATATATTATAAAGATTACAAATATCATGCAAGAAACAATCAAAGAAGCAATATTTAATAATATAAAATCAGAATTACTAATCAAAATTATAAACTAGCAAGCAAGAACACACAAACAATATTAGTTTAAATAAAGAAAACAAAATCATAATTAAAAATAATAAAAAAAATCAGCAAAATAATAAAAATAAAATTTTTATTAAATCTACTCTAAAATTAAACAAGAGAGAAGAGGGGGAAGAGAGATATGATTTTTATGAGAGCCAATGTGCTCTTTATATAGGCCTAACAATCTGAATTAGAGTAGGACTCTAATAAGAGTTTTTAATTTGACTCAAACTCTTTTTAGAACTTCTCTCTCTTTACAATTCTTTTTCTACTCAAACTCCATTTTCCTACTATATTACATTGTCATAAAAATAATTAAAACTTTAAGACATAACAAAATTTTCAAACATGTCTTGTCTCAACCAAATCTTGTCTTTACAAAATCTTGTCTTAACCTTGCTTTGTTGGAATTCTTTCTAAATCACGTTATTCTATCCAAAATTTCGTACTGACTTTGTCCAGACGTTTGACCCAACAAACGAACTCTGATTTTTGCGATCTTGTGCATTCTGGAAAAGAAGTCCTCTACAACTTCCATGAAGGCGACGTTTTGAGATCAGGTCGTTAAGTTGGTCAAATTCATCAATCTTTTAAACTAGACAAAAAAATCTACACTTTGCTCCTTTTAGCTCCTTTTAATTCCAACTTTGATATTTAATACCTAAAACATAAAATAAACATTAGTAAGCTCTTTTAGGCATAAAACATCAATACAGAGAATATATTAGCACATATAAAATTCACAACATATCATCCTATCAAATTCCCCCACACTTAGCTTTTGCTAGTCCTCTAGTAAACCTTAGCTAAACTAATTCCTAAAGAACTAAATCCTAAAATCCTAACTCACTTTCATAGGAATCACGATTGCATTTAGCATATGCAATAAGACTTTAAACCCCTAGGTCACCCCTAGTGGACGAGTGGTGTCTCGTGAGGGCTTTCAGCAGATATTCCCACAAAATCTTTTACTTAAGACTTAAAACAAGATTAAGATCATGGACATATTTTCAAACTTTCAATTCTTCACTCATAACTTTAACAATAGTCAAATAATCAAGTCAATCATATTCTAATCATTACTTCTCATATTCATGCTTACTTCTAAATAAATTCATGCAAAATTCACAATCAACACAATTGAAACATATAATATTAACTTTGTAATTATCCATCTTTTATCAATACAAGCCTAAGTAGTAGATCTTAGAACCTTTTATTTTTCTATCTCTTTCTTTTCTTCTCTTTTTTTTTCTGAGGTATCAACAATGGTTTCCCTAAGTACTTACTTGTCTTTTTACGCGAATGTTAATATTAGTAATACCAACACCCGGTTACTCAACAAGTAAGCCTCTTTTAGAGTGATTTGCATACTCATATTTCAAGTTACTTACAAAAAAAAACTGTAGTAGAGAATAAGCAACTTAAAACATTGGAGTAGAAATTTAGTAATACCAACACCCGGTTACTCAACAAGTAAGCCTCTTTTAGAGTGCTTTGCATACTCATATTTCAAGTTACTTACAAAAAAAACTGTAGTAGAGAATAAGCAACTTAAAACATTGGAGTAGAAATTTAAAGCTTTCAACCTCTATTTTTATATTTCTTCCTTCTTCTTCTCTTTTTTATTTCATTGGAGTAGAAATTTAAAGCTTTCAACCTCTATTTTTATATTTCTTCCTTCTTCTTCTCTTTTTTTTTTAAGGTTCTCGTCTATTTAACCTATGCTAGTACTAATTTCCATGAATAGATCACATTATTAATATTATATGAAAAGAAATCATATTTAATCATGGATTCATATAAATTCTTTAGAAAGCTTTCACTTCAATAATAATAGTAATAATAAAAATACTCTCAACTCTTTTATAAAACTATGTTTTAGTTTAGAATCAATCCTTAAAAGAAAGAAAACATATCATGATCTTTTAAAACTCCTAAAAATTTGACCTCTTTTTTTTTCTTTTTAATTTTCCTCTTCCTAAAAAAAAAAACTCTATAGACTCATAAACCAATATTCTCCTCTCCCCCCCCCCCCCCCCACACTTAAATCTTACTTTGTCCTCAAAGTAAGTCTAGCATGCAAAGAAGAACAATAAAAATTCAAAAATTAAATGGTAATACAAGTAAGGAAAGAAATACTCCCTCGTTTTTACATCTTTGGGTTGCCTCCTAAGTAAAGGTGTCAAATGGGCCGTGCTAGGTAGGCACAGCCCATTAAATATTAGCCTATATGTTAATGGATTCGTGCTGGCACGACACTATTTTTTAATGGACCGTGTTGGCACGGTCCATGAAATGTAAGGACGTGGCCCAGCACGGCACATGGCCCATAGCACTAATGGGTCGTGCTGGGCTAAGCCCATAACACTAATGGGTCGTGCTGGGTCAAGCCGAACATTATTTTTTGTGCCTTATTGTGTCAAGCACGACCCATTAATAAATTTTTACATTTTTATTATTTTTAAAGTTTTTATTTATTAATTTAAATAACATGCAAGATAAATAAAAATAAAATAAAAAGACACATAATTCATTTTGACAAAATGCCTATATCCACAAGAAAACATAATAATATATATTAAATAAAGATATTGGAATTTACAATCCTAAAAGGCAAAATACCTATCTCCATGAGAAAACATAATAAAATTTACTTAATAAAGATATTGAAATTTACAATCCTAAAAAAAAGAGTAACACGATAAAAAAGGCTCCACTTTGTGGGGTCTGGAGAGGGTCATTGTACACAACCAAAAGACTTCCACTTTGTAAGGTCTAGAGAGGGTCGTTGTATACAACCTTCCTTCTGCATTAAAAGAGAATATTTTACCTTGAACTCCGATCTCCATGTCACAAAGGAACAATATTTACCTTTGTACCAATATTCTCCTTTGAAATTTACAATCCTAATATTTAAAAACACAGACACACACACATATACACAAATACAAGACTATAAAACACAAAATATTATTATCTTATTTTTCATTCTCTTCACCTGATTATTTACTTATATAATATGGTTTATCTAGTGCTCTAGGTTCTACATTTAACCAATCTTTGAATAAAATAATCTTTAATAATTTATTTTTTGAGGATTTTTTATTAGAAGTGTATTTAATAAAAAGTTATGTACAAAATATTTGACATATCATACATTTTATATTCAAAATGAAAATATTATAAATTATATATCAATAATTGAAATACTTCATACTTAGATTTGTTAAATATAATTTTATTTATATAAATGAGCCAATATGGCAAGGCACATGGGCTCGAGTGCTGTGCCTTGCTAACACACATGCTACGTGCTAGCACTGGCCCTTCATGGGCCATGTCGTGCCAATCCATATGCCTAAAAACCTTTAGCCAGCACAGCACACAAATGTATATCGTGCTTGGACCAGCCCGTCCATTTAAGTATGGGTCGTGCCAAGCACAATCCACACCGTGCCGAATCGTGTCGTGCCATGGGCCGCCCAGCCTGTTTGACACCTCTACTCCCGAGTAGCGCTTTTGTTTAATGTCGTTAGCTCTACTGCTCCACCTTCCATTATCCAATCCCAAATGCAAACCTTTTCTTTGATTTCTGTTGGTTCTAACGTATGATTACTTCTCCAAAGATGTTGAACTCCACTATGTTATCATCAAACTCCATGGTGAGTGTTTCCTTATCCACATCTATTTTGGCTTTGGATGTCTTCAAGAATGGTCTCCCTAGCAGCATTAGTGTTGGAAAAGGAGAATTATCATCCTCCATATCAGGAACATAGAAGTCTGCTGGGAAGACTAATTTATCAACTTGCATAAGAACATCCTCTAATATCCCTTCAGATAGGCATTAGTTCTATCAGCCAATTGTATAATAACACCAGTCTCTTTCAAAGGTCCAAGATTTAAAGATTTATAAATTGACAAAGGCATGACATTTATAGAAGCTTCTAAATCTATCATGGACTTATTAATTATGGTGTTACCTATCTTACATGGAATACTAAACATGCCAGGATCTCCACACTTTGGGGGAAGTTTTCTTTGAATGATGGCAGACACATTCTCCCCCACAACTACTTTTTCATCAACTTTTTATTTCTTCTTGTTAGTGCACAATTCTTTTAAAAATTTTACGTACCTGGGCACTTGCTTGATAGCATCAAGAAGAGGAATGTTTACCTCCAATCTCCTAAAGGTTTCCAAGATCTCTTTGTCTTGCTCTTCTTTCTGGTTGTTGGCTAACCTGCTAGGAAAAGGATGAGGGTAAAAGCCTGTATTAAATGGCACTCTCTTATCACTTACCTTGTTAAAATCTCTATAAAGAGGGGGAGGTTGACCACATTTTTGTGTGGTGGAGCCTTAATGTCGACCTCTTCATATGCATTCTCTTTGTATCCAATTTTCTTCCCACTACTCAAAAAGATGGCACTCACATTCTCCCTTGGATTCACCACAGGTTGAGAAGGTAACTTGTTTGACCATTGGGCTTCAAGTTTGCTTATGGAAGTAGCCATTTGACTCATTTGGTGCTCAAGATGTACAATTCTTTGATTATTCTCTTGTTGATTTTGTAAAGTAGAGGCAGCAAGGTTCTTTGCAATTTCTTCAAGAGACATGGTTCCACTTTGGTGTTGTGTTTGGGGTGGTGGCCTTTCTTGGTATGTAGGTTTGGGGACTTGGAAATTATTTGGCCTATTGTGTGGTGGGACATATGGTGCAGACCTATTTCCATGTTGCAAATTTGGGTGGTCCCTCCAACCAAGGTTGTAAGTGCTTGAATAAGGATCATACTTACCTTAGGAAGGCCCTGGGAATCCTCCTAAAGCATTAGCTTGCTCCATTGAATCTTCTTGAAGAGTTGGACATATGTTAGTAAGGTGTCCTAAGTTAGAGCAAACTCCACAAGCCTTCACTTGTTGCATATTTCCTACAGTCATTTGACGCACAAGAGAGGTTAAATTAGCAATTTGTTTTTCCAAAGAAGAAGTACTTACCTTGTGTGCTTGCTTAGGTGGTGGTGGTGGATCACGCCTTGTATTAAATTGTTGAGAATTGACAGCCATGTTTGCTATCAAGTTTTGAGCTTCTTAAGGAGTCTTATCCATCAAAGCTCTTCCACTGGCAGCATCTATCATGCTTCTATCGTGGGGTAATAGTCCCTCGTAGAAGTATTGGATTAGTAGTTGCTCATGAATCTGATGATGTGGGCAACTAGCACAAAACCTTTTAAACCTTTCCCAATACTCATACAATGACTCACCATCAAATTACCCAATTCCACAAATTTCTTTGCGAATGTTGGTTGCCTTTGAGGCTGGAAAATACCTTTCTAGGAAGAGTTTCCTCATTTCATCCCAAGTATTGATGGTTCCGGAAGGTAAATCGTAGAGCCAATCTTTGGCTGCATCTGCCAGAGAGAATGTGTAATAACCACAATTTCTTCTACATGTTAATAGTGTTAAATGAGCTTTGAGGTGTTTAGAGGCTAAATTGTGACACATTCGGATTTTGGCGTAGGAATGCAGGCTTTCGTACAAACAAGTTGGCGGATCCCACGAGACCGCGCACTCATTCAGAAACCATGTGAGTACCTTAAATTCATCATAAATGGTTTCAGGTAAGACAATTTGTGTCATGTGTTTATGATTTGGGCCTAATCCGAGAATTGGACAATAAACCAAAAATTTCAGCCTTTGGCTTATGACCAATCTGCCTTGTTTCAGTTATATCTCTTGATTGGAACATCGAAAGGATAAATCGTAAAATTTTTATGAAAGCTAACTTAAAGGTCTTTTAGCCATAAAAATCTCACAATTTAATCCCCTATGGATTAATACCAGAAAAATTCTGAAGTTGAACAATGTGCAGTGAAACCTGTCAGTTGACACCTCTGTAAAGAATCGAGCATATCTCTTAGTAGGAAACTCCGATTAAGGCAATTCAAATTTTTATGAAAGCTAACTCGATAAGCATTCCGACCATATAAGGCTTGCTATCTAATTCAATGTGGATCAGCAGCAATGAATTTATAGATTTACGTCACAGACTGGAAATTTTGATCGTGAGCAATTGGTAAAGAAACGGGCATAATTTTTGATAGAGAACTCCGATTAAAGTGATTCAAATTTTGTTGAAAAGCTAATTTGGAGACCCTTCTGATCAGGTATGGCATGCTCTTAGAATCCTTGTAGATCGATACAGTTACTTATTGGAAGTTAGGCTCAAAAGTGGCAATTGCAAGATTTATCGATGAAATTTGGTATGCCGGAGAAGTTTATGGGACTTGAGGTTTAATTCGATTTAACATAATCTGAAAAGACCTATGGGAATAGAATTAAGGATTTAAATTAAATATTTTATCCTTAAAGTCATAAATATTCAAGTTAACTTACTTGAGCTTATGAAATTAGAAGAAAAACTAAGTGTAAAGGAAATTGACATGTGCTAAAATGCTTCATTAATGGCATAATTGTAAATACCTTGAACTCTAGTTATTTCAAAGCCAATTTTGGCTTTCTATCTCAGCAACAAACGTGAGCCTTCTGCTCCCATGTTCCTCTTCACTCCATTCTCCCTTTTTCCCTTCTTTAAGTTCAAAAACTCAAGTGGGAATGGATAAAATCGGTGCTAGCTGAATATTCTTCACTACCAAACCAGCCCATCCTTCCACTTTTGCAAGTTGTTTCCATGGAAATTAAGGAAGAACACCGAAAATGAAGAATGGGTAAGGGAATTTGGTTTTTACTAGATTTGTAAAGAATTGTTTGGTTGTTTATTTTGATCCCGTAATATGTTGTTTAAAGACTGATTCTAAGTGTTTTTATGGTTTCAATTGAAGAAATTGTTCAAGAATGGAGACCTAGGGATTTCGCCCAACATGATGAAATTGGGGATTTTTGGGTGAGTTAAATTCTCATGAAATTAAAGTTACATTTTAGTTAATTGAATATATTAGAAGCTAATTATAACTTAAATGTCAATGGATTGCTTGGAATTGATGTTCTGTTCTGGGATTGTTTAACAAAATTCTGGGTTTTGCATTGGTTTAACGGGTAAGTTTCTAGCCTTATAATATTTGATTATTATGCATGGAAATGAAATTGTGATGAACTAAATCAAATGGCTATTGTTAGATAAAGGATTAACTGAAATTTTGGGTTGATGTTCAATCTAGAAATTGATGTTCTGTCTAGGTGGAAATTAAAACGATCAGTTTAATAGTTCTACGTGGAGAAAAATTCTGAAAAAATTACGATTTATGGCCCTTTAAGTTACAAGAAAGTCAGTTTTGGAATTTCTTGAATTGGATTTCTGTAGCTTCAGTTATGCACAAATAAGTGCAGGGTGTTCTGTCCAGAAACGTGAATCATGATCCTGACTTTGAAAAATCGTAGAAAATGGCCTAAATTGAATTAGGTTACAAGCCTTACATTCCTAGAAACGTAATTAAGTTAGGATTATGATGGTTCTGGGTTTGCATCATTTGGATATTCCTATAACCAGATATGAGATAATTTGTGTACATTGGTCAGTGTTATACTGTGTCAGGAAACTACTGGACATACTGAAACTTTGGAAACATTCTGGTGTTGATATAGGAAGAGTTAAATTATAAATCTTACACTTATAGATAGGGAAATGAATTAGTTTTCATCTAATTTTGGAATTTCCAGATTTGGAACTTTGTGGCTTAAGATATGCATAAATGAATGCAGGACACTCACTGTTGGGGACAGATTACCTAGTGTCAACTTCAAAAAAATTCATAGAAAATAATTCAGATTGAGTTTGATAGCAAACTTTACATTTCTAGAAAGATAATTGAGTCATGATTGACATGTTATTGGGTTTGTACAGATTTCATATCCCTATAGTCAGTAATATATATTTTTCTGAATACAGGTCAGGAAACTATCCTGCCTAATGTGCCAGATTTGAACTAAAGTTTAGAAATTAATGGGAAATGGCACAGAATGATTTAGGAAACAAGCCTTATATGTCCGAATAGGGATCTGAGTTAGATGTAATATAAAAATTACGGTTTGACGATTAGGTTCAGAAATTTATACTTAAGGCTAGCACAATATCTTAAGGTCCAAAACCTTAAAAGGCAGAAATTGACCAAGTGGGTTATAAGTAATTCAAGTGAACGAAAAGACAATAAACAGTGCTAGTAATGTTTGAATAATTCTAGAAACACTGCCAAATATCGTTTCTTGTTGAATTATACAATGCTTAATGTTAGCTTATAATTGGAAGTATTGAGATTGATGGAAGTGCCAAGATTGATTCAATCTACTATGTGTTATGTAGAGGGCTGTCCTAAGGACTAAGCTTGACCCGAAATCAATCGACACTACAAGACTTATTATGCGAGGGAGAATTGATTCAGAAGCTAAGGAAGTACTGTAAGTAACCCTAAGTGACTACTTACATCCAAATTGTTTAATGCTATAAATTCTTGGAATTTGGAAATTGAAATGAAATGAATGCTGCATATGAGATGTCTTCCCTTGACTGTTGATTTTGCTTTTCTAGAAATGGTTTGTAAACAATTGATGGCTCGCAAGAAATGTACTGTTTGCGCATATTATAAAACCAAGAAATATTTTAAATGTTTTAAAGGTTTAAATTATGTTCTAACTTAAAATGATTTCTTATTTCGTATTGTAACCTTGTTGATATTTTAAATGCTTGTGAGCCTTGTTTTGGTGGAATTACCTCCTATGAATTAAGATGATTGCTATGAGGTCAAGGAAGAATGAAATTGGTTTTAAAACTACTGGATTTCTGTTTTAGACCCGAGGTATTGAGACCTCAGGGCACTGTACCTTGAGAACTTTGTAGACACTCTTGATTGACTTAGAGCACTGTTTCTCGAGCATTAGCCTCGAAGACGTTCGGCTTGTCCCGTATATTATGTTTGGACAGGTCTCGGTTTCATATGCGCAATGCGTCGGGGTTTGATTGGTCTATGCATAGGCAGCGCCCTTTATGGGAGTTTGCTATTGTTAGCTACCGTGGGTTTGTTCGCTCTAAGTAGCATTGATTGAAACTCTGTGAACTCTCTTGGTACTATGATTTGTGTTATTGATTTCACGGCATACTTTATGTATGGTTTGATATTGAGACTTTTAGTCTAATGATGGAACTCTACATTTGACTACAATTTGTTATTGAGTTTCCATACTGTTTGACGATTGATGATTGGCTTTTGCCTTATGATTTGAGAATATGTTTTACAATGCAGCATATCGAATCTGAGTTATCGATTATTGAAATGAGATTCAAAATCTAGTTATGAGACTGCTATTCTTTATGTTTAAAATGCAGTCATGTTTTATACTGCAGCATACTGGATTTGATTTATCGAATGCGTATGATTTATGAGTTTGAAAACTGAGAGATGCAGGTTCTGATTTTTAAGTTGCTTCTGTAGTTACTTACTGAGTTTATAACTCACTCCCCTCTTCTTTCCCTCCCTTTCAGATTGAGGATTTCTGTCAGACTATCTCCGTTGAGGAGCTCCTCCGGAGTGCATCCTCACGTACATTGTAAGGTATATGGCTCCTAACAGACTATATAGACACAGTTGGTTAATGGCACAGTGTGTTTTGGTTTTAGTTGGTTGTATACACATATTTATACATCGAGTCTGGGATGTAGGCTAGGTTTTACTGTTGTTGAATTGATACTGAATTTATGCTTGTTTGAGATAAAAATGATATGGTAATATATGTTTCCAAATATATGTGTTTAAGCAAGATTGAAGTGCGTGACATAAATGAATTTAATTTGATGCACTGAAGGTAATGACAAGAATCGATTTACCTATGATTTTAAGTTGGCGAATGGCTAAAGATGATAACCTGATAATTTGAATTTGGATGGATAATAATTATGCTAGATGATTATGCTTCAACTATTAAAGGATAGAAATGGGACCTTAGTGATCAAGAATCGCTTAAAATCGAATTGTGACCTATGCAGTTACCTACAAACGATGAAATAAGAAAAAAAAAATTTAGCTCACAAATTTAGGCTTCCGTAAGGATTAAGTGAAAATCCGGATGTGACAGAATGGAAAGGCCGTTAGCTTGATTTGCTCTTCACTAACCCTAGCAGGCTTCATGGTGGAGCAAACAACATGGAACTCCTTTAGATGTTTATGTGGATCTTCACCTGCAAGACCATGAAAAGTTGGTAAAATGTGTATCAAACCAGATTTTAATTCAAAAGCAACATCTAAAGTAGGATAGGCTATGCAAAGGGGTTGTTGGTTCATAATGGGTGCTGCCAACTCCTTCAAGGTTCTATTAGCGTTTTGAGCCATGGTGTCTTCTTCTGAGTTACTAGAGAATTCAAAAGTAGGATTGAATGTGGGCTCGGTGGAAGGTGGATCGTTGGAAGTGGATGGTGGTGGTTGGGGCGTTTGTAGCACCGCGCTTTGGGTTGCTTGAATGTAGTCTCTAATCTTTCGAAGTCTATAACTAGAGTCCTCGTCAGACATGCAAACCCTGCAAAGAAGAAAGAAAAGAAAATAATTAGATCTATAAGTTATATTAAGCAACTTAAATAAATAACAATCCCCGGCAACGGCGCCAAAAATTTGATGAGTGTCGTCAGTCACCAAAAATAAAATTTCCTAATTCTACTATGTAGATTGCAAAGCAAGGGTCGAACCCACAGAGATTGAATTATTCAAGTTAATTATTAAATTAAAAATCTAATTTCAGGAATTAGGGAAAGAAGAAGAAGTTTTTGGGGTTTTGTAAACTACGTCTAAAATAAAGAAAGCAAGGATTATTAAATATCAAAGACAAATATAAAAAAAAAGTTCAATTACGAGGCAATTAATTATTCTTGGATTTTGATGTTGATTATTGATTACAAAATATTACTGTCAATTAAATAGTCAACCGTAGCATAACAACAAGCTCTGTTACACCATCTTTCCTTACTGAGTCGTTAGTTAAAATAAGTTCTTTAACTAATCTCTAACTACTTAACCTACCTAGAACAAGCTCTCTAGATATAAGTTATAACAGCATTAACAACAAGAAAGGTATGGGTTGACATTAGATAACAAACACATAAGCTCGGTTCATTTAATCTAAACCTTAATTCTCCTCCGTCCCTAGTGATTAACTCTACAAGCAATTACGAACTTATGTTTTTAATATGGCGGTAGATTATTTAATTTAACTAAATAGTGTGCACCCTATCTAATCAAACAAACAATCATTATAATGTGCTCAGAGAATCTTGGATATTTAATCAATAATTATATAATAGGTTCAAGAATCTCACAACATGCTTTTCCAAAAAATAATCAATTTACCTCATAACTGAGTAAGAAAACTACTCACTAGACATATTCAAGATCATAAAATTCAAGTTATATATTATAAAGATTACAAATATCATGCAAGAAACAATCAAAGAAGCAATCTTTAATAATATAAAATCAGAATTACTAATCAAGATTATAAACTAACAAGCAAGAACACACAAACAATATTAGTTTAAATAAAGAAAACGAACGCAGAATTAAAAATAATAAAGAAATCAGCAAAATAATAAAAATAAAATTTTTATTAAATCTACTCTAAAACTAAACAAGAGAGAAGAGGGGGAAGAGAGATCTGATTTTTATGAGAGCCAATGTGCTCTTTATATAGGCCTAAGAATCTGAATTAGAGTAGGACTCTAAGAATAGTTTTAAATTTGACTCAAACTCTTTTTAGAACTTCTCTCTCTTTACAATTCTTTTTCTACTCAAACTCCATTTTCCTACTTTATTACATTGTCTTAAAAATAATTAAAACTTTAAGACATAACAAAATTTTCAAACATGTCTTGTCTCAACCAAATCTTGTCTTCACAAAATCTTGTCTTAAACTTGCTTTGTTGGAATTCTTTCTAAATCACGTTATTCTACCCAGAATTTCATACTAATTTTGTCTAGATGTTTGACCCACCAAACAAACTCCGATTTTTGCGATCTTGTGCATTCTGGAAACCTTGAGAAGTCCTTTACAACTTCCATGAAGGTGATTTCTTGAGATCAGGTCGTTAAGTTGGTCAAATTCATCAATCTTTTAAACTAGACAGAAAAATCTGCACTTTGCTCCTTTTAGCTCCTTTTAATTCCAACTTTGATATTTAATACCTAAAACATAAAATAAACATTAGTAAGCTCTTTTAGGCATAAAACATCAATATAGAGAATATATTAGCACATATAAAATTCACAAAATATCATCCTTTCACAAACATACTGAGTGAGAGAAACCATGTCAATCTAAGTCTCTATATACCAAACCAAATGCTCAAACGGTATAAAAACCATCATATAAAACATCGTTGTTGTCATACGTTTCAAAACATACATTAGAACTCAAGTCATGCTTAGGCTCGATTGAAAATCATCAAAACCAATCACCAAGGTTGAGATTATGCTCAGGCTCAAGGTCCAATATATAAAAACAAGTATCAAATATGATTTTAAATCAAACCACGATTATCAATCAAGTCATATCAATGTAGGGGAGATATGGCATAATCAATCACAATATCAAATTCGTATATGTCCAAATAATTATATCATACCGCATACGTTTAATCAATCAATCAATAAAGTTTTAATTCCACTATAGCTATTAGTGGATCAAAAAGGCCCCAATGGAGAAGGGTTGTACCTATGGCTATGGTAAACTCTAGTCTTATTGATTAGATGAGGGTCCAGACTTATGCCAGAACTCATCTAGCACGTCCAAAAACCTTATCAGAATCCCATCTGATAAGTCTGCATCTATGTCTAGGAGCACGGCTCATTCAGATGTGTCCATTTATACTTTATTGATGTCAATATACATATGCCAAAATCTCAAAACAATTAAGCAATTATCTTTAATTCAATCATCTCAGAAAACATGAAAACCTTTTTAGTTTTGTTCATAAATTGTTTAATCTCATATTAGTATGCGCCATGTTCTCTTTCAATCACGATGAACTTACAAAACCAAACATATTTATTATGCATCTCAAATCAATGCATTTTCAATAAAACTCATGTTACGTAACTTGCACATGCTCAAAGCCATGAAGTAAACATGAGTCTAATCCCATGATATGCATATGCACAACGTAGATGCAGTCCTACAATCATGCGGTCAAATTCAAGATCAATCATAGCACACATCACCTCACAATTAACCTTAATGTAATAACTTCGATATCCACAAAATCAAGTATGCACAGTTCATGTCCATTCATCAAGTTCAATATCACATAACTAATAATAAGATCCCCACCATCAATATGGGTCCACTTAATATTTCACCAATATTTAAATATCATAAATCCAAAATAAATCATTTAAATTCCAAACTATTGCAATATTAATAATATTAAATCTGAGATATGTCCATACATAAAATCGAGATCATTGATGTTCTAGAATATAATTTTATCTCTAGGTCCTTCAATAATTCCTCAAGGTTCAAGGTTTGACTATAAAATCACTAAACCGATTCCAAGTTTACTCATCCATAATTTCATTCGATTTAGTGACTCTATATGGCCCAAACAATATAAATCTACTGCAAACTTATATAAATGCCTTACCAACTCTTATGCTTGGAGCTCATGCATCAAGCCTAACCCAAACTCAAGTTGTCACCTTAGTGCCTTACTACATCGATTTAACATTTATCATGGGTGAAATTTAAGCTTCACATGTGTGCACTAAGTTTTGTGTATATGGCAAGCTTGATGCACATACACCTTTGTATATCGATAATTTATTTAGTATCAATTTAATAAAATTTAATATATATATATGTATATATATATATATCAAAAATTTGAACGGTATAACTTACCAATTAACTCGAGCCTACATGTATATTCATTTTATTTTATTTTATTTATTTATTTATTTTTTCCTTCTTTCTTTCCTTTCCTTTCTTTACTTTCCTTCATTTCCTTTCTTATCTTTTTCCTTCATTCTTTTCTTTTGACTCATGGCCAGCACAGACTCTAGCCACCCAAACAATTCTTGGAAGTCATCTTAACAACCTATTCAACCACTGTCTTAGCAGCCTTGAAAACAAACCAAGTCACAACACTCCACTTTCCACATGGTCACAGCACTCTAACCTTTAAAAGCCACCAATCACTACAGCAAAAATAGGTTTTTGCGGCACTTATTTAGCGGCGTTTCGTATAAAACGCCGCTAAATGCCGTGTTTTTATTGGTTTGCGACGTTTTTTTGTTAAAACGCCGTAAATTTCAACAAATGGGGGCGTTTATCCATATAAACGCCGTTAAGTTAATCAAATAGCGGCATTTGTAAGAAAGAAACGCCGCAATGTTTTAAAAAAAAATAAAAATATTTATTCTAAATTTTTTGAGCTGCTACAGCAACTCTGTTGCTAAACCTTCTCCGTTTACGTTTGTTTCTAAATCCCAATCCCATTTCCTCGTTTTCTAAACCTAAAATCCCAATCCCATTTTCATTTTCGCACCTGAGATTTCCATTTTCATAATTTTTGTTTCTAAACCTTAAATCCCAATCCCATTTTCATTTTCGCACCTGAGATTTGTGAACTGAAGAAGATCTGTGAACTGAGTCCTGTCTCACGAACGCCACAGCAGCTTCCATATCCTCTCTTTTCATCTGCTCTGCTCTGGTATCACTCTTTCCTTTTGCTTTCTGAAAATTCTATTCTATCTTCTTAGTAATAGCAAATTATATGTTTGTAATTGTTGCCTTGCCTACTCTACTTAATGTTCATGCTATCTCATCGATTCGGGATGGGGGAAGGGGATTGGGTTTAGTTATTTGATTGGACATGATTCTTAAACAAAACTTGTCTTGGCTCATAATTATATCATAATTTAAACCTAGATCTTGTGCTAAATCCTACAAGATATGCAAGAGTTTCAAGGTCTAAAATGGTAGTAAATCGCTTTCCATTTATAACAAAAAGCTTCCACATCAGTATACGAAATGATTTTCTCTCCGCAATAAGCGTGAATAGGATAGTAGCAAAGAATTTGATCCATGTGTGAAAGTTTCGAGTGCTAGTAACTGCCCAGGGCAAATTTTCTGTAGCTGTCCATTTGGGCACTCAACTTCCTTTCAACTATCCAAAGTTAATTTTTTTAATAGAATGTAATTTTGTATTCCAAACTCAAATTCATAAGTCCAAAACTTCATTTTCTTAACACATGTGTATATTACATGAATTTCAAACTTGTTTTTTTATTCATTTATTTAAAAAAATTGGTAATATATACAACATTTGAGTGTTTTCTCATAGTTATGCCTCTTATATTTGTACCCCAGGAAGGAAACAAATTACTTCTCATTTTATCCACATCAGTGAGGGCACAGGATTCGAGTGTTCAAGTGATTCTGACGTATGTTTTTTTTTGTTTCAACTAACGTATGAATTTTTTTTGTTCAGATAGCGTATGAATTTTTGGCTTAGCAAATATGAACGATGTTACATGAGCCTAACAGAATATTGAAAGTATTTATTTTTAGAATATATAGTTATTCGGAAGTATTCTTTAGATCTGCACGCTCTAGGATTTTGTCAAGGTGAGTCTAAATGCCTATATATAGGATCGTAGAGTTGCTTAGGCAGTGTAGGTGTTTGAAGGCAACAGGCTACAGCTCTAGGCTTGTTTCAATTTGCTAGGGAGGGTGACAAGAATATGTACAAATTGCACGCACTCTTTGCCCTAACCATCGAAAATGGTTTCAAAATCTTCCTTTTTCACTTTGGTTTTCTTTTTAGTTTAGCCAAGGAAGGGAAAAGAGATATCAGAATCAGATATACCCTACATAGCAAGAAAATGGCCTGTTTGGTGATGCCCCATTGGTCAGACTAATTTAGGTCCGTTTTCTTTGTATCGGAACTTTGGACATGATTCTTAAATATCGGGAAACATTAGAAATCTGAATGTGGTAGAGTTTTGAAATTGAATTGTGGAAATAATTAACAATTTGTGAAAAAAAATAAAGTTTAATTTATAATATTACGTGTGACTCGGAGTTTTAGTTTAATTGATTTATGTAACTTTTTTAAGAGATAAGCTTTAGTAGATACAAAGTTTAAATTTCAGCATCTACAGTATATTATATATAAATTACTGTAACAAGTAATCTCAATGTTGTCTGACATTTGTTAATAATTGATCTTTTTTGCTAGAAAAAAATTGGTTCTCTCGAATAATTTGTCACAATTTGCATATATACTTTATATTTCTTGTCATTTAATCACAATTATTGTTAGATTTTGCCCTTACCTATCAGATTGTTGAATGTGCAGTTGTATTTTCTTCGTGTTGTTCATGACTAATTAGATTAAAAGCCATTTGAACCACTGTTAAAATACTTGAAGCTGGCTCGACTCATTATTTAGGTAGCTCGAGCTCAACTTGAAAACTGTCGAGTCAAGCTCGAGTAACTCATGAGTACCTTTACTCGTTTACACTCCTAATCTATAGTAAAAATAAATGCTATTGGTGTATAGTGTATAGACATCTAATTTTTTTTATTGGTGTATAATGTAGCAAGTTATAAATGGATAAGAGTTGGATGCAAAAGTCGAGGTTAAGTCAAGAGTACCAAGAGGGAGTAGAACGATTTCTTAATTTTGCATTTAAGAATGCAAGTGAGGATGATACGATACTATGTCCGTGTTTGAAGTGTGGTAATATCTCTTGGCATATGCGTGAAATTGTATTCGAACATTTAATCGGTATAGGATTTCTCCCGGGATACATTAATTGGTATTTTCACGGAAAGGCTACGCCTTCTAGGTCATCATCAAGAGTTGCTCCTAGTGCAACTTCCCAAATTCAACATGGTCTTCCTATAAGACAAGATGACATGGAAGGCCTGTTGCAGGATGCTTTTAACATCCAAAATTTGTCACCTCAAAGTGATTTTGGTGAAATTAATGATTTTGGTGAACATGGTAGAGGTCTTGGTGACCAAGAACCTAATGGAGAAGCATCAAAGTTTTATAAGTTGCTTGAGGCTATGAATGAAGAACTTTATGAGGGATCAAAGCATTCAAGGTTGTCTTTTTGTGTGCGTATTTTTCACTTGAAATGCATGTGTGGGTGGACAGGAAACTCTTTAACCTTGTTGTTAGAGTTTATGAAAGAAATGTTCCCTTTTGCTAAAATCCCTGAATCTTGTAAGGATTGTAAGAAGATGATCAAGGATTTAGGTCTTGGATATGAGAAAATTCATAGTTGTTCGAACGATTGCATGTTGTATTGGGGCGACAAAAAAAATCACCAATCTTGTTATGTGTGTGGCAATTCTCGTTGGTTAGACACAAGCCTCGAAGATGGCTTGAATCAGGATGATGGTGAGTTACATTTGAAAAAGAAACCTGCAAAGGTCTTGCGGTATTTTCCTTTAATACCAAGACTTCAAAGACTTTTCATGTCTTCCAAAACATCAGATTTTATGAGGTGGCATCATGAGGGGCGGACAAATGATGGCTTCTTGAGGCATCCTGCTGATTCTTTGGCATGGAAATCATTTAATTCCAAGTTTCCAGACTTTGTTTCTGATTCTCGAAATGTGAGGCTTGGACTTGCATCTGACGATTTTAATCCATTCAAAATTATGAGTACTTCTTATAGTACTTGGCCAGTTGTTCTAATTCCTTACAATTTGCCACCATGGATATGCATGAAACAATCTTCTTTTATCTTGTCCATGATAATTCCTGGTGAAAAAGGTCCCGGAAATGAGATAGACATCTACTTACAACCTCTCATTGAAGAGCTAAAGAAGTTATGGGAAGGAGTTGAGACTTATGATGCCTCAAAGAAGGAGAACTTTTGTATGCGTGCTGCTTTATTGTGGACCATTAATGATTTCCCTGCCTATGCAAATCTATCAGGATGGAGCACCAAAGGTCGTCATGCTTGTCCTTGTTGTGCTGGACAAACATGTTCAAAGTGGTTATATAATAGTAAGAAATTCTGTTATATGGCCCATCGTCGGTGGTTACCTGAAAATCATCGATTTAGATTCCAAAAACATCTTTTTGATGGCACTGAGGAGCTTAGGAAAGCACCTACACTTCATCTTGGGTCTGATATCTTGTCAATGTTGAAAGATATCAATTTTACTTATGGAAAAAAAAAACATTCGAGTGGTACCAAATCAAGAAAAAGAGTGAGGGAGATGTTTGAAGGTGATCTTTCCATATCTGAAGTTGATAATGTTGATCCTCGAAGCGATGAGGATGAAGATGGTGAAGATGACCCTAATGATGCTAAATTGTGGAAAAAAAAGAGCATTTTCTTTGAGTTGCCTTATTGGGAATATAATATATTGCGTCATAACCTTGACGTAATGCATATAGAGAAGAATGTTTGTGAGAATATTATTAGTACAATTCTTAATGTGGATAGAAGATCAAAGGACAACTTAAAGAGTCGGCTGGACTTAGTTGACATGGGAATTAGCGTTGGACTTCATCCCGAAATGCTTCTTAATGGGAAATTACGGTTGCCATCTGCTTGTTTTGGGATGTCTAAAAAAGAGAAAGATGTATTTTGTAAGGTTTTGAAAGATGTGAAGGTTCCGGATGCTTATGCCTCAAATATATCAAGATGTGTGAATCTCAAGGAGCACAGACTTTACGGTTTAAAGTCACATGATCACCACGTATTGATGCATGTTTTACTTCCACTTGCCTTACGTTCATCCATGTCAAAGCAAGTAACTTCAGTGATAATTGAACTTAGTAACATATTTAAAGCTATTTGTGGCAAAGTTCTTAGAGTAGAAGAGCTTGAAAAACTTCAAGATCGAGCAGCAACAATTTTGTGCCATTTGGAAAAACTTTTTCCTCCTAACTTATTCACTATAATGGTGCATCTCGTTATTCACCTTCCATACGAAGCAAAAGTCGGTGGACCGGTGCATTATCGATGGATGTATCCAATTGAGAGGTATTAATGGGTTAAAAAGTTTGCATTTATCATTTTTTTTTGGTGTATGAGGTATATATAACATTTTCTTAATCCTTAGGTTTTTGGGGAGATTAAAATCATATTGTCGAAACAAACGATATCCGGAAGGTTCCATTGCTGAAGGATATTTGGCTGAAGAGTGTATGACATTTTGTTCAAGATATTTGGAAGATGTTGAAACAAGATTTAATCGCCCATCAAGGAATTTTGGGCTCCCTCATGGTGACTTTGCTCACACATATATGTTTGGAAGTTTTGGACAACTAATAGGCAAAGTTGAAGTGGTGAGCTTGGATGATAAATCTTGGGCACAAGCACATCGATATGTGCTTCTCCATCACGAGTCAATTGAATCATTATGCACGTAAGTTAATGTTCATTATTTAAGATAGAATTATTATATTTTTTTCTTATTTTAATACTTCACGTTAATGCGTGTAGTGAATTTAGAAACAACTTGAGAGCTCGTGGACGTTCTCGACAAATGAATCCTCGCGAGCTTGATAAGCTATTCATGGAGAATTTCCATGAATGGTTAGGCCAAAATGTAAGTAATGCAACTATTTTCATGCTTAGTGTCGATGTTTAGGATATGAATATAATTAACAACATATATTTCATTCAATATTTGTAGGTTTGGAATGGCAAAGATATTAGTGAAGAAGTTAAGATACTTTCACAAGGCCCGAACAAGATTGTGAAAAGATACCAAGGTTTCATCATAAATGGATTTCGATTTCACACTAAATCTCGTGAGAGATATAGGAGATCACAAAATAGTGGAGTTGTTGTTACTTCTTCAACTACTAGTTATGCTAGTGCTAGAGACACTAACCCTTTGAAAGGAAATGTTGATTACTATGGCATTATTAGTGATATCATTGAGTTGGATTATTATGGCAAGTGGAAGATTGTCTTATTTCGATGTGATTGGGCTGATGTGACTAGTGCCAGAGGTATTAAGAAAGATCATTTTGGATTTACAATGGTGAATTTTTCTCGATTAATCCACACTGGACAAGAAGTCATTGATGAGCCATATGTTTTTTCATCTCAAGTGAAACAAGTCTTTTATTCTAAGGATCCCAAAGATGCGTGTTGGTTTGTTGTTCTTCATAATACACCTAGAGACTTGTTTGATATGGGTGAAAAATCCATAAATGAAGTTGAACCCCAAATTGAATGTTCGCCTTTTACTGATCAAAATTTGGATGAAAATATCCCTGATGCTCAGTGGGTCCGTGAAGATGATGAAGACATTTATGAACCATGATGGATGTGTGTGAATTCCTATGGAAGCTGAAAGACTTTTTATGAATTGCAACTTGAATTGCCACAAACTTGGTTACATTTCAATTGCCACAAACATTTATATTCATTCTGATATAGAGATTTTAGATTTTGTATTCATTCTGTTTGGTTCAAGAGAAAATGGATTGTCGTATCATCTTTCATGTAATGAGGTTCTCAAATTAATGCATTGAGAATTGGTCCAATTGATGGAATTTTATATTGTTTTTGAAGGTTTTTGAAGGATCATCTGCTATTTTTTTTAGAGAAAGATTATGGTCCAATCGATGTTTTATTTTATTTTATTTTTTGCTGGAGTTTGAGTTTTCTTTTTTTATTCTTGTGCAACTCAGATTTTATTTTAAGAAACAGGATTTTCTCAGATTTTAATGCTTATTGTGAATAATGTAGTTGCAACCAATGCTGGAGGTACTCCATTTCCTCAGGTTTCTTTCTCTTTTTTAAGATTTTTTTTCTGTTTAGGCAATTAACAGGTTTAACCTCCCTTTCAAGTCTTTGTTCAAAAGATGTTTTTTTTTTTGGAAGCTGATTATTGTTAGTATTTATTCTGCAGTACTTCTCGCTTCTGTCACATATTTTGGAGGTTTACCCGGAGACACTTGCCCAACTAAACAGTGAAGCATCTGCTCATATTCTAGAGACTTTAGACTTTGGTCTTCGCCATCAGGTAAATAGTTAACTGTGCTTTCCTTTATTTATATTACTTTCTGCTTGTTCAAAAAAGTGGGAAACAACTAGGATTTTGAGCAAGCTGTGCAATTTCTGGGTTACAAAAATTGTAGATAAGTTAAAATGCCCAGAAGTAAATTGTCAGGCATCAATATTCGAACTATTGATGAGTTACCACTTGCAGCCGAGACAAATGCACCACCTGCAGCTGATACATGTATAGAAGATGATGATATCCAGTCCAGTTCTGCAACTAATGTGAATACGGGTATTTTAAATATAATTATTTCGACAATTTTGTATTCAGTTTTGAGGAATGTTGCTGAATTGGAATTTATATTTGCACAGTTGGTAGAGATGGTCAACGTAGAGTAAGAGGTCGAACCACATTAAAGGAATTATGGACACTAAATCCACAAGATAGGATACTTGTGAGTGGAAATGATATTGGGCAACCAGTTAATGAAGAAACTAGGCTATTAGTTGGATTTTTGGGAATGGTTGCCAGGAATGGAATGAAATTGCCTCTTCAATACGAAACATGGCATAAAGTGCCGCAGAAAACAAAGGAGGAAGCTTTAAGCTTTATTGAGGTATTGTTGTAACTATCAAGTTACTAAATTTTTTTTATAGGTTGAATGTTTTATAGTCTATTTTCTTTTTGCAGCAAAGATTTGTTCTTCAAAACATCTCTCAAAAATACTTGCTTGATTCATTGTGTAAAAAATGGAGAGACCATAAGTGCTCTTTGAAGGCAAAATATTTTGATCGAAACGTGGATCCAAATGTGACTATGCAAAATGTGCCTCCTGGTGTTGTTAGGTGGCAATATGAAGCTTTAGTTGCATTTTGGTACTCAAAAAAAGGGGAGGTACTTATTTATATTTTTGTTAAGATATTGATATTATTAATATAGGTAAAAGTATGAATTATTTTTTTGATTATTTTTTGTATGTACTATTTTATATCATAGGAGCGGGAAAAAAGAGGGATTTCTAGTAGAAAGCACCAAAAGTATACTCATACGGGTGGATCCAAAAGCTTCGCAAGAATTAGAAATGAACAAGTAAGAATTATTTTCCATTTCCATTTACATATATGTTTTTAGCTATACATGCTGATTGCTTACTTTGTTTATTAATTATTAGGAGAAAATACGTGGTGCAAAAATAGGACGTGTGGAGTTGTTTCAAATAACTCACACAAAGAAAGACGGATCATATTTAAACGAAACATCTCAAAGAATTGTGGTAATTTTTTATCTAATTATTTGAAAAATAATGTCATTTTTTAATATAATATGATGAATTTAATAACTTATGTTGTTCAATTGATTTATAGGAGGGAACAAAAGAGAAGATGGTTGAGCTTGAAGCATTAGCCGATGCTTCTGTTAGCAGGAAAGATTTGGAAGATCAGGCTTTTGTTGAAGTTGTTGGAAAAGAGAGAAATGGACGGGTTCGAGGACTTGGGATGGGTCCCACACCTTCTAGTTATTATGGACACAAAGCTCGTCAATTCTCTCAAAGTAACACACAACAAGAGGTCGTCACATTAAGAGAAAGATTACAAACTATGGAAACACGTGTCAAGGAATTGGAAAGCGAGAGAGAAACTCAGCAAGCTAAATTTCGGCAAATGCAAGAGCAGTTCTACCATATGATGAACCTTATGCAGCAACAAGTTCCAGAAACTTCATCAAATCAGCCACAGTAGGTAAGAAACGATAAAAATCGGGTTTTTCATAATTTAAATGAATAATGATTTTAGTTTGCTTTTTCTTTGTATTCTTTTAGCAGTATTTTTATTTCTTGTAAACAGCAGTAATCAAATCAATCAAATATGGGATTGTTGTTCTTTTCTTTTTTTCTCACGTTGTAAAGGCTGAAAAAAGCTAGCATCTTTATGAGGCTTCTTGGTTAGTCTTAAGTAGTGCACTTTTATTTTTGCTTTGTCCTCACTCTCACTCAACACTCCTCAGTCCTCACTCAAGCTCCAACTGCTCTCACTGACTCAAACTTCAAACTCCATACTCCCAACGGACAATCTTCTTCCTTTTTAGTTTCTCTTGCTTGCTTTAACTCTCGCTTCTTCTCATCATAGATCTCCCATTTTCAGCTTCAACCCAATGGAGAAACCTCCTGAACTAGCACGTTCCAAGGACCCAAAGGACTGAGCAACAGGGGCAGAGCTTCTTCATTCTCTTTTCCAGCCTCTTAAATGCCTGCTGTTGTGGAGTGTTTAGGGTGTGACAAGCGGCCTTTACGTGATGCTGCTAGAGGGTTGTTGTTGACTTTCATGGAGGTTTGTTAATTGGTTTTCTTTTTCTTTTCTGTTATAAGTAATGTTCTAAAATGCAGTTAGCTTTTTAATAGCCTGGAGTTCCTTGGAATTTGTGGTGATTCCTCTAAGCGCAGTTCTTTTTAACCATTAAGGTTTTACTATTCTTTTTCCTTTTGAATTATTGGTTTTTGTTATTTTTGTTTTTCTCTAGCTTGTGAATAATTAATTTGGTCAAAGTTGGTTTGTTACTTTTAGACCAGTCTTTATCATTTACCTTTTTTTTCCTCTTTCAACTAGTCCCTTGTCTTATGAGTTTCTGGTCTTGTTTGATTATCAAATTTTATGTTGTGTTTTTAATATTTTGAGAGTGAATTTATAGTGTTTAATTTTATAACTCAGTTATCTCCCCTTTACCTGCATTTCATTTGACGTTGTGCTTCTCCCTTGGGGCCTCGTTTTTTATTGTTGCAGAGTTGCTGGTTTCTACAAGTTGATTTGTTCTGCTTTTGGTATAATTACTATAGTATTACCCAATAGTAGTAAGGGAAATTCTTTTTTTATTTTGGTTACAGTAATAAGGGAAACTCTACAGTAAGGTTGACCTTAATGTAGTCCATTACTTTTATTTTGTGCGTTAATTTTTTTCAATATGTTGGTTTGCAATTTGTAGGATGTTAATGAACGAATTTGGTGTTGATAACGGCTGAATTTTGCTTAGGCAGCTTTTGTTACATTCTTATGAGTTCTGTACCTTGTTTTCAATAACATATCCAGCCATTTTTACAAAGGGTCGGATTCTAAGATTTACATTTTACTGTACAATGGTTGAACTCTGGTTTATAGATTTAACAAAACCTCCACTCTGGTTTATACACGATTTTTTTTCTCTTTGTTGGGTTTTCTTTTAATTTTCTAAAAAAATGTGGTGGATGAATGAAGAAGGGGGGCATTACTGTTCTAAAAAGGCTTCTAGGTATTGCCTGTTAATCTCATTGTTTGGGTTTGCATTAAGTTTCTCAAAATGTCTGCTTTTGATTTGGGAATTGAGAGTTAGTGTTGATTTTTAGCTTATCGACAGAATGAACATTTTTTAACCCTTCAAATTGGGTTATTAGGACTGCTCTTGGTCTTTATCATCTGCCACTTTTGCATTACAGTCCTGATTTCAGTTGCTATCAATCAGATGTTACTGCATTCTGGGAGCATAAAGTTATCTCAGCCCTGATTTCAATTGCTTTCTATTTGAGATCATAGAAGAAAATGGAATGTTGTTGGTGTTCTTGGTTTAGTTTTGTAATCGAATGGGCATGTATTGATAGTTTAAGTAATTATATTTCCTAGGAAGAGCTCAGTAATTATATTTAAGTAATTATAACAAGTTGTATATTTGAAATTATAGATAGGATTGTAAAGGTTCCCCAGCTGTTTCTTTGTCATTTTTGCAGAAAGGATAAGGTAGTTTTTTGATGATTTCTGGATGGAATGCATGTGGAGTCTGAACTTGGGACTTGATTGCTTTGCCATTGTGCTGAGCATTTTGTTAATAGCTATTTTGTTATGCAGGTATGTTACTAAATCTTGTCTTTACACATAAACTGTGCTATTTTGCTAATTCTAATAGCTGTGCTTTTTTTACTGTTTTGTAGTTGCAAAATGGATGTTGTGGTTTTTGTTATATGGGCAACTTTTGTTAAAGAAAGAAAGAGCAACTTTTGGATGTAAAAGCTCAAGTATTCTGTAACTTTGATTTTTGTTCTTTCTTTGTTCTTATATAAGTATTCTGTAAAGCTTAGATGTAAAAGCTCAAGTATTTGATTCATTTTCAATTTGATAGTTATCATTTCATCTTGTTGATGATTCATCAAATTAGTTTCCATTATACTGGACAGACAAGAAAAAACTGTTAAGATTATTTAGGCTAATTTGCTTTTATGATATGAGTGTTGCAGAGGTAGCAGTGTTGTTATGTTACTTGCCTAATCCTAGTGCTTGGCTGCAGCTTGAAATGTGTTATAAAAGAATTTCATTTTCATATTACACTATAACTTTAAGCTTTTCAGGTATTTTCTTATTATTAATGACCTTAAAATATTGAAATCCCTATATATTTTTCCTTGATTTTCCCTTCCCTTTCTGTAACAGGTATTACTGCTATTTGGTGCCCTTAGCACTTCCTGTACTTGTGGTCGCTGTATATTTCCACTAGCTCAGCATGAAATAATTCAAGCATGAAATTAAACAATTGACAACTCTTAATAATGAAGGCAAAAGTTTATAGTTTCATCATTCCCTTCTGTGTTTTTCTAAAAATAATTAAAATGTTTTCTAAAAATATAATTAAAAATCATTAAATGTATTTAAATTGAAAAAATATAAAATATAATTATATAATTAAAATTAAAAAAATATAACTTAGCGGCGTTTTTATTGTAAAACGCCGCTAACTTATAATTATATAATCGAAATTTAAAAAATATAACTTAGCGGCGTTTATACGGAGAAACGCCGCTAATTTAGCGGCGTTTTAACAAAAATGCCGCTAATTTTGCGGCGATTACAAACGCTGTCTTCATCCCATAATTGAGACCAAAAATAAACAACGGAATAGACCTCCGAATAGTACGTGAAAATCAGCCTACTGCAGTGTTAAAGCAAACACCTGAAAGCTCCCAAACTCAGTCCAAAACCAGTCCCTGATCGGCTTCAACACAGCCACACTCAGCCCTTTGTTCTGCCTCGGTCTTGTTCCAGTCTAAGACCTTTTTCCCTGGCTTGGTTCTCCCTTCCCTTCAGTGACGTCGCTCCCTTCTTATCTGCTTTAGTTTCTCTCAAGTCTCTTTCCTTCACATTTCTGAGTTTCTCACATGTCTCACTTCTCTCTCTTTCATTTTTCTTTTCTTTCCTAATTCTTAGCTCTCTCACATATCTCTCCACTCTTTCACCTTTCATTTCTTTTCTGTTTAATTTATTTATTTATTTATTTATTTTAATTGTACAATAAGTGGCAGGGGAGCTCAGCCACAGCTAGTCAGCTACCTTAAGTGGCGGTTTGGTAAGAACTTTCCCACCAAGCCCACTTCCCCCTTCTTATTTGAATTATATATTATATATTGCCCATAATATATACATATACATTTTTTTCTTATATGTTTGTGTGTACATACATATGTGTGTGTGTGTGTGTGTATATATATATATATATATATCTTACATCTTTAACATCACTATATAATATATTAATATATACGCCTGTACATGTATTGTATAAATATAAATACATACCATATAATTATAAAAATATAGTATACACTTATAATTAATTATATAAATATAATATATGTACACTTGTACATATAAGTATATATATGCCTATAAATTTTCATTTGTACACTATTTATTTATATATGTATATTTGTTTATATGTACCTTTGTTTATACTTTTGTGTATATATATATAATTATATTTATATATACTCATACATCTATATATACATATATGTGTGTATTTTCTTATTCTTTTTTAATTTACATATATTTATATATACATATGCATTAAGTTTACGTACGCATGCATGCATGCATACATGTTGCATGCATTTGTCAATGTATTGCTGTACATAATGTCTACGTAGAATTTTTGTGTTCCTTATATATCAATTTAACGTATTTTGTACATACAACATACATGTACGTTTCAAGTTATTTTCAATTTCTGTTCGTCAAAATTTCATTTTTGATTATTTTGAACCCTAATTCATATATCTGAAATTCGCAGTTATCTTATTACATTACAAGCACTTATAATTACACGTTGAGTACATGATTGGTTTAAAAAAAATTAGGGTTTTAACATTAAGGTTCTCGACAAACCAATCTTCTATTGGAACAATGAAAAGCCTTTGCCAATAAGAACAAGGAATTACTGCTTTCCAGATGCAGAAGCAAAGGAGCAATCCTAAAGAACATGTAAATGGATTCCTCAGCAATCCCACAAAGAGAACATTCTGCCGTATTCGACAAACCTCATTGAAATCTCAACTTATTTGTTAAAATCCTACCTTTCATAGCCAACCAGATAAAGCGCAACCACCTAGCCGGGTTTGGTAATTTCTATAGCAACTCTAATTACAACCTTCACATGTGTGACAGCTGCCAATTTCAACCCTAAGAGGACAAATCAAATTTTATTTAGGCTTTATGAGTCAATGCAAATTATTGGAGAATTATGGAATGAATGACCGAACATGAGAATTTACAAATTTGAGGATTTAATATGGAGATCACGAAGGAAAATGATAATCTATTAATTAGATTAAAATGTTTTTACAGGTGATTGGTGTGTAATTTGATTAGTAGATGAAGTATTATAGAAATTTAATTATATTAAGAATTTTATGATTTAAACTGATAAAATAAACAAAAAAAGTGGATAAATGGAAAATAGGAAAAATAAATGAAGTAAATATATATAAATAACATGCATATGTACATATATAAATAAAAGAATACAAATATATTTAATATATATTAAAAAAAAAGGAAAGGGACAAGCTTCTAAGTGAAGATTGTCCTACCAAACCTATCTGCTATTAGCAGACTTGCACCAATCTAAGAAAAAAAAAAGAAAGAGAAAAGAGAGAGCCATAGAAGAGAATGAAGTGCAGCCGCGGAAGGAAAATGGAAGAGAAGCCGAGGAAGAGAAGAGGAAGGAAAAAAGAAGAAGAGGGAAAGAGGGGAGGTTGCTGGACCGAAGAAGAGATAAAACGAGAGAAGAAAAGAGTAGAGGTGAAAGAGGCTGTTGCCACCACGAGGAAGCAGTAGCAGGGAAGGCCAAACAGGGAGCTGGGGTGAGCACCGAATAGGGTGTTGAGAGTTGGCATTTTCGACACTAGGTTAGGGCTCCAGACAAGGGCCAAATAGGGGTCGATTGGATGAGTTTGTGAGGACTGAAGTAGTGCTAAAGATCGAGAGAAAAGATGGGTTTTGGGTGGTAACCAAGGGGTTTTAGAAGGTTGAAAACGGGTGTTGGGTGTGAACAGAGCATTGAGGCAAGCGAGGCTGAGTTTAGGTATTTAAGTGAAAAAAAAGGGGGCAGGGGAGTGCGCAGGACTGAAACAGGCAGAACTAAAATTATTGTTAGGGTCTATTTTAGCACTGAAGTAAGGCCGTCTATAGGGGATTTTAGGTAGTTGAATGTGGCACTTTTTAAGGGCTGAAGCTGGTAAATCAGGTACTGTACAGGGGAGTGTAGGTGCTGTTTAAAGGCTGAGTGGTGAGATTTTTGTGACAAGGGGTGGCGATTTCAGTAGCAAGCTAGCAAGTTCATGGTGATTGCACGGTGTTAGAGGACAAGCCAGTGAGTGATCAGTGAAAGGGGAATCAAAGGAAGTAGAAGAGAAGGAAAAGAGGTGCTGAAAGAGGGAGAAAAAATCATTACTGCCAGGGAAGCTCAAGGAAAGGAGCAGTTGGCGTTGAAGGTCGGCAGAAAAGGCATCCTTCAGGGCTGTATGAAGGAAACCGAAACAAACACGCAGCGGAAATAAAACATTCGGCCTCCACCAGGATCGATTCGGAGAGTTGCCTGATTAGGGTTTCAAGATTTTACCTAACGTTTTTCTCTGATTTTTCTTTCGTTGGTCGAGTCACAAGCAACAACTTTTCGTTCCTGCCTCTACGGTATCCACACGAACGGATCTCACGACTCTTGAACGTCTCACGATCAGAAGCCTTAAAGAGCTTTTGATTCCTTATAACCGAATTGCTAGCTTCGATTAAAAAGAATGTTTTGTTTTCTGTTTTTTTAAAAGTGCGGCTATGTTTTAGAAAAACATCCTTTTTATAGGCAGTAAATTTTACCCTAAAATTTACTGCCAAACAGAACTCTGATCCTACTTAGAATAGGATTAGTTATATCCCTAATCCAATTCAGAATAGGATTAGTTATATCCTTAATCCAATTCAGAATAGGATTAATTAAGCTCCTCATTGATCCGTTCTAAGTGTGCGACCCAATAGGTTCTCAAAACAATGGCAATGACAAAATTGTCACAGGCAATGAGCGGTATCTAGCAACACATCATTGCTACCCATGTAACGAGAATGTCAATGACTCGACATAACCTTACTAGTGATAGATGTTACTGTGCAGTCTAATCCCTTTATCCTTTGATGTCTTGATTAGACACAAGTCATGGAATGTGTCACACTTGTATAGTCTAATCAGCGTTTCTTGATTCCTGAGTAGACTAATTAAACAAATAAAATCAATATCTCATATTGACTAATTTGAGCACGGCCATGCATTTTAGTCTCACTCTATCAAAGGGCCCAAGACATCACTCTTGTTATATAAGAGGGATAAATCCTATCTTGATCACTCAACATCCCTCTACATAGATCGAGGCATGACATCTAGCAGCATTAAAGTATGCAATTCTCTATGTTGGGATCTCTGATGATCTCAAGTCAAAGGATCACATACACCATCATCACTATGAGAATCGCTTATGACACTCATATAACAATCCATGTAGCGTTCTCATGGAGGGTCGATCCAGTACATAGTTCTCTAACATGTACTTATGTGATGACTTGATATCCTATATCCATGACAATGGTCATCAGTCAACCACATACTAGTCTTATCGTATCATTGTTATCCTTGTTCACAATAATACTTGACTAGGGATATTTTAAGAATAGTGTGTTATTACTATTCTAAGGACATTATCATATAAGATTATATTACGCAGTTATAAGACAAATATAATAATGAACTATAAATAAAAATGTCATGATACATAAAAATGCCAAAGTCAATCATCTAATGAATGGTTCTAAGGGCATAATCCAACACTGTAGTAGGTAAATTTTAGGGACTATTGAGGGCTTTTGTTGGTTGCTGCAATTGGGGTTGTTGGAGCTTATAACAAAGGTGAGTTAAGGGTACTATTTGGGCTGAAGAGAGCGGCTAGACAGGGTTTAAAAACAGGGGAATTGGTTGTGTTTGAACTGTTGTAGCAGAACACGTAGCAGGAGATCTTAGGGTAGTGTTCGGTTGGTTCTTAGAGAATTGAGCAGGGCTGAAATGGCCTGAAACAAGGGAGAATCAGGGCTGAAAATAAGGCTGCTAAATAGAGGCCAAAACCAAGAGGAAGAAAGAAAAGGAAAAAAAAAAAAAAAGAGGAGGGAAATTTAGTGTAAGAAATCGGTAAGCATGTGGTTCGATCTTTATGAAAATATTTTAGAATTGTTATTTAATTCATACTAAGTCAATTGATGGCGTTTAAATTCGTAGCGCAAAGCTTAGGCGACATACTCGGAAATTGGCTAAGCTTGGAGGTCGCTAAATTGCCAAGCTTGAGGCAGGTTGGTAAGTTGCTTTTATAAGATATTGTTAGCGTTATATTGTGTAGCAGATGTAATTGGTCAAATACGTGTTTGTTGGAAATTGTAGCGAAAGCATAAAAGGCATATTTTGACATTCAACGAAGCTTGAAATTCGTCAAAGCACTAAGCTTTGACGTTCGATAAAATATGTTTATAAGATTGCGTTAGTATTATATTATGTATATGAAAAATTGTGATTTTATGATTGTTTGATATTGGGATATCATTAAGGTATTTATAGAATGTTGATTATTGGTGTTAAAACATGAATATGGAGTTGTTGGAATATGTGTTGAGCATTACGGGGATTTTTGATAGAACGATAAAAAAAAATGATGTTAAGGCAAGGATAAGGGTTTATGAAAATTGTGGAATGATGCTAGGACAAATGATAAATTTTGGAATTGTGTTTATAAAGTTGAGTTATGACAGAGCATCCCAAGAATAGTATTAATATGTGATCAAGCATTGAAAGTAAGAGACTTATACAAAAAGAGCTGTAGGCTGATATCGTGAGTAATCTACTAGGGTTCGGTTTTGACTAAAGTTTTTAAATATTTTTACAACTTGGTTTAATACAGAATTGATTGGTTTTAATCGAACATAGAGTATAGAAACGTATTGAATTGATTATTAGAAAAATAAGTCGATTGTGAAAATTATAGTATGGTTTTATTGATTTTATATTTATTTTTCTTTGATAATTGGATTATGGGAGAAAGTATTGGATTGTGTTGAATTAAAAGCACTTGAGCTATTGTATATACTAAAATGAACTACCTTGAAAATTGTGGGTTTTGAAATGGTTTGGATTGGTTGAAAATTTTAAATTTTACCTACAAGAGATTTCGTTTACTTAAACGTTATGTTGTCGAATTTTGATAAAATGTCCTATGTAAAAGTTATTATATTCCCGCATAAATGAAGATTTAAAAAGAACAATTAAAATGATTTATTGATAAAGATTTTATGATAAAGATTTTAAAGTACAGGGTTGAAATTGAATATATGTTCTAGAGTCGAATGAGGCAATTACGAGATGATAGTATTGGCACAACTTTAGGATCATGTGTATGTGAATTGGGATAATTAACTCATGACGATAATTGACATTACTTTTGAAGTCATAATTTCGAGTTTTGGTTTGATAAGACAATTATGAAATTTACCTTGAGGAAATAAAATAGATATTAAAGGTTGTATAATTAGTGTTATGGAATATGAAATATATATTTTATTAAATAAATTAGTAATTATATGTGACATGGTGATTGAGATTGTAGTAAATTGTTTTATGGTAATATGTGATATTGTGGATGATACTGAAATATATAGATACCTGTTGCGTCTAAACTTATACCGCAAGTGCACAGATCGCGATAAGTAATAAAAAATGAGTAGAGTATCGTTTCCATGAGAATTGTATAGGTTGTTTAGCTAAGTATTAAAATTGATCATTCTAGATTTATTCAACCAAATGAAATTTTTCAAATTAAAATTAACATGAAATAAATTTGGAAAATCAAAATAAAAAAGCTTTAAAATTTAAAATACCATAATTTAAATTACATAAATTTACTCAAGTCCTAAGGCATTTAAAATTAAATCCTTACTAAACTAAAATGAAAATCATCTAAAAGCTAAAAATTAAATTGTATGACTAAATATCTAAGTATTAAACGAAACAATTATAAAATATTTAACTAATAAACTAATCGAATCTAATAAACTAATATAACATTTTACTAAACTACTAAATTAAACTAAGATAAAATAATAAAATATATTAAACTATTTAAAACTAACTCTAATAGTTACTTAAAACGTAATAAAAGTCCAATAGTAAAAAAAATGTGAAGAAATGGCCATGCTTTCACTTCAGCCCCTGCATTCACGTGCATCTTCTCCCTGGGCCAGCTTATGCATCCATACATCCTCTACAGCAGCAGCTGCTCTGCACCGAACCATGCGCAATTGACCAGCAAACCTTGCCACGCTCAGCAAACAGCCAGGTTGTAGGTCCACGCCTCGCCCAACCACGATCCACTACTGTCCATGTCCCAGCAAATTGCAGCAACCACCGCTTCAGTGCAGCCTAGCACGCAAGCCTCTACCACTTCCGTTTCTAGCAACCTTGCTCTCTCAAATCCCGCTCTTCATGCCAGCAAGCAACAGCCAGGATCTGAGCAGCAGCTGCAGCACACTTAACAACTGCTAAGTAACAATATCAGAAGCAGAACAAAGAGATAAAAAACTTAAGCTTCGAACCAGAAAAATAATCAAACAGGATGTAAACCTTGAATGCAGAAAAAGAAAGAAATAACGCAGTGAAAAGATTTTAAATCAAAGCATGAATTTTTAACAAGAACATGAAGAAACTAAAACAGAAATTAATAAAACATATAAGCATTAAAGTAATTAAATGAAACAGAGCATTGAAAGAACGAGAAGAGAAACTGTAATTTCATTGAATCTAAATTTAAAACAATTTGTAGTTTTTTTTTGTTCATTAAAACAATTTGTAGTTTAATGTAAAACATGATTCCTTAAACTGACACTAAATAAACAAAGAAAAATAAAAATAAAACCAAAACTAAAGAATGAAAAAGAAAACATGGCAAGAACGTTGGAGAAGCTTTGGCCACTGTCACTAGCCGCCTCCTCTCGCATCGCCTTTGACGCACCAATACAGCAACTAATGAAAGAAAACTGCTCCTAATACAAAATAAAAACAGCAAAGAAAAAAAATGGCAGTAACAGTTTGGAACAATGAAAATAAACGGAGAAGATAAGCTGTTGTCACCACCAGCCTCCTCCACCTTTTAAAACCTATTCTATTGCTGAAAAATAAACCTAAAACTACTAATCCTAAACTGGAGAAAGCAATAATAAATTTTTGCAGTAACGGTTGAAGAAGAACGCTGCTATCACCAGCCTCCTCTTCACACCACTTTTTAACCTAATCTAAAGCTATAGACAAGTGCCAACCTACTGAGTAATTTGAAAAAAAAAAAAACATCCAATGAAAATTGCAGCAACATCTTTAAACAAGGAAAATAATCGGTGAAGATAGGCAGTTGTCACCCCAGCCTCCTCCACGCCATTCCTCTTGCGGACCTTTTTCCTTGTATAAGTTAGAGTTGCTTCCATGGGCTCGCATCAAGAAATGCCTACTTTTGGGTTGAATTTGAAGTGATTGATTCTTATGACTTTTTGGAATTTAAGTTGGGCTTAAGGTGTATTTGGGCCTCATGTGAAATGGAGTAAGCCTTGAATGGGATATGGTAAAGTGGATTAAAGGTTTGTAAAATAGATAAGTTTGTGGGAAGAGCTCTCAGGTTCGACTCCCACTAAACACATCTTTGAGGAGGGATGAAGAGCCTTAACTGTGACTAAACTCCGAATAGGATTAGTCTCAGACCGTTAAAACAGATGAAGAAACCTGTGGTCTACACAAAAAAAAAAGGAAATTAGGGATAAGGTTAGGATTTGGGTTTAAGCACCAAATCCAAGCATTTTTTCTTGAATTTCTTGTCATTTTTTTTCGATTTTCTCATTATTCTTGAATTTTCTACATATGAAGATAATTTAATTAAATTGGGAATAAATTACATTAAAATTCCAAAATTCAATCAAAATTGATGCAATAAAATACTCTAAAAACTGCATATTTAGAGACTCATGAATACTGTGTATTGATATGACAATGTGATCTTAGTAAAAGATATGAGATATTAGTACATGTAATGTGATCTTGGTAAGAGATATGAGATATTAGTACATGTTTTTAATACGTTTTAAAGTACATGTAATATGATTGAGATTGAATATGTTTCACACATGATTAATTATTACACATAACTTGTTTTGATATGACAATTGTTTTGTACAGCAGAATTTTTATACGTTACATATTAAAACTTGTCATAATAATATATCCTGCTCTAATGCATGATATGCAGTGATATAAGGACACTTAGTATTGTTAGGACATCATCAAATAAATACTTAAAAGATATTGTCTTCTAAATGATATTGGGAGATACAATTGCAAGATGCATGCATTGCATTAGAGATGATATAATTCTAATTTTATTCTTATATTAGTAACTTACTCAGCCCTCGCTCATTAAACGAGATTGAATTTTTTACATATTGATTCGAGTTAAGGGATGCATTGGGACATTTCGGGTGATTGAATGATGTCTTAATGCCCAATGTCCTCACTGTCGAATATTTTGGTATTGTAATACTTCTTCCATATAGATAATGGATAATTGGTCAACGAGGGTAATTCAGTCTTTCACCTCGGCCAAGACAAAGAGAAGACCTGTCAGAAAGTGACGTGACCTTGGTTATCACGACTCAATGTTAACCTCGGACGAAGGTCCTAAGGTCAGCGCCTGACACGCTGACCCTAATACGTTATCTAGTGCTTGAGCCGGCTTCTGATACGCCGACCAGGCCTGCCTCGTCACCACCTCGGTACTCAACGCACCTTGGGGAAGCTTTAGGCGGGAAACTTGACCTCGGCTATTTCGCCAACCTATACCGCGAGTTGGCAGGGCAGAACCAATCCCATCAGGTGGCATTCTGACGAGTCCGAATCAGCCTGTCCAGGTCATCCTTCCTTGCGCCCATGTCATCTTAGGGCTTCCTCGGCCTATAAATAGGGCCCGGATCTCCGAACAAAGGGCATGCAACCAACTCTCAAAGAAACTCTGCCACAATCCACTTCGAAATCCATCCTCGACTTCGACATTTGGCGCGCCAGGTAGGGGCCCTTTACCAACCCCATCGTTGATGTCCAGGATGGCACCCAGAAGAAGAACGGCAGAGGAAGAAGAACCGGCTGCTCCTGCAAGCCCAGACGCCATTCAAGATGACCAGCAAGGGAGACGGCCACCACCAACGACAGAGCAATTCGAGCAACTCACCCAACAATTAAGGAACCTAACTGAGCTGGTCCAAGCACACCTTCTCACACCTTCTCCCCCAACCCAACGACCACCGCCCAGAAACGACTCCGAACAACCGTTACCTTCTCCACCATCCCAACCACAAGGAGGGGACGCCAGCGGCAACTCTTCCTCCGTACCAGAAGTCGCGGAGAAAAGCAAACACAAAACCCCTCAAAGCCATTCCACGAAAAACCCACATAGAACCATCTCGACGGCACCCACAGCTGAGGATAAAACTCGTGACCAACTGGAAGCCAGGATGGAAGCCGTAGAATGACAGATTCAAGATAAGGCACAAGTCCATATGGACGAGCTTCGATTGCTTGAAACCTCACCATTCTCAGAAGAGATCGAGCGAGCTCAACCACCACCGAGATTTAGGATGCCTGTGATCGAGGCGTATGACGGTACATCGAACCCCTTTGACCATCTAGAACTTTTCCGTGCTAATATGTCAATACAGGGTGCAGATGACTCTTTAATGTGCAAAGCATTCTTGGCGACCTTAAAGGGTGCAGCTCGTTCCTGGTACTCAGGACTAACTCCACGATCGATACGCTCGTTCAAAGAGCTGGGGCACTCCTTCCTGACTCACTTCGTCAGTAGCCGCCGAGCTAAGAAGACAACTCTCAGCTTAATGGCGGTCAAGCAAAAGCCTGAAGAGTCCCTCAGAGAATATGTCACGAGATTCAACGCCGAAGCTTTGCAAGTGAAGGACTTAGAACAGTCCGTGGCAGTGGCCGGCCTAATGAATGGTCTCACGGACGAGGAATTCCACTTCAAGTTCTCCCTCTCATTAGACCCCCCAAAGACCTTGCCCGAGCTCCTACAACGGGCTGAGAAATACATCAACGCCGAAGAAACGATGACCACTCGGCTAAACAACGAAGAAAACAAAGGAGAATTCAGAAGCTACAAGAAAAGGGGGAGAGAGGTCGAGAGAGACCAAGGGGGAAAAAGGCCAAACCGGCCTGGAGGGTATCCGATCAGAAGAAGCCCAGAAAAGAAGGGCTATGACAGTTACACTCCCTTGAACGCAACAAGGGAAAGAATATTGATGCAGATAGAATCGGACCCCGAGCTAAAATGGCCAAGGCCAATGAAGCCAAACCCCCAAAGGCCCAAAAACAAGAGGTGTGCATTCCACCGAGACCACGGCCACTCTACCGAGGAATGCACCGACCTCATGAATGAAATAGAAAACCTGGTGAGAAGAGGTCGGCTGAAAAGATTCGTGTTCGGCGACACGACACGTGACGTCAGCCAAAGAAGGTACCCTCAAGGGAACCGTTATGTCTATGACGGCCGATCTAGACAAAGAGCGGGCAGAGTCCCGAACAACTTCAACAGAAGAGATGCGAGGCGCGACCAATCAGAAACAAAGACCAGCGAAGAACGGGCCAACCGACCTACAACAGGAATAATCAACGTCATCACCGGTGGAACAACGAGCTCGGCCAGAAAAAAAACAGACCGAGCTATAAACCCAATAGTCGGATCTCTAGCCAAAAGACCGAAGTCTTGGAAGGACGAGCTCATCTCTTTTTCCACAACCGACCTTGATGGTATCGAGTTCCCTCACGACGATGCTATTGTCGTCAGCGCTGTTATTTACAACCATGTGGTGAGAAGGATCTACATCGACAACGGGAGTGCCAGCGATGTCTTGTACTACGAGGCAATGAAAAATATGGGAATCATTGAAGACAGACTAAGACCCTATCCGGCACCTCTCGTCGGGTTTGGAAACGAGAAAGTCCCCGTATTGGGAACAATAACCCTCCCACTGACTCTAGGCACGGAACCAAGGACAGCAACCGCCATGGTGGAATTCATGGTGGTAAAAATCCCGTCGGCGTACAACGCGATCTTGGGAAGACCTAGTCAAATGAAGCTCGGGGTAGTCGCATCAGTACCACATCTAAAGCTAAAATTTCCGACACCAAACGGGATAGGTGAAGTCCGAGGAGAACAAACGTTAGCCCGGAAATGCTACTTGACAGCCCAGAAGGTGAAAAAGCTGGGCGACGAAACCCTGACAATTGAAATCCCAGATCAGAGGCCCGAGCTAGATTTCAGCCGACCTGAACCAGCTGATGAGTTGATCAACATCCCTTTCGATGACGAAAGTCCAGACAAATCCATGTTGATAAGCTCCAAGCTCGAAGAGAGGGAAGAACTTATTCAGCTAATCAGAAGAAACGCCGACCTTTTCGCATGGAAAGCAGGAGACATGCCTAGTATACGTCCTGAGGACATGGTCCACTGCCTCAACATGGACCCGGAAGCAAAACCGGTCAGACAGAAGAAGAGGTGCTTCGCCGCGGAAAGGTAGGAAGCCATAAACGAAGAAGTATCCAAGCTCTTGGAAGCAGGGTTTATTAGGGAAGCATATTATCCGGAATGGCCAGCAAACGTTGTGATGGTAAAGAAGCATAATGGCAAATGGAGGATGTGCGTGGACTTTACCGACCTGAACAAAGCATGCCCAAAGGATAGCTTCCCCTTGCCCAGCATAGACAGACTAGTAAACGATAGCGCGGAGCAAGGATTACTCAGCTTCATGGATGCCTACTCTGGGTATAACCAGATCAGAATGTTAGAAGAGGACGAGGAAAAAACGTCCTTCGTGACAGAAAGAGGACTGTACTGCTATCGAGTCATGCCTTTTGGCTTGAAAAACGCAGGCGCAACCTACCAGAGATTGGTGAACAAGATTTTCAAGAAACAGATCGGGTGAAGCATGGAAGTGTATGTCGACGATATGATCGTCAAAAGCCCCACCATAGAAGTACACCTACAAGACCTGGATGAAGCATTTAAGACCTTGAGAAAGCACAATATGAGACTCAATCCAGCGAAATGCGCTTTCGGTGTCACCTCGGGAAAATTCCTGGGATTCATGGTAAATCAAAGAGGAATTGAGACAAACCCCGAAAAAGTACAGGCTATCCTGGAAATGAAGGCCCCGACCTTCATAAAGGAAGTGCAAAGGTTAACAGGGAGAATAGCCGCACTAAGCAGATTCATGTCCAGATCGGCGGACAGATGCCTCCCGTTCTTTAAAACCCTGAAGGATGGAGGGAAATTTCGATGGACCGAGCAATGCCAGAAAGCCTTCAAGGAACTGAAGGACTTCCTTTCCTCCCCACCAGTTCTGTCACGACCAAGGGATGGAGAAACTCTATACCTCTACCTAGCGGCCACAGAGCAGGCCGTAAGCTCAGTCCTGGTTAGGGAAGAATCCGGCGTGCAAAGACCGGTGTATTTTACAAGCAAAATGCTGCAAGGGGCCGAGTTAAATTACCAGAAGATCGAGAAATTAGCCTATGCTCTGGTAATCTCGGCGAGAAAGCTAAGGCCTTACTTTCAGGCTCACTCGATTATAGTGCTGACCGACCAGCCACTACGGCACCTCCTACAAAAGCCCGAGCTGTCGGGAAGACTAATCAAATGGACTGTTGAAATCAGCGAGTTTGACTTGCAATTCAATCCTAGATCGGCCATCAAATCCCAGATATTGGCGGATTTTGTGGTGGAGTGCATCACCACTGAAAAGCAAGAAGAAGACAAGGAAGATACACATAGAGGAAGAACATGGAAACTTTATGTTGACGGGTCGGCAAATAACAAAGGAAGTCGAGCCGGGCTCATCCTGCTCAGCCCCGAAGGAATAAGGATTCAATACGCTTTAAGATTCAACTTCAAAGCGTCAAACAATGAAGCTGAATATGAGGCCCTACTCACCGGTCTCAAACTGGCCAAGGAACTAAAGGTGGACGAACTGCTCGTGCACAGTGACTCCCAGCTAGTGGTTAACCAGGTCAGCGGGGAATTCGAAGCAAAGGATAAAGTCATGGCCAGATATTTGGAAAAAGTTCGGAGCCTCTTGGGGAGTTTCAAAATCTGTAAGATAAAAAGAATCCCGAGGTCAGAAAATACCTTGGCTGACTCCCTATCCAAGTTAGCCACTGGAGGGAAAACCGACCTGGCAAAACATGTCCCTATAGAGAATATAGCTCGAAAAAGTATCAACGATGAAGAACAGGTCGGACAAATTCTGGAAGAAACAGAAACATGGATGACCCCTTTTGTCAAATACCTTACCACGGGGGAACTGCCAGAAGATAGGAACCAGAGTAGTGCGGCGCAAGGCCCCGAGATACACCCTCCTGGAAGGAAAGCCGTACAGAAGATCTTTCAGTATGCCGTATTTAAAATGCCTGGACCCAGCCGAGGCAAATTACGCCCTGAGGGAAGTCCATGAGGGAATATGTGGAAACCACCTCGGACCCCGAGCCATTGCGCACAAAGTCCTCAGACAAGGTTACTACTGGCCCACGATCCATAAGCACGCTACAGATTTGGTGAAAAAATGTGACAAATGTCAGAGGTTTGCCCCAATACAGCACCTGCCTTCTACCAACCTTACTTCAATTACTAGCCCATGGCCCTTCATGCTGTGGGGAATGGACGTGCTCGGGCCATTTCCAGTAGCCTCGGGGCAAAGGAAATTCGTTCTGGTAGCTGTGGACTACTTCACTAAATGGGTAGAGGCTGAAGCATTAGCAACAACGACTGAAAAGCAAGTGGAGAATTTTTGCTGGAAGAACTTAGTCTGCAGATTCGGACTCCCAAGGGCTATCATCACAGACAATGGGAAGCAATTTGACAATCCAAGATTCAAAGGATGGTGCAAGGACTTAGGCATCGACCTGCAGTTCACCTCGGTCGCCCATCCTCAAGCCAACGGACAAGCCAAGGCTACCAACCGAGTTATTCTAGAAGCCTTGAAGAAGAAACTAGATGAAGTAAAGGGGAGCTGGCCAGAGGAGCTGCCTGGAGTTCTATGGGCACTTCAGACGACCACGAAAGTCCCCACAGGAGAAACCCCATTCAACTTGGCTTTTGGGACTGAAGCCGTAGTTCCAGTGGAAATCGGTTTGCCAAGTTTAAGAGTAGAGCTGGACGTCGAGGCAGGGAATGAGGAAGCTTTGAGGAACAACCTAGATCTAACCGAGGAACAGAGGGACCGAGCTTTAATCACTATGGCTGCATATCAGCAGAAAGTAGCCAGCTATCACAACAGAAAGGTCCGACCTAAGACTATTAAAAGAGGGGACCTCGTCCTTCGAAAGACCGAAGCCTCGGGGAGAGACAGAGTAGGAGGAAAGCTGGCCCCCAACTGGGAAGGACCGTACTTGGTCAAGGAAGTTATAGGAAGGGGAGCATTCAAGTTGCAAGATTTAGACGGGAAGGAAGTGCCGAGGACCTGGAATGCGGAAAACCTGAAAAAATATTACCAGTGAAATAACATCGACCTCCCCTCTTTTTAAGCTTGGCACATCTAAACAGAGTGCTCACTTTTGACCATCATTTTGCCCAGTATCAGTTCAGTACATCCGAGCTCATTATTACTTTCTTCTTGTATTGATCTTGTGTAAGTCCGACCCAAATAGCTCGGCACATTTGAGCAAGAAGAAACTTTTGTTGATGCGGAACTATATCCGATCTAATTAGCTCGGCACATTTGATCACAGTACAAGTCTGAGCCCTTGAGCTCCGCTTCTGTTTTAAATCCAATTGTTGCTAAAAGATCGTAATATGGAATTAAAATTTCCGAAGCAAACAGATGTTCATTACAAATACATGCTAAGGCAAAATAAAACCATCCCAAAGCAAACAGGTGTTCGTTACAAGAAAAAGTCTAATACATTAAATATAAAATCAATCTCTTGCAGCGTCATCTTGCACATCGACCTCCCCTTCATCATCAGCCATGGTGGCTACCGTAGCCTCGGCATCCCCACCTTCGTCCTCAGCCACCTCGGCCTCCGCCACCTCGGCCTCATAAGTAACGGTCTTGAGGTCATCAATGGACACCATGGATAAATCCAGGTCGGGATAAACGTGGGCAACCTCTTGAACAGCCAACGCGAAGGCACCTCTCACACCCTCAGCATTGGCCCTCTTTGCCGCAGCCTGGAACTGAGGAGCTCGAAGTTAGCCAAGGCATCATGAGCTGCCGTCCTTTTGATTTCCTCCTCCCTTTCCCTCACTCGAGCCAGCTCGGCCCTAAGGTCCTCCACCTCGGTCTTCATCCCTGTCACAAGAAGCTCGGATTCACGAACCTTAGCCTCTGACTCCTCCAACTTCTTTGTTAGAGAATGAGACTTCTCTCGATACGAGCTGTAATCCTTATGAAGCTTCTTGGCCTGCTCCTCAACCTTGGTAGCATGAGCCAAGGCAAGCCACGCGTGGTGTAAACTCACGCTGGCATTGACCGAGCAGGGAGAGTTCATCTTGTCTTTGTCTGGGAAATGAGTAAACAAACAAATAACTAATTAACTCCCAGAAACGCAAGTAAAAATTCACATAGAAACAAAGTGAAAAACACCTGCTGGGGGAAGCATCGATCGAGCCACCTTACGAGCCACCGAGGCACTCTCGAAAGCATTGTCCTTCGGAGCCAAATCAATGCCGAGGTGCACGGTCTTGGGCGCAGCAGTCTCCCCCTCTTGCGCTGAAGGAACCTCTAGAACTTCACAGCTCCGTTTCGGGGATGGCTCCCTCACCTCGGTTGCAGCAGCCTTCCTCTTGCCCTTCGAGCCACCACCTTGACCTTGCTTTGAAGGTGCAAGAGTAGGCTGAACTGCTCCCGCAGCCTGTGGAGCCCGAGTAGCGGGCTGAATGTAATCGAACACGTTGAACCGACCTGCCATACCTATGATAGAAAAAAACAAAAAATAGCTTTCTGGTCAAGAACGCACTCTGGAAAAATCGAAAAATGAAAAGAGAATTGGCATGAGTTACCCGGACCTCCAGGTGACCCGAGGAGATCCAACACGTCGGGCGAAGTCAAGAGCTTAGCGTCTAGAAGAAACCTACCATAATCTCTCAATTTATTAATTTCATTGTAAGCTCTAAGCTCCTCACCATGAATCTCCTCAACCTCGTCGGCCCCCTCTCTCATCGGACCTCAGTTATTACTTACCTCCCATTCTCGAGGGCTTATTAGACTAAAGAAATGAACTTTCCAAATTTTATTAGAAGAAGGAATATTAGTAAAAAGCTTCTTACGAGGACGAGCTGTCACGTAATACCAGCTCTTATCTACAGGGCTGACCTTTATTGAAGAAAAAGACTTGAACAACCTCACGGATAAAGGAAATTGCATCCCCTCACAAAGAACAATGAAACCGGTCACGTGACGCCAACTATTAGGTAACAACTGGGAAGGAGCAAGATCGTAAAATTTTAGAAGTTCGACGACAAAAGGATGAAGAGGGAACCTAAGGCCAGAAAGGACGGCCTCCCTATAAACCCACAACCGGTTACCACCTCGGTCCTCAGTTACTCTGTCAGTACGCCGAGGAGGATCGATAGAAAACTCATGAGAAATGTGCCGATCCTTTTTTAGCTCGGCGAAGGCTACCCTAGTAAACAAATTAGGACAGACCTCGGGCAAAGCTCCCCCCTTTAATGCCCTCATAACGTCTAAAGAATCTTTTGTGGGTAGAGGGACCCCTAGTCAGAACTGGAACCCGTTCCTCTATGTGTACACCCGAGGCACGAAGGCTCTCATCTAGTGCTCATTTCTCCTCGGGTGACATCGGCTCGAACCACCGTAGGCCCTTAGTAGAAAGTCCCACCGGAAGCTCGGGTGAGTTTGAAGACGTGGAGGCCACAGACGCCAAATCCTCAGCAGCCTCTGCAGCCTCTGTCCTGCCAGCCTCACTGGCTGAACCGAGCCTATCCCCAAGTTCCCGCATGAATTCGGAACTATCCTGACCTGAGGGACTAACTATTTCCACGGAAGAAGACATTGGAAGAAAGGAAGGAAGGAAAGACTTACCTAACAAGCTCAGATTGGTTGGGCCACACTGGAAAGAGCGGAGAAGCGAAGCAGAAACCAAGGAAACGAACCACTGGAGGCGCACAAATGAATAAGGAGGAAGCCGAAACCCGCTTTTTAAAGAGGAGTTCAGGAAGGCCATGAGTCACCTAGGGAACATCAGTAGACCTACCGCCGACCTATGATCAAAATACGACCCTCCGATCCATCACGGACTGCGCGTGCCCATGTAATCCAACGGCCGAAATAAGATTTGCTAAAAATACGTGTGTCAGGTATTAATGACAAAGATCTTTTCGAGCTGACCTTCTTAAAACCAAAACACGCAACAATAAATGTGGGGCGAATCCCGAGACAGATGAAACTTTGATCACCTGCCCCACGCCGACCTGAATCATTCGTTTCGAAGACCCTAGAAATTTTGAGGGCCTGGGCTTAAACAAGATAGTCTGTTACTGGCGGCGTACAAGAAGCCCGTGGGTGAAAAATAAGATGGGCTTTAAGAGCCGAACTCGCAACCTCTCGCACCCGAAGCGAGAATCATACCACTAGACCAAGCACCTGAAATTTAAGACCGACCTCACAACGCCCACTTCAGTACGCCGAGCCTCAAGACTAATTTTTGGGGGATTGAATGATAATGGATAATTGGTCAACGAGGGTAATTCATTCTTTGACCTCGGCCAAGACAAAGAGAAGACCTGTCAGAAAGTGACGTGACCTTGGTTATCACGACTCAATGTTAACCTCGGACGAAGGTCCTAAGGTCAGCGCCTGACACGCTGACCCTAATACGTTATCTAGTGCTTGAGCTGGCTTCTGATACGCCGACCAGGCCTGCCTCGTCACCACCTCGGTACTCAACGCACCTTGGGGAAGCTTTAGGCGGGAAACTTGACCTCGGCTATTTCGCCAACCTATACCGCGAGCTGGCAGGGAAGAACCAATCCCATCAGGCGGCATTCTGACGAGTCCGAATCAGCCTGTCCAGGTCATCCTTCCTTGCACCCATGTCATCTTAGGGCTTCCTCGGCCTATAAATAGGGCCCGGATCTCCGAACAAAGGGCATGCAACCAACTCTCAAAGAAACTCTGCCACAATCCACTTCGAAATCCATCCTCGACTTCGACACATATATACTTTTATTTTCAAGCAATTTTCTGTTCAATACTATAAGATGAAATGTAAACTAGGATAATAAAATGTCGATATAATATTTTGACGTTACATGATAAGTATATGATTAGTTATGGATATTTAGACTGTTGAATTGGAAAGGAATAATAGCCAAATAAGCCCTCGACCTTGAGCTCAAAATGGAATTAAGCCCTCAACGTTTTATTTCGTGGCAATCAGTCCATAAACTTTTATTTCAGTGGAAATAAACCCTCAACCTTCTAAAATTATGCAATTAAGTCCAAATCTGTTAAATGACACTAACTGCCGTTAGTGAAAGCTGACGTGGATAGCTTACTTGGCTGCCACGTGGCATGTCACGTGTGCAATACTAACGGCAGTTAGTGTCATTTAACAGATTTGGACTTAATTACATAATTTTAAAAGGTAAGGGTTTATTTCCACTGAAATAAAAGTTTATGGACTGATTTCCACGAAATAAAAGGTTGAGGGCTTAATTCCATTTTGGACTGAAGGTCGAGGGCTTATTTGACTATTTTGCCAATTGGAAAAGATTGTTGCATTGCATTGTGTTAAAATGAACTCGAATTGCAGGTGGTTAATTGGGGAAAGTCTTAAAATATAAGGGGGATTTTTTTAATCTATTTCTAAGAAATAGGAAGATATAGGCTATAAATGATCTTTCCCCATCTTAAAAAGTAACTTAAATCATTTTTGAATTAAAGAATGAATGGAAATGATTTAACGATTACACTGGTACCAAATACAAACCAAAACAAAAAGGAAAAATTTAGTTCATAAATTTGTAAAGAAGAAAAAAGTGAGTATCAAGTGTAAGTCACGGCCTTCGAGTCGTGACAACATGGATAATCCCTTTGACAAATTTCCAGATATGCAGACTCAGAGTTGAACTTACCATCTGAACAAAATCTCCATATCCACTTATCATCCATAAGCCTTACTTTAGAAGTAGGAATGCCCATAACTTGACACGCTATATCTAGAGGAAGATAATCAAATAACAAATCAATATTCCAGTCTCCATTATCCTTCAGGAAATCCTTAACCGTAATTGTGACGTTCCCGTCACTACATCTTACCATCTAACTTTTTTTCCTTATTTCTTATTATCTTATGCGAGTTTATTCGATTTGATTCATCAATGTCATTCATTCTTTTTAAACTTAGTATTCAATAGTTCAATATAAATAATTCATTTCCAATAAAACAGACTAATGATACATATATATATGTCATCTGTTTCCACAGGATCTTACACATCATCCATAACTTAAATCCCCGACATCTTATATACATAAATGCTAGCTTATACTGTACTGTAGTTGAATTACAATTTACTTTACATAATGCATAAGTATACCTTCTAGGCTAACTGGGAAGCGTCTCTCGAAGGTAAACTTTAAAGATCCACTAGCAGGCTCTTCTCTATCGAGAGCAATGGATCACTTCAGATAGTCTGCATGAAAAATAGTCGTAAAAGGGTGAGTTTACGCTCAGTAAGAAAAATATGTAAAAGAGCATACTATGCCTCTATATGCATTTTTCCTGCGTGGCTCTATAATGTCATGTAAATCATTATAAAGCATGCATCATATACTTCTTCGAAACGTACATTTTATACTTCTTTAAAACATACATCTTATTCTTTTTCAAAACATCATACTTCATAAACTTACTTTGAAACATACATCATATTCTTTAAAACATACATCTTATACTTTAAATCAGATGGAGACTATGTACAATTATTCAAGTGATTGCATCATCATATAAATCATTTATACCCATTTATATGATTCCAATCATATAAATCATTTATACCCATTTATATGATTGTAATCCTGCATTAGAACAGTGGTGCACCATGTAATGGTCAGGGATTCTCTCCTGCCTTTAGTAATCCACAGTGAACACTAGTCAGGCGTCATCTGTGGTATTGAGGACCGGACTAGGCTTCCTTGCTCAACATAAATAATACTGAAGACTTGATCAGAGTCTCTTAGCTAAATACAAGGATGCATGATCATAATGTAGTCTATAATCTCAAAACATTTATCATATACTTCTTCAGAAAACACTTTTGTGTTTAAACCAAATAGGCTTTAAATTCTCTTTTCATACAGGGCAGTCGACTGGCCTCATAAGGCAGTCAGCTGCTTCTTCATAACTTCATTTATTGAAATTTATTTTCATTTAAAATTCCGATATTTTCTTTTCTGGAAACTCATGGGGGCAATCGACTGGTCCTTATAGCAGTCGACTGGTTTTCAAACAGAATGCTTCTTAAGAAATAGCAGTCGACTAGTCATTAGCAGTCGACTAGTCATTAGCAGTCGACTAGTCATTAGCAGTCGACTGTTTTTGAAACAGAATGCTTCTGGAAAATTAGCAGTCAACTGGTCTTATAGGCAGTCGGCTGGTTTTGAAACAAAATGCATTTTAACAATTAGCAGTCGACTGTCCCATATAGCACTCCACTGGTTTGAAATAGAATGTTTTCTGGGTAGATAGCAGTCGACTGGCTTACATAGCAATCGACTGGTTTGTTCGGTTTTCGAAAAACTACGCTTTGGTTGTCTCTAGGAAGTCGGCTGCTACTTAAGGACGTCGGCTGCTCCTAGCCTAATTGGCACTAGGAGTAAAGTTCGAAAATGTAACTTTTCCTGCATAAAACAGCTGGTACATCTCCCCAAACCACATAAAAACATAATAAAACATGCGAACATGGCAGCCTTACATCCGTTACATAAATTCCTTACCTCGATTACTTCGAGAGCACGAAATCACTTGGTGACCAATGGCCTTCTTCACTCCTTCAAAGCTGTTACAACATATCAAATCGAACCTTTAAACAATTACCATACATATATTATACCAACTTAGTACAACTCTAAATCATAAACAAAATTGAAAGAATCATCTTCTTCTCTTACCTTTACTAGTGACCAAAATCTCAAACTTTGAGATCTCCTCCAATACTTGGATTCAATCTACCAAACTTCGGATATCTCCTAGTCTAGCGACAAGGATCGATTTTCGTTTAACAAACTAAACGAATCGATGGAGGAATGAGGTGGTTTGTCAAGATTGAAATGGAAACTTGGAAGCTTGGAAAGGGAACGAGAAGGGTTGGGAAAAAGCTGCCGTAGGGGTTGATGGCTGATGGGGATGATGACTATGCTTACTTGCATTTAATGCACCTCTATCCCTTTAATCATCTCAGCCAATCTTTTAACCCTCTTTGACCCATTTAATTCCTCTTCTCCTTTCTTCATATGACACATGTATTAAATTACCAATTAAATTTCTGATTTTAATTCTTTTCTCATACTCCAATTAATTTCTTGATATCAACATAAATTATTTGACTAATTGACTTTCACTTTTCTTTATTCTTCTCATGTTCCATACACATTCATACACCATTTATACATCAAACTTCATATTTATTTAATTTCTTTCAGCTGAAACACTTTACAAACATAATAAAATTACATGAAATTGGGGATTTCACAACAGTATCCCGATTACTCAAAGGAATATTGACTCTAGATGTATCAATTAAAGTTTTGTCCAGCCAACAATCCCTCTAAAATAAAGTAGAAGCACCATTACCTATTCTCCGTTTGAGGCCTTTAAACAACATCTCAAAACCCTACAAGAATGCCTTCCAAGTATAAGAAGAATTATTCATCTAAAAGTTCTTGGATTCAAAGAACCTCATCGCATCACCTTCCACTCCATATTTAGCTTTAAAATCCTAACCCAAAGACTTTCAGGCTCCTTCAAAAATCTCTAGGCTGTCTTTTGAATGGTTGCAAGATTATGGTTTTCCATTTTCCTCAAACCCAAACCACCCATTTTCCTTGAGACACAAACATTATCCCAACTCACCAAAGCCAGACTACGTTTGTCTTCCTTATTACCCCATAAGAGTCCTCTATTCCTTTTTGTCTCATGCATTAAGAACAATCTTGGATAAAACGGTGCTTATCATGTAATACGAAGGTACTGCAGTAGTGACCAAACTAATCAATGTAACATGCCCAACCATGCCTAACAGCTTTAACTACCATCCCTTTAGCTTCTCACAAACTTTATCTACAACATCCTAATAAGTTCTCTTCGTGACTCAACCATTAATAAAAGGTACCCTAAGATACTTGCTTGGATCCCTTGACACTCCAATTTGAAGGATCTTACTCACAACCTTAACATTTCTAGATTGAGCTTTTGGTGAAACAAATATCTTCAATTTATCTAAGCTTTCCCTAACTCCAAAAGCTTCACAAAATTTATCAATTACAAATTTAATTACTTTCGCTTGAGGCACAAAAGCTCTAACGAATAGAAATATATCGTCTACAAAAAACAAATGAGATATACCAAGGCCATTTCTTCTAACCATAATCGGTTTCCAAAAACCAGAATTGACCTCCTATCAAATAAGACTCCCTAATCTCTCCACGCACAATACAAAAAGATAAGGTGAAATCGAGTCCCCCCCATCTAAGACCACACTGAGTAGAGAAAATTTCTATCATTTTACCATTCCATAGAACTGACATTTTAGCTTTAGAGACATAATTCATGATATGATTAATCCAATTCATCGAAATCCAAAAAACAATTAGAGTATCCTTCAAAAAATCCCAATGGATTCGATCATACACTTTTCTAAATCAATCTTAATAGCCATTAACCCACCCTTCCTCTTCGATCTACGAATAGTATGATTAATTCCTAGGCTATCAAAACATTATCTGAAGCTTGTCTACTAGAAATAAAACTAATTTGAACCGGAGCAATTAGATCATCCAAATAAGGCCTAAAACTTTAGTGATTAATTTATATGCTACACAACATAAAGATATTGGCCAAAACTATGTAACCAATTTAGGGGAACTAACCTTAAGGATGAGAGAGAGTAAGCAAGGTAGTGTTCAATTGGCTAGGAAAGCATCTAGACTCCAAAGCTTGACAAACTAGGTCTATCAAATCATTTTTAAATAGCTCTTAGTAATTTTGAAAGAAGCCCATTTGGAAACCATCAATTCCCGAAGCTGCCCATGGTTTCATTTGGAAAAGAGCCTTATGAACCTTTGTTTCATCAATCAATGCGCCCAAAACCTTAACCTGGTAACATTTAGCCTTGGTTCACTAAGTCGAGGGAATTGACGAACCCTTATATCCTCCAAAGTGAACAAATCTTTATAAAAGCTCCTAACTAAACCTTTAAGCTCAGATCAACTATCCACTCCCCGGTAGCATTCTTCAACATGGAAATCCTATTACCTTCTACAAATAGTTGAGGGATGAAAAAACCTGGTATTCCTCTTCCCTTCTTGGAACCACTTGACTCTTAATTTTACTACCAAAGTAGATGCTCTTGCCAGAGGATAACAATGTACTCCCTTCTCAACTGGATTTCTAGGATGAATAATTGATGAGACCAATGTCTGGACAAAGCTTGTTGCACTCTAGATAAATGTGCCAACACTCTCTGCTTGCTAATAAACAAATTTCTAATCTCATTCTGGTTCCATGAACGTAACTTCTCAATCAATTTTGCAATCTTTGAACAGAGAGAACCCGTGGCATTCATCCACACAGATTCAATCAAACAATTTACTGAAGGATCAGTAAGCCACATCATATAGAATAAGAAAGGATGGTTTGAAGGATTGAACTTGATCACCTTTTCTCCTTGTAACAGAATTGGAAAGTGATCTAAATATGAGCTAGGGGTATGTGCTTTAGGAAACAAAAGCTTCCACTCCTCATTAACCAAGACTCTATCTAATCTCGCCATGATGCTAGCTTTCCTTGGCCACCTATTACACCATGTGAATGCCAGACCTCGGAAACCTAGAAATAACAAATTACACGATCTGTTAAAAAAACCTGTGCGCTAACACACCATTACCACCCGCTTTCTCCGAACCCTCATGAACATCATTGAAGTCATCGAGCAACAGCCAAAGAAGTTTAATGAAAGTAGAGAATTCCTCTAATTCTGCCCATAAAGTTTTCCTGACTTCCAAAGTAGGACTGGCATACACTGTCGAGAGTAACCAACTTGGGCTTCCTTGATAGCTAATAGTCATATGAATAACTTGGTTAGAGGCATGTAGAAGTTGAAGATTTAAATCAGTAGACTTCCAGAAAACCCAAATACCTCTAGCAAACCCCATAGGATCAACTATAAAACTACTACAAAACCCTAATCTTCGAATCACCTTATTCGTTGTCCTACGCCCAACTCGAGTCTCTACCAAGACTACAATACTCATTTTATGTCTTGTAATCAACTCTTTGGCATTAAATAAAGAGGTGCTATTACCTGCACCCCTAGTATTCCATAGAAGGGAATTCATGATTTTTATCAGTTGAGTTACCTAGAATTGCCAACTCTCTAGGTTGAGTTTCTATAACCAAATCCTCATAAACCAAATGACATTAAGACAACGCTCGATTATCCTGGTTTGGACAAGAAGTAAACTACGTTTCAAGAATTCGAGAGTCTGGAGATCTTTGTCACAATGATCAGAGTCGATGTTGTTTTGAATCATGAACTCTTTGTGACGAAACTAGATCCTGTGCTTTCCCTTGGCGTTGTTGAGACTCATTAGCAATATCTTTCATTGGAATTACACCACTGTCAACCATAGGTAGAGAAAGAGATGAGTCTTTTTGGATAACCTGATTATCAGCTAACTTAGAGCCTATTAGGCCCTTAATGGTCAAGGGCATGTGGCTTAAAGATCCGGCATGTACCACAGGCTGGACCTGATCAGTTCCTGGATTCTTTCAATAACAGTTCCTGATCACTACCACAGGAGAACCATCTTGCATGGGAGAGATATTTTGACTTTGCATGGGAACACTTTTTTGAGCATCCAACTATTTCGCAACCTGTTCCTCCATGACTCCCACGTTCTTCTCTTGTAACACTTAGAACCTTGAACCACTATTCCACAAGTGCTTAGGATTAACAGAATTACATGCATCCGTTTTCTCCTCCTCCTCAATTGAGCAATCATCTATGGACCGAAATCACCTAGATTAGTCTCAGTCGTGACATATTGCACCTCCCGATCAACTTTAGCTATCCCAAAATGAACGTCCTCCTTATTTCCACCCGCTGCATTTCTTCCATTATCCTTAAACGAACAATTAGACTTGTGACCCATTCATCCACAATCAAAATAGATCATGTTAAGACCCTCATACTCTACACGTTGCCAATGACCATTTAATTGAATCTTAGGAACCAAGGCCTTGTTTAAGTTCAGTTCCACACAAACACGAGAAAATTTCCCCTGGTTGTATATTGTGTTTTATGATCCACTTTGATCGTAGTACCAATCATATTACCCATTGCAATCTAGATTTTCTCATCATAATACTCAATTGGCAAACCAAGAAACCTAACCCAAACAGTCGTAGAATCAATGGAAGCATCACAAGGTGGAACTTCGATTGCCATCTTCGAATGGTTAAGTAGTGACCAAAAATTAACCAAGGTCCTTCCTCTATAGCAAACTTCAAATTAGCAAGAGATGCAGACTTAACCAGATAGAAGCCCTCTCCAAGATCAATAAGCTCATACTCCCTTTTAGGATTCCACAACTTCTTCAACTTGTCATCTAGAGCTTTGAAGCCAATCGCATGCCCTAGTAATTTATTAATTAAGCAATATTTCCAAGGCTTGGGAATATAATCCTTATACAGGTCAAAAATAGATAACTAGGCCATGACTCCATCTTCGAAATTGAGATGAAATTATTATCAAAGGACACATCTTCCAAATCAATATTCCCTTGCCATCCTTGATCATCTTGATTTCCCATTAGCATATCCTTGAATGAAGGCCTCTATTCACCCCTGGTATCCATAGAGGTTTCTACCATAGTTGCTTTAATCTTTTTAGTAGAACGGGCCAGTAGATCTTCCTCCTCGTTCGACTTGACATGTTGAGAGTCGGGAGCATCCATCGCAGACTCCATTGAAAAAAAAAAAGTAAAGTTAATAAAAAAGGAAATGGCGTGGAGAGCGCACCTTATTTTTTTCATAATTTACTACTTATAACACAAATAAAAGTGGGTGCACGAAAAAAAAAGTGAGTGTATTTAGAACAATTCTTTTAAAAAAATAAATGCTCCACTTTCAGTTGCTTAATTTAGTTCTCAAGAGTAAATTTTCAGGAATTTTGTTGTAGTCCCAAAAATAAATTTTTGGAATATACTCTTTATTTTCAAAATTTATTTCAAAGAATGTCAAGAAACAATTAAAAAAAAGATAAAATCATATTTTCATATAAAAGTATTTTGGTATTAGAAAAAATATTTATATATGATGCATTGACAGTGTATAGTTTTTATAAACTGTCAATACACTAGAGAGTGACACATCATCATTAAACCCTTAAGAGCAAATTGAAAAAAAAATATTTTTTTATTTATTTTTAAGGGCTTGACATCTTTTTAGTTTGCATGTTGATGATGTGTCAATTTCTTGTACATTGATAATGTATAAAAATTATACACTGTCAATGCATAATATATAAACCCTTAGAAAAATTATTAAAATAAAGATTTATATATGATGCACTAATAGTGTATAGTCTCTACACACTGTCAATGCATAAAAAGTTGACATCTTACTAATAAGTAGGGCTGATAACGGGTCGGATCGGATCGGTTTTTTTCAAAAACCCGATCCGATCCGAATTAAGCGATTTTTTTTTGTTTTGTGATCCGATCCGATCCGAATTAAAAAACTATCCGATCCGATCCGATCCGAATTTATACGGATTGGATCGCATCGGTCATTCGGTTTTTTTTAAATGTAATTTTAATTTTATTTCAATTTTTTAAGGCATTTTAAGCACTTTTGGACTTTATTTTAAATTTTCCTTAGGATTTTTAATTAAATATAAAACTTGAGCTTTTAATTTAAATAGTAAAAATTACAAAATACGAAATAACAAAGTATTCGGATATTATTCGTATCCGAATCCGATCCGAACCGATCCGAACCGATTTTATTCGGTTCAATGATGTCATGATCCGAATCCGAACCGAATTTGTCTATTATCCGAACCGATCCGATCCGAAATCCCCGGTTCGAGTCGGTTTTTCGGTTTTATCGATTTTTTTCTCAGCCCTACTAATAAGTCCTTATAAGTAAATTAAAAAAAATTATTTGTGTTTATTTTTAAGGGCTTGGTATTTTTTTAGTTTGCATATTGATGAGGTGTCAACCTCTGGTATATTGATAATATATAAAAACTATGTTTTATTAGTACATCATATATAAACCCTTAAAATAATTTTTGTACTATAATTTGTTGGTTGTAAATGAAAACTCTTTAGAATTTATCAAAATCAAAAGACAGGATAGAAAGAATTAAAAATTAAGGGTAGTCTGCGTAATTTTTCTTTTCACTTCAAGAGAATTTTTAAATATACACACATTTTTTATCTTTTTACCCTATTTCTCTTCATTGATCACTGTTCTCTCTTCAAAAGGGCGTCAAAATTTAAAATGCCAAGAGCAAGCGGACGGCTTCATTTTTTTCACCGGTGGAAGAATGGAAAGGAAAGATAATCAATCTCCTCAACGTACACACTTCCTCGCTTTGACTTGATTTTTTTCATTTAAAATATTCTTTACCACTGTTAACCAAGTTTCTTTTATGTCTATTTACCACAGGTGAAATTGCTGAAATTTTGGTTGAATTCTTGGAGGTAGCAATCAGTTCACTTGTTTTCCTCAAAGGAATTTATCCTGCCGGTATATTGCATATCTTTCTTTTATTTATTGTAAATCTTTTCATTCTTGTTCTTGGGTTCCTATAAGAATTTTATTCCATCACCAAATTCCACTAATAAATTTGTGTTAGTTTTTTTTTAAGGTTTTTTTAATAATTCTTTTTGGAAATGTTTTTCTTTGAATATATGAGTGAATGGGTAGTTATTAATTAGCAAAAGCGTGAAAGGTGGAGCGATTGGGATTATTAGTAGTTATCAAATATTTTGATCTGTAAATTGTTCTCAATTTTAAATTAATATTATGTACTTTACCCATTACTTATACTCTAGGTTTTGTAATTTAGACTTGAAGGAATTTTATAGAATTATAAAGGTTAAATTTGAAATTGATAGTGTCAAGCTTAAATGGCTGAGGTGTTACCGTGTGAAAATATACATATTCTGTGTTTGGGTTTATTTACGTATGGATGAATTTTATGTAAATGTTATGTGTGTAACTTGTGTTTGGTGTGCATTGTTGAAGGTGCTTTTGAGAGGAGGAGGTATATGAATGTGGTAGTACAGAGGGCATGTCATCCAGAGCTAAGAGAATATATCCATTCTGCTGTTTCTAGACTTCTTCCTTTCATCCAAAAGGTTGGTGAAATTCATTTATGTTTGAGTAGTGCTTTTTTTTAATGTCTTGGGATGTTTGCAGAGTTTATTGGTGATACGATCTATTTAGAGTTTCCTAGGATGAGATGTGCCCATGTGCAAATGAGTGTGTTTTATGCAGCATATTATGCTCTAGCATTAAAATGATGCGGAGTCCCTCATATTGATTATAAGAAAGCAAAATGGAGTAAGACGAATTTTTTTGCGGCTATTGGGATGATTGATTCACTAAAAAATCAAAACACTTTGCGACATTATTAAAGTGACTTGAAGATTTTTTGTCTAATTTTCTTTTGTGAGGAAAAAGGAACCCGTATTACTGTTCTATTTACCAAAAAGGAACCCCAATTATTAATGATGCGAGAGCAGAGATGTCTCTAACACTTTAATTTAGTATTTCAGTGTCACGACTCAGCTAGTCCAAGTGAACTATTTATTAACTCAATGGCTTTTCTAGAAGTAGTTGTGAGTCTAAGACATAATAAATGGCTTAACACGGTGAATTATCTGTGTAGATAAGCGAAGATAGATACATATAGATCATTCTCTATAACACAAAAGTTGGCATCATCTATATGAACAAAATCACAATTAGTTCAACGTAATTCTACAGATGCATGAACATATAATTTTGCTGTAGAAAGTCTGCATATATGTTTTGAAGCCCATTTTATCACGTCATTTTTGAACTAAGGACTAGATAGGATATGTTCCGGACGTTGTGATGGAACTTATTGAGATGGAGAGAATTTGTTGTGGAGATCTGAAAAATCTTACTTTTCCTAGTTTCTGTCTTTCCATTATTGAAGGTAGTTTATTTGCTAGCATCATTGTTCATATTTAATTTCCTGAAAACTTTTGAGCACTTTTAATGATACATTCTGATGAATGATAACTTTAGAGATACATTCTGAGCACTTTTAGCAATGCATTCTGATGAATGATAACTTTAGAGATACATTCTGAGCGCTTTTACATACATATGTGACAACCTATAAAGTGAAATGTGTGTTTCTGTAAACTAGGGTCTGGTGGGGAGAGTTGCTGTTATTTTTTTCAACACAGAAAATGTTCCTGTGGAGAGGTTTGTTTTCAAACTAACAGTTAATCAGTCTTTCGGCTCAAAAGTGGAAGAAAGTGATCTAGAATTCTCTCTTAGATCAATGTTGATCAGACTTTCAGTCTCCCAATCTCTTACACAGGTTCTTCCCCATGGTAAGTTTAACTAGGCATAATTTATCAAATTAATATGCCATTTGGTCTATGTGAGAATTAACGATCTAGTTACTAAATTCACCTTATCTGTTAGGGGTTTCCTATGTTGCTGCGTTGCTGCATCATTTAACAATGTTGTCACTTTTCTTATCTTGTACTCTAGAGGTTAAGGTGAATTCTTATTCTTTTCTCGTCTAACAGATTGCAGGTGGGAGATCACGGCTTACTTCCATTCTCTTCCTCAGGTTGGTAGTAGCAAGGACACTGAGTTGTGGATCCCAACTGATACCAAACAATGGCAACAATCTCCACTAATAACCCCTATCAAGTCGATGAACAGTGAACCTCTTGGTGTGCAGCTATATTTGGAACATCCAAGCCTTTCTGAACCAAAGTCCTAAGCAGGATATTCATCCTACATTCTAAGTAATCTGGTACGAGTCCGAAACATGGAAAATATGCTTCTCTATTGGTTCTTAAAATTTGGAGACATGGAATTTTAACATAATCAAGCTTGTCAAATATGGAGTAGGGCAAAATGCTAGTGAGAAAATATTGATAGTTGAAACAGAATTTGAAGAAGGGAGCAGACCTCAAACTTTTGGAATGTGGGAGCAAAAATATGGCCTATTGATTACTTTGTTGTTGCTAATTTTATGACTTGATAAACCTGTTTGATTTAGAAACTAGGGTTTTTATTTTGAAGAACAGAAATGGGGTGGACAAATTATTGTCTTATGTCTTAACTGGAACAGATTGACATGGTTTTGTGTAATTCTTAAGCCATGGAGGTGAATTTCATACCAACCCAAAGTTCTTAGTTACCATGGCCATACTCTGTTCCTGAACTCATAATCCAATCCTCAAAATGCATAGAAATATTCATTGCACTATATATTATTATACAATAGAACAGCAATGTTTTAAAACTTAAAAACACTTAGGTGCAAATATTTTATTAATTGTGGCTCTCATGTTTGTCTTTATTTTTGGTACTCTTTTGCATAAAAAAAATGACAAAGTACTGATGCATGAGCATGCTTATAAATGACTTTTGACATCATGATTGAAAATGTTCAAGAAATTATGATAAAGTTTTATGCGAATACTTGGTAGGAGTCTCTATGTTTGAATTTGACCTAGGTCTGGCAAGTGGTTGGGAGTACTTAGAAAATATCTTTAAGATGAAAATCGAAAAAAAGCTAGAGTGCTAGACAAGGCTTTGGCTACATGTGATTTATAAATCATGAAAAAATATGGGAAATGTTTTATTTAGGTGTTTCAATGGTGGGTTGTTACTCTAGGTCCTAGTGCAAGTAATCATAGAGTTTTTGGCTTAATGAAAAATAAAGAATTTGTTTGGATTGTGCAAAATGTTCTGAAAGGATTTGTGATAGAACCACATGTTAGAAATTTGAAATATGAAAGATCTATTGTTTTGCTGAAATTTATAATGCAATATTGACCTTGAATTTCCAAATTTTGCAGATGAAACATACAAGCAGATGTATTTGATTATAAACTTTATTAAAGATGTTAAAATTATTTTTATTAATTGTTTTATTTTTTTTATTTTTACTTGTTATATTTTGTGTAAAGAAAATAAACAGACAAATAATATATTAATATTTTCGTATCAAATTATTTGTTAATTATTGATATGCAACAAAAAAGTTAACAGTTTTAAATTAGAGAACGTAATCTAATTAATAGATGAAAAGACTAAGATTTTTCCTTAGCTATAGTTTAATATCATAGACTATACCACCATGATAATTCGTAATCTAATATCATAGATCATATTACGATCATAAACATTAGTCTAATATCATATATTAGACTACATAAGAAAAAACCAATAGTATATGTTATCTAAGAAAATATTATGCTAGAATAGGTTATGGTTAGAAAAATGTAGTTTTTTTTTTTAGATTATGCTTTTTAAAAGTAGTTTATGAGGTTTTTTATTTTTTAATAATGCATTTTGAGTGTGTAACGGTTGTAACACTATACGTAGATGTTCCATTTTGTCCAAAGTTACATTAAGTTGAATGATGTAAAATCATGAGTTGAGTGTGAATTTTGGGATTCGTACGTGTTTATTAGTTTAATTTGTATTATTTGAGGTTAGTTTGTATTAGTATAATTAATTAAGAATAATTTTGAATTAATTAGGTTTATTTCATTTATTAAGTTTAATTAGATTATTAGGATTAATTTGTTTAGTATAATTAATAGATTGATTAGGTTATTTTGATTTATTTGGCAAATTAGGATTAATTGTATTAAATTAATAGGATTGAACTTGCTTAGGGTAGGGCAATTTTTCGAATAAATACATTAATTGATAATTTAATGAAAATTAGGATAAATAGATAATTAGAATTAATAGTAGTATTAAATTAACTTTAGGGGTGAGTTAATTTTAAAATTAATTTAGAATAGGATTAGAATTAATTAGAATTGATTTTAAGGGCAATTCTATAGTAAGTTTATGAATTTTGACCTTATTGTAAGGTCATTGAATAATAGCCTTTAGATTAATAATATCTAATATAGACCATTGATTATATTTTAAAGTTAAGAAAAAACTTTAACCTGGTAACCTGTTAAACTAGTTTTTCAAATTATTATTTATGTTAAATATTAATAAAAATATTGTAGTGTATTACTAATTTAATTTTCTTATATATATTTTTAATTTGTACATGAGCAGTCGAATGTCCGAAAAAGGCATTCAACTGCCTTAAGTATAATTTCAAACAAAAGAATTGAAGACAAAAAGGCAGTCGACTGCTATATATATAGGCAGTGGACTGCCCAATATATTTAAATTTTCTGTTTTATAGAACAATAAAAGAAATCAAAATGCCTCTACATAATATTCGTATGCTTTGAAACTTGTTGTTAGTAAAGGGGAATCTACGCATGGTTTCTATAGATATCTCCATGTATGTTAGGCTTCAGATTCTATCACTTGTGTATTTGCTGCTACTATTCCCGAGCATCCAATTCATCATTGGGTTGCTTGAGTGCCATGGTTTTTTAGTAATACTTTATATATAATGATGATGAGGGTATGCTCACTTGAGTCTCATGATTTTTTTAATAAATATTTTATATATAATTATAGTGAAAGTCTGTTAGTTTTAGTACGCCTTGAATTTCATTGTTTGTCATATTTTTTAATAACATTTTATATTTAACGATAATGGAAGTACATTAGCTGAAATATTGCTTGATTGTCTAATGTTTTATTGTAAGCAATTGGCAAAAAAGATGAAATGAGTAGTCGAATTAAATTACAATGGCAGTTGACTGCTTATTACGGGCAATCGAATGCTAATGTAATTTGGAGTTGCTGGATTAAAAAATTGAATGGGCAATTGAATGCTATTTCGAGCATTCAACTGCCCATGAATAAAAAATTAAATTTAAGTAATATAAATAGAAATTAAGCATAAAATATGTTAACTAATTGTAAAATAAATAAGAATAAGCGTAAAAAAATTAGAATAAGTACAAAAAATATGAAAATTCATCGTAAATTTTATAATATTTTTAATAAAATTTATGATATTTATCGTAAAATTTATTACACTAATCGTAAATTTTATTATATTTATCATAAAATTTATGAGATTCATCGTAAAGTTTATAAGATTCATCGTAAAATTTATTACACTAATCGTAAATTTTGTTATATTTATAGTAAAATTTATGAGATTCATCGTAAAATTTATAACATTCATCGTATAATTTATTAGACTAATTGTAAAATTTATTAGATTCATCGTAAAATCTAAATTTTATTACATTTATCATAAAAATTATATCATAAGATTTATGAGATTCATCCTAAAATTTATGAGATTCATCGTAAAATTTATGACATTAATCATAAAATTGATAAGACACATCATAAAATTGATAAGACACATCGTAAAATTTATGAGATCATTGTTAAATCTATGACATTTATCGTAAAGTCTTTAGACTAATTGTAAAATTTATTAGATTCATCGTAAAATTTATTAAATTCATCGTAAAATTGATGAATGTAAGCATAAAAATATTAGAAAAAGTATAAGAATATGATAACTAATAGTAAAATTTATGAGATTAATCTAAAAATGATGAGAGTGAATATAAAAACACTGGAAGAAGTATAAAAATATTGTAACTAATCGTAAAATTTATGATATTCATTGTAAAACTGATGAGAGTAAGTATAAAAATACTAGAAAAAGCATAAATCTATGATAATTAATCATAAAGTAAATGTGACTAATTGTAAAATTGATGAGAATAAATGTAAAAACACTAAAAAAAATAAAATATATAATAATCAACCATAAAATTAATGTGATTAATTGTAATTTTGATAAGAATAATTTAAAAATACTATAAAAATAAATCTATGATAACTAGCCATAAAATTTATGATAATAGCTGTAAAACAAATCCAAAATTATTAGGACAATCAAATGCTCATGTATGACATTCGATTGCCCCGATTATTTTTCTAGCCAGAATGCTTTTGGCATCAAGACAGTCAACATCCCCTTATAAAAAGCAATTGACTGCCTTGATGCCAAAAGCATTCTAGCTAGAAAGATAATTGAGATTGTCGAATGCCATACATGGGTATTCTGATTGTCTTAATAATTTTGGGCTATTAACGCCATTTTTTGAGCAAAAAATCTCTAAAACACTATATCTCTAAGACATTTTATCTTCTCAATTTTTTGTCTCTAAATTAGAATAGACTACCCCTATTATAATAAATAAATTAAGGTAAAAACTATTAAATTTAATATATAAGATAATTTAGTTTCATGCTTTGAAGGGATAAAATTGTAATTTTGATTATTTTATAAATATGTTAAAATATAATTTAAATATCTTATTACCTTTTAAAATGATAAAAATGTAATTTATATTAAACTTCATTAAATTTAAATTTACCTGTTGATCTGTTAAACCATTATTAATATATTTTATTAATTTTTATTATTTACTCAATTTCCCATGAGATATTGAATATCTCATGAGATCTCATAACCTTACAATAAGATCAATATTTTACAACCTTATTGTAGAATTTCCCCTGATTTTAAGATAAATAAGTTAATTAACATGATTGAAGTTTTTAATTACAAAATGAAATTAATTTTAGGATTAAGATTAAGATTAACTTAGGATTATTATTTTTTAATTTTTATAATTAATGGTAAACAAAAGAAAAAGTAGAAAAAACAATAATAAAAGGAAAATAGAAGAAATAGAAGAAAAAAATTTGAGTTTCAAAATGGCTAGAATTTAATCAATGCCTTCGGAACAAATTATCATCATCCACCTAAAAAAAAGGGCCATTATCGACGAAATTTTCGTTTGGTAAAACGTAAATTTTCGTCATTAATACATTTTCTTTTGTCAGTACAATTATCAAAATTTGTTTTGTTAGGGGTTGTTTGTTTTTGTTTTTGTTTCCTGTTTTCTGTTTTTGTTTTCAGTTTTTTTGGAAACAAAAACAGAAAACACGTTTGGCAACATGTTTTCGTTTTCAAAAAACGAAAACGAAAACAAGAATTTCCAAAATTGTTGGAAACAAGAATTTCTTGTTTTCATTGTTTTCAGAAACATGTTTTCATTTCTGTTACTGTTCATAAGTAAGTGAATAGAGTTTATATATTAATATAATATTAATATTTTATAATAAAAATATAAATAAAATTAATTAATTTTTTAAATAAAATAATATTAAAATTTAATATAAAATATTATTTAATATTTTAAAATTAATATATTTATTTTAATATAGAAAAGTTGAAAACATAAAAAGCAATTAAATAAATATTACATTGAACTATAATATTATAATATTATTTAATTTAAATTTTTATAATAATTTATTGAATATATTAAATATTTTCAATAATATCATTTATTATAATTTTGATATGTTAATAATTAATATTATTATCTAATATAATTAATTTTTATTTTACTAAACAATATTATTATTTAATAGTATATTCTATCTTAAATTTAAAATATATCACTACTACTATTAAATAAGTTAATATTATTAAATAAGTAAATACTTAACATTAAATAATATTATTTATATTAAATATAATATATTTTAATAACTATATAATTTATTATAAAATTAATTAGTTAAATATTTTATTTAATAATGTAATATTATTATTATTACAATTAAATAAAAATTATTATTAAATATAATTTATGATTATTACAATTAAATTCAATAATATTATTTTATTTAATATTTTGTATAATTATAACATTATTTAAATTATATTAAATTTTTATATGATTAAATAAAAATATTTAATATTAGTATTAAATAATATAAAATAATATTATTTGATATTATCAACATATTATTATTTAATAAATATATTATTTTTATTTAATTTTTAAAATTTTGTTTTGTGAATTGAATTATTATATCTGAATCAGTTTAAATATTTGTTTTGAAAACGTAATAGTATTAAACAAACATGTTTTCTGTTTTCAAGAATTGAAAACAAAACAAAATAAAACAAAAACAGAATTTTCAAAAACATAAAACATAAAACAGAAAATAGAAAACGATACCAAACAACCCCTTAGTTTTTAATGTCTGTCGATAGTAGAATATTTCGTTATTATTTTATCGGTAAATACCAACGAAAAATATTTCATACTTTGTCAATAAACAAAGAATTGTGTTGGTATTTTTTTCCAAACAAAAAATTGAAAAATAATCAGTCTATTATTGTAGTCTCGGTAATTTACGTCGATATTCCGTTGGTAATATTACGGAATTTATAAACATGTATAGAATAAACTCGGTCGATAATACATCGAAATTTTCATTGGTGATTAAAATTTTTATATTTATTTTATTAATAATATTTAATAATAATTTTATATAATTAATTTTATTTTAATATTTAATAATTTATTTATGTAATTTATTTTATTTTTATTATTAATAATATTTGTTAAATTTTAAAATTAATTTTTTTAATGGACACAAAATTAAAATAAATTAATAATTAGAAATTATTACAGTTTATTAAAGTAAATAAAAATATTCTTATATTATATAGTAAGATGACAATAAAATATGCGCAAACTGCAAAATAAAAAAATAAAGCTAAAGAATGATAGCTACAGATGATTATCTCATGGTGAACACTAGTCACCCCTGGCAATAGTAAATGATGGATGTCAAACCTGAACCTATTCTCTGAAACATCTCCTTGATCAACCACTGAATGTCATTCCTTAGCTTAGTTCTTAACTTGGTCACTATTTGATCCCTAAATTGGTAAAGCTGAGTATGAAGAATGGCAAAATGTGAAGGATCACAGACAGTGTCACGTTCTGATTAGTGAAAATCATAATCAACTTTTTCTTTTTTAACAAGTTTAGTTGGGCTCTCTGTAGTGTCCCAACTCAGTTTCGTTATCAATTGACAGTTTACATTTTATATTCATCTTCACCAGTCAATACTTTAAACCATCAATCATATCATTCAGTAAAGATATATACAAGAACAACCCCAAATTTCATTTCATGATATGAAAGGCATTACTTATATCTCTTATAATTTACATCTAACTTTTGTTAATTAAAACTACAAATTTACATTCAGTACACTATGGTTTGATTTACATCTCCTGTACATTAATATATACAAAGTAGTACTGTACATATGCAGTCTAAACATAAAAAGATAAAACAATTTACCTCAAGGTATCTGGAGAACCACCTGAGGAATACTATATCAAAACCCTCCTGTATTGAGTCAAACTACTGCAGATAATTTGGTAGGAAAATAAGGGGTAACCTTACGCCCAGTAAGAAATACATATAAAAGAGTTAATACTATGCATACATATATGCATATGTCTTAAACATGCTCTTACACTCGAAATCACTATCAGAATTTAACAATGATAAAGGACCCTAATTCGAAAGGATACTATAATCAGTTAGAAGACCAGGTTGAATACAGAAGGATGTTTTAAAGCACCTCACTTGTCTCAATCCCTAATTCTAACTATAATGAGTTTATTACAAATTGCTCGATAAGTAGTTCAGTAATAAAGTTTCTGATAAACAACTACATGAACAGTTAAATGGACAATTGATAAATAGTTCAGTAAACAATACGGTAATTAGTTCAATAAATCATTCAGTAAATAGTATGGTATAACAGTTCAATGAAACATATTCAGTAAACAGTATGGTATGCAATTCAATAAACACAGTTCGATAATCACTTTAGCAAATGGTACAGTAAATTAGTTTTCAATAAACAAAATGTAGTGGAGATAAGGCAACACCCAATAGAATCATGCGGTTTCAATATCCCAAAAGGGAGTACCAATAATCAGTAAGACATATGGCCATAGTCGAGGGGAGTCCTTAGTATGCACTGATCAGGTGATATCTAGGACAACTGATGACGTGATCTAGATCAATCACCAAACAGTAATAGTATAGTACACATAATTGTACTACCTATCCTAACCTTCTTAAACTAAAACATAGTTTAACAACCAGAATGACAGTTTCTCAATTTCATTCCAATCATAATATTCAATCTCCTACGAATCCACTTCAATCATTTTTAATGCAACACAACATCCCTATGCCTCTTACACATATTCCTTACCACTCAATTGCGCAATGCTGCTCGATATCACCAATCTACACTCCTCACTTTCGAGCTGCAAAACTCCACACAAACACAATTAATTCTCTACACTTCAGTTATAAAAAGTAGATAACTCTTTGAGATCTACTACATTGTCTACTGCAGCTAGAATTTCGGTCTACTTCATACCGTTGCTTACACTACAACTATCGTCAAAACACCTCCTTTTTCGGTTTTGACTTTACCATCAGTCTTGTGTTAATTTCTACAATATTCTAAGAGACATTTTACATTAAATTAGACATGTTTTCCCTAGCCCCTTCACTTGGCCAAATGCTCCATGCAAACTTACACACTTCATTTCAACAATTTAAGGCTATATACATGTTCTACACACTCTCTACATTGATTCTACACCACTTTTTCACTAAACAACACCATATTCATGCATGGCTCATGTTGGCCAAAACCCTAAGAGAGTGATTCTAATGGTTTTACTTCAATTTAAGCTTAATCATACACTTAAACATCATGAATACCTAACATGTAGCCATTAAAACACAAAAATTCAAGCTTTCTCTCACCTCTTCCTCTTGGCCAAAACTTGAAGGAGTCTAGACACTATGGAAATGGCCACTCCAATGGCTGATTTGGAGGTCTATTGTAGAACTAAAAGAGGTAAGCAAGTTTGCTTTGGACAGTTTTCGATTTTACAGTGTTTTTACTAGGGTTTTGATGAGTTTTCTCTTTCTAGCTTAAGGTTGTTAATGGTGGAAGAATGGAGAAGATGGTGGACAGAAATGAGAGAAGAAGACAATAAAAAAATCTTATAAAATAATATCCTAGGTGACAATTTACTAAAATGCCCTTATACCATTTTAGTAATACTAGCCATGTCCTTAACTATTTAATTTTTATTTAAATATTCAATTCAACTTCCAAAATATTTTATTTACTCATAAAATATATTTATTTAACATGTTCTAATCATTAAATAGGCCTTTGATAGGGTTTGACTAGTCAAAATGGTGAAATTACCGAAATAGCCCTAAATGTCCATTCGCGTAGTTTTTGGCACTTTCGTGTGAATCTGTCTACTGGTTGACATGGTATGAGAATTCTTCACACGAGGGATCATCTAGGACTATCAATTGGCCATAAATCAAATTAGATTAATCGTTATTTACAAAAGTTTTACCCGCCTATGGATTTAATTGTCAGTTTAGAAATTGTTGCACGCTTTCCAAGACATATACAAACATATGAGTTTTGAGATGCAAATTCTTACCATCTTAGTATTTGACTCCAAATATCGATATTGTCAGGTTTCATCTCCATCTGAATAATAAAAGTCCCAACGAGCCTACAATCCAAATCTCCTTTATACCTACGAAGCATAAGGCATTTGAATCGTTATGAGATATCTTATTTTCCTAACTTCATTAACAATAAATAAAGATGGTAGAAAGTGTGAATCTCATAGACAGACTTGAACTAAGAAGTGCCTTTTTGTTGCAGTACCAAATTAAATAGAGCGTAGTATCTTTAGGAGGTTGTCCAGGTCCAAACTCATAAACATGACCGTGCATAGTTGCAGGTGTCAAGGCCCAACTCGTTCATAGGTCGTCGGCTAGCATCCCCTAGGTGCCCTCACCTTAGGTTTACCCTGACACATGAGGTCGACGGTCGCTCGATCCCTCACTCAACGTATTGTCCTCTTTGGGCGCTCGCTGCCCTCACAATTTTGTCCCAAATGCTTCAAACTCAGGACCCTCAAGTTGAACAAATGGTATCATGAGTGTAAGGCTTAGGTGCTTGAGGGTCTTGAGTTTGAAACACGTGGGACTCACTCAAGGTGTTAAATGTCCTAGGAGGTACTCCAGGCACCTTAGGACAAAACTGTGAGGGCGGCGAGTGCCCAAAGTGGACAATACGTTAAGTGAGGGATTGGGCGACCGTCGACCTCATGTGTCAGTGTCAACTTGGGGCGAGGGCACCTAGGGGATGCCAGTCGATGGCCTATAAACGAGCTGGGTTAAACAAATGGTATCATAAGTGTAAGGCTTAGGTACCTAAGGGTCCTGAGTTCGAAACACGTGGGATGTGCTCAAGGTGTTAAATGTCCTGGGAGGTACTCCAGGCACCTTGGGACAAAACTGTGAGGGCTGCGAGCTCCTAAAGCAGACAATACGTTGAGTGAGGGATCGGGCGACTGTCGACCTCACGTGTCAGGGTAATCTTGGAGAGGGGCACCTAGGGGATGCCAGCTGACGGCCTATGGTTAGCCCTTGACAACAAGACCTCTAACTGCTTCAGTCGATGCCTGAGGATTGAAGTCAAGATGAGTGAAGGAGCCTTCACCATACTTTTGACATAATGCAAAAGTATATGCCTCTTATAAGAAAGTCAAAAACAATTATCATATAAGTAGACAATATATTACTATAACACATCTATACTTAACTTGATTATGCTTTTAATTAGATACTTACGTTGACAATTTTGGAATTGTTGTCTATTAAATCACCTTGCCCTTCGTTGCTTTTATAAGTGTGATTGAACATATCAAGATCGATCGCTGCAACTCATTTGCCTGCACACATGAATAATAACAATTAATATTGTGATTGAACATATCAAGACTGATCACTGTAACTCATTTGCCTACACACATGAAAAATAGCAATTAATATTTTAAATTAAACTTAATTATAAGTAATAATACTAAGTAATTAACAAGCACAAAAGAATAAGATCAAACCATTCTCTTTCGATGTATAGGGAATGAAACTAAACAACCTGTGTGCTTTATAATCAAACCTTATATCTCGATTCTATGATTTTCCTTCGCAAACTTCGATTTGTTTTGCCAAGCATCACTACCCCATACCTTGTCGATGAAAGTGTCCTAAATTTCGTGAAAGATCCATTCTAGCTCAATCCCTTTTTAGTGAATAATGTTATCCATCCCACACTCTTTCATAATAGTAACCCTTTTATCTCCCAAAAGGTCTCTAAATCTATTCTTGTAGATGCCCTCCTAGACATGTTGTACCTAAGTAATGTTAGACTCAACCCACTAAAATTTTTCCTATGATAAAAAAGGTAAATGTCAATAAATATATAGTAAACATCATAAAGTTTCAATTCAAAACATATAGATATATAAAAGGGAAAGTTATTTCCAAAAATTTACCCTGCATCAATTCTTTATGTGCAGAAGGTATTTCTTTCCGAGTAGGCTAAGAATCAGAGTAATGTGCCTGTATGATAGTCAAAATGGTCAAGGCTATTGAAGGTTGCTCAAAAAAACTATAAAAAGCAAATAAAATTATAACATTAAAATAATTTATAAACAACCATAAAAAATATAAACAAATCCCTTTCTGAGTGGAATAATGTGTAGCCTCTTATCTTGATCTATAGGTGTTGGTAATCCTACAAATCACCCCCGAGTGTGCTAACTCATGCCTCTTTGATCAATAAATGCTCCATTTACAGGAGTTTAAAAAGGCGGCGGGGTCTCGATAGTTGGTGTTAGTATAGGATCTATGGATACAGTAACAGGATTTGCTAATGTTAAAGGGCAGAAGATGTCTTACCCCTCATTGAGACGAGTTGAAGTTACCTCTAAATGAACCGTGACTGTTACGTGCCATGGTAGTAGCTATTAAAGCTAAGTATTAACTTCATTTAGTATTAATAAACAAACTTACAAATTGTCTAATCAATTATGGGAATCTTGCATCACATGCTTTCTCCAATAGAAAATGATAAGTTTAAGAATCTAATAAATAAATCCCTTTACTTTATCAAATCAAATTACAAAATTTAAAGTAGATTAATAAATAAATAAATAAAATAAAAACTCTTTTGTGAATTAGATATATATATATAAATATAGTGTCAAGTTACTTTGATTTCCCCACATTGTTAATGTAATGACAAGTGAACATTAGCTAGTCAACCATTTATATCTTTTTATACATCAAGGCTAAACGTTAGGTGTAGTTGTTCTGATTTGCTACGCATAGTTGTTTTGGTACTACCACTATAGGATGACATCCTATAAGACTAATGCCACAAATTTTGCACTCATGCAAAGAGCAATAATAAGGAAAACAAGTTGATAATTAAGAAAATTACACCAAGCACATGGCCAAATACAATGAGTATATTCTAAGGATGGAATAATCTAGTTACAATTTGACCAAGTCCTAAGGAATGCAACGTGAGGCATTAACTACGAAAGTTCAACTAAGTCCTAAGGCATGCAACGTAAGATGAAAAGATGCCATAGAATGAAGTTCAAATCAACCAAGACATTAGTAAGTGCAATATTAAAGAATGAAGCAATAAGGGCATACTCCAAAAGACTACAAGATACAAAGTATACACAAGATTCAGCCATGGCATACAAGTAAGATCAAAATTTAGCAATGAGATACAAATATGTTCTAAGTATGGCAATGAGATATAAACATACATAAGGTTTGGCAATGATATATGAACACGATAGAAATTCGACAACGATGTACAAGCTGTTGGATTATGCCCTTAGAACCATTCATTAGATGATTGACTTTGGCATTTTTTTATGTATCATGACATTTTATTTATTATAGCTCATTATTATATTTGTCTTATAACTGCGTAATGTAATCTTATATGATAATGTCCTTAGAATAGTAATAACACACTATTCTTAAAATATCCCTAGTCAAGTATTATTGTGAACAAGGATAACAATGTACGATAAGACTAGTATGTGGTTGACTGATGACCATTGTCATGGATATAGGATATCAAGTCATCACATAGGTACATGTTAGAGAACTATGTACTGGATCGACCCTCCATGAGAACGCTACATGGATTGTTATATGAGTGTCATAACCGATTCTCATAGTGATGATGGTGTATGTGATCCTTTGACTTGAGATCATCAGAGATCCCAACATAGAGAATTGCATACTTTAATGCTGCTAGATGTCATTCGTAACAGGATGGACTATAAAGGTAGTAATTGGGTATGTCTTGATCTATGTAGAGGGATGTTGAGTGATCAAGATATAATTTATCCCTCTTATATAACAAGAGTGATGTCTTGGGCCCTTTGATAGAGTGAGACTAAGAAATGCATGGCCGTGCTCGAATAAGTCAATATGAGATATTGATTTTATTTGTTTAATTAGTCTACTCAGGAATCAAGAAACGCTGATTAGACTATACAAGTGTGACACATTCCATGACTTGTGTCTAATCAAGACATCAAAGGATAAAGGGATTAGACTACACGGTAACATCTATCACGAGTAAGGTTATGTCGAGTCATTGACATTCTCGTTACATGGGTAGCAATGATGTGTTGCTAGATACCGCTCATTGCCTGTGACAATTTGGTCATTGCCATTGTTTTGAGAACCTATTGGGTCGCACACTTAGAACGGATCAATAAGGAGCTTAATTAATCCTATTCTGAATTGGATTAAGGATATATCTAATCCTATTCTTAATTGGATTAAGGATATAGTTAATCCTATTCTAAGTAGGATTAGAGTTCTTTTTGGCAGTAAATTTTAGGGTAAAATTTACTGCCTATAAAAGGATGTTTTTCTAAAACAGAGCCGCACAATTAAAAAACAGAAAAGGTATTCTTTTAATCGAAGCTAGCAAATCGATTATAAGAATCAAAAACGCTCTTTAAGGCTGCTGATCGTGAGACGTTCAAGAGTCGTGAGATCCGTTCGTGTGGATACCATAGAGGCAGGAACGAAAGGTTGTTGCTTGTGACTCGACCAACGACAGAAATCAGAGAAAACGTTAGGTAAAATCTTGAAACCCTAATCAGGCAACTCTCCGAATCGATCCTGGTGTAGACCGAATGATTTAAATTCTGCTGCATGTTTGTTTCGGTTTCCTTCACAAGCATGATTAGAAGTTCAGCTCTGATATACAAGGGTGAGCATTATTCAACAATGGCATTCAAATACACACACAATGCAATCACTAATATGAAAACATGATCAAGGATCAACAATAGCATCTAATAAAGTGCAATGGCATGACATGGGTACGTAAAGACTTAAAGAAGGGAAATAGTTGAGTTACCTCAAGACAATGCAATAAGTAACTAACTTTGATGGAGTGTCAAGTCTTAGGACAAAATGGAAGCAAAACAAATGAGCCAAACAAAGAAAAAAATCAAGAGTAAATAAGAGGGGTTACAAATATCTTCAATCTTGAAAAAGCAATCTTGAGCAAAATCCTTCTTGTATTCATCTATTTCTTCATCTTTGTACTCATCAATTTGTAAACACTTACCTATTGAAGTATTCTTTGCTTACACAAACACTCATCCAATCTTAAATCTTGTAAACAATGGGAGAGATACATTTGGGAGGATAAATTTGTGAGAGTTTGGTAGCCACTTGTTAAGTGGGATTAAGAGTTTCTTCCTAAGCCATACAAAGAAGTGTAAAAGGTCTTACCAACCTTGAAAAAGGTGTGTAAGGATTCACTCGATATAGTAGAATCGACATCTTTGAAGAGAAGCTCAATGAGAGAGGAGGTAGACTTGAGTTTAGCCGAACGTCTATAAATCTTGTGTTTGCATTCTCTTTTCCCTTATCTCTTTACTTCAAGCAATTGAAATTTTATATATATTGTGCTTGTTCTTGTGAATTGTTAGAAAATTGAATTAAGTTAGAGAATTTAGTGATAAACCAATTCTCCCCCTCTCGGTTTAAGTCAACAAATTTTAAATACAATCCAAATTTTGCTCTTTACAACAATTTTTTTTTATTTTATTAAATAATTTGTTTGTTAAATTACCACACAATCTTATGAAAACAAACTTCAATGGGAACTATAGAATAATTTATTGAAAATAGTTCGAACATCTCTCATTTGAAGAATACACAAAAAAAATTTGAATTTGTGTAGAGTGGCTATAGAAAAAAAAAAACTTTTAGTACAAATCTCACAAAAGTAAACTTCTGCAAGACTAACAGTTCTTGCAAAAGTAAAACTTTTACTTTTGCAAGAACTGTTAGTCTTGTACTAAAAGTTTTTTTTTTCAATAGCCACTCTACACAGAACCAAATTTTTTTATGTATTCTTCAAGTGAGAGATGTTCGAACTATTTTCCACATTAATTTAATCTCCAAAATCATTTTAAAAAATGATCGTTAATTAAATCTCCAAACACTGTTAAGTTGGTGTTTATGAGATTCACACTTCCTACTACTGTACAATAAATTAATAAAATAAGGTATCTCATTACCATTTATGTACCTTGGGTTTTGTAGGTATAATTGAAATTGGTGTTGTGGGCTCCACTGAGACTTTAGGTCATTTTTGAAAAATGTGAAATAAATTTAAAATGATAATTAATGACATAGCCCGAAAGAATTTTTGTGAATAATGGTCAAATCGAGTGGACTTTTGACCAACTAACTGATCTGTGTTAATTCACATGTGATAAAGATTTATGTCATATCATTAGATAGACCGAACCACGTGCAAAGAATAAAATCTACGCGATTAACCCGATAGGGGTATTTTAGTAATTTTACTCTTATGGTCAATCAAACCTTAGTAAAACCTTATCTAATGATTAGAATATGTCCAATACTCATATTTATGATAAAATAAAACATTTGAAAGTTAAACTGAATTGTTAATACCGAAATGGAAATACAAAGGGCAAAATTGTCCAAAACCATTAAGTATAAGGGCATTTTGGTAAATTGCCCATTAAAATATTATTTTTTTAGAATTTTCTGGTTATCTTCCACCTTAGGCTGGCCATACTGTTCTCTTTCACAACTCCACCATTTTTAAAAACTTCCAAGAGAGAGAACTCACCAAAATCCTTACTAAAACACACCAAAACCAAAAACGATCTTCACAAACTCTATCCATTTTTCAGTGCTATTCAGTTTGGTACCAAATCCAAGCCAAAGGAGGCCAAAATCTTGGTGTAATCAGACCTGGAAATTTCGGCCACCATCCTTAGGTGAGAGAAATTATGTTTTTTCATGGTTTTAAGGCTTTATATTATGTGATCTACATGTTTAGCTATGTGTTTAAGCTTTAAATTGAATTAAAACCATGAAAATTATGACCCTTGAGTTTCGGCCATCATGCTTCATGTAAGATTGTGAGGCCTTTTGATGTTTAATGGATGTAAAAATGATGCAGAGCATGATTTTAAGCTTGAATTGTTGAAATGAGATGTGTAGGCTAGTGTGTGTGATTTGGCCAAGCGAAGGGGAAGGTGAAATTGTGCTCATTTCAATGTGTTTTGAATTCCATGATACTGTATAAATTAAAACAAGACTATTGGTGCAGTCAGATTTGAAAATGGAGTCATTTTGATACTAATTGTAGTATAAGCACTGTTATGGAAAAGATTGGATTTATAGCTATAGTAGGCAATGTAATAGTTCATAGGAGGTTAAATAACCTTTATAGTTGAAGTATGGTGATTTGATTGTATTTACACAATATTTAGCCTAGAAGTGAGTTGAGGAACGTGGGTGCTATCAATCGTTTCGATAGAAATTAAGTGGTAAGGAATATATGTGGAAGTCTTAGGGATACTATGATTACATGATTTTGTTGAAAATGATTTTATGGAAATGTTTTAGAATGAATTTGGATTGGAATTTGTGAAACTACCATTGGGTTATAAATTGTGTTTTGTGCAGGAAGGCATGGGTAAACATAGTTGTTTTGCTGTTAAAATTTCACCAAACGTATTTGACCTCTAAATTTGAACGATTGGAATTTAAAATATTTTCGACTAAATTTTGGAGATAAAACCAATTTAAGTTTCAATTAATAATTAAGAGTATTAAACATATAAATTCAGTTTCTGAGACCGATTCTAATAGTTTTCTCTGATTTTGTGATTTATACATGTGCTGATATTATTTTTATATGAAAATAAAATATTTTGAACACTAAATTTTGATATGAGAATAATTTCTGAATTTTTATTTGTGAACTGCTATTATGTTGATTTTGGTGATTTTTATGAACTGATTGAAAATCTGATTTACTGTACTGATTTGAAATGAATTTATACCAATTTATAAACTATTTTGAGACTATTAAACCTATAGTAACCTTTGGGTTTATCATGCGTATATGAGTGAGTGATCGTATGCTGTTAGACTTGCTAAGTCTTCAGCTTCCATAGGAGTCACTTGGCAAGTGTACATTGTGGACCCTTTTTAACCATGGCCATATGTCGTTATTTATCCCTTTGAGATCTTTATTATGCATGATACTATTGGGTGTAGCTTAGTCTCCACTATTCTGTTACTGAGATGTTTTATATTTGTTTACCGAATTCTATCGTACTTATGGATCTGATCGATTGATTTGACTTATTAATAAATCTAATCGATATTTTGATTGTTTTCTGATTTAAATTTTGAACTATTTATCGAATGACTGTTTAATACATGTTGAAGTTGTTTTACAAAGAATTTGATTGGAATCTATACTTTTACAAATTGCATGTTTTACTAGTGACCATATAAATATATATATATATATATATATTCCCTATAATCGAATTTAGGGACCGGGACAAAGTGAGGTGCTTTAAAGCATTCTTCCATACTCAGCCTGGTTGCCTAATCGCTTATAGTATCCTTCTATTAAAGTGCTTACAACATTAATTAGAAATAAATATATTTTAAGCATGTGCATGTAGACCTGCATAGTATCAATATTTTTGTATATATTTCTTACTAAACGTAAACTCACCCCCCTCTTTTCTCTCCAGATTATTTGCAATAGATTTTTTGGGTACAAAGGTCACTTTTGCCATATTCCTCATGCGGTAGTTCGTATGCCGTAGAGCTATATAAAATTTTACTTCTTTTGTATGTTCAGACTTTGTAATTATAGTATTGCATTGTATATAGATTGCACAGAGGATGTAAATGTTATGTTATAATCTGTTTGTAAATATTCGTTCACATATATATAAAATAAAGTTATAACTTCTGAGTGCGGACGTGATAAACAGCCCAACCGTTTATTATATTTTGTGTTATTTGCTATATCTGGATTGTGACAGTGTTAGTTTAGAAGTGGAATTTTTTTACACACAATTCCACAAAAGCAAATTTTTGCAGGTGTAACAGTTCCCACAAAAGTTTGCTTTCAGGGGAACTATTAGTCTTACAGAAGCAGACTTCTACAAGTACTATCAACAAGTGGTTGGAAGAAGTGGAAGTAAATTTCTTCTCCAGGTACTTGGACAGGATTCGAGTTCTTGAGTCCCCACTATTCAAAGGGCTTTACCGTTTATCACTCTCGACCCGAACAGGATTAATCTCAGACCGTAAAATGAATGAAGATACCTATGCTTACACAAAAAAAAAGCTTCTACAATTACTATTAGTAAGATCAATGAAGTTATTAAATATTTTTATCATTAAATTCAAAAAAAGTTGTAAAGACTAAATTTTGGTTTACAATAAACCTTTCTAAAGTAATCTCTCTTTCTTTTTTGAAGGGTACATTCTAATTCAAAGTAATCGGGGAATTTTATAGTAAGGTAAACCTTATTACAAGATCGACCTATTTTATAGGTATTTAAAGATTATTTTCACAAATTTTTATGTGTTTATGATTATCTATAATAATACTAACTTATTTTATACCTATTGACACTAAGTTTATATTTTTTTTGTGTTTTCATTTATTTTCGTGGGTTTATGTTTATTATCATATGTTTATGTCTTTTTTACATTAAATTTACGTTTTTTCATATGTTTATATGTATTATCATGTAATTTTATCTTTTAACATTAATTTTACACTTATTCTCATCTGTTTATGATATTTTTAAAATAAAAATAATCTTTAAATACCTATAAAATAGGTCGACCTTACAATAAGATTGACTTTACTGTAAATTTTTCATAATCAGGATATTAAAGTAATTTCTTTTTAATTTAACAACATCTCTAAATTATAAAAAAAGTCGTTGTCCTAAGTCAAGCCAGTATAGAAAATTAATAAACCATTCTATCGTAATAATCAATAATTTTGTTTGAAAATATAATATAAAATTTTGGTCCAACTCTCATATAAATTAATAACTTAATAAAAATACAAAATATATTACATAGTATTCAAGAACTAAAAAACCATTACAAGATATTAATTTGCAAAATATTACTGTATTCGAGATTTTTATATAAAGAGCTAGATAAGTATTAAATATATGACATAAGATATTTTTACAAGTATCAATTAAAATGAGATTTTGAGAAAATTAAATGCTATAAAATTATTGAATGAGTTTAAAGAATGTGAAAATTATACACACATTTTTTCAAACAAAATACAAGGTAAATCCTTTAATTTAATATTCAAAAATAAGTTCCAAAAGTATTAACTCAGAACGTTATAATGTATTTAGGAAAAAAAGGAATTTCTCCGAATGCATTTTGGCTCTAATAAACCGGTTGAGCCAAGGGTTAGTTACTTTTATGCTCCGGTTTGACTTGTGATGCATAGAGTATTGTCAAACCCTTCTCTAACAAAAGATATTGTCAAAAATCCCTTCACGTTTCCAAATTCCAACTTGAACTACAATCAAGCATCGATCGCATCAATGTAAAATCACGTTGTCGTGTCTGGTTTTTCCCAAGCGGTTGATGCAAGAAATAGTGGTTTTGGAAATTGCACACCAACTGTTCGAGGTTTTGTCTTAGAAAAGCAGTGTCTTTTTATATTACTTGATAATGAAAAGAATATCTATAATAACGTTGTCATCTTCTACAATCTCATGTCAAAAAACAGTTTCTATGTTTGTTTCAGTAAGGCAAATATCAAGTGGAGGAAAGAGATCAAAGAAGAAAATATACCATAGGGACTATCCACTTGACAAAGTAATGGACTTGCAAAAGAAGCCATCTCTAATTCTTCAGCTAAAGTCCATTATCCAATCTCAAAAACAACAATCTCTTCTTCTTCGCGACCTTGAAAAGGAAGTTGGGTTTGTGGCAAAATGGAACTTCATGTCCATCATTGAGAAGTACCCTTCAATATTCCATGTTGGTGGTGGTAGTGGAAAAGAACCCCCTTTTGTTACACTCACTCGGAAGGCTGAAAAGATTGCAAGTGAAGAGGGTGAAGTGAGAAATTTGATGGAACCTATTTTAGTTAAGAATCTAAGGAAGTTGTTAATGTTGTCGATTGATTGTAGGCTGCCATTGGAAAAGGTTGAATTCATTGGAAATGAACTCGGTTTGCCTCAGGATTTTAAACAGTCATTAATTTTGAAATATCCCGAATATTTTTCGATCAAAGATATCAATGGTAGAACATATGTTAACTTGGAGAACTGGGATTCTTCACTTGCAGTTACTGCTCGCGAGGAGAGATTTGCACGTGAACCGGTGTTGCAGTCAGCTGGGAGTCCAAAGAAGGTTAGGATCATGAAAGATGGTAACTATCTCGGTCCATTTGCATTTAAAATGTGTTTTTCTGCTGGTTTTAGACCCAATAAGAGTTATCTTGAGGAGCTTGAGAAGTGGCAGAAAATGGAATTCCCTTCTCCATACTTGAATGCTAGGAGATTTGAACTTGCAGATCCAAAAGCTCGGAAAAGAGTAGTGGCTGTACTTCATGAACTCCTCAATTTGACTATGGAGAAGCGGATGACATCTGCACAATTGGATGCATTTCATTCAGAGTACCTGTTACCATCTAAATTAGTGCTATGTTTGATAAAGCATCATGGTATCTTTTACATTACAAATAAAGGGGCAAGGAGCACCATACTTCTTAAAGAAGCTTATGATGGTACAAAATTGGTAGATAAATGTCCTATGTTGATGTTTAATGATAAGTTTGTCGCACTTAGTGGTAGAAATGAGATTAGTTCATGTAACAATATGAATTCTTCACAGGTTATGTGAAATTTTGATCTGGCCACATCACTAATATTTTAAAAGGGTTATTGAAAAACTAGTTCATGTTAGACATTGTGCATTAAGTGATGCTCCCAAAATCCAAACAATCACACGTCTAATATGTTGCACTCTCCAGTCAACATTTCATCTTGCCAAAACGACTAATAGTGTCATTGCCTATGTAATGATTTCAAACATTTTACCATCCAGATATAATGGATTCTTTTTTTGTTTGTTTTTTGGGTTTAAACATATCCAAGTACTGGTATATTGTAATAATGAAATGCCTTCCTAGAGTTTCTTATATACTTAAGTTTTGATATATCGAAGTTTACGAGGCATAGTATCGCACTGATGATTATAATGATAGTTTGCTAAGTACCTTGACCAATAGACTACATTTTAACTAAAATGCATCATGCGGTGTTATGTGATGGTATTCATGCAGATCTGAAGGTATTTTGTACTGAGATAGTAAATCGAATCATGTAGAGCCTTTTATTCTTAAAATTAAAGTCCCGTGTTCCAAGAAGAGCAGTTATCTGTTCTTGGAACTGGTTGTTGCTCCCCCTCAGACCAAAGTTTGATTATTTGTTTTGCCAAAAGATTAATTGTTCAAGCTTTTTCTTAATATTAGTTTTACCCTATCATTGATGCTAGCACATTAGACTCTAGACTTGCTAGATGCAACTTTCATATAAGATAGGATTAAGGAACAGACAAAGAGTTTAGCCTGCTCTAAAACTGGGTGGGATGATAATGTCATCCACTCTATTTAGTGCATTTCATCGACTGTTTATTAAATACAGAGTTCATTTTGTGCTAAGTTGTAATTATTGTAAGCTTTTGTCCCATCTGATACTGGGTTATATGCATTATAATTTTAGATGCTTATATCTTTTAAGTTTAAGTTGTCCCAACGGATTGTAAAATCATTTATGCCATTGGCTGTTTACATCTCTAGGGGAAACATCTCTAGTCCAGTGTTTACATCTCTAGGTAGGGATTAGCAATTATTTACAGATTACAAGTTAATTTTTATCATTTAAGTGAAATTCAATTTGTTGACTCAATTCCATTGCACTTTTGTTATTCAGCTGTATTCAGTTTTCCACATTTGTTGCCAGTATTCTCCTCATAAGCTTAAAGTTAGACTATTATTTTTACATGAGCTTAGTTTTCTCTTATGTTTCTCTTTGGTACTTGTCATTCATGCCCTGTTGAGACTGAAGAAATTTGTCTAGTGTGTTTGACTCCCTCCTTAACTATCAAATAGAAGTTTATTTCTAAACCCACACCGAGTTATTGGGAGGTTGCTAAATCCTCCTACTTTTGTTAACATAGAACCTCACTTATCCACTGTTCCAACATGTTCCAATAAAGACAGCTTCCTGTTGTTTCCTTTCTATGTTCCAAGTTCTCTTCATTTGGTGAGAGTCCTTCACAATATTGTATTCATTGAACAAGACCAAATAAGAAAGGCTGGAGAAATTGAGCCGAAGAATGCCCTGCAAATAAGGTGAAGCGCTTATGGGACCTTATGATAAAGGACTGTATGCATGAGGCCTTGTAAAAAACAGTTAGTGGTTCCATTATTCGGTTGATAGTTCCATGTTTTGATTATATTTGTATGTAATTGTACAACCAAATCATGCTATTTGTTCATTCATCTGCTAGGGAATATTGGAGCTTGTTTAGATTTTTTTTGTTTTGTTTTTGATATGGAAGATACAGATCCATTGTTTATAGTTGTGGCATATTATAAGTCTTGGGTTCGAATCCAAGCATTCTCATCCTAGTTATTTAATATTTCCTTTGTACAAAGAAAAATAAAAGACCTACTGTCAGATTTAGTGTTGCCACTTATTTGACATAATCAGCCAAATTTGAAGTCTTTGTAAGTTGAATTCTTCATGTTTGTGCTTCAACAAGACTGGGCAATTTTTCTTACGTTTCTAATGATTCTCTTGTAGCTGCATACAATCAATGATACTTTAATAGGCGTAGCTATTAATAGCGCTACTGCACAGGGTATTACCACCCTTCTTGCCTGGACCTATGAGCATTATCCTGGAGGTCATCCAAATGCCAATGTATTGCACACCTTTCAAAAATATCATAAGAGAACAGTTGAAGACCAACTCTTGTAATTTTTTTCCTTTTCTGTATCTCAATTGTGATGTATTCTGGTTTTTCTTTGAGGTCATGTTCTCCTCTTGCAATTGATAAGGGGCTGTCTAGATTTTAGATTACATTATTCAAGTAAAAGCAAATTCTATAGGGAAGGCAACCTGGAACTAAGTATAATCTTACCATAAATTCCCCTGATGAGCTTTCAAGTAACAGTGGTTTATAGTGGCAGAGTGAATAATTTTCATGGATGTGCAGTTGTATATTATCATACAAAATCTAGGAATCCTCAGGCTATATTTGATTGAACTAGGGAGGTCTAGAAGCTACCTTCATTTCTCCGCATGAACCTTTTATCTAATGTATGTATACAATTACAAGCATTGTTTCCTCCTTTAGACTAGATTTATTTAAATCATTATACTGAATTTTCCTACTCAACCTAACAATATGCCCCACTTTCCTCTATTCTCTTTTAGAGCTAACTAAGTATCGATTGTTAACTGCCCAAAACCAAGACAAAGTATTGGTTTGACTTGTTGAGTTTCCGCAGAGATTTCTTTTTCATATGATTGTCAGTGAATAACTGGTTATAATAAGCTAGGTGGAAAGCATATGGGAGGAACTCATTGATATGTTTGATAAAAGTGCTTTGGTTACCACTTGATAATATACATTATGAAGCACATTAATGCTCCGGCCATGTAAACAGAAAGTAGGGCCTTGATGGCTGCAATCATGCTATTCTATAGCATTTCTGAAGAAACTTTGTGAAAGATGGAACTATTCAAGCACTCAATGATTCTGTAATCTTTCAACAACTGAAATCTGGGATATGTATGAATGTTCAATGCAATCATGCTATTCTATAGCATTTCTGAAGAAACTTTGTGAAAGATGGAACTATTCAAGCACTCAATGATTCTGTAATCTTTCAACAACTGAAATCTGGGATATGTATGAATGTTCAATGCAATTGCCATTCTGCTTGCACCTCCTGAAATAGATTCCAGTAATAAAGAAGATTTCACTTCTTTTAAATATTCTCTTTCCTTTCTTTTCGGTTAAAACACCAGTCCTCGTTTAATGAGAAGGAAAGGTTAAAAAATACATAAGTCTTTGGTGTTGCCTATAATGGGAGCATATTCTTTGAGGGAAAAATGTCATCTTCGAAACCAACAAATGGTTGAAAGAAGTAAAAGTGGACTTTTTCCTCAAATATTTGGACATGATTCGAATATTGGAATAGCTATTGTTGGAAGGGTTTTCCCATTTATCACTCTCGGCCCGAACAAGATTAATCTTAAACCGTAAAATGAATGAAGATATCTATAGTTATACAAAAAAAAAATAAAGTGTCATCTTCCACCCCTAGCAGGATTGTGTTTCCAGTATAATTAGGCATCGTGTGAAATGATTGTTGTTGTGGGAACTAGAAAAGAAAAAGAAGGCATGAACATGAAGGGGATTACTGGAGTATCTTATTCTGCAAAAGATCAGGAACTATCTCTTCTTTAAAGGCTTATCTGGATGTGCTACTTTCTGGAAGAGGAAATTTAGCTTGTTCTGATTAGCTAAGAATATTGCCATATGGTGAGAACATAGTGCTAATTTATAATTTCCATGATATTTTGTTTCTTTGACTTTAAAGTTCCATCTATGCCTTACTATCATGCTAATATTCTCTTTATATTGATATGAATAGTTAAAAGTTTTTTATTCAAACAACATAAATAAATGGTAATTGATTAGATACAAGTGGTCTAATTATGTTCCACTTTGTACTTTGTTCAAGCTTTGCCTAATTCTATCTTTGGCAGAAATGAACTGACCTTACACTTTCAGAGGATTTTAACAAAAGAAAAAGAGATACGTTTGCATCTCGACTGAGGCAAGTTTAGCACCTTTTTGTTGTTTTTCCAACCCTTTTGCATCATTAAGAAAACCATTTTTTATCAAAAAAAAAAAGCTTAATCACTAAATATACCATTAATATTTTGCATAAACGTTAAGGTCATGTTTGGTGCATAGAATGATGGATAGGATAGGATGATAATCATCCTATCTTATGTTTGGTGCACACATTAAGGGAAGGATTGGATTGCAAGAAGGATTAGTCATCCTCCTAGTATAGGATAACTCAATCCTCTCCAAAAGGTAAGGATTATTTTTAATCCCATAGGATTAGAAATAAATACTCATATTTTATTTATTTTATACTTAACATTTATATTTAAAAATTAACTTAAACATTTAATAAAATAATAAGGATCTTTAATTAATTAATTAATATAATTTTTCCCTTCTTTTTCTTTCCTTTTTTTTTATTGTTTTTATTAAATAAAAACTATAATTTTGATAAAATAATATTTTCTTGAACACATTTTTTTAAAGTATTTTTTACAAAAAAAAATTCTCAAACATAAAAATTATTATAAAATATATTCTTTAACTAGTTTTTTCTCATGTTTAAATTTTTATTTTTTCTTTCTTAATTTTTTTCTTTTTCCTGTAAAAAAAAGGAAAGAAAATGACTATTAACCATAAAATTATTAGAAATTATATATTTTTTTTAATTCATCAAAATTGAATTATTAAATTTAACTTGTATTTTTCTTTTTTTTTTTTGTTTTCTATATTTCCTTATAATTGACCCAAAAGAAAGAAGATAAAGAAACCATTAAAATAAAGAAAAATATTTAACAATTGTCTTATGGAAATTTTATTTTAATTAAAAAAATAAACTTATTTTCTAGAAAAACTCAATTTTCTAAAAATAAATATATTTAATTTACAGTAAAAAATTATTTTAAATTTAAATCATACAAAAGAAATAAAATAAAAAGGAAAAAAACTAAAAAAATATAGAGAATGCTTTTTATTAAAAATCATTTCTTAACAAAATATTTTTTTTGAAAATGTAATATAAATTTTTAGAAGTAATTTTTTTATCAAAAAAATCAACTAATAAATTGGACTATTAATTATAGTATAAAAAATAATATTTAAATTTTTAATTTTTCATTTATATTTATAGCAAAAAAATTATAAATTTAAATTAAGTTACTTTAAAAAAGAATACTTAAAAAAATCATTTTATACTACTTTTAATTTTACACATAACAAATATTGTGAAAGACATAAAAAATCATCCTATCTTATTTTTAATCCTTGTATACACCAAACATAAGATAGGATGATATAATCTAATCTTATCCTATCCATAATCTTATATTATCTTATCCTATCTTTATCCTATGTACCAAACATGGCCTAAGTGCTTATATCTATTTTATGCAAAAAAAAAAAATGAAGGTACATTAAGCTATTAAAAAAAAAAAACTTGATACTTGTATACTTGTGCTGTTAAATGCCGTGTCAAGTGTCAACAATAGAGTTGATGGAATGATGGGGAAGACATCTTTTGAGTATCTTTCTTAGGTGGGCATGTTTTGTGGACAAGAGTGGTTCTCTGGGGTGGTATTATTTGACATTTCTTTTCATCTTTTCCCCAAACGGCCTTTGATGCACTAAGCTGCTGTTTGAACCAATGGCTAAAATAGGTTTAAAGTGGGCTTGTTTGGTAGCATTAGGCATGAGAAAAAAGCAACAATATTGTTTACAGAAAATGGAAATTATCTTATCTGCATGCATTTGTAGACTGTAGAAGCACTCTTTCAAAAGCATCTTCTGTGAAACATAACCAACCTTGTTTTTTCACTAGCTCTTGGTGTTGGGAAAAATATCCCTCAAACCAAACACCCACAAAAACAAAGGAAAGCAAAAACAAACACAATATTTAATAATGTGGTTTGGCCCAACCAATTTGGCCTACAACCACCCAACCAATTTGATAACCAATCAAACAATTACAACCGTGCAATTTTTAGAAGAGAAAAATTGCAAACTCCTTACAAACCCAACCCAACTACCCAAAGAGTCCAACTACACCCTTTTATAAGAGCCCAAACTCTATAACTCTCTGGGATATTTTACAAACCAAGCCTAACACTTTATTTATAAGGGAATAACCATTATAACTTCTCCTATACTTTCGATGTGGGATTCAAGGCAAACCCCAACAAATCCTCCCTTGACTTGAATCCCCAAACTCCCCAAACTGCTCAACAACATCTGAAAAACTAACATGCCTCTGAATCTTCTTACTCTTGGAAACAACTCTATCCTTTGCATCATCAAGCAAATATAGTTGTTTCTCATTCCTCTTTCCTTGCAAAACTAAACCACCATTCTTGTATACTTTGCACCAATCATTATTACCAACATATGTGTACCCACGTGAAGCTAACTCACCCAAAGAAATCAAATTGCAGCTAAAACTGGGTACATACCTCACATTACGAAGAGTCTTGACACCACCATCATGAAGCTTGAGTTGAACACTCCCAATACCTTCAATCTTCACTCGATTACCATTCCCAACCGCAATATTGCCTAAACTTTCAACCTCTTTCAATTCATCAAACCGATCTTTATCATTGCAAATATGCATCGATGCAGCTGAATCCAAAACCCAACTTTTCTCATAAGTATGAGGCCCATCTAAACAAGTTGCCAATACATCATCATCCGAATCAGTCAAAACAACACATGTCTCATTCTTCTTTCCATCATCACTCTTTTGTTGAGCCTTCTTGAATGCAACCATATCCTCTCTTAATGTCTTGCAACGTGCTTGAATATGACCCTTCTCTCCACAATAATAACATTCCACCTCACTATAATCTCTGAATCTTGATCTTGATCTCCCTCTTGATCCACCATGTCTCTCATTAGTCCTCCCTCGAGTAGAATCTTCCACAGCAGCTAGTACACCTCTCGCAGATGAAGAATCTTCTTTGCCCATAAATCTTTCATTCTCACGCAGCACAGCAATCACATCATCCAACGTCAAAGTAGTTTTACCTACCAATAAAGTCTGAACTAACGGTCTATACGATTTGGGCAAAGATGACAACAACAGCAATGCCTTCTCTTCTTCTTTCGACTCTTTAGAATCAATAGCTAATAATTGTGAAACTAATCTATTAAATTCATTTAAGTGATCATGGAGACTCGTACCTTCATCCATCTTCAGAGAATACAAATCCATCTTCAAACACAATCTATTCGTCAGCGATTTTGACGCATAGATGTCTTCCAGCTTCTTCCACAATCCGGTTGGTGTCGTCTCAGTCAATACAGTATACTTAATCTCTGGAGCAAGTGCCAATCTAATTGTGCTCACAGCCCTCTTCTGAATTCTAACCCAATCTTTATCAGACATTCCATCTGGCTTATTTTCTTCTAATGCCAAATCTAGACCTTGTTGCACTAGAAGATCCTGAATCGTACTTTGCCATAACATAAAATTACTTTTACCATCAAATAAAGGAATCTCAAACTTAGGCATACCTCCAGACATACCTTCAGCCATAGCTTTCCTCCTCTCGCAGGATCACGAACCTTCAGCTCTTGATACCACTTGTTGAGAAAAATATCCCTCAAACCAAACACCCACAAAAACAAAGGAAAGCAAAAACAAACACAATATTTAATAATGTGGTTTGGCCCAACCAATTTGGCCTACAACCACCCAACCAATTTGATAACCAATCAAACAATTACAACCGTGCAATTTTTAGAAGAGAAAAATTGCAAACTCCTTACAAACCCAACCCAACTACCCAAAGAGTCCAACTACACCCTTTTATAAGAGCCCAAACTCTATAACTCTCTGGGATATTTTACAAACCAAGCCTAACACTTTATTTATAAGGGAATAACCATTATAACTTCTCCTATACTTTCGATGTGGGATTCAAGGCAAACCCCAACACTTGGAATCAAAACTTGAGGCTGAGGCTTTTTAAACAAGTTCCAACAAAATTTCAGTCCTCCTGTTGTATATGAAACAAGGTTTTTTGATGAACAAATATTTCTACATCAATGCAGCGCATGCAGTAAAAAATTAAATTATAAAAATCATGAATAACCTTGGTGACACCGACAATCAACTTGTGTACTTAAGTAGACACATTTTTTATGTTTAACAAGCACATCATTGTTCATTTTGTTTTGTAGTTGAACTGTCAAACATCTCAACCATATCAGCTTTGTTGTGACATGCTAAGCAAGATGTATTCCAGTGCCTGAAAAATTCAAAAACAAATTGAAAATGTATGAGGCTGTTTTCAAGGAGTTTGACATGAACGAGAGAATGAGTGGACAAAATCAACGAGAGCATGAGTGGACCAAATCATCCAGCATACGAAATGTGCAGAATAAGTGGGCCTCTAGAATTGGTATTTGGACAATTGATTAACTTTGGTAGCTTGAGGCAAAAGAAACAATAATTATTAGAACTACTTTGAACCTTTGGGTTTTTTTTTTTTAACTATGAGTATTCTTATCCGTTTGATGATTTGAAGCTAATTCTGTTCAAGTCGAAAGTGGTGAACTTTAAAGCGCTCTCAACAATGACAATTATAAAATTCAAATCATGTTTAAATGTTTGAAGAAAAAATTTATTTCTATTCTTTTCGACCACTTCTTACAACCACTTTGGGTAATTTTATATCTTGGTAATGTGGTTTAAAACCCTTTAAAGCTGCTTCATCTTGGTGGGCTGTGGTTTTCAGGAAAACAACGATAAGAAACAAACAGATCTTTTACATATATTTTCATGCTTACCTGTAGAATAAATGAGCCTTCATTATTAGAACATCTGTCTGCATTTCTGAATAATGTGTTTATGAAGCGTCCAGGGGCTGATGTGGTGCATGGCCAAGGGATGGGACAAGCTAGCCTGTGCAATCACAGTCCATCATTCCATTATAAGACTGAGAGCCAGATTTGAATAAACAGAGTCGGTGTTTGATCAACAGAGAGAGAGGGCAGGTAATAATTATATCATTCATTCATGGTGGATCCCAATCTGAAGCCCAATCTATTAACTGAGTCTTGTCTTGTTGTTTCATATGGCCCGTTTGGCTTTTCTTTGATATAGGCAGGCTAAGATGTCCAGATGAAAAACTCCTACCTTATCGCATCATTAAAGCTGTTAAAAACCAACGGCCTTGTTACCATGTCAGATGATGGTGATAACGCCAATCTAGTCATAATAATTTCATCAAAATTTTGGCTGCTAATTTCTGTAGAATTTTTTCTGAGACTTAAAATCACAGTTTCTCTATGCAATAAGAAGATAAAATGTTTGTTAATACCAACAATACCAATAAATGATTGGAATAAGTGAAAGCAAATTTTTTCTTCAAACATTTAAATATAATTCGAATTTTGAAATCGTCACTATTACCGTCTCTGGTTCCGATCAGAATTAATCTAAGATCTTAAAACGAATAAAGATACTAAGGTTACACCAAAAAATGTTTTCTGTCAATAGCTGGCTGACACTATTTTCTTGATTTCCTACGAGAAAATGAGGAGTGAAGCAAATCTTGTCTTATCCTCAAGCTGAAATATAATTGGAAAGGTTCTAATGGCCTCAGATTGCTTCTTCCTTAGAGTTTCTAACTATTTCTAGAAACCAGTTTCTGTTAATGTGGAATATAGAAACAGCTTGCTAAAGCTGTTAGCTAGGCCCCATCTTTTAGCTCATAGCATTGGCACCTCCTGTTAGTTGACAAAGCACCAAAATTCCCTGTCCTGTGAAAGATAAAAGGAGATGCTAGTGTTACATCCACATGTTTGAAATTACCTTGAACCTTCCAACATGTTGATTGATTGAATGATGAAGATGTTTCAAAAAATTGATGTAATCTTTAAGATTTTGCATCAATCCTTCCACTAACAGCAAAAAGAGATTGATTAGACAGATAATAGCGCTATTAAAGTGGAGGCAGCTGGTCAAGTTTTCATACAGGGAGAGAGTTTGAACACTGCATTAACACGTTTTCTTTCAAGTCGGTGCAGTCATGAAAACATGAATATTAACCCCTCCCATATCATTTAAATTTATATGTATACAAGTGCAGAAAAGCATGTTGGTGTCATAATCATCTATCTGGACTCTGGAGTTGTGATTTCATAGGGACAGAAAATTTTGTATGGTCCATATTGGTGGGCCAAATCTTCCCCCCTGCATTTGCGTAATGAATTGTCTGAGAGACAGCACGATATATATCATGCATTCTGATATTGGATAATAGTACCATATATTTTCTTTCAACTTATCTGTTCCAAAGGGGTAGCTGGTTCTCTGTAATGTCATCTTCAACTCCATGCTCATGTCTTTGTCACTGTTGGAATGTACAAGTTTGAAAGAAAGAAAAAGGGGACAAGGAAAATGGGAATACAGATTGAAAACATAGTACATCCCATCTATCTTTGTTCTTGAAACAGATCATTGCATTTACACCAGAATCACTTTTTAATATCTTTGGAGCTGTAGTTTGTCCAATCCAATGTTATCTACATGGAAAAATCCATCCTATTCTATGTTAGATATCATGTCTGCCCACTTTCTTCAACCCAACCAAACTACATGAATGATTTGAGCGGTTGGCTTTAACATTGGTTGCCTAATGTGGACAAGATGGAACTATTGCAAACACTTTTAGACATGGTACCCACTCATGAATAGTGAGAGAGGGAAAAGAATGAGAAAAGAGAAGCATAATGATTTTACCCAAGAGAGGAGGAGTTGGGTTTGCAACCACAATCCCCAAGAACCTATTAATGGGATGATTTAGTGGGAGAAGCTGATGTTTACACTTGCACAACAAGCAGTCAAAACCTAGAGAAAAGAAAAGAAGAATTGGTGCAATAGTTGTTTTCTTTGCTCTTCTTTTTTGTGACTCTTTAGTTTCTCTTTTCAGTGTTTCATTCATTTAGTGGGGATTCAAATTTGCAATAAATAATGCCTCTCTAATCTTTACCCTTACTCCACCCATCACACCAAACTGTGATCCCATGTAAAAGTAGACTCATGGCAGCAAGTCATTGAAATTCCCACAAAAAGAAAAGAAAAAAAAATCTCAATTGTGTTAGATATGATTTCTAGGTGAATGGTGTATGCACTCTTTCTTTTGGGGGTTTGTGGGATTCTTATCTGGACCCACCATGCCTTTCCTAAAGAAATTATATAACCTATCATCCTTTCATTGTAGAATGAGAAGGGTGCAGAGTAAGAGAAAGGGCATCATCACAGTTCCTTAGTCAAATTAATTTTGTAGAAACCCCAAAAATAGTGATTCATCTTCTTTCTTTATAAGTTGTAAGAGTTTTTTTATTGCCTACCATAGTTAAAACAAGATACCTTGAAAGAAAAATTTCTCACACAAGAAGTGACTGCATTGAAGATTGAACCTTCTTTCTTTATGCCCATGATGACCCTACAATAGAAATTGAAATTGAAATATGAGCGGCAAAAATTATGCTAAATTTGATTCCCATGACTCCATTGAAATGTTCCCTATCAATAGGTTCTTCACCACGGACTTCCTCTTTTTTTTTTTTCATATTTTGCTTAACATTTCGCACTCATTAAGAAATGATAGAATGGGGCCCATCTCAATTTTAATTAGACCTAACTTGGGTCTTATCAGTTATCTTAATTGAAGACTTGTGAAAATGGGTAGGTGGGTCATGAGTTTTAAAGAGAAAGGGAAGAAAAAAAAATCGTGTTAAGAGAGAACAAAGGAAGCAACAAAATCAATTACAAGATGATGGACTTAGTATAGATAAGTGAGAAAAGTGTGGGTTCCCATCAATGGCTCCATCCATCTTGATAGCATCCATATTCTATTCCTATGCTTTTGTACCGTCCAATGCTTTGGCTGTCCCACACTCAAATGAATTTTGGAATATGGCCTTTTATTTAGATCAATGAAGAGGACAACTTATGTGGGTGAATGACACACATATCAATCCCCTTGAAACAAAAAAAAATAGAATTAAAAAAAAAAAGCATAAGCATTGTCCTATATTCTTTTGTTTTTTTTTTAAAATAGATAAAAGATAAAAGAGTTTGGGTGAAGTGTCATTATCTTAGTAATCGGCATTTAGTTGGCTAGGTGCGTAGTGTGTACGTGACGAATAATTGGAGCATGCTTTTTTATTATTTTATTTTTTGGTAGATGGATATGTCATAACATTGTTGTGATTTATGTATTAATGTCAAAGAAAAATAATTGGAAGATTAGAAAAAGAAGTTAGCCAAATGAATGCGAAATTGATGCGTGATTCTATGGGAAAACAATGAATTTGGTTTTAGTTTATTCACACTTCTTTTTCTTCAAAGGAAGACATGAAGTTTTATAGCTGTTGCTTGCCTTTCTTGGCTTCAAGCTTTTCAGTTTTTTCTTTTTTTTAAGAAATACACACACACACACATATATATATATATATATATATATATATATATATATATATATATATAATATTTGGATTTGGGATTCCAATGTGCAATCCACCACTTAAAAAAAAAGTACTTAATTCCCCTTTGACAATCCCAACAATCTTCAAAGATACCATATTTTATGCACTTTTTTTTATTTGAATCTATGCCTTAAGAAATTATCAACCATTTACTTAATCACCATTCCAATAAATGTAATGAGAGATTTGATTCTTTTCCTTTTCTTAATATTGGGACCTACTCACAAGGAGTTATGCTTCAAATATTCTTGTATTAGGTTAGATTATGCATATTCACATAATTAAGCAGAGTCTCCTTTTTTTTTTTCTTTACTCAATTAATTTAAGAGAGACACATGTAAACATATGGATCAATCTTAATTAGGTGCACTTCTAACTCGTAAGGATTAGTTAAGAATCGATTCTCATCAAAAATATATCGACAATAATGCTTTGATTGATATGAGAGGATGAATCTTAAAATAATTTGAAAAAAGAAATTAGACTCCAGTAAACCCTAAAGATATGTTTTATGATATTATAAAAAAAAATGCATGCATTCCCTTGTTTAAAAAATCAAGTTTGAATCTCTTTTCTTCCTTCAAGAAAAAGTTTGAAGGATTTATTATTCTTAGAAAGCTCAATTAAAATTCAATAACAATGTTATTTGGGAAAAAAATTAATGATAGTATATAGTAACTAATAATTTTGGAAAATTAAATCCAAGGGTTTTTTTTTTCTTTTCGAAAGAAATGTATTTAGAGCTGGGTTCAAATTTTCATTCGGAATGTGAAAAAACAAAAATTATCCTACTTTAGTTGGACTATGTGATCAATCGTTGATAAATGATAACAAAATATTTCAAATAGTGAAGTATTTATCTAAATTATCAATGGGTTAGCCATTCTTTCACACAAGGTACTTGAGCTGCTTCACCTCTTATTCAGCACAAATTAAGCAAAGTGTCAAGCCATATCCATATGATATAGCTTTCTTTTTTAAGAACGAACAACTTCTTTTTAATTTCCAAAAATAATTGGCTTTAGTTTTGACTTCAGTACGATTTGTGATAATTTTCACTCATTTGATATGTGTTCCATTTATTGATCAAAGTTGTATACTTCTTGTATTCAAGATATTTCAATATTTTAATTCTTAATTTCTTAAAAGAAATACTCATAAATATAGCCTTGAGATAGAAGATAATTTACATTATCAAGAAATTGATTAATAGAACTTACTCATTTTCTTATTATAATCGAAAACTCGAATTACAAAATATTTCTCAATTCATAAATTTTACTTGTCCTTTTAAAGATAAATATATGAGACTTTCAAATTTAAAAAATTAAAAAATTGCATGTTTTTAGGTCTTAGAAACCAATTAAAAAAAAGAAAAATGATTCTATATATATATATATATATATATATATATATATATATTTAGTTAATAATTTTGCTTAATTGATTGAGATAATTAATTGATCTGCCTAACATTCTAGCATGTGCCTAAAGATAAAGGAATCAACCAAAGTTAATTAACAAAAGACAAGAAAAATAAAGGACAATTAAAATTATGCCATAGTCTATTATTTTTAAGGGAAGTGCTTATTGATTTTAAGTAATTGTGCTTGAGTTGACATGCAATTGTAAAAAGTAAAATTTTTCTAAAAGTGTTGTTAATAAGGGTGTATACTAGTCAAGTTATTCGTGAGTTATTTGAGTTCGATTCAATGATTATTCAAGTTTGACTTGTTTATTTTTTAGCCGAGCTCAAACTCGAGCTACTCGAGTAACAAGTCGAGCCGATTTCAACCTTCTTAATACTCAGCTCAAGCAACTTGCGAGCTTTATCTAGCTTCTTTAATATATATTTTTAATATTTTATTATTAATTTACGATTTTACCCTCACAATATATGGTTCAAAATTGACAGATCGAGCTTATTGAGTCGAGCTCAAGTAGCTCTAGTATTTTGTTAAGTCAAACTCGAGCTTCAAAAGCCAAGCTAGAGCCAAGTTTCAAACCTCGAGTTTTCGAGTCAAACCAAGCTCGAGCCTTGTGTTGGATCATCTTGACTTGGCTCGATTATACCAGCAGTTGTTAAGAGAAATTAAATTAGTGTTTGGCAAACTTAATACAAAAGTGTTGTAGAATATTGAAAACTATTTAATAGAACTTTTATATATTTTTAATAAATGAAAAAAAAAAGATAACAAACTTTATTAAATTAAATTACAAGTTTTTAGGTAAAACAAATAAATAGAATTAAAAAATTATTTTTTCTAATTAAAATAAAAATAATATATAAATTAATGTGAAATAATATAACTTGTTTACAACTTGGTGAATTACTGAAGAGCAAAATGAATATATATAAAAAAAATTCACTAAAAACATGTTATTAAAATTGGAACTTCTTGACAAAGTTTTTATTTTTAGCTTTATTAAAAAGCTCAAATCTATTTTTCGCATAAACTAAAAATTTTAAAATTTTGAGAGTCAAACACTTGGCTTGTTCTTCTACACTCAATAAGCTTTTCCATAAGTTGGGCTAAACATGCACTAAGTACTATAATAGTCTATTATACATCTCATTAATTCTTTTAGGCATATTGAAGCTCGAAGTGTAGTTAATATTTTTGTATATATTACCGAACTAAAATGATTTTAAAAGTACTTTAAAGTTCTGATTAAAAACAAATGTTTATAAATCATATAATTGCATAAAGAAATATAATATGATATTTTGGAAGTATAAAATAAGCTTTTTCGAAATGGAAAATAATAAGATGTACATATTGTTGGATTATGCCCTTAGAACCATTCATTAGATGATTGACTTTGGCATTTTTTTATGTATCATGACATTTTATTTATCATAGTTCATTATTATATTTGTCTTATAACTGCGTAATATAATCTTATATAATAATGTCCTTAGAATAGTAATAACACACTATTCTTAAAATATCCCTAGTCAAGTATTATTGTGAACAAGGATAACAATGATACGATAAGACTAGTATGTGGTTGACTGATGACCATTGTCATGGATATAGGATATCAAGTCATCACATAGGTACATGTTAGAGAACTATGTACTGGATCGACCCTCCATGAGAACGCTACATGGATTGTTATATGAATGTCATAAGCGATTCTTATAGTGATGATGGTGTATGTGATCCTTTGACATGAGATCATCAGAGATCCCAACATAGAGAATTGCATACTTTAATGCTGCTAGATGTCATTCGTAACAGGATGGACTATAAAGGTAGTAATTGGGTATGCCTTGATCTATGTAGAGGGATGTTGAGTGATCAAGATAGGATTTATCCCTCTTATATAACAAGAGTGATGTCTTGGGCCCTTTGATAGAGTGAGACTAAGAAATGCATGGCCGTGCTCGAATAAGTCAATATGAGATATTGATTTTATTTGTTTAATTAGTCTACTCAGGAATCAAGAAACGCTGATTAGACTATACAAGTGTGACACATTCCATGACTTGTGTCTAATCAAGACATCATAGGATAAAAGGATTAAACTACACGGTAACATCTATCACGAGTAAGGTTATGTCGAGTCATTGACATTCTCGTTACATGGGTAGCAATGATGTGTTGCTAGATACCGCTCATTGCCTGTGACAATTTTGTCATTGCCATTGTTTTGAGAACCTATTGGGTCGCACACTTAGAACAGATCAATGAGGAGCTTAATTAATCCTATTCTGAATTGGATTAAGGATATATCTAATCCTATTCTGAATTGGATTAAGAATATATCTAATCCTATTCTAAGTAGGATTAGAGTTCTGTTTGGCAGTAAATTTTAGGGTAAAATTTACTGCCTATAAAAAGGATGTTTTTCCAAAAAAAACAGGGCCGCACTTTTAAAAACAGAAAACAAAAAAAAAACATTCCTTTTAATCGAAGCTAGCAATTCGGTTATAAGGAATTAAAAAGCTCTTTAAGGCTTCTGATCGTGAGACGTTCAAGAGTCGTGAGATCCGTTCGTGTGGATACCGTAGAGGCAGGAACGAAAAGTTGCTGCTTGTGACTCGACCAACGACAGAAAATTTAGAGAAAACGTCAGGTAAAATCTCGAAACCCTAATCAGGCAACTCTCCGAATCGATCTTGGTGGAGGCCGAATGATTTAAATTCCGCTGCGTGTTGTTTCGATTTCCTTCACTGGTATCCGAGCCAGGTTCGGAGTCCCTGATTTGTTTTGATAAAAGCATGATCTCTGGTTACTTTCTGTTTATGATTACATGCAATCGTTTTAATGAGATTAATACGGATTAGAATGTATATGATATATTCAGAGGCTAGAAATCGAATTGTTGAAAATATATATATGATGTATATCAATTTCGATTCAACTTATATGTGAGATATAATCTGTGATGCGAATTAATAATGGCGTTTCTGTTTTGCATAAACGTTATGTATAATCTGTGATGCGAATTATTAATGGCGTTTCTGTTCTGCATAAACGTTATGTATAATCTGTGATGCGAATTATTAATGGCGGTTTCTGTTCTGCATAAACGTTATGGAAGAAACAGAATAATGTCGAAAGTGTATAAAGAATGAAACACTTTTAGATAAGAGTTCTAATGCGACTAAAATTATAGTCAGTTTGAGATACTGGCTGGAACATCCTGATAAGATTAGGACACTTCCGGATAAGGGGCGTTGGCAATGTCAATACTGTTGACCTTTTTTTTTTTTTTTTCGGGGGCTCCGCCCCCAAACCCCCGCAAGGGGCGCTGCCCCTTGACCCCGCCCGCTGACCTGCCAGCGGGACCGCAGCCCAGGGGCTGCCGCCCCTGGGAACCCCGCAGTCAGGGTTATAATTCGTTTCAAATGTGCCTCATTAATAAAACTAAAATTAAAAATTGCATTACACTTGTTTGTATAACACGGTGGTTGTTGTTTGAGCATGGTGCATAGTTATAGCCCTAGCCCAATATGATTGTATTTTCGTGGTTGTAAATTTTAATAAATACGACCTGCGTGTCGTGCCTTGTTCTTGAAATTCTTGTTGTACATTCTTTTCTCATCTTACTCCCCTCGAATGTAACTCGAGGTTTCTCTTAAACTATGTAATTGGAGCTGACAACCATGCAAAGGATGACCAAAGAGGCACTTGGAGAAGATGCTATTACCCTTAGGTTAACCCTTAGGGTTTCTCATTGGCTTGGGAAATCCATTTAGTTTGGGCTATAACTATGTCACGTTTATTTTATTGCTTAATTGCATGAGATGCATGGTTTATTTTGTACGTTTATGATATGAAAATCATATGATAATTTTAGAAAAGTAAAATTGGTGAGATCTTATTCAATAAACTAAGAAAATCCCTCAAATTAAATTAAGTCAATAATAGATGCCTACCAATGAATAGCACTCGTCAAGACTAGAATCGATTTTGTTATGTTTGCCAAAGCAAAATATCATATCTATCTTAGTAAGACGCGATGGGATAATAGTGATATCCAAAGGCTATAAATTGGGTTGACTTAACTAAATTTCATCAATAGGATTGGGAATTTAGAGGCATAAAGTTGGGCTTCCATTCATGAGATGAATTAGAACAAGTGTTGTTCACCCAACTATCCAAGAGTTACATGAGATGTAATTGGTAAGTGTTGCCTACCTAAATAGCCAAATCTTGGGCGATTAGCCAAAGCTAACTCTAGATAAGGTGAAATATGGATCTTGGCCCACTAGAGAAATTATGTGATAATTTTTCCGAATTAATAGTGAGGGTTGTTGATTCGATAAAAATAGTGGGAGCATCATTTAATAAATATTTAATTAAATGAATGCATTCATGATACTTATATTTTGCATATTTTTGTTGTAGATTACCATGGCATCAAACACAAATAACACACTTTCACTGCGATCTGTCCTTGAGAAGGACAAGTTGAATGGGACAAACTTCCTGGATTGGTACAGGAACCTGAGGATAGTCCTCAAGCATGAAAAGAAGTTGTATGTCCTTGAAATTCCCTTACCTGAGGAACCACCCTCTAATGCTCCAAGGGCAGAAAGAGATGCTTATAAGAAGCATCAAGTTGATGCATTGGATGTTAGTTGCCTTATGCTTGCCTCCATGAATCCTGAGCTTCAAAAGCAACATGAGGAAATGGATGCGTTCGATATGATCGAGCATCTCAAGCAACTCTATGAAGAGGAAGCTAGGCAAGAAAGGTACAATGTCTCTAAGGCATTGTTTCAGTGTAGGATGGCAGAGGGGACTCCCGTTGGTACTCATGTGCTCAAGATGATTGGGTACACTGAAAACCTTGAAAGATTGGGATTTCCTTTGGGCCAAGAGTTGGCCACTGATGTGATTCTGCAATCGTTGCCAGATAGCTACAGTCAGTTTGTTGTTAATTACAACATGAATGAAATTGACAAGACTCTGCCACAATTACTTAGCATGTTGAAAACAGCTGAATCCAACATGAAAAAGGCCAAGCCCAAAGATGTCTTAATAGTTAAGAAAGCTAAGGGCAGGGCTAATGCAAAGGGCAAGAAAAAGGGTAATAAAACCAATGGCAAGTTCAAGCCCAATGATACTGCACTGAAGCCTAAAGGTGGGGTTGCCAAAGAAGGGAAATGCTTCCATTGCGGTGAGACCGGACATTGGAAGAGGAACTGCAACAAATACCTGGAAGAGCTAAAGAAGAAGAAAGGAAGTGAGACTACCACTTCAGGTATTTATGTTATAGAAGTTAATCTATCTACTTCTTCATCATGGGTATTAGATACTGGATGTGGTTCTCACATTTGTGTAAATGTGCAGGAACTCAAAAGGAGTAGATCGTTGACTAAGGGTGAGGTCGACCTACGAGTGGGAAATGGAGCAAGGGTTGCTGCATTAGCTGTAGGAACTTATATTTTGACATTGCCCACAGGGCTTGTTTTAGAATTAGATGATTGTTATTATGTGCCTTCCATCACTAAAAACATTATTTCTATTTCTTGTTTGGACAAGAAGGGTTTTTCATTTATAATAAAGGACAACTGTTGCTCCATTTATTTAAATGATATCTTTTATGGTAGTGCACAACTAATTAATGGTCTTTACATTCTAAATCTTGATATGCCTATTTATAACATAAATGCTAAAAGGATTAAATCTAATGATCAAAATCCAACATATCTCTGGCATTGTCGCTTAGGACACATAAATGAGAATCGCATTTCCAAACTCCATAAAGATGGACTTTTGGACTCACTTGATTTTGAATCGTATGAGACATGTGAATCTTGTTTGATGGGTAAGATGACTAAAGCCCCTTTCAAAGGACATAGTGAAAGGGCAAGTGATTTATTGGGCTTAGTACATACAGATGTATGTGGACCTTTAAACACACAGGCCAGAGGTGGGTTTATGTACTTTATTACATTTACTGATGATTTCAGTAGATATGGCTATGTGTTTCTTATGAAACACAAGTCAGAATCTTTTGAAAAGTTCAAAGAATTCAAGAATGAAGTACAAAACCAACTTGGCAAGAGCATTAAGGCACTTCGATCAGATCGAGGTGGTGAATACTTAAGCCAAGAATTGCTTGACTATCTTAAAGAGTGTGGAATTGTCTCACAACTCACTCCTCCAAATACACCACAATGGAATGGTGTATCTGAAAGGAGAAACCGAACTTTATTAGATATGGTTCGATCAATGATGAGTCATACAGATCTTCCAGAATCCTTTTGGGGACATGCATTAGAAACAGCTGCTTTTACACTGAACCGTGTTCCATCTAAATCGGTTCCAAAGACACCATATGAGATATGGACTGGTAAACGTCCCAATATGTCTTTTATGAAGATTTGGGGTTGTGAGGCTTATGTAAGACGTCAAGTCTCTAACAAACTTGCACCTAAATCTGATAAGTGCTATTTTGTGGGATATCCTAAACAAACTAAAGGATATTATTTTTACAATCCCACTGAGCGCAAAGTGTTTGTAGCTCGAACAGGTGTCTTTCTAGAAAGAGAATTCATTTCTAGAAGAACTAGTGGGAGAAAAGTAGAACTTGAAGAAATTCAAGAGCTACAAGATAGCGCACCCGATGTTGAGATGGAGCCTGAGCAAGCACCACAAGTTGTTGTGGAACCAGAACCACAAGCTGTTGTGGAGCAACCGCCTGCTCAAGAGACACAAGCCTTGCGTAGATCAGTTAGAACACATCGTGAGCCACAGAAATATGGATTTCTAATGACTCAGAACGGTGATGTATTGCTCATGGACCAAGATGAGCCTACTACCTATCAAGAGGCTATTACAGGGCCAGACTCTGAGAAATGGCTTGAAGCCATGAGATCTGAGATGGAATCCATGTATGCCAACCAAGTTTGGACCTTGGTTGACTTACCCGAAAGGGTAAAACCTATAGGGTGTAAATGGGTTTTTAAGAAGAAAACCGACATGGAAGGAAATGTTCATACCTATAAAGGGCGATTGGTTGCTAAAGGTTTTAAACAAATTCATGGTATTGACTATGATGAAACTTTTTCACCAGTCGCGATGATCAAATCCATTAGGATCTTGCTTGCGATAGCTGCATACCATGATCATGAAATCTGGCAAATGGACGTCAAGACTGCTTTTCTTAATGGAAAGCTACTCGAGGATGTGTACATGACACAACCTGAGGGTTTTGTTGATCCAAAAAATGCTGGAAAGGTTTGTAAGCTGCAACGTTCTATTTATGGACTAAAGCAAGCTTCTCGAAGTTGGAATCTTCGTTTTGATGATGCAATCAAAGAGTTTGGTTTCATCAAGAATGAAGATGAACCTTGTGTCTACAAGAAGGTCAGTGGGAGCACTATTGTCTTCCTGGTGTTGTATGTAGATGACATACTACTCATTGGGAATGACATCCCTACCCTTCAGTCTGTAAAGACTTGGTTAGGGAATTGCTTTTCAATGAAGGACTTGGGCGAAGCTTCCTATATACTGGGTATAAAGATCTATAGAGATAGATCAAGGAAATTAATTGGCCTAAGTCAAAGTGCATACATAGATAAAGTGCTAAAGAGGTTTAGCATGCAGGATTCCAAGAAAGGATTCTTGCCTATGACACATGGCATTTCTCTCTCAAAAGAACAGTGTCCTACAACACAAGAAGAGAGAGAACGTATGAGTAAAGTTCCATATGCATCTGCTATTGGATCCATTATGTATGCCATGTTATGCACACGTCCCGATGTCTCGTATGCCTTGAGCATGACGAGTAGATATCAAGTTGATCCTGGTGAACGTCACTGGATCACTGTCAAGAATATTCTTAAGTACTTGAGAAAGACTAAGGATACATTCTTGATATATGGAGGTGAGGAAGAGCTCATTGTAACAGGTTACACTGATGCTAGCTTCCAAACTGATAAAGATGACTATAGATCGCAGTCTGGTTATGTGTTTTGCCTTAATGGTGGTGCTGTGAGCTGGAAGAGTTCAAAGCAGGTGACAGTGGCCGATTCTACAACAGAGGCTGAGTATATAGCTGCCTCTGAAGCTGCTAAGGAGGCTGTTTGGATCAGGAAGTTCATTACTGAGCTTGAAGTTGTTCCTAGCATTGTAGATCCGATTGAGCTCTATTGTGACAACAATGGAGCCATCGCACAAGCTAAGGAACCTAGATCTCACCAACGATCCAAACATATACTACGGCGCTTCCATCTCATTCGAGATATCATCGAGAGAGGAGATGTGAGGATATGCAAAGTACCAACTGACGATAACATCGCCGACCCACTGACGAAGCCTTTGACGCAGCAGAGACATGATCGTCACACTAGGTCACTAGGTATTAGATACATGAGTGAATGGTCTTAGTGCAAGTGGGAGATTGTTGGATTATGCCCTTAGAACCATTCATTAGATGATTGACTTTGGCATTTTTTTATGTATCATGACATTTTATTTATCATAGTTCATTATTATATTTGTCTTATAACTGCGTAATATAATCTTATATAATAATGTCCTTAGAATAGTAATAACACACTATTCTTAAAATATCCCTAGTCAAGTATTATTGTGAACAAGGATAACAATGATACGATAAGACTAGTATGTGGTTGACTGATGACCATTGTCATGGATATAGGATATCAAGTCATCACATAGGTACATGTTAGAGAACTATGTACTGGATCGACCCTCCATGAGAACGCTACATGGATTGTTATATGAATGTCATAAGCGATTCTCATAGTGATGATGGTGTATGTGATCCTTTGACATGAGATCATCAGAGATCCCAACATAGAGAATTGCATACTTTAATGCTGCTAGATGTCATTCGTAACAGGATGGACTATAAAGGTAGTAATTGGGTATGCCTTGATCTATGTAGAGGGATGTTGAGTGATCAAGATAGGATTTATCCCTCTTATATAACAAGAGTGATGTCTTGGGCCCTTTGATAGAGTGAGACTAAGAAATGCATGGCCGTGCTCGAATAAGTCAATATGAGATATTGATTTTATTTGTTTAATTAGTCTACTCAGGAATCAAGAAACGCTGATTAGACTATACAAGTGTGACACATTCCATGACTTGTGTCTAATCAAGACATCATAGGATAAAAGGATTAAACTACACGGTAACATCTATCACGAGTAAGGTTATGTCGAGTCATTGACATTCTCGTTACATGGGTAGCAATGATGTGTTGCTAGATACCGCTCATTGCCTGTGACAATTTTGTCATTGCCATTGTTTTGAGAACCTATTGGGTCGCACACTTAGAACAGATCAATGAGGAGCTTAATTAATCCTATTCTGAATTGGATTAAGGATATATCTAATCCTATTCTGAATTGGATTAAGAATATATCTAATCCTATTCTAAGTAGGATTAGAGTTCTGTTTGGCAGTAAATTTTAGGGTAAAATTTACTGCCTATAAAAAGGATGTTTTTCCAAAAAAAACAGGGCCGCACTTTTAAAAACAGAAAACAAAAAAAAACATTCCTTTTAATCGAAGCTAGCAATTCGGTTATAAGGAATTAAAAAGCTCTTTAAGGCTTCTGATCGTGAGACGTTCAAGAGTCGTGAGATCCGTTCGTGTGGATACCGTAGAGGCAGGAACGAAAAGTTGCTGCTTGTGACTCGACCAACGACAGAAAATTTAGAGAAAACGTCAGGTAAAATCTCGAAACCCTAATCAGGCAACTCTCCGAATCGATCTTGGTGGAGGCCGAATGATTTAAATTCCGCTGCGTGTTGTTTCGATTTCCTTCACATATCGCCTAGTACTTATGTGCATATTGACTATTGTATATGTAAATAATGCCTAGAGCTTATGTACAAATTAAAGGCATTCGAATACCATGAGATGAGCATTCGAATTCCTTGAAGTTTTGGAATGAATATAACATGATGCACATTCTATCTAAAGCATATGTTCATTCTACCTAGTGCACATGCACATATTGCATAGAGATTATGTACAAAAGTAGGGAATTCAAATACCCTAAGAGGGGCATTTGAATACCCTATTGAATTGTACATTCTAAGAGTGAAAAATGCATATGTACATACTACCTTAAGCCTATGCACATTTTACCTTGAGCATATGTACAATCTATCTTGTGATTATGTACAAGGTATTCGAATATCTAGAGAGGCATTTGAATACACTACAGAAATTTACATTCTGTTTGAGATTTTGCCTAGGGCATTTGAATACTCTAAAATCAGCATTCAAATACCTTATAGAAATTTACATTCTATTTGAAATTTGGCTTAGAGAATTCGAATACCATCCTTAGGCATTCAAATATCTTCTCTAGAAAGTCAAAAATAAATCTGTTGGACAATTCTTTTCATTCCAAAAGTAGTGATTCTTCACCAAAGTCGCGTTTAATCATTAAAGGGTATTTTTTGCACCTTTTGTGACTTATAAATACTTCAAATCATTTTAACACATCTTTACATCTTTTCAATCTAAAAATTATAGTTCTCTTCTTGCACTCTTTCTTTTTCTGATTTTGGTTCCAGTGAGTTCAAGAGGAATTAAAAGTGCAATGTAATTCTTCTTTGAAGTAGGCATTGTATCTTGGGAACAATGTTTCTCAAAACTCTTTGCACTAGTAAAGAGAAACTCTTGTTCTTAAGATAGCTTCATGGAAGCGCCTTCCCTACACAAGTTCTTATTCAAGTGTTCTCCATTTATTGCATTAGTCAACTAACAACTCTTCCACATACAACAAATACAGCTTTTTTGTGTGGCCTATTGGCCGTTGTACTAATTCTAGGTTAACTATTTTAGAATTTTGTTTATGGTTGGATGTAGATGAATGCATCATAAAAATGAACATTTAAGTTTAATTAGGCACAAAAAATGTTAACCCTCGTATTACTGAGAAAGAATTATATTATTGTCATAGTAGTTTGGTCATTAATTATAGCATTTAAATATTTAGTTATTTACTATTAGTTTTAAATTTAAGGTCAAATTATTTCAGGTTCGAATTAATTTAAGTTCAGATCGATATAAGTTTGAACTCATTCAAGTTCGAGTTAAGTAAAGTTCAAATCAATTTGAATTAAGATTCATTTTTTAGTTTGGTTAAATCTAGGTTCGAATCAAGTTAAATTTGAATTAATTTAGGTTCAAATCACTTTGGGTCTTGATCAAGTCGAACTTAGATTATTGATTTTTTTAATCAAATTAAATTGATTGGGTTTGGTTTTGAGCCAATCACACGAGCTTTTCAAATCAGATCAACTTTTGCCTTCTCTAAGCATATTCCAAACTCAAACTTGAACATAATTATTCTTATAAACATCTTTTACATACCACTTTTTTAGACTTTGTCTAAAGTGTTGAAAGAGAATAAAATAAAAAGATTGAAAAAAAAAGCAATCATGAAATCTAAATTCAAATATGGAATCAACAAATGACAAGAATAGAAGACCAATATCAAATGGGGACACGATTTCAACTTCAAACCATGTTTAAGTAGTGGGCCATAAATGATGCTCCAATTGTCACACAATAAATCCCAAAGAGAGAAATTTTGAAAACATACAGAAAAGGAAGGATCATTTTTTTTCTTTTCCTAAAAAAATTATTTATATCTTTTGGTTAGATTCCTAGGCAAAAACAACTTTTAAATTTAGGTAAGCTCATTTTACTTTATAAAACAGAACATATCTCAATATTGCATGGATTATTATCATATTCTATTGTCAGTAGAGTTTTTTGACTTTACAAGCGAGATTAGGATGATGACACGTGTCTTATTATATTTATTTTTTATTTTATAAATATTTTTTAAAATAAACATGTCATCATCCTGAATCCACTTATGAAGTTAAAAAACTTTACTGATGATAGATAGGATAATAATCCATAATGTATTTGCATGGCATCATTTAGATTTTGCCAATTGCCCAATTATTTTACATAAAGAAAAAAATTTATTCAATTTGTTGCCTATGTAGTTTTTGAATTTTTTCAAGATTGTCATATACTTCATTAAATAGAGATATATTTTAAAAAAATTAATAAGTTAGTTCAAAATAAAAAAAAATTGACAATATTTTAATTAACACTACTATTTGTAAAGTTTAAAATGTTCGCTTCCTTTCTTTTTGTTACAAGGAAAATATTAATTTAATAATTGGGAATAGAGATGGGGCTGCTTGAATTTAAACTCAAACTTTACAATATGTCATAACCTCTTAATTCGGTGAAGAGATTGTTAGCTAAAATGTTCAATTCTGATGCATAGAATAAAAACAATCTTTTAATTAAATACGATATTCTCTAACTATATAATCTATAAAAATTATTAATCACATGCAAATTTTTTTTGTTCATTTATGGAAAAAATCAATTTAAAAATTACTAACATTTTTAATAAAGAATTTAAATTACATTAAAATCATCTTAAAAAGTGAAATTTTAGGCACTATTAAGAAACTGATGCATAATCATTTTTTTACAAAAAAACATATGATTAGTATTATAAACACTCAAGTACCAAATAAAATCATTTTTATCCTAAATTTTTAAAAAAAAATTCTATCTTATCACTTTTTTGGATAAATTTGTCATCTCTTCTTTTTTGATTTTTTCAGCAGTTTTTTGAAAAATTTTGATTTTAATTAAAAATTGACTTTAAAAATTAGTTTCAAACCTTTTAAATAGGAAATATAATTATTTTTATATTGAGATTATTTGTTTTTTTAATTTTTTAAGATAATATTTAATTTTTACTATGTATTTTTTTATAAGTCAATTGTTTATTTTGGTGTTAATAACTAATGTAAATTAATTAAGTTAATGAGAATTGATTGATAATAATAAATTTAAGATACTAATTACATATCTTTAAAATAATATGAGGTGGGATTATTTTAGTGGCACCTAAAAACATACCATTTAGGACGATCTTAATATTAAAAATATTAACGAAAATAAGAAATAAATAAAGTGAAGTTTTTATCACTATGTTAATGGCATTTATAAAGTCTAAAAATTTCAATAACAATATATTATATTATAATCTTTAATAAAATGTAGGATTAAAATCAGAAGTGTACCAAAATTATAAAAAAATTTGAAAAATAAAATATCAATCAAAATAAAAAAACAAAGTCACCAGGGGAATCTGATTCACATTTGTTTGGAGGGCATGCCGGTCATAAAGGGACAGATGGTCCTTATGCGGTGAGTGCCCACAAAGGCCCAAAGCATCCTTCAAACAAAATCTTATGTTACTATATTATTGTTATTATTATTTATTTTAGGGTAAATTATATCAACCTCTTAACGTTTGGTCATAATTCAATTTTAGTATGCTAGTTTCAAAAATAGATACTCGGCCCTAAATTTTTTTAAGTTACAGGACAACTAAGTCCTTCCGTCAGTCAACCATTAAGTCAACTATTAAAAGTTTAATTTTGTAACTATTTTACATTAGAGACTACTTGAAAAGCTTTAAATGCTACCACAACTAGAAATGAAATCAGATTAACGAAGATGTACTACTAGAAAGATATTTATTTTTTACTTTTAATTTATTTTTTGTTTATTTATTTGTTTATATATTTGTTTACTATTTTTGTGTTTTATGTTCTACACTAAGTTTGTGAATTTATTTGTTTATTATTTATTATTTGCTTATTGTTTATTATTTATTGTGTATTGTTTATTAATTTATTATTTAGTATAAACCCTATAAGTAACCATTAGCACAATTTATTATCCAAGAATTTAGGGTAAAATTCAAATATTATTATCATACCTTCTTCAAGCAATAGTCATGCACCAAAATATGATATTCAATTTTAAAACAAATATATTTCTATAAAGTTCCAATTTTTACTTTTTTCAATCAACCCAAAACTTCTTTCAATTGTTACTTTTACTACTTGCTTTATACTAATTGTTTTTGCTTTATAAAAATCTAAATTTTAAAATAATTGTTCCATAACCCAAAAAAAGGTATTCTATTCTTAAAAAATAGAATTTTATTCTTAACTATGAACAAATATTAGTATTATTTGATACAATTAGAAAAGTATGAAAATCAAACAACCAAAAAACCAATCCAGAACCTAAATTTAATTAACCCTTTAAGTTCAGGCTAAACTTAATTAAAAATTTGAGTTTAGCGTGACAAAAAGCTCACTCGCATGCTCTTTTCTTTAGATAAATTAATAAAAAAATTAATAATTTATTATCAAAATGCTGAAACCTACGTGCTACGTCATCTAAATTTTCAATGACTACTTTTTTCTAAAAGAGAACTACTACAATTTAAAAAAAAAATTGTACTACAGAAAAAAAAATCAGTATGTTGTAAACTAAATCATAAACAGGAAAAATAATAATAATAATAATAATAATAATAATAATTAATCTAGTCAGTGTTGATCCATTGATGGTGACAAAAGTGCGATGCGACAGAGTAACGTGCCGTGGGAATTGGGATGCGCCTCCTTCAACCGCCGTCCAAACACCATTTGATTGACAATCTAACTTCAGAGTAGGTGGTTTACTTTTTTAATATTACATTTTTATTTAAATAAAACAATAAAATAAAGTAAAAAATAGAATAAAGTCGACGTATAAAATACGAAAGATAGGGTTTTAGCAGAAGAGAAAAGAGTTTTTCGCACTTTTTGTCGACTGTTGTGTCCTTTTTTTCGTTTTTTTAATCACTTTTGGCTCTTCTCCTATCTTCACCCACTTTTTTCTCGTGTCTTCTAAATAAATCTTTTTCTTTTTTAATTATTTTTGTAAAAAATATTTCAAAAATTAATAATTTAATAACAATGAAAGGATAACTGTTTTATAAATGAAATGAAGGAAAAGAGATAATATAGTAATTACTAGATATTATCAATATTTTTATGGATAAATATTTTATTTTAAATATATATATACTTTAAATAATACTTATAGATTTATTTGTTTCTTTTATTAAATATATTTAGTCTATTGATATTTATCAACTTTTCATTTTAATTAATTTTGATGAAGAGTTTTAAAAATTGTTTTGACAGAAAACTGTTCTACAATTATACTAAAATTTATCAGTTTTAATGCATAACTTGATAACAAGATTATAATTCTTTTTCGGTTTTATTATGTTGTATTAAAGTTTAATCATAGTATTTTATTTTTTTACTAGAGTTAAGATATGAATATTGATATAATAAAATACATTGGGCAAACAAAATAAGAAAATTTTGTATTAAAATGGAAAAATAAATTAAAAAGAAAAAAAAACTGTTGACACCGTGCGTTTGGTTGAGTGCACTAGACGAGAGAGAAAAGAAGGCGTTGGTGGGACTACTGCCAAACAGCGGCAGCAGCACGACCCACTCTACCACCGCGACATTTGCGCGCGTCCTACGTGTCAGCTTTCGCTTCACTTCCCCTTCGTTGACTCCACGAGTTCCCGCGCGTCACCCCGACTCCTCTATGAATCCCATTCTTAGCTTCTTGTCCCTCTCTCTCTCTGTCGGATAGATGCCTTCATTGGGTCCCACCCTTGCCCTTTATGCTTTCTTTTTATAAACTCTCTTTCTTTTAAATTTTAATCTTAAAAACGAATCTCCTTTGCTAACATGCGCCCCGGAATTTCTAATATGCGCCTTTCATTGTTTTTTGTTTTTCAGTACGTGTGATATTAGCAGCGAGATTACTGAAAAAAGTTTTTAAACTCTAATAATTAATAAAGTATAAGATTTTTCCCTTTAGTAGAGATTATGTTTAAAGTTTAATTTTTTTAATCTATTTACAAATCAAAAAAATTAAGCGGTATCAGAAAAGTTTATTTAAATTTAAATTTGATTCAATTAAAACAAATAAAAAATAAACAATTTGATCATGTTCAGATCAAGCTCCATATACTTTGAACTCAAATTAATTTGAATTCAAAACTATTTGAAAGATTAATCAAAACAATTTAGATTAATTTTATTTAAAAATAATTTAAATTCAAACATCAAATTCATTTTTTATTTTAATAAAAATATAATAATTATTAAATTGAGATATGTATTAATCGAAATCTTATTTTTAAAAATCAAGTATCGTATTGACAAATATTATTACAAGATAAGACTACTACACGACTTATTTTTATTTTTTAATTAATATTATTTTGTTTTTAAAGATATGTAGCAGTTTGTAACCTCATCTGTGAAGTTTTTGAAATCGACTGTCAATGGATGAGATAGTAATCCAAATACTATATACATGTAAATTGAATAAAAAACCTTTGAATATTTGATATTTCTAAATCTTCCACAATTTTATGTCAATGTATGTAAAATTATATAATTGATTGGTTACTTTTTGTACTATAATTGTTTTTGCATTTTTATATAATAATAAAATATTAAAATAAATTGATGGTTCACTCAACAAATTTTAATATGGTCAAGTGTTTAAATTTCAAAATAAATTTAAATGGGGTAAAGCTATTATTTTCATTAAAATTCTTAATTTTGTGTAGGTAAAATTAGTTTTTTTATTAAAATTTTAAATTTATTTATATATTTTAATAGATTTTTAAAAATTAGTGAGAACAATTGCTCCTACAAGGACATGATAGATACATCCTTATCAATATAAAAAGCATGGTTTGGGGTAAGATAAAAAATGTTAAATGATTTTTATTATTAGTATTAGTCCAGATTTTAAATTTTGGAATTGTATAAGGTTTTTCTTTTTTTTTTTTGCATTTTTATCCAAAAACAAGTCATAAAATTGAAGTTCAAAATAAAAAAAGATGAACATAAATTTGGATTAAATAAAAATAAGATATATCATATAGTATTAAATTTATTGTATATAATATATTGATTTGTGTGTGTCTATATATATATATATATATATATATATATATATATGATTCTTAGTCAAATTTTATCCTAACGCAATATGTATCCTAAGATACTGGTAAGTATAAAAAATACTTTATTCAAGGCACTCATTTATTACCTCCACCTTACATGCGCTCCAATTACTCTTGTTGTTGCACAAAACAACAATAAAGGTATGCTGATGTCGATGTTCGTACTTAGTCTTCACGTGTCTCCAAGAAGCTTCTGTAAAACAAGAAAAGTCAGAAAGACGCAGGGGTGGTTCCCTGCGTAGACACTCCGATGCTTAAGTCAGCAAAAAGTTCTTCAGTATTGGAAAGCGTAAAAGCCAGTCGTCAAAAATTCCAGAGTAAAAATTGTACCTGAAGGCCTATTTATAGGCCAATATTCTAGGTTAATTATCTGAGGATAAGTCCATTCCTTGCTGAGAGTTTATGTCCTGATATAACACAAGTTCCTCGAAAACCGAGAGAAATCAAGGCTTGTCGCAGGCACCCAGCGAGAGACCCACATTGCGCGTAGCGGGAGTTGAAAAAAGCGCCATGTGTCGTAGACGGATATGGTGTGGCGACAGGGCCCTGACTCCAGCGGGAACCGGAGTCATACGCCACGTGTCGCCTTATGATTGCAGGCGACAGACTTCCAGCAACAGGCGTAGGGGATGTAGCTTTGAGTTCTATCGCCTAATGCCACGTGTCGCATTATGATTACATGCGATAGGTCTAGAGTCTGTCGCCAGCGATAGGCTTCATTCGGATATTTTGGCTTCTGTCGCCGAAGGCCACGTGGCCCAGTGATTTTTATCCACGTGGTGAGCTCTGACGCTATTGGGCCTGGCCCATCGTAAGTAGACTTTGTCATATCAATTGCTCCCCACTCTCTTGTTAGATTTCTCCAACCAAGAAAGTATAAATATATGTTTTTGGGCCTTAGCCTACCGTGAATAATGCTCTTCGTTTTTTTTTTCGCAATTTCTTTTTGTATTTTTTGTATTTTTTGCAGGTGTAAAAAGCTCCATCTTGCGAGAGACACGATCAGGCGCGACGTTTGGCATTCCTTGTCGCGGCTATATAAACCGCTGGGACCTGACGAGAGAGCGCACGAAAACCTCTGAACAGCAATCTGTCGCCCATTTTCAGCTCTCTCGCCAAAGAGTCTCTCGCTTACCTTAGTAACAGTAAGTATACATCTGTCGCCTTATTTACCACCTCTCGCACTAGATTTAAGTCTCTCGCAGGTGTTTAGTCTTCCGCGTATAGTTTTTAGGCTTCCCTCGAGTGTCTTATTTAGTAAGTCTGTCGCCCAACAAGTCTGTCGCCTATTAGGTCTGTCGCCCAACAGGTCTGTCGCCTATCGGGTCTATCGCCCAACAGGTCTATCGCCGGTTAGTTTTTTTCTTTTTAGGCTTTTTCGTCAGGTTTGTTGAGTTTTTGTTTGTTTTTTTTTTGTCTTGTCAGACGGCTCAGCAAATTGCTACTGTTAATGCTCGACACAGGGCCCTTAGGGAGCAAGTCGATTAAGACATTCGTGAGCTTCGAGAGCAGAAAATGGAGCTTATGAACGAGGTTGTCCAGCTTCGCCCCTATCCCAAAAGGACGGAGGAGCTAAATAAAAAGAACGTTGATCTCGAGCAAAGGAATGCTGATCTTGAGCGAAAGCTCCAAGAAGAGCAAGCGAAGGTGGCTTCCCTTCAGGGGTACAAAGAAGCTTATAATAAGGCTGTCAATGACCAGGGAGCCATGGAGAGACAACAGGATGAAGCCATTGAGGAGCTGCACAACGTATTGGACCATCAGAGAGAGGTTCGGGCCGAGGCCGTTTGTGAGTACCACTTGTCCCAACATTGCTATGATAAGAAAGTAATGTTTGCGACGGGATTCATCAAGTACGGTTTCTATTTGGCTCGTTCGTGGCTGGAGAAGCATCGGCCTAGCGAGACTTTTTCTGAGTTGCTCTTCACTGAGAAGGCCAAGTACTACGCAGCTCCTCCTTGGACCAAGTACGAGCTCGACTCGTAAGGTCCGGATGCCTATTTGGAGGAGGGTGCTGGAGACGAATTGGACAATCTTGAGGGCCTGTGGCCTCCTCGACAGCCACAACGTCAGCCTGAGTCTTTTGGCGCACGCGATCGAGTTGAACCTTCAACAATGTGTGACGTTCCTAAGACTATCGAGGCGGGCGATCAGCCTAAGTCTATCGAGGCACTTCTAGGGTTGGACAGCTATGAGTTCCAGATTTCTGATTCCACGGTTGTTGATCCTGTGCCAGACTTCGCAGCTGTGGTTGGGCCTTCAAGTGATGATCCTTCATCCGGGACGGCTCCTTCGGCTCCCGAGGATCCTTGTGCTTCGGTTCCTCAAGTTCCTGATCCCCCGGTTATTGAGGGCTCTGGTGTCGAGGCGGCTTCTTCTCAGCTAGATGACTTAGTACTCAGTATTTTCCTCTGTTTGTAAACATTCAATGAAAAGTACATTTCTTTTTGCAGCTTTTTCTTTCTGTTTATGTAAATTCAGTACTTGTACAGATTTTTTGAATGAAAAGTACCGTTTCATTCTGTAGCTCTTTCTTTCTGTTTATGTGAATTTAGTATAATACTTTGTATACTTTTACCTTTATACCATGTTGCTCCCCGAGTTCTTCTTTGAGACAACGTTCTTATTCCTGTGCAAAGATGAACTTCTCTCGAGCATTGTGCCTATCTTGCGCTTTTTTTGCTTAAGGACTTTATTGAATAACAACTAAAATGTCAAGGTGTTAACCATAATTTGCTAACTTATTTCAACATATTAGTCTGAAAATTTCAACGTACCTCGCACTTTTCGTGTTTAAGGACTGGTCTTTGCTCGTTTCGCACATTTCCGTGTTGAAGGACTTTAAGATGTGCCCGTCTCGCGCATTTCTCGCTTAGGAACTTTTTTGTTTGCCCGTCTCGCTCATTTTTCGCTTAAGGACTTTAGTTTGCCCGTCTCGCGCATTTTTCGCTTAGGGACTTTAGTTTGCCCGTCTCGCGCATTTTTCGCTTACGGACTTTTTTGTTTGCCCGTCTCGCGCATTTTTCGCTTAGGGACTTTAGTTTGCCCGTCTCGCGCATTTTTCGCTTAGGGACTTTTTTATTTGCCCGTCTCGCGCATTTTTCGCTTAGGGACTTTTTTGTTTGCCAGCTGTTGTCTCATTTCCATTCCTGTAACACATAATCTGTCTCACACATTGCATTAGAGAATATAGAAAATGATAGGCTGGCCTTTATTCATAAATCAGATTATTGCAAAACAATAGTAACGGAGCAATAGATGGAAAAGTAAAGACAAAAATAATAACAATTAAGAAAAAGTACAATATTTATTGCCAGTACAACTTCAGATGGTTGGCATTTCAAGTCTTTGAGATCTTCTTTCCTTGCAAGGTTTCCAAGGTACATGTGCTAGGTCCAACCATCTTTCTGATTCTGTATGGTCCTTCCCAATTAGCCCGGAGCTTTCCATCCTCCTTATGGGCGTTTGTGATTGCCGACTTTCTCAACACTAAGTCTCCTTCTTGCATTTCTCTGTTCTTCACCTGTGCATTGTAATAAGTAGCTATCCTCTGTTGGTAAGCAGCCAGTCTCATTTTTGCTTTGTCTCTCAGCTCATCTAGCAGGTCTAGATTCTCCCTTAGTCCCTGAGAATTAAGTTCCTCAATGTAAGTGACTAGTCTGGGTGACTCAGCTCCAACTTCTACTGGGATGAGGGCTTCAGTGCCATATACCAAATTGAACGGTGTTTCAACTGTTGACACTTTGCTTGTCGTTCTGTAGGCCCATAGGACACTTGGGAGCTCATCTACCCATGTTCCCTTTGCCTTGTCCAGTCTAGTCTTCAACCCGTGTAGTATAGTTTGATTGCTCACCTCTGCCTGCCCATTGGCCTGTAGGTAAGACACAGAAGATATTCTTAGGAGAATCTTCAGGCCACTACAAAAATTTCGGAAAGCATCACAGTCGAACTGCTTCCCATGATCTGCATTTATCACACGGGGGAGCCCAAATCAGTAAATTATGTCTTTCCATACCATTGCCTCCACCTTCTTCTCAGAAATTGTAGCCAAAGGCTCGGCCTCTGTCCATTTTGTGAAGTAGTCTGTGGCCACAAGTAAATACTTTCGTTGTCCTGAGCCTAGGGGGAAAGGCCCCAGGATATCTAGTCCCTATTGTGCAAATGGAGTTGGTTGGAAAGTGTTCTGAAGAGCTGAAACAGGCGCGGTAGTTACTGGAGCGAATTTCTGACACTTTTCACATCTTCTCACTTTGTCTGTGGCATCCTTCCTCAGTGTAGGCCAATAAAATCCCGTGCGCAATATTTTCGATGCTAAGGCTCGAGCCCCCAAATGTTCACCGCATATTCCCTCGTGAACTTCAGCTAAGGTGTACTAAACCTGTTGGGGCCCTAGACACTTCAACAGGGGCATTGTGAATCCCCGTTTATAGAGTTCCCCATTCACCATGGTAAACCTGGCACTTTTTAACTTCAGCCTTCGAGCTTCGTCTCTGTTAGTGGGGATTGTACCCCCAGTATGTAGTCTTTGATTGGGCTTCTCCAATTGCCTCCGATTTCGATATCACAGACATCTTCTTCTTCAATACTTGGCCTAGCGAGGGATTCCACTTTGACCATACCCCCTTTGACTCCTCTAGAAGAAGCCAACTTTGAAAGGGCATCGGCATGGTTATTCTCTGACCGGTTTATCTGAGTCAATTGGAAGTTCTTAAATAACTGTGCCAATAATTGCACTTTCTGCAAATAAGGGACTAGAACGGGTTCTCGTGCGTCATACTCACCCGAGAACTGGTTCACCACTAATTGCGAATCGTTATGGGCCATTAAGTTGCTGACTCCCATTTTCTTAACAAGTTTCATCCCAGCTATCAAGGCTTCGTACTCGGCTGTATTGTTCAAACTTGGAAAGTCGAAACGTAGGGAATACTCATAGGTTTTCCCTTCAGGCGAAGTTAGCACAATTTCGGATCCACTGCCATCCATGTTACGAGCTCCATCCACAAATAATTTCCATCAAACTAACTCTGTTTCTACACGAACTTCTCGGCCAGTGCATTCTACAATGAAATCTGCCAACGCCTGCCCTTTTATTGCTTGGCGAGGCTGGAAGTGTATGTCATATTCACTTAATTCGATGGCCCATTTGATCAGACGACCGGAATGCTCTGGTTTCTGCAGTATTTGTCTCAAAGGCTGATCCGTTAAGATAGTCACCGAGTGAGCTTGGAAGTAAGGCCGTAACTTTCGAGTTGCCATCACGAGGGATAAAACTATTCTTTCAACTAAGGGGTACCTTGCCTCAGCATCTAGCAGGACTTTGCTTACATAATAGATCAGGCAATCTCTGTCTCCTTCTTTCCTTAGTAGGACTACACTTACAGCTTTCTCTCCTACACCGAGGTACATAAGGAGGTGGTTTCCAAGCTGTGGCCGAGATAATATAGGCAACTCTTTTAGGTAGTCTTTCAACCTTCCAAAGGCGTCGTTGCACTCTTCCGTCCACTTGAAGTTCTTTTCTGCCTTTATCGCCTTGAAAAATGGTAGACTTCTTTCAGCTGATTTGGACAAAAAACGACTCAAGGCTACTATCCTTCCTGTCAGCCTTTGAACTTCTCTTACAGTATTAGGTTGCCTCATGTCCAAAATAGCTTGAACTTTCTCGGGATTAGCCTCTATCCCTCAATTAGTAATAATGAATCCCATAAACTTTCCAGACCTCATCCCGAATGAGCATTTATTGGGATTCAACTTCTTCTTGTATTGTCGCAGCACATTGAATACCTTAGTCATTTTCCCGGCATGTGATTCTTCTTGTCGGCTTTTGATGATCATATCATTGACATAAGCTTCCATGGTGTTGCCTAACAAGTCTTGGAACACCCTATTTACCATGCGTTGGTAGGTTGCCCCCACATTCTTCAAACCGAATGGCATTACTCGGTAACAATATATCACAACATCGGTAATGAATGAAGTATTCTCCTCATCATCCGGATGCATCATGATTTGGTGGTATCCCGAGAAGGCATCCAAGAAGCTAAGTAATTCATACCCACAAGTTTCGTCTACCAACTTGTCAATTCGAGGTAATGGATACGAATCCTTAGGACAAGCTTTATTCAGATCTGTGAAGTCCACACACATTCTCCATTTTACGTTGGCTTTCTTCACCATCACAACATTAGCCAACCACTTTGGATAATTAACTTCTCTGATGAATCCTGCTTGCAACAACTTCGAGATTTCTTCGTTTATTACCTGTTGCCTCTCTGGAGTAAAATTCCTCTTCTTCTGTTTTATCGGCTTTGCCCCTGAGATTACGTTCAATCGGTGGCAAATAACTTCAGGGTCTATTCCAGGCATATCGGCTGGTGTCCATGCAAACACATCACAATTCTCTTTTAAGCATCGGACTATCTCCCTTTTTACTTCTTCAGGCAACTGGCTCCCCACATACACTATTCTCTCTCCATTTTTTTATCCAACCGGATCGCCTCCATCTCTTCATCAGGTTTTGGCTTAGGCTTTTCTTCAATTGTAAGGGTTTCCTTCCTCTGAATCCCTTTACATGTGGTGGATGCGATATTACATGTCCTGGCTTTCCTTTGATCTCCCCTCACTTGTCCAATACCGCGGGGAATCGAAAACTTCATTAACAAATAGCAAGGACGCACCACCGCTCTCATGTCATTTAACAATGGTCGTCCAAAGATCATATTGTAAGCTACGGAAGTTGATCTCACCACCATAAACAACGCTTGTCGAGTGACACACTTCGGGCTTTCCCCCAATGTCACAGGTAGCTGAACTGTGCCTTCCACCTTCACTTTTTCTCCTGAGAAGCCATACAGTGGTGTGGTTACTGGCTTCAGTCTATCATTCGAGATGTTCATTTTTTCAAAGCAGCTCCAGTAAATCAAATTTACCGAACTCCCATTATCAACTAAGATGCGACTCACTGGGTGTTTTGCTATTACCGCTGAAATCACCATTGGGTCATCATGAGGGATCATTACATCACCTCTGTCAGCTGGCGTGAAAGTAATGGGCTCTTCATAATGCTTTTCCTCCATCACTGAATTAATTTGATAAGCCTGTTGGGCGTAGGTCTTTCGAGACGAGGAAAAAGTGCCAACTAATGACTCACCTCTGGATATCACGTTAATAGCTGGCCCTGTGGGTTCATTATCTTCCTCTCGATTCCTTCTTTCTACCCTTATGTCATTATCTCTTCTTTCATCTTCATTTCATCTAACAGGTCCTCTGTTTTCACCTCTTCTATCTCTGAAATTGTTTCCTCTGTTCTGCACAGGATAATTAGTTCTATCACCTCTCCATATGAAACGGTTTATTTTTCCCTCTCGTGCTAACTTTTCTAGCTGATTCATCAACTCTCTACATTTTTTGGTTGTGTACCCATGCGCTGAGTGATAGTCGCAATATGACCTTAAATCACGGCCTAGATGCCCTGACGCCTTCTTTGGAGTCTGTATAAGACCTGACCCCTCAATAGCTGCTAATACCGAAGCTCGAGATTCAGTGAGTGGGGTATAAGTGGAGTATTTCAGTGTGTGAGCTTTTTCAAACTTCCTTGATTGACTAGAAGATGCTTCAGTGACCTCTCTTCCTCGTTTCCTTCCATCCTTGGATTCTCCTATCGTCACCATTTTCATTACTTCCTCCTGGGTTACATACTTATGTGCGCGAGAGAGCAGGTATGAGATGGTAGCTGGCTGGTCTAGCGACAAAGATTCTTGCAATTTCTCAGACCTTGTCCCCTGTAACATGTCTGCCACGGCTATACCGACTTGCAGATCTCGCACCTCTAAAGTAGAATCTCTGAACCGATCCACATAACTCTTCAATGACTCCTTAGCTCCCTGCTTAATAGTGAGCAAATAGGTTGGTTTCTTTCTTCTCTGACTATTCACCGCAAACGCCTTCAGAAACTCGCTTCGTAGTTGGTCAAAAAAGGCAATGGACCCTTCTGGTAGGTTATTAAACCATTTCATCGCATGTCCGGACAGAGTTAAGGAAAAGGCCCTGCACATTATCTCGTCTTCCCATCCATGTAGCAACATTAGGGCCTCATAGTTTTGCATATGGTTGTAGGGGTCCATCTTTCTAGTGTATGCGATCATTTGAGGCATTTTGAACTTTGGGGGCAGAGGTTTTTGCATGATAGTCGTGCAGAAAGGTACTCTTCTTCTTTGGGTCTCTTCTGCAGATACTAACTTCTTCTCTTCCAGTATCTGTTCTATCATCTTCTTCATGTCCACGGGGGAGCGAGATGATTTCCAGCATGAGACGAATTAGGTAGGTCTTCAACTATCTCCTTGCCCTTTGCTTGAGGTGCGTTTGTTCGCACCATTTGCATACACCAAGTGGGGTCAAACTCTGACCCGACTCCCCAAGTGCTTTGATCTTCAACACCGTTCTTTCTAGCACCTCCGACACCATGTTCTAAGTTAGTACCAGCCAAATTTGACAAGTTATGATGGTGGGCGGTAGACCCTGTCGCCTGGTCAACACCCTACCGCTCAGGCACCTGTCGCCCGACACCAGGCACCTGTCGCGTGACCCCTGTCGCAAGGCCTAGGCCTGCCGCTTCCTCAGTCTCTCGCGGGTTACCTACGACAGGCCTTCCCCCTATCCTGTCGCACTCTGATGAATGTCATGCGGTTCCACAGGGGGAACCTCTCGCCGGCGATAGGGGTCTGCCGCAGTCGTGTCCTCCTGTCGTCCAAACACCTGCGGTGAGACACCTCTATTTGTTCCTCCTACCAAGTTCTGCATGACAGGCGGCAGATCCAATGTTGGGAGAACTCTTTGGAACAGATCCACCATGGCTCGTAGCGCCTGGGTAGTCTCTTCACTCTGTCACCTCAAAGCCTCGAATTCTGCAGCCGACACAGTAATTCTTTCTTCCTCCCTATTCACCTGGTTCGTCTGGCGAATCTGTTGTTCAGGGGAGCTCACAGAGTTTTCCTCACTTCCGGCCCTTACGTTTGTCGATCTTGTTCTCACCATCTTAGAAAATTTCGATTGGCTTTTTATACGGTTCCCACAAACGGCGCCAATTGTTGTTGCACAAAACAACAATAAAGGTATGCTGACGTCAATGTTCGTACTTAGTCTCCACGTGTCTCCAAGAAGCTTCTGTAAAACAAGAAAAGTCAGAGAGACACAGGGGTGGTTCCTGCGTAGACACTCCGATGCTTAAGTCAGCCAAAAGTTCTTCAGTATTGGGAAGCGTAAAAGTCAATCGTCAAAAATTTCAGAGTAAAAATTGTACCTGAGGGCCTATTTATAGGCCAATATTCTAGGTTAATTATCTGAGGATAAGTCCATTCCTTACTGAGAGTTTGTGTCCTGATATAACACAAGTTCCTCGAAAACCGGGAGAAATCAAGGCCTGTCGCAGGCACCCAGCGAGAGACCCACGTTGCGGGCACGTTGAGGCGTGAGAGGTCTGTCGCGTAGCGGGAGCTGAAAATAGCGCCACGTGTCGCAGACGGATATGGTGTGGCAACAAGGCCCTGACTCCAGCGGGAACCGGAGTCATACACCACGTGTCGCCTTATGATTGCAAGCGACAGACTTGAAGTCTGTCACCCGGCGATAGGCGTAGGGGATGTAGCTTTGAGTTCTATCGCCTAATGTCACGTGTCGCATTATGATTACAGGCGATAGGTCTAGAGTTTGTCGCCAGCGATAGGCTTCATTCGGATATTTTGGCTTCTGTCGCCGAAGGCCACGTGGCCCAGTGATTTTTATCCACGTGGTGAGCTCTGACGCTATTGGGCTTGGCCCATCGTAAGTAGACTTTGTCATATCAACTCTTAATTCCAAAATCATAACTTAGAAATTGAAAAAAAAACCATCAAATATTTAAAGACAAATAAAAAATGAAAATTGACATAAAAATTTAGACATTGAAAGCAAAAATTTCACACCCTCTTTAGTGTCGGAAGAAGTAAACGTGGAGTTGTTGCAATTTCCCCTTTCTTCTCCGAGCGTTTATGAGGACTAATTATTAAAAAAATAATTATTTCATACTTTGTTTGTGAAATTTTTTTATTTCATAAATAATATTAAAATTATGACACATGTTTTATAAAAATATTAAAAAAATAAAAAATAAATAAAATAATACATGTCATGATTTTAATCTTGATTGTGTAGTAAAAAACTTTACCGACAGAAATAATTATCCTTATTAAAATTGATGAAAAAAATACTTTTGAACTAAATCCCAAAATAAAATATTAAAAAAAAAGAAGAAGAATTAATCTAACTAATTACAAAATTTTGGGTTCCAACTTTTCTTTGATTTTTTTTGGGGGCTTGTATTAAGTTTTTTATGACAGGTTAACATGAACGCAAGCATTTTTGGTGGATTTACAAATAGGGCAATTGTGAAGGGTAGATCCGCAAACAGTACACAAGCACAAATGCCTGCACGGTAAAAGCAACACACACGATTCTTCCCTCCTACAATTCCTGCACACCCTGCTGCCTTCATCCTCACCGTTATTATTGTTATTTTTCTCTCCTCCTTCCTCTGCTAACGTGCGCCCCTCCTCTTCCCAACTGCTGCCACAGCAAGATTGCGCGTCATCAATCTCATCCGCCGCTGCCTCCTCAAATCCGACGCCGTGGGTGCGCTCGTCCTTAACCTGCGCCGCAAGGACTTGTTCTAGGTTGGTGCGTAGGGCGTTGGCCGTGGCCTCGTTGGTTTGAGCCAAGTCCCTCCAAATTTGGTTCTCTATGCAGAGTGACTTAACCCTTTCTTCGAGTGCCCAATTTAATTTCCCAATTTTTAAAATTTCCTCCTCTTTGGCTCTTAGTTTCTTCATTACTCCTCCTTCAATGGCCTCCGTTATTTTCCTTGTTTGCCTCTTCCTTTTTTCCTCTATTTCCATCCTCACTTTCTCCATCTATAAAAGCAGGAAAACCCAAAAATCCAACAATATTAAAATTTTAAAAAATAATTAATAAGGTTGATGCAATTGAATGTTTGATGAAAATCATTATTAGTTTATTAAGACTTCATTCGAGAGCGTAGGAAGCTTGATATTAAGAAAGACTTACATGTTGGGAGATGAGGTGATCGATATCCAATTGTTGCTGCTCCATATGAAGGGAAATATCATAGCCAAGAAAAGAGAAAGGAGAGCAAGTTTTGTTGTTGTTGTTGTTGTGATGGGGTTGTTGTTGTTGTACTGGAGAGGGGAAATAAAGGATTGGATTAATGGAGTCTCTTGAACGCTTCCTGGGTAAGGGAAGATTGTTGTACGTCAAAGTACTCGCTGATTTCATCGCCTTTTGATGGATTGAATCAGTAAGCAAAGAGTTGTATAAAGGTAGCAATCCTTCGGTTGCCGCCGTCGTTGTTCCTGATAACGGTACGCCATATCCCATCAGGGTTTGAAACATATTCCCATTTGCTTCAATGGAATTCATCATTTCTCTGTAAAAAAAAAAGATCATAGAAAAAACCGATATCAGATGTCGTTTCGTCTGAATATTTTTATTTAAGAAAACGGGTTTTCAGAAGGAACGAAACAAACCTGCTGCCTAAGAATTGAGACGGTAAGAGATTGAGATGCCCAGCTTCAACAGCCATAGGTTAAAGAAAAAGATTGCGTTTGAGTTTGCTTTGCGTTGGTTTTTAAGGATGAAATGAAAGAGAAAGCGAAGAAAAGGAGAGGGGCATGCAGTAGAACTAGACCTGGCGAGGCTGTATGGTGGGGTTTATTTAGGGTTTGGTTGGGTTTAGAGATAGAGTGAGAAAAGCAGATTTGAGATTTGTTTGTTGGTTTGAGTTCTTTTGTCTATTTTAAGATTCCATTACCAAATTAACCTCTTCCGTCCTCACTCAAATCATCCAATCCAATAAAAGGTCTAATCAAATAGGATATTTAATGTTAAATTTGAGTTAGATTTGATTCGAAAATTTAATATTTAAAATTTAATTTGAATTAAATTTAATAGAATATTCGAGTCGATTAATTAGATTTGATTGTTAAATTTGATTTAATTGATTCGATTTATTAATTTAATTATATATTATAAAAATAAAATAATAAAATAATAATAAAATATTAAAAATATATTAAAAAAATTAAATAAAACTCGACTCGTTATTCGAATAAGTTAAGTTTGAGTTCAATTCAAAAATAAATGCATCACAACTCAAATAATTATTAAGTCAAATTCAAGTAATTTGACTTGTTTACATCTCTAAATTCAAAAAAAGAAACAGTTATAGTCAGTCCGTAATTCCAGCTATTTTATAGGGTCATTTCCGGAATGCAAACGTCGGGTTTACCGTATCCGTGCTCAACCGGTTGTGGTGAAAGATTTTAATAACTGACAGTCGAGATCTGCCACGTGTTAATGTCCACGTAAGCAGAGCAGTGAATTCATTTTTTTCCCTCTCCTGAAACAAAGTGAACGAGGTGGGGTCCACGAGTACAAGTGTGGGACAGGGTGAAAAGAAGATGAGGACAAAGTAGAGTGTTGGCCCATGTGAGGTATGCCAGGATGGCAAGAGATGTAACCCACGTGGCAGATTGTCAAAGAGTTAAAAAAACTGAAAAGCTTAAGCAGCAGCCGTTGAGAAAGAGAGAGATGGGGACGGGTACGGTGTACCCGGAGAGGTGTGCCGGTCCTTTGGCTTTATCTATTGATTTTGATTGAATTCATGCTGGTCGCATGGGAAACGTTAGCCTCATTTTTTTGGCATTTATTTATGCCACGTGTCTAATTTACCTTTTTACTTATATTATTTATATAAAAAAAAATCAATGCTACTTTAACTTATTGGAAAGTAAATCACCGTAACCACAAAAAATTTTAGCTTAAATACAAATTTATCGTTTCACTAAGTTGATAAATTAAAAAGCCTCAAAATTAGTTAAAAAAAGAGAAAGAATTTAAGGTATATTGAGGCATAGGAACGTGAGAGGCTTAAATATAAAAATGTTCTTAAATTAGAATTAAATATAATTTTTTTGTTATTTTTATTGCAATCAATTAAATTTTTGAATATTTATTTTCGTCTAATTGAACTTTCAAACTTTTATTTCACGTAATTGAATTTTCGATTAAATAAAAATTGATGAGGTAGGTCATGTTATTTGACAATCATTAATTAAATTTTCTCTAATTAAAGGCTCAATTAGATAAATATAAAAATTTTAATGTTGAATTCATTACAATAAAATGATAAAAACTAAATGATAATTTAATATTAATTCAAGTGCAATTTTTTTTATAACTAGGCACGGAAATTGTAGGGTTTAGCTAGGAATAAGATTTGTCCTAATTAATGAATTGGTGGGGGGCACATCATCGAGAGATTCATTTAATGTAACTATGTTTCTCAGTGTATAATTGAGGTGCCATTAGTCTTCAAAAAACGTGCTTAATGTTTAATAGTTGTCTTTGGATGTTTACTTGTTTAGTTAATAATAATAATGTATAATAACTCAAGCTTCTAGTCAATAATGAAGAAAGAGTCGGGTTCTAATCAAAACGAATCGAGATAATCCAGTATCAAGTTTGAGTTCGGTTCGATTCGAAAACTCAAGGATCAAAACTCAACTCGAGTTTGGTTTTAAAAATCAAACTCGACTTGACAGAATACTCGAATAACTTAAACTCCGCTCAATAAGCTCGAAATCGGCTCGATAGATTCGATTTGTCAAATTTTAAATACATATTATGAGAGGAAAATAATAAATTAATAATAAAATATTTAAAATATATATTAAAAAAATTCGATAAGGCTTACGAGTCGAGTATTAAAAAACTCGAATTTGGCTCGACTTGTTATTCAAATAGCTCGAGCTCGAACTCAGCTCGAAAACAAACAAGTCAAATTTAAATAATTATCAAATTGAGTTCGAGTAGCTTACGAATAGCTTGATTTGTTTACACCCTTAGACAAAGTGCATTGAAAAATTGAAAGGTAAAATATCATAATAATACATAACTTCTCCTTTGACCAAAATATTTTTCAAAGTTTGTTCTATGGGTGAATTGAATTTCATGGATAAATTTCATATGATCTGTATAGAATTTCCAAAGAATAGGGGCATGATTTCTTGGAGTTGAATTCTAGATTTATTAGATATATGACACAGGATTTTTTTTGAGTTTGTATGTGATGCACTGACAGTGTACAGTTTCTATACACTATCAATGCATCAGAGATTGACACATCAGCAATAGGTTCTTATGAGTAAATTAAAAAAATTTATTTATATTTGCATATAAGGACTTATTAATGAAGTGTCAACCTCTGATGCATTGACAGTGTATAGAAACTATACACTGCCAGTGCATCATATATAAATATTTTTTTTACCTACCGCTCTAAAATAACGTTGACATGCCAATCAATCTTAACAAATTATTGACATTGGAATTCAAAATCTCAATTGGATGGGGGAGTGAATCCACCATCAAATCTCGCTTCCTTGTAAGATTTAATTGCTTGACTACCATGCTTCCACATAAAAAGCTGTAAGAAAACTTAGCAACCTTTGCCGCTAAGCTAACTCTGAAAAGGGAATATTGAAATTTGGAAAAGAGTTTCATGACGAAACTTACTAAGATTGCTATAAATTTGTTTTCGTGGTGAAGCTTGGTATATATATTTAAAGAAATATTCTCATTTTATTTGTTGGCAATTGTTGCATTTGATATATATGAAAGATATTTTTATAGCATATAATAATCTGCCCATTAGGGAGTATGGAGTATATTTTTTCATAAATTTTGATGAATTAATGAATTTTTTTATATAAAATAAAACGTCAAATGAAAATGCTTCAATGATAGAATTAAAAAGATACCCTTCTATGTGTTTAAAGAAACCAAACATATTAAACTCAACATAGTTGATGATATTCAAGGTACCACCCTTTGGTGAGACCATAAGTCCATAATGAGAGTAGTATATATAGATTGAGTGTTATACATAATTGTACAGGTGTTTTTTTTTTAATTACGATAAAGGAAGATTCAAACTCAGTTTTTTGAGTAAGGAATTCATTGAGTTAAAATTCTAGGATACTTTTCGAAAACTTATTCAATTTCAACTATGGGTTTGTTTGGCCTAATTGAAACTGTTATAAAAATTGCCGTTCAAGTAAAGTTTTTTTAAAAGTGTTATTAAAAGAAGTAAATTAGCATTTGGTAAACTTAGTATAAAAGTATTGTAGAATGTTGAAAATAGACTTTTTGTATTTTTTTAATAAATGAAAAAAATAAGATAATAAACTTTATAAAATTAAATCATAAGTTTTTAAGTGAAACAAATAAATAAAACAAAATAAGAATTTTGTTAATTAACACAAAACAAATGAAATAAATATAAAAATGGCACAAAATAAATAAATTATTGTGAAATAATATGAATATTCTTTTATAATTTTGTAAATTATTGAAAAACAATATGAAAATGTAAAAAATTTCACTAAATATATGTTATTAAAATTAGTACTTTTTGGAAAAATTTTAATTTATAGCTTCATAAAAACGTTCAATTCTATTTCCCGCATAAGTTAAAAATTTTAAAATTTTGAAAGCTAAACACCTGACTTCTGAGCAGATAAACTTTTTCATAAGTTAGGTCATACATGCACCATATACCTAAATTAAATAGGTATGTAAATGTAATTTTTAGCTCAAAAATTTAGATTTGAATCTCACTTCTCTTAAATAAAAAAGGTATGTATAAATATATATTCTAAAATATAGTATTATGAATTTGGTTTAAGGATATATGCGTGTATCCTTTGAAAAAAAGATTTGAGTTCCCATTTTTCCTTTCACAAAATAAAAATTAGAAATATAATTTTAATTATTGTTTCAAAGTCTCATGAAGATAGTTTTAGAATTAGAGCCAAACACAGTGGCGTATCCAGGAATATGTGCCAGTGGGGTCAATATAAACCTGTTCAATGGTTGGATTATTCGTCCATGCCGGAAGCCCCCTCTCTCCTAGCCCTCCCTTATCAAATTTTATACAAGCTTGGACAAAAATATTAAGCCTGTCAAATAGGCTTGTGCTTGAAAATCAATGTTCGATAAAAAAACGGATCAAGCTTGTGTTTACCATATTATAATATTATTTTTATATAATATTTTATTACATAATACAACACTGACAAAATTAAATATAGTAAAAAAATCTCATAATATAAAATAATTTTCAAAAACTAAATTTTCTTTCAATTTATTCATAATTTTTCTAAATAGTTACTTTAGCGATGCTATATAATTTTTTTTCATTTTTCTCTTATGCCAATGAAATTGTTATAAAATAATGCAAATAGGTAGATAATATAATATTTTTTTCTTTTGTATTGAGATTATATTTGTAGTATTGAATAACTAATTATGTATAAAAGAATTATTGCATCAAGAGCAACAAATCAATCATCTATAAATTGGATCAAACTTATATATATTATGTATTATAGAGGTGATTAAGAAGAAAAAACTATTGTTGGAAAGTGTGATCATAACAAAGTGAAGACAAAATTTCAATAAAAAACAAATAACAAATCAAAATTAAAATGAAACTAAAAATATGTTAGCAAAAAATAAAAAAAAATAGAAGTATATGCTAATTGCTAAAGAAATTTTAAATCTCATAAGTTAATTTTGTACTTGTAATCATAGAAATTGTTAAATTTTTAAATTAAAATAAATGTATAAGTTAAAATGAAATTTATTTTTCTGACCCTTTTCTTAATTAATTTTAACAAATTTTAGTGGGATTAATATTAAAAAAAAACATCATATTTTTTTAGCTAAATATACATATGTATATACTAAACACATCCTTTGAGAGAGGTGAGGAGCCTTAACTGTGATGGAGCTCCAGGCAGGATTAGTCTCAAACCGTTAAAACAGATGATGATACTTATAGTTTACACCAAAAAAATATTTACATATGTATATACTAATTTATGAATTTTTCAAAAGTTGAGTAGGGTCAATTGACCCCACTCAACTCCATGTGGCTACGCCACTGGCCAAACATGAAGATAGATGTGCTTTGACCAAAACCATGTAGATTTGAGTTTCCTGATTTTTTTTTTGTTAACAAGAAAAATATTTAATAACTGAGAAAGAAATGAAATTATTTGAATTCAAACTCAAATATTATAATATGTCATAACTTATTCTTAACCATTTAATTAAGTAGTTGTCCATAAGTTTCTTGATTTAAGACACAAGGACAAACACAACAGTTCTATATGTCACATGGTAATGCTAATGTAGTAATTGATGCTTCCAAGGCAAATCTCCCTCTTTGATTAATAAACTTGATTTTTGGAGTTTGTCTACAGTAAGGTCACAAAATATTGACCTTATTGTAAGGTCATAAGATCTCATGAGATATTTAATATCTCATGAGAAATTAAATAAATAACAAAATGTTAAAAAAATGTAGATAATGATTTAACAGGTCAACAGGTAAACTATACCTCAATAAAATATAATATAAATTACATATTTATTCATTCAAAAAAGGTAATAAATATTTAAATTATATTTTTATCCATTCATAAAACAATCATAATTATATTTTTATCCCTTCAAATTATAAAAACAAATTATATTACATATTAAATTTCAAAATTTTTTACATTAGATTATACAATATAATAAAGACAATCCACTCTTATTTTCAATCAATCGGCTACCTTTCATTTTATTACTTTACGCTATGGAAAAAATAAGGACAATTGACTAATATTTTGCATTAGTCGACTATCCTATACCAAGATAATTTTTAATTGGTGGGAGTCACAGGCCTATGTATAAGAGTCAAATACCCATTAAACAATGAACGTTAGTTGATTGTTTTATTAAAGCAGCCTACTGCTATGTGTCTAGTAAATTTGATGCAGGCTTTGCAACAATACTTTTACGATGAAACTTATAAATTTTACATTTTATTATCATAATTTTATGCTTATACTAGTGTTTTTAAGCTTATTATCATCAATTTTAATGTTAATTATTACAATTTTATACTTATTATTGTGTTTTTATATTTATTCTCATCAATTTTAAGGTTAATCATTATAGTTTTATGTATATTATAATGCATTACGCTTATCGTCATAAATTGTATGGGTAATTTCTTAGTTTTATGATTTTTCTAGTGTTTTTATGCTTATTTTCATTCATTTTATGATGAATCTCATAAATTTTACGATTAGTTATCATATTTTTATACTTAGTCTAGTATATTTGTGCTTATTTCATTTTACTACGAATCTCACAAATTTTACGATTAATTATCATAATTTTTATGTTTATGTTAGTATTTTTACGCTTATTCTCATCAATTTTACGATTAGTTATCGTACTTTTACGCTTATTCTAGTATTTTTATGTATTCTCATCAATTTTACGGTTAGTTATTGTATTTTTGTACTTATTCTAATATTTTTACGTTTATTCTCACAAAATTTATGATTAATCTCATAAAATTTACAATTAATCTCATAAATTTTACGATGAATGTCATAAATTTTACGATTAATCTCATAAATTTAAGGTGAATCTTATAAATTTACGGTGAATGATATAAATTTTACGAAGAATCTTATAAATTTTATGATAAGTGTCAAATTTTACGATGAATATAATAAATTTTACGTTGAATGTCATAAAATTTACGATGAATGTCATAAATTTTATGGTGAAATGACATAAATTTTACGATGAATGTCATAAAATTTACGATGAATGTCATAAAATTTACGATGAATCTGATAAAATTTACGGTGAAATGACATAAATTTTACGATGAATGTCATAAAATTTACGATGAATCTCATAAAATTTACGATGAATCTCATAAATTTTATGATGAGTGTCTTAAATTTTACGATGACTCCAATGAATGTCATAAAATTTGCGATGAGTGTCATAAATTTTACGATGAATCTCATAAATTTTACGATGAATGTCATAAAGTTTACGATGAATTTCATAAATTTTACGATGAATCTCATAAATTTTACAATGAATGCTATAAAATTTATGGTTAATTATTATATTTTTATGCTTATTCTAATATTTTTTTGTTTATTCTCATTCATTTTACAATTATTATAATCAATTTTACAATTAATTATAATAATTTTACTAAGATTTAAAGTTTTATTTATACTAAATATCATAGTTTAAGGAAGGGCAGTCGAATGCTAGTGAATAGCATTGGACTACCCTAGTTAAAAAATTAAACATAATTTATGCAAACAAGGGGCAGTCAACTGCTGTTTGCCTGCATAAATTTTGTTTAATTTTTCAACTAGGGCAGTCAAATGCCTTTTACGGGCATTCGACTGCTCTAGCAGCAACTTGGAGATGAAACTATGCGAGTTGTTTATAGCTCTCCTGAATCTACTAGGGCAGTCAAATGCCTTTTACGGGCATTCGACTGCTCTAGCAGCAACTTGGAGATGAAACTATGCGAGTTGTTTATAGCTCTCCTGAATCTTGCTATGCTAAACATGGTAGTTCTGCATATTTTATTTCATTTTCAGTTTTCTTTCCTGCATTAGATGAAGATTATGTTTTCTTTCTAGTCATTGATTTAATATTTTTGTATTTAATTACTTTTACCACTGCTTTGTTATTCTTATTTTGCTGTAGGATTATATTGTTGTTATCTTGAGCCCTTGCTGCCACGATTACTTTGCTAAGTTTAAGTGCATAAACAAAATTTACTATTAAATAAAAATTTAAAACTTAACTACTAAAGTATTGCTGCAGGATTGTATTAGTAATAAATTTAAAATTAAAGACAATTACAAGGAGGCTTTTGCCTCATAGATTCACGCAAAGCAAATAAAAAAGTAGGAACTTCGTCCAAATTTTGGGACCCTCCACATCTTTTGCCTTTGCCAAACCATAAGCTACCTTGTTCCAATCTCGTCTTATGTGAAGGATCTTGCGGTAGTTGAATCTTCGCATTAGGTGCTTTACTGAATCAATAACAATACCTGCAACTGAATGATCTTCCATATTTCTAAACACTATTGAAACCGTAAGAAGTGATAAACGTTAAGTTTAAGAATGAAGATTTAGTTTAAAATTTAAATTACAGGTTAGTATAGTTAATTTCTATCTCTAGATTAATTTAAGTATTTTGGGTTAAGTTAGAAATTAAAATTTAGTTTGCATGATTAGATTATTAAGTTTAAAGTTTAAATTTTATTAATAGCATGTTTAATTTTTTTATGCTTTTAAATTTGCTTGATTTTAATTCATATTTACCTTATTTGTTTTTTTAGTTAATAAAAAATTTTCATTTAATTGAAAGGATTTTATAAAAAAATAAAATAAAAGTTGTATATGATGGTTACATTGATAATACATTTTATGATGATAGTTTGAAAAACTTGCTGAATAGGTTACCAGGTTAAAACTTTTTTTATCTTTAAAATTTAATCAATGGTTGAGATTAATTTTTTCTAATCTAAAGATTATTAATCACTGACCTTATAATAAGGTCAAAATTTATAACCTTACTATAGAACTTTCCTTAATTTTTGAGCAATACATCTTTGACTCTTTTCCGCTTTTAGCGTTTGAAAAATAAGGTTACCTAAGCAAGATTAGACAAATTAGCTTCATTTAAGGAGACAAAACGACAAACAGATCACTCCTTTGATAAACATACAAAAACTTTGGTATTGTTAATTGAAGCTGCCAATTAAGATTTCTCAGTGATTGTTCCTATTTTTCATTGCATGATCAGACATTTTGAGGAGAGAGAATCTTATATTATAGGAGTAATATAAAAATCTAATTTGAACTATAGGTTATTAAAGTTTCATTTATCATGCACTTACATGGGTTATATTATCAAATTCAAAATATTGATAAGATAATGTTGTCCCTTGCAGGGCAGGCCGTAGCCGTGAAGATAGAGAGGACCATAAATCATTAATTAATTAATTGCTTCCATGGCTCATATATATTTCCCTTTGATGTATCTGTCAGGCAACTGCTTAGCAAAGAAGTAACAATAGAGATTAGAGTAAAGAAAAAGCTAAATCAAAGTGTGAAAAACGTATCAAGAAGTGGTTGAAAAAAATAAAAATGAATTTTTTATCTATGTACTTGGACATAGTTCGAATTTTGAAATCGTTATTGTTGGGATGATGTTATCGTTTATCACTTTCAGTTCAAACATGATTACTCTTATATCACAAAACGAATGAAAATATTTGTAGCTAAAAAAAGTGTGAAGATTGTTGTAAAATTTAATTACCTAGAAAAGATAGATCTACCCATTACAAGGAGAGAGTGGAATATGAAAAGGAGACTGATGGATTCTTTGTTCATTGTACTTTTCTTCACGGCTCCTTTTTCATTTTCTAGCTCTATTATTGCCCCAAAATATCCAACCCTATGAACAATACTCTCATTCAACCAAGCACCGAAATCGTAAAAGAAAACCCTAAAAAAGGTAAAGTAAATTAGAAAAGTGAGCTTTACTTTAATGTTAAACAAGAAATTTTTTTTAAAAAAAATCCAATGAGACCTCATCTTAATGCAAAGAAATCCTACTAAAAAGGAGATTCAGAAATTTTAATGCCAAGTTCAAAATTTCGTTATATGTAAGTTTGATCTAATTTTATGATAAATTTATTTGATTATATTGATTCAGTAATTGATTCACTTATTCGATTTAATTCATTTGATTTTTATATGAAATATGATACTTAATTATAATTAATTATTATTTGTCCTTGTAACTTAGAAAAAAATAATAAAATAATAGGATGGCTTAGGATTGTTATTGGATGCATGTTGTCATGATAAATTAGGACAGAACAAATATATATAGTTAAAAGAAAAGGGAATATGAGAGATATGAAGGGTGGATCATGTTTGTTTGTGCTTCTCCTCTTTTAAGGGCAAAGAAGAGAATTGTATATTGCACAAATTGACTTTGGTGTGTGGAGGTTTCCTTTAACTTTTTTCTTACGTTCAACTTATTAAAGGTAATGCTTGTGTATTCTTCATGTGATATCCAAACCTTTCCCTCTCTTTCTCACACAATGAGAATCTCAATGTCTTTCCCCCTCTCTTTCTCCCTCGCTCTAATTTCAATAGCATTTTCTATTTCTTTTTGGGAATCCCCTTCATCGTCTCCACAAAGATTATTTACAAACAAAATCATAACTTTGATTCTGTCATATTGATCCCTTCTCTCACTTATTGCACATTAAATTTGACATTATAAACTTAAGTATTGTTTTATACGATTGTATTGGTTTATAAATTTCACAAGCAAATTTATACAATTGACATTAATTTCTCTATTTTTAATTAATTTAATTTATTTAATTATAACTTAATTAACATATGATGAGAATCTTTAATATTTGTTTGTAAAAGTTAAAACTTTTACGATTTTTAAATAAATTCTTTATCTCTCTTCTATTTTCCTTTCTTGAAATTTATGATTATTTTTGCTTTATTTTATTTTTCTCTTGGAGTTATCATTATTTCTTGTATGGGAAACATACCTTACTTGGAGTAAGGAAAGATAGAGCATATATATATATATATATATAACATGGCATATTGGCATTGCCAGCAAATACGAGCGTTAGGTTTCGGGAAGAAACTGCATTTGTTTTGTGGGGCTCAATTGCGGTAAAGCTATGTAAGGGTACATCATTCACGATTCTCTTTTTCTTCATTTTCCTCATCAACTCTATTCGTTTTGTTTTTCTTCACTCATAATTATTTGAACTAATTGCTGAGTGCTGACCTTTCTTTGGTAGGCCAAACGTGATTTCACTGTCATCTTTCAATCTTTGCATGAATAATGCAAATGACAAGTAAAAAAAAAAGAGGAAAACTTCCAAAGGAAATAGCCATGACATGGCAAGTTATTTTACTACTTTTCTTGCAATATCAACCACACATTTTCCATTTTTCACTTTATGGGGGTTAGTTTAATAAATTGACAAGGAAGAAAAGCTTCAATTATTTTAAAGTAGGAACTTAAATATCCTAAATTAAAATGAAAGAGTGTATTTTTAAAATAAAATATAAAATATTGTGATTATATTAAAAAAAAATGACTCACTTCCCAATAGATCATTACTTATTAATTTATTTCTTCTCCTCTCTGATATGAAATGATCTGAGCTTTCTCATGTGCACATTGCCCACAGAGGCCCCACTTTAAGACAAAAGTATTTGACATTCAATTCCCAAATAATCAGTTAAGCCAAAAACAGTTTGAGTTGGTGGTGGGAGGAATTGAATTGGATTGGATTGGACCTGCTTTTTTTGTTTTCAGGGACAATTTATTGTGATTTAACAATGACGGATGTTGAGTTGCTTTCACAAACATTGACATGTTTCTACACTCATGTTATTGCCTCCTATCGTTTATTGTTAGCTGCAACAACCAAAACCATCTTCTTTGTATTGCAATAACCACTGACCATTTTGACAGAAATTCATCATCGCTGCTTCACAACTATACATTGTCCTTTCTTTTTTAATTTTATTTTCTGCCTTCTCACATCTTTCCTCCTCCTGCATTTATCAAAAGAAGTGTGACTGTGATGACAGCCTACTTTTTGTTTTTGCATGAAAATTAGAAAAGAAAAAAAAATCTTCTTTTCAGTATTAAGTACATTAAGTATACCAAAGATATTATCGAAAAAAGATCTTTATTTGGAGTAAATATTGCTGAATTTATTTGATTTTGATAATAATAAAACCAATACTGTTGTTTTTAATTGAATTTAGTCAAGTGTGGAACTCCTTAATTATAAATTTTTTTAATCCTTTTGATTGAACTTGTCAATCCCAGATCAAAAAAAAAAGTTGTCAATCCAAAGGCTTAAAGAATAGTTAATTCCTAATAAGGTTTATTGATGTTATGCAAGCTAAGAAGTATTGATTAAAAGGGTTAAATATGTAGAATTATGTGTGTATATTTCTTTGGAAAGATCATTAATTTGATGCAACAGTAAAAAAGTTTTCTTGTGAGTTGATTAGGAAATCGAATTATATTTTAGTGTAACCTTAGGTATCTTCATTTGTTTTATAATATAAGATTAATTTTGTTCGAATTAAGAGTGATAAATAGTAAAATTTTTTCAACAGTAATAATTTCATGATTCGAACTATGTATTGTTTGTAATCATAAAATTTTGTCTAAAATTTGTGAGTAATTGGATTGGATATTTGCATTGCAGCCCAATTTCTTTTCGGAGTTGGGTTCCATTTATTTTCTTTGGGCTATAAACTCTTTTTAGGTTTTAGTCTAAACACACGTGAAACGCCCAATGGCTACTTCTGGTTTTTGAATTCTAATAATAAAAAACAAAAACAAAATTGGAACAACAAAGATTTGTGCTTTCCATTTTTTTCACCACTTCCAAAGAATTTGGTCATCGTAAAATTCCTTTTTCTAAGATCTTGTGTTTCTGTCATATAATGTGATCAACCTAAAGTGACCATTTTAAGTTGATATGTTAATTTTTTAGCTTGGAGACACCTCTTTTTTTATAAGATTGTGTAAAACAGGCACTTTAATCAGTTCAATGTAAACTGCAATGGTATATGTAAAGATAATCAATAGACATAAAATTACGATAGGTCTAAATAGTAAATATCTATAAAGCATTGCGCTTCTCTATCTTATACTAATGCACTTTATATTGCTAAATACTTACAAATCTTAGTGCTTGAATAAATTTCTATTTTTTAACCAAAAACATCAAAAAATCAACCTCAACAACAGTTGTTGAGGTTGAACGAGGGTGCCTTGTCTCCAGATTAAAACTTAAAAATTTCATTTTAAAGATCTCAAATCTAAATTTTAAAATAAGCACAATGAAACTTATATGAAGAGAGAGAGAGAGCGCATTATAGTTGTGCTTTTGAAACTTATATGACATGACAGTTGCTTTTTTTTTTAAGTTCTTTTTTATTTTTAATTTTATTCTACATTTTCCTCCTACAAGTACCCCAATTTCTCTCTCTCTCTCCACATAATCTCTTCGATTCTCTCTAATTATCTTTAAATTACTCTCATTCTCTTAAATTCCTTTATTACATATTTATGTTTATTATATATTTTGTATTTATTTCTTTGCAATTTTTCAAATTTCTTCTAATATTTATATTTATTTGTTTTGGCTTAATAGCCAAATGTAACCTCAACATTTTGTATAAAATGGAATTAAGCTCTCAATATTTTATTACGTGAAAATCAGTCTATAAATTTTTATTTTACTGTAAATAAACACTTAACCTTTCAAAATCACGTAATTAAGTCTAAATATGTTAAATGACACTATATGTCGTTAGGACATCTTATGTGGAAGCTGACGTGGATAGCTTATGTGAGATCCCAAAATTCTCTATTTCTCATATACTTATTGAATGTGATGAGGTAGAATATCAAGCTAAATTACGATGACCACCTCTCACATATTTGAAATTATTGGGAAAATTGTCAAGTGGGCCCCACAAGGCAATTCGTAATCTGCATGGCCTCCGAAGTGGCAAAATGTGAAATTTGGGCCCAAAATACCTACAGGCCACGAATACTACTTTTTGAAATTCTTTAAGACAAGCACACTTAGGTTTACATGTAATAAATTCGAAAATGTCGATTTAGTCCATACCTTAGAAGAACTTTTCTGAATAACGGTCAAACCAAATTGACTTTGGACCTACAGACTGTTATAGGAAAATCCTCAAGTCAAGAAGTTTCACGTGGATCTAGCTCGTGAACTGAATTACGCGAAAGTGCTAAAAACAAAGCGAATGAAGCAAAAAGCATAGCTTAGGGGTAGTTCGGTAATTTCACTACCCATGACCAATTAAACCACCTTGGGAGTCAATATTTGACCATGTTTGACCTGAATATATTGAAAATAATAAAAATAAAATATCAATTTTGAATTTAAAAATATTAAAATAAAGCTAGGATATAGTTGGAAATAATGAAATTGTCTAAGGGTATTATGGTCATTTAACATGGGATTGGTCAAATTGATCAAAGATTGACCAGAATTGACTTAAATAAATTAAATTTAATTAAAATAAAATTAAAAATCTGAAATTGGAAATAATAAAATAATGGCTATGGTATAGTTGTAAATTTTGGAATTTTAAAGGGGCAAATCTGTCATTTTGCCCATGAGTTGAAAAATTTCTTAAAATATCTAAAGAACTAGAAAATCCTGGTCTTCACTAAGCCTAGCTGACCTGCCCTGCTGCTGTTTCATGTTTTCTCTCCATTTTCTCTAAGGCTCCCTCACGTTCACCATGTGAAACCCTCTCTTTAAGCCTTTAACTCATCAAGCTCCCTTTATCAATCTTGTTTCCTATCTCAAGAGCTATTCAAGGCTGGAGTTTGGTGGACAGAAACCAACGTATGGAGGCTGGTATGGTTGCTATATTGTTCGGCCATGATGGGAAAGTGAGAAGTGATGATGTTTCTTTAATTCCTAGATATTGTTTATGATTGATTCATGCATGGGAAACATGTTTGATACCTTAGATTGAAATAAAAAGAAGTGTATTGATGTGTGTAAGGTTCGGCCATGATGAAGAATTATGGATTCCATAATGATTTCAATGTATAAAGGGTTGAAAATGAAAGTAAACGATGAGATGAACTTAGCCATGGTGATAGTTTAGCAAAGTAGTGAGTGCACTAGCATTTAGGGAATTCGGCCATAAGAAGAATTAGGAGAATTCATAGTGACTTTGATGCATGATGGATAGAAAATGGAATATGGTAATTAGCTAAGCATTGCCATAATCATGAATTAACTAAAATAATTAATTGGCATTAAATAGTAGGTTCGGTCATGAAAGGGAGAGTAGGAAAACTAAAGTACTTTTGATACATGGTGAGTATAGTATGGTTACATATGATGAGATGACTATAGTTATAAAGTTAGAATTTGTAAAATTTTAAGTGTGGCATCAAGAGAAAGCATTCGGCCATGGGGTATATTGGATGATGTTGATGAGTTTTTGTAGTATGAAAGGTGTTTGATAAAAGTTCTAAGTGGAGTAGAAAATGTTTATAAGTTAAATTGAGAAAAGAATAAATGAAAAGCAATGAGAATGAGATCATATGGGGTATTCGGCCATGTGAGGGAGAGAAAGTATTGATATAATTTCTAATATATATTAATTGTGAAATTAATATAAATAATGAATAAAGATCAATTGTGAAATTAGAATTGAAAAATAACAAGTAAAATTTAATAAGGAATATTTGGCTAAAGCATAATGCATGGGGTTTTCATATGAAATTTCATAATTAATAGTTAAGAATAATTTATAAAGGCTAATAAGGTTATTAGGGAAATTGAACTGGAAAAAAGATTGTAAATTTAAATGTATTTATATTGTAGCATTTAATAGGAAATTAAATAAATTGATTGTTGGAATTAATAAAATGGAAGATAGGAATTAAAAGAAAATTTATTAAAGTTATAGTATGGACTTTTGAAAATAATTTGAAATTATTATGTAGTGCCCAGTCCAAAAGATAAAGAAACGTAAGTGGTGTTATCAGATTTTGGATATTGCGCGAAAGTATAGGAAAGAAACATGCATGGGAGATGCATAAGAAATGCTATGCTTGCTTTGGAAATTTTCAGAAACCGAATCCTAACCGTTTACTCGCTCAATTTTCCTAAATGAAAAATAGAAATTTATTTTTAAATTCATACCAGTCTAAACATGGTTTAAATTGCATAAAATATTTTTTTATTATTTTACATGAATGATTTATTATTTATGTGCAAATGTACTGTTTGGGTCTTTAAAGTTTTTCATCGAGTATTTATTGAATTTTATTACTACCAAATATAAAATGATTATTCTTTTACATGATTATGGATTGACTGAAGATAATGTTATTAAAATGATTTTCTATTGTGATTTATGAACTTATGAAAATGTTTTGAGACGGTTGCTCCTTAGTGATCATGCGTACTATTATATGAGTGTATATGACTATGAGATTATGGTCAAACCCATAGGTTTTCACAAAGAGCACCTGACCAGTGCTATCTGTGACTGAGCCGTGGTTTTGCTCACTCTACTTAATTTCATCTCTTTTCAAATAATTGAGTTAAACTCTGCCACGAGGGCTTCTGAGTGGGCCTTCGGATACGATATCTGGACTTGGTACTAGTCTTCTGAGGTATATGTTCTTTATAAAACGCTTGTTTATATGTAAGACTTTAATTGATGCATAGTACATATTCTGTTAAACAAGTCGGGATGCAACTTAGAACCGTTTCCTCGCTAGTTTAATATTTAAATGAAATGACTATAGGTCACCTAGATAGTATAGTAACTATACTGACATCGAATACAAACCTTAAAATGAAAAAGAAAAATTTAGTCCATAAATTTGTAAGAGAGAAAAAGTATGAGTAATAAGTGAAAGTCACGGCGTTCGGGTCGTGACATACTTAGAATATGTTTTTAACATTTACAAGCCACTTACCAATCAATCTCTAAACATACATTAAAAAAATGAAAGAATGAAAATGTATTTAGAATATAAGGCATCTGTAATTGAATTTTATCTTGGTCTTAATCTATTTAGAAAATGTTTTTTGAATATTGCATTAAGTAATTTTCTTATGACATTAATGTTTATACTTTTAGAAAATTACTTGATAATGTTTGAGCTAAGTTTTCATGTGCTTAAAGTCAAGAAATATTTAAATGAAATTGAAAAATGATTTTGGGATTAAAAGACTTAAAAGAATTATTCAATTTTCAATTAAAACAGCCTAGAAAATGCATTTGAAGAAGCAAGGATCGATCTCCCCTTTGCATAGGATCGATCCACTTTAGGTAGAAAGCATTAGGGATCGATCTCCTAAGTTGTAGCATCGATCCCCCCCTTGTTTCTCACACTATTTTGCAAGTTTTTAAAGCATGGCATCGATCCCCTCACTTAGGGGATTGATCCCTCTTTATCTTAGAAGCCTCTGACGGTTAGTTTTATCTGAGGAATAACAGGAATAATTGTTTTTGGCTCCACCAAGCTTTAACAAACTTCAAGGGCGTATAAATAGAAGCTATGAAGACAATTGGACCCAAGAGACATAATTCAACATATTCTTCAAGCTTCAAAAATCAATTCTTGTGCTAGAAATTCAACATCTTCTATCACTCACACTTTCAAGTGTTTATTGGTTTAGCACAAATCTTGTATAGAATTCTTTAGAGCTTAATTTTGTAATCAATTACCTTCATAGAGATTTCTATTTGATTACACAATCTACCCATTCACTATCTGTAAAGGGGAGAGTCTCCTTGAGTACTTTATTGTAAGTGAGATATTGGGTAGAAAGGTTTACTCCTTGAGCCATAAAAGGAAGTGGTGTAAAGTTTGTTACTTGATCCCATAAAAAGTAGTGGTGTAAGGTTTGCTATTTGATTTCATAAAAAGTAGTGGTTGTAAGGTATCTTCCTAGAACTCGGAAAAAGGAGTGGTATAAGGTTATTTTTGAGCTCGCGAAAAAGAGTGTAACAAATTCATTAGTGGATTGTGGAAAATCCTTGGGAAAATCTCAAGACAGAGGATGTAGGCAAAGTTGCCGAACCTTTATAAATCATTTGCATACAATTTTCTAACCCTTCACTCTTTACTTACTTTCAATTTGATTGTGTATATTCTATTGTACTTGAATTATACACTAGAATAACCTAGAGAACTACAAAATAGGCTAAAGAATTTAGAAAAGCGAAAAATAAACCTAAGGTCAGTTAAAAACTGATCCATCCCCTTTCAGTTAGTTAATTGAGCCAACAAGCTCGAATTTATTTTTATATATAAAAATATTGTGTATCAATTAAATATAATAATATATAATAACAACAACAGCAACAACAACAGTGGAAATCTTACATAAAAATCAAAGTAACCAAAATCCACGCAAATCACACAACACCGTTGTCTAGGGAATTATAAAGCCTTACATAATTATGGAATTACAAAGATAAACAACAAAAATATTAACATCACCACCACAACATAAACGGAATCAAAACATGCAGCAGCAACACTTGCAACAACAACAACAGTGTAAACTACATAAGAAACTTAAAACTAGGAATGAAATCAAACTAATGAAATTTTTGTAGAAATAGTAACAAGAGATGTCAAGTAACAAGAAGCTAAATTTCCTAGATTTCAATCCTAACAATAACAAATAAACAAGCAAATAATTAATACTTTATATATATCAATTGAATTAAACATGTCAAATTAATCAAATTATTTCAATCTTGTTAAATCTATCAATTAAATTTTCAATTACCAAAACTAATAATTCAAACATGCATCAATTATCCTAAATTTTCATTTATAGATCGACAATCAAATCTATCAAATCAAACTAATTACTAATTAAATTAAATTAATTAAACTAATTAAAAAAAACTAGATATAGAAAAAAGGTAAGAGATTACTTGTATTGGGTTAGCTTCGAATCCAGTTCAAGTGCGAGTTGAAGAATTCAAAAAAGTTTCTATCTAATGGAATGAAATTTGGATTAGAGGAAAGATAGAAAAGCGGAGGAATCCGGTAGATTTGAGGTTGTGTTGATGGACAAAAGGATAGACCAACAAAACTAGTTTTGGCTTTAGGAAGGCTATGAAAGTGTTTGGGAGGCTTTTGGAGTTTCGTTTCTATAAAACCAATGAACCTGCAATGCATGTGTATATTGGGTTGTATTTCTTTTTAAAAGAAATGATTTGTAGTTGTAGAATTGAAGAATATGTTTGGATGCCAATCAAAACACAATCAAAGATAAAATAATAAATAATAATGTAACCAAAAAAATAATAAGAAAAAGAGTTATAAAGAAGTGATTCTTACTCTGTAGCTGTTATATTACTTATTATATGCGGTGAAGGTGATTAACTCCAGATGCAAGCCCTATGAGCGAGAAATATGCTACAGGGCTTCATAGAAAATGCAAAAATATCATAAAAGAGAACCTTCTCTATGGGGCCTAATGGCTCGATCATAAAGCATGTATCATGCTTATAATAAAGAAGGGAAACAAACATTTTACTGAACTATGGCCGTATAAGTTGTTTAGACAACGCATTATAATGTTCATCTAAGAAAACATTCATAGATTAGTTAACTGAGGCTCTTGATTCATAGAAATAAATTAAATCTATATTAAACCTATCTATTAGATCAAATCTTTTTTTTTTGTTGAACCAAGATTTCTTGTAAACTCTTGTTTTATAAATTATTAATTCTATTTTTTACTTAGATATATTATTATCATCTTTACCATTTTCTAATCCAAAACTTAGTTAGCCATGCATGTTAGAGTATGCCCTACAACCAATTGGATTTGGATTAAGTAATTTTAAAAGACCCAATTTAGTTGGACTAAGGCTAAAGTTTTTTTAGGGTTTTGTTAAGAGGCACTATAAAAATAACATTAAGTCTAAAAAGTTAGACAGAATATTTTTAATAGCTGCTCTGCATCTTGGAGTTAGCACTCTTAGAAAACAATTCCCTTCCTCCTCCCTTTGCTTATGATCACATCTTGTCTCAGGCAAAGGTCTTGTTTCACGTCCTACTCGTGTGGATACCATTAGAGGGCTTCTCTCAGTTAGGAGTCTGGAGTTAACGATAAATCGAGGGCTATTCGTGGGTTGCTATATTCAAAAGTTGAACATTCCTACACGAGTCACACAAAAAATGTTAGATTCTATCCCGAAAACAATCTTGTTGCATGATCCTGGTGATTTTGGTTTTGTTGTTTTTCTAATCCGCTGCTTATTTTCGTGTATGACATGATAAACCGAGACAACGAAACCTTACAGTGGTATTCGAGCTAGTGTGTAAACGGCTTTCGAGATAGCGAATTCGATTTGCGATGATGCTGTTTTATTGTAAGTTGTTACAGATTTGATTTTAATTTTCAAAATTTGTTCGGGCAACCTAAAATAATTGTAAGACAATTATAGATTTAAATAAACCCTGTAGGGATTTGTTGAATTAAAAGTTATATGTTAGAATACTTTTCAAACTTGTAATTAAAATATTGTCAAAATTGTTTGGCATAACCTTGCACGTTTTTATTTAATATAATTGATATTAGAGTAGTTGTCAAAATTGTTTTGACAAAAAAACCCTGTAGGCAACCTTATAGTTGCCACTTTTGCAAAAAAAAATACTTGTTATTATTTTATTTAAAATATATAAAATAAATTAGGATAAAAGTTATCTTGATAAGAGTTTTAAATTAAATATATTTTAAAGAAAGATATTTTTTAAAATAAAATTGGATAAGAGTTATCGAATGGTTTTTGAGATTTTAATAAGATTAAAATTTCAAAAATGTTATCTTGATAAAATTTTGTTTTAAAATAAAATATATCCTATATTAAATTGGATAAGAGTTATCCAATATTTTTGAGATTTTAATGAGATTAAAATTTCAAAAGTAATTATCTTGATAAAATTTTGTTTTAAAATAAAATATTTTCTATCTTAAATTGGATAAGAGTTATCCAATATTTTTGAGATTTTAATGAGATTAAAATTTCAAAAGGAGTTATTTTTATAAATTTTTTTGTTTTAAAATAAAATATTTTAAAATGGATAAGAGTTATCCAATGGTTTTGAGATTTTAATAAGATTAAAATTTCAATTAAGCCCAAATTGAATTTTGAGAATTAAAATTAAATTAAAATAGCCCTTGATACCCATAATTAATTAAAATTTGATTAATTAAAATTAGATTTTAATTAGGAAGTATGCAAATTAATATGTGATATTGCTATGTATGCTTAATGCTTAATTCGTATGTGATATGGATGATTGCATGGTGCATGGTTATAGGCTTAAGTTTATATTGGTTGTAATTTATTTAAACAAATTTAAATTGGGCCTGCGAGCCTTGTTTTATTTGTAATTTATTTATGTAATAGTTACATAGATAAATTGGGATTATCTTGTAAAATGTACAACATTTGGAGCCAAGATGGTCTGGAGCTAAGGTGAACTGAGGTGACGCTTGAAGGGAAACCGAGGAGAAGGCATTTAGAAAAACATTGTATCCCTAGGTTCTTTTATAATAGAAAGGCCATAACCATGTCACATTTAATTTTATGCTTTTACTTATATATGTTGATATATATGTTAGAAATGCATGCTAGGTGAGACGGTAAAATTAAAAATCCCTCAAAATAAATATTAAGTCAAAGACAACAAATAAATATGCCTTTTAATACGATGCATGTGAAAGAGACTTTGTTCGGTATTGTGCTACTTTGGCTCAGTCAAGGCCATACCTACCTTAGGAATTCACATTGCATGAGATAATAGTTATCTCCAAGTGTATTGTGTTAGACTTAACTAAATCAAATTAGGGCATTGGCTCAGTCAAACCTAATAAGATTTAGAGGCATAGGTTGGGCTTTAACCCATACGATGAGTGAGAACAATAGTTGTTCACCCAACCATCCAAGAGTTGCATGAGATGCAATTGACAAGAGTTGTCTACCTAAATAATCTCATTAGACGCATTAGCTCAGCTAAAGTCATAATGGGACCAAATATGGATCCTGGCCCACTAGGAAGTCTAGGCGAAAAGGCTTCCCGAGTTGATAGTAAGGGCTATTAGCTTGAGGAAAATAGTGGGAGCAATTCATTTAATTAAAAGACCATAATTAAATGATTTTAATCACAATGTTACTTACTTGCATATTTTATAATTGTAGAATTATCATGGCTTATCCCTTCGTTCTATCCTTGAAAAGGATAACAAGTTGGTTAGGGCAAACTTCTTAGACTGGTATAGAAATTTGAGGATAGTCCTCACTCAGGAAAAGAAGTTATATGTTCTAGAGCATGCGATCCCTGTTCAACCTCGACAGAATGCTTCCACTACTGATAAGCAAACTTATCAAAAGCATTTGGATGATGCCATTGACGTGCAGTGCCTAATGTTAGCTTCCATAAGTTTTGAGCTCCAGAAGCAACATGAGAATATGAAATCGTTTGATATGATCGAACATCTCAAGGAAATGTTTCAAGAGCAAGCATGGCACGAACGTTATGAGGTGTCTAAGGCACTTTTCCAAAGCAAGATGGCTGAGGGAGCTCCGATGCACACTCATGTACTTAATATGATTAGGTACATTGAGAGGCTGGTAGCATTGGGCTTTACCATGCATAAAGAGTTATCAGTTGATCTCATCCTCCAATCCTTACCAGATAGCTATAGTTCGTTTGTGTTGTACTATAACATGAACAATATGGATAAGACACTAGCAGAATTGCTCAATATGTTGAGAATTGTTGAGCAAGACTTGAAGAAGTCAAGGCCTACTTCTGTTATGGTGATTGACAAGACCAAATCCAAAGGCAAAGGCAAGCCTAAGGGTAAACCTAAGCCCAAAGGTAACAAGAAGGAAAAGGCAAGAAGCTCAAGCCATCTGGTGGAGTTGCTAAGACAGGAAAGTGCTTCCATTGCAGTAAGACTGGGCATTGGAAGCGAAACTGCATTGTGTACCTTGAGGAGTTGAAGAAAAAGAAAGGAAGTGAGACTTCCACCTCAGGCATATATGTGATTGAGATAAATCTGTCTACTTCCTCATCTTGGGTATTAGATACTGGATGTGGTTCTCACATTTGCATGAATGTGCATGGACTAACAATGAGTAGAAAACTTGCCAAGGGCAAGGTGGTCCTATGAGTTGGAAAAGGAGCAACGGTTGTTGTATTAGCTGCAGGAACATTTAATTTATCGTTGCCTTCGGGCCTAATTCTAGAACTTGATAATTTTTATTATGTTCCAACAATTGCCAAGAATATTATTTTTATTTCTTGTTTGGACAAGAAAGGTATTTCTTTTAAAATAATGAACAATATTTCTTTTAAAATAATGAACAATAGTTGTTCAATTTACTTTAGTGATATTTTCTATGGCAACGCTTCCATTATGAATCGATTGTATGTTCTAGACTTAGATAATCACATATATAGTGTTGATTTCAAGAGGTCAAAGGGTAATAAGATTAACCCTACATTCCTTTGGCATTGTAGACTTGGTCACATAAACGAGAAATGCATATCTAGGCTCCACAAAGAATGACAGTTAGATTCATTTGATTTTGAATCATATGATGTATGTGAATCTTGTTTACCTGGTAAAATGACCAAGGCCCTTTTTACAGGAACAAGTGAAAGGGCTAGTGGTTTACTGGAGTTGATACATATAGATGTATGTGGCCTATTAACCACACAGGCTAGAGGAGGGTTCCAATACTTCATCACATTTACTAATGACTACAGTAGATATGGCTATGTGTAACTAATGAGACATAAGTTAGAATCCTTTGAAAAGTTCAAGGAATTCAAGAATAAGTACAAAAACAGCTAGGTAAGAATATCAAGACACTCCGATCAAATCGAGGTGGAGAGTATTTGAGCCTAGAATTTATAGATCATCTAAAGGAGTGTGGAATAGTTCCAACACTCACTCCACCTGGTACACCTAAATGGAACGGTGTATCTGAGAGGAGAAATCGGACCTTGTTAGACATGGTTCGATCCTTGATGAGTCTATCTGACCTCCCTGTCTCCTTTTAGGGTTATGATTTAGAGACAGCAGCATTCACGCTAAATCGTGTTCCTACTAAAGCTGTTGAAAAGACACCACATGAGATGTGGATATGAAAAAAAGCTTAATCTGTCTTTTCTAAAGATTTGGGGTTGTGAGGCTTATGTCAAAAGACAAGTCTCAGACAAAAATAGGACCCAAATCAGATAAATGCATATTTGTGGGGTATCCTAAAGAGACAAAAGGATACTAATTCTATAATCCCACAGAGCACAAAGTGTTTGAGGCTCGGTACGGTGTCTTTTTAGAAAAAGGACTTCCTTTTTAGAAGAACTAGCGGGAAAAAAATAGAGCTTGAAGAGGTTCAAGAACCACAAAATGTCACTGAATCTTTGGTGGAATAAGAGCAAGTCCCACAGGATGTTGTGGAACAGGAAGTAGCTCTAGAAACACAAGGCCCGCATAGGTCTAATAGGATACATCAAGAGCCCAAGGAGCTTAACCTTCTCACCACTTAGCACGACGATGTATTGCTCATGGATAATGATGAGCCTACCACCTACGAAAAAGCAATTACGGGCCCAGATTCTAAGAAATGGCTTGAAGCCATGAAATTCGAAATGGACTCCATGTATACAAACCAAGTATGGACCTTAGTTAATCCACTTGAAGAGGTAAAACCCATAAGGTGCAAATGGGTCTTTAAAAAGAAGACTGACATGAATAGTAATGTGCATACATATAAAGGCCGATTGGTGGCCAAAGGTTTCAAACAAAGGCATGGTATAGACTATGATGAAACCTTTTCACCAGTTGCAATGCTCAAGTCCATTCGGATTTTGATTGTTATCACTGCATACCATGATTATGAGATATGACAAATGGATGTTAAAACAGCGTTCCTGAATGGAAACTTGTCGGAAGATGTGTATATGACACAACCTGACAGTTTTATCACTCCTAAGAATGCCAACAAGGTATGCAAGCTTCAGAAATCCATTTATGGATTAAAGCAAGCTTCTCAAAGCTGGAACATTCGTTTTGATGAGACAGTCAAAGAGTTTGGCTTCATCAAGAATGAAGATGAACCTTGTGTTTACAAAAAGGTTAGTGGGACTGCTGTCATATTCCTAGTGTTATATGTGGATGACATATTACTCATAGGAAATGACATTACTGCCCTACAATCTGTCAAAACTTGGCTAGGGAATTGCTTCTCCATGAAAGACTTAGAAGAAGCAGCTATATCCTTAAAATAAAGATCTACAGAGATAGATCGAGTAGGCTACTAGGTCTAAGTCAAAGTACATATATTAACAAAGTGTTGAAAAGTTTCAACATGGAAGAATCCAAGAAAGGATTCTTACCTATGTCACATGGCTTTTATCTCTCAAAGGACATGTGTCCTAAAACACAAGATGAGAGAGATAAAATGGCTAATATTCCATATGCTTTAGCTATTGGATCTATCATGTATGCCATGTTATATATGAGGCTTGATGTCTCACATGCTTTAAGCATGGCGAGCAGGTATCAAGCTGACCCAGGTGAGCGTCACTGGGTAGCAGTGAAGAACATCCTTAAGTACTTGAAAAGGATTAAGGATGCCTTTTAGTCTATGGAGGAGAGAATGAGTTCATTGTAAATGGTTACACTGATGCTAGTTTCCAGTCAGATAAGTATGACTTTAAGTCACAATCTAGCTATGTGTTTTACCTGAATAATGGCACTGTAAAGTTGGAAAAGCTCTAAACAAGAGACAGTGGCCGATTCTACGATCGAGGCTGAGTATATAGCAGCATTAGATGCAGCTAAGGAAGTTATTCAAAACAAGAAGTTCATTATAGAACTTGGATGATCCCTAGCATTGCTAATCTAGTGGCATTCTATTGTGACAGCAGTGGAGCCGTTGTACAAGCTAAGAAACCTTGGTCTCTCCAGTGATCTGAACAAATACTCAGGCCCTTCCATAATCAATTGGCTATAGTGCAAGTGGGAGAATGTTAGTGTATGCACTATGAGCCAATCAGATTTGAACTTGTATTATACTTATGACATTGTGATTATTTATGTTATTTAATAATACATGGCAGTTATTTATCATTATTGACTATATTTAATTTGATCAAGTCATAATTAAATGATAAAGTCCCTAGAATAGTGGATTTGTATCAAAGGAATCAAAGTAATGACTTTGATAATGAGATCTGTTGGCTCTATAGGTTATACCGAGAGGGGGGGGTGAATCGGTTTTTACTAACTTTAGGTTCGTTTTTCGGTTCCTCTAAATTCTCTAGCTTAGATTGATATTTTCTAAGTTCTCTAGACTACTCAAGCATGCAATATAAATTCAATTCAATAAGCACAATATAATTGCAAGTAAAGAGAGTAGGGAAGGAGAGATTTACACAAGCGATTTATAGAGGTTTGGCAACTTGCCTACGTCCTCTACCTTGAGACGCTCCCAAGGATTTTCCCCAAATTCACTATACTTGAATTTGTGTTACACTCCCTCTTTTTCAAGGCTCAGGAGAAACCTCTCTCTTTTTCTAGGCTCAAGAGAAAGCTCCCTCTTTTTCTTAGGCTAAAGAGAAACCTCCCTATTTTTCTTAGGCTAAAGAGAAACCTCCCTCTTTTTCTAGGCTCAAGAGAAATCTCCCTCTTTTTCTAAGGCTTAAGAGAAACCTCCCCTTTTTACAAGGATTGAATTGGTTTACAATGTGTAATCAAAGAAGACCTCTAAGTAGGCAAGTGATTACAGAAATTAAGCACAAAGAAAACCTATACAAGATTTGTGCTAAGCACTACAAGGAATGAGAGAATGATAGATGATGAAGACTTTGTAGCTCTTGATTTGTTGTTTGAGGCTTGAGGATTTGAGGAATATGTGTTTTGGAGTTGCTGAGTAGTTCCTCTTGCTTTCTTTAGCTTCTAAGCCTCTATTTATAGTCCCTTGGATGTATTCTAGCCGTTGGGTGGTGTCACAGCCCGTGACCCTATTTTTTACCTTTTTCTATACATCTTATTTGGTTGGGCTGTCTGCGATACTTTACTTTTCTTTTACATATAAATAATTTCATGTTAAATTATACTATGCATTACATCCCCTATTTTACTTCATATGAAAGTAGTACTGTCGGTAAGTCTAAATAAAGAAAATAAATGATCATACCTTATTAAATAACTCAAGCTATCACATCGTCCCCAAATGCGCAGCTGAAAATCCTTATGTGTCAGACTCTCAGTCTTCAAAAAACCTGAAATGTTAAAATTAAGGGGTGAGCAAACCACGGCTCAGTAAGGGAATTATATGCATACTTGATATTCAGCTTCCTATATGCTGAAAATCTTTTTCGATTTTTCCTATGGGCTCTAGGCTCGCATGTAGGAAAGATACTACAGTCGGCTAGGGATCCGGATGGAGTAAGGTAGGTATTTTGAAATACTTATCTTGTTCCGGAACCTAGAAGCAACTGTAGAGAGTAATATTCTTTCTTGTTTTGAAATTCAAATCCTTTCCTTTTTATTTCGTAACATTTTCATATTCTTTTTCAAAATAATGCTTTTATGAAATAAAGCATTTAAATAAAATAATTAATATTCATATTTTCTTTGAAAAGAATATTAGCTAAATCGTTATCATTTTCCTTTAAAACTCATTTCATGTTTTGCTATACAATCATAATTAGTACAGTACTTTAAAATAGCAAAATAAGCTATTAAACCTTTTTCGTATAACATATTAATCATTTAAATCTAATATTCAATTTAAAATTTAAATAAGAATATTAGATTTACTTTCCTCCTTTTCCCTTTTGAAAACATATAACATTTTCATGTCACATATAGTCTAATATTCAATTTAAAATCATAGTAAGAATATTAGACTTATAAACTCTTTTTCCTTTTGAAAACATATCACATGTTCATATTACATATCATATGAAAATCATCTCATAGTACTAAAATCAGTACTGAAATAAGCATTTTATAAAAATGCTATAAATCATTTCATTTCACGTATCACATATTATGTAAAACATTTTCACATATGGAGACTTAGGCACACACGCCCAGCCCGTCCACTGGGTCGTTACTCATATCATGCTATAGACCCCAGAGGGTATAAATAATCATGTCAGATCTATGGCCATAGTCTATAATTGTCCTCGGCAGATCACTGATCAGGTGTCGGCCGAGACTACATATCACATATCACATGTTACATATCACATATCACGTATTACATATCACATGTCGGCATGATAGAGGGCCAACTAGTCTCAAAACCATGTTTTCATCATAAAATAACCTTTATGAAATTTATAAAATATATAATTTCATAATTTAAAATCATAAAGGTTATAAAACCATTTAGTAAATATTTAAGAAATAATTATGAAAATATTCATAAAAATATTCATTTTACTTCTTTTCATTTTTCGTCTCGTATTACATGTATTTTACATATTAAGAGAATTTTCGGTGATTTCATTATCACCATTCTCGAAGAGGATTTTCGGTGATTTCCTTATCACCATTCTCGAAAACATGAATAATTTAAAATCATTTTCATTTTATTCATGTTTTTATGAAAATATTCATTTTCTCGATTTTCGTGGATGAAAGTCATTTCTCGTGACATAAAATCATTTATTATGATTTTCAGTAATTTTCAGGAATTTTTCGATAATTTTTCGATAGTATAATGACTGCCGATTGGCTAGTCTCCTGCACGGAAAATACAGTTTATAATTTCCAGCCAGTACTTCATTCCAAATTCCAACCAATCATTCATCATAATAATTTCATAAAATATTTCCATAAAATATTTCGTAATTAAAACATGCAGACTGAATATCCCTACAGTGCTGCACATGCATCACTTACCTTTTTTTGGGTCGGCGACTTCCTCTTACCGGTCGCGCCCGTACTCCATCTCCTGATTCCTCATCTCGATCGCCGAGAATAATTTCTGGAATTTAAATTCTAAATTTTAGAATTTTCTCAAATTATTTAAATAAATAATTTATTTAAATAATTATCATTAATAATTTCTCGGATTTCTTACCGATTCCCGAGATTTTCGAGTTTCTGAGAATTTTCCGAATTCCCGAAAATTTTCCTTTTTCTCTCTCTCTTTCTTCTTTTCCTCTTTCTCTTTTCTTTTCTTTCTCTTTCTTTTCTTTTTCTTTTTCTTTTTCTCTTTTTCCTTTTTCTTTTCTTTTTCTTTTCCTTTTTCCTCTTCCTTCCCGTCAGACCGATTTAGCTCCCTTCCTCGCCGGTTCCTCGTCGGCGTCCGGTTCTCCGGCGGTTCAAGGGCTCCACAGCTGACCAACGACACGGCGAGTCTGATGGTGGTCTCCGTTCGGCCTGGATCGGCGGCACGACGGAGGATCGAGTCGATTTTCCTTCGGTGTCTTCTGCCTCTTTGCCTGCCTTCCTCCGCCGTTCACCGTGCCTCGGGTGGCCTCCATCATCTTCCTTTCCCTCCGGCAGTGCTTCGGTGGCAGTGGTGGTGCCTGGATTGGCCGGCACCGCCGTCTACCATATTTCCTTTCCTTTCCGGCTTCGCCGGTTTTTCGCTTCTGTTTCACCGCGTTTCGCTTCTTCTTTCCGTCCTTTCCCGTAGCCGGTCGCCTCCTCTTCTTCCTCTCGCCGACGACGTCTTCTTCTTCTTCCTTTGGCCGGCCGGCCGACGGTGGCCAGCCTCCCTCTCACGTCTTCCCTCTGTGTTTATTCACTGGGTTTTGAGACAGAAACGGGGTCCCGATCCCGTTTCTGTTTTAAATTTTTTTTTAATTATTTCTTTTATATATATATAATTATATATATATACATATTTATATAACTCATTTATATATATCTATACACATCACTTTAACATAAAATAATATATATTTCATATATATATTATTTATATTTATTTATATACATAATTGTATATAAAAATATACACATTTATTTGTTTAATATAAAATAGTATATATTCATTTATAATATATATATACTATATTTCAAATACATACATATGTATTTATATAAAAATATCTGCAAATATATTTATATAATCTAATTATATAAATATATTCTTATACGCATTTTATTCCGTTAAATTTGATTTCTTAATATCCAATTATTTTCTCCTTTTCATTTCCTATTAAATTTGGATTTTCATTTATCCAAATTAAATTCCTCCTTTTCCTTAATTTCGAGAATTTCAATGATATTCCCATCTCGTAAATAAATTTTATTTATTTACTTTAATTTATTTATTTCCTCTTATCTATTTTCTTTAATACTAATTTCCAAAAATAGAAAATTTGCGGTTATCACATTCTCTCCACATTAAGAAATTCGGTCCTCCGAATTTAACTTAAATTAAAAGGTGGTACTGTTCCATATACTTATCATTCTTGCCCTTTTGATCATTTTCCATGTTATACTGCCAGTATACCTTTAGAATTAAAATCACCTTGTACACCATTATATATCATTATTCATCATATATTTATACTCCCTTAAATTTCTTATCAATTGGGAGTTATCTATTTCCACTCCTTTTCATGTCACATATGATTCATATTATTCATCATCCCTCTTCCTTATTTGGTGCCAAGTCGATACATTTCGATACTTATCATTTATCGATTTAAATCAATAGTATGTAATGGTCCAGTAGCTTTCACATCTCATGCATCCGCTCTCTCAACATATCATCGAGCGTTTCTATTCTACGCTCAGATATTTACATCATGTACGGAGCGGTGCTGTCTATAAATTTGGAATCTCAGAGCCTTTTGCTATTTCCCGTAAACATATAGCTACTCAGAGATTCCCATCACATATAGAGCTCATTGGAACTTCACATACATTCTCATCATTTTATCATCATATTTCGACTATGGCAATAAAGAATCTAAGAGTTTGATAATGGAAAAGTGATTTCATTAGACTATCAGTTTATAATCTCTTTCACATTATTATATCTCTTTTAGATTCTTCTTTATCCACAATTTTTATTTCATATTTATTTCATCCAATTGCTGCAGTTCCTTTGCAGACTTTACCATTCACCATCTCTTACCATAATTTCATCAGGAGATAATCATTTTCTCTCCATATCGTCTTTTCATGAAGCATTCTTATTACCTTTTTTATTCTTGTGGTATATTCATTATCACTTTAATTTTAGAATATACCTAAAATTATACTCTTTTGATAATTTAGATTCCATAATGGCATAATCAAATTATAATTTAATCTCCTCATTATTTAAATTCATCATTGAATCTATAATTATCAATTTAATCACCTCATTATCCATATAAATCCACTATTTCCATCATTTCGAAGTGGTATATATATATATCCTTTTTCCATTTATATGACTGGCAGTAAATCATATAATTCATTTATCTACTCCTTTGAGCATCAATTTACAACTTTTCATCTGATGATGCCTGGTTCAGAGACTGGTCCTATAAACTCCTCATATATCTCTGATTAATTTAAATAAGGCATCAATTCCATACAGATGAATATTCGTTCTTAATAAGAACTTATAAATTAATAGGAATTTAATATCTCATTTAATTCATCCTCAACTCATATCATCTGTATTTCCATCAATTATCCTTATATAAATGAATTCATTATTCACTAATTTTTCAGAGTTATTTTCTTAAGCTTTTCGGATTCTTCTATGTTCTCCGATATAAGCTCAGAAATAACTTTCATATTCATTATCAAGTTAATGTTAACCCGATCTCTCCAATCTATATAGCTCTGGGAATTTATTGGGGATCATGTCCGATTTTTTCTTTAATCACACGTCTCTTATCATTTTGGACATTTCATCTCTGTGTCCTGTCATTTCCACTATATAACCTCAAGGCAGAGACGCTTAATAATCAAATCATTTTAACATCTACTCCGCCTTGATTCACTTATTTCCTCATACTTCACAGCATATCGATCATCCTAATTAGTATGCTGTATCCATTGTAATAATTTCATTAACACCTTTCACAGCTAACCGATTTATTATTACTGTAATTTACCTTTACAATCATTTTCCTTTAATAATTCAGGTTAGCTGTTATCTTCCTCGTCTTTTATCATCACTTACTGTTCTTATGCATATTCTCCAATTTCATATACTCCATATAGTACATCATTCCGTAAAACATATTTCAAAATATTCCGGTTCTATAAATATCCATTTGATACTTCAGAAAATAGAATAAAAGCATAGAACCAGAATTAACCGTACTGCTATGGATTTCATCATCTATACTGATCTCTTCCTCAGTCATCTTCAGTAATCATTTCCTTTTTCATCATATCTAACGATCCCATAATAATATCTCATCAATACACTTTTTAATTTAAACCCTTAAAATCAATAACTGAGTCGCTCATCCTGCAACTTCCCTATAACCATTCGGGTCACGTCAACAATATAAATGTAGGTGGGATTAAATAATCGAGACCGTTATACACATATTATGTCCTTTATACCCTCAATAACTCCATTACTATCAATAGATTCAAAATCGACTTGGTTTATCACTATTCAAAACATAATCCCACATAGAGGCATTTTCGTCATTTCACATTTATTTCTTTCTCCTCAATATACATTTAAACCATGGATCTTATTATCCATGTGCTGATAGTATCCTTTCTCATACTAATATTAGCAATTTAAGATCTTTTTCAATTTTGACAGAGAAGTCCACTAGGATCCATAATTGGATTATTTTGCATGAAATGCAGCCTTACATCATCATTTACTCTGTCAAATCAGTCAATTCCAACTTCCGTTGGTCTATTTTGACTCCCGGTAAAATTTTGGGTGTAGGGGTATTTTGGTCATTTTTGGTCAAACATTTTCTCTCTCCTCAAAATACTTTCAATCGGTGATCTTAAGGTCTATTTAATGATGATATTTCATTCCCCTCCTTTATATCATCACTTTCAAGTCTCAGTTCGATCCGGACAGAAAAGTACTGGTGGGGCCCTCACCGAGTCCATTTATGTTCCTTACCGAACCGACCCTCATTTAGATTATAAGATCACCATTTCAGGTAACATTCCTGAGCCATTTTCCCTTTTTTGACATCCTTAGTTTATAATGCTCACTCCCTTCTAAACACTTAATTCAATTTGCAATCATTTATTTTCTCTATGTATTTAGACTACACAGTACTACAGGGGATGTTAATCTTTTTCGACACATTTCCTTTTCAAAAGTATCGACAGACATCAGGCCAACCCTGCTCTGATACCATTAAATTTGTCACAGCCCGTGACCCTATTTTTCACCTTTTTCTATACATCTTATTTGGTTGGGCTGTCTGCGATACTTTACTTTTCTTTTACATATAAATAATTTCATGTTAAATTATACTATGAATTACATCCCCTATTTTACTTCATATGAAAGTAGTACTGTCGGTAAGTCTAAATACAGAAAATAAATGATCATACCTTATTAAATAACTCAAGCTATCGCATCGTCCCCAAATGCGCAGCTGAAAATCCTTATGTGTCAGACTCTCAGTCTTCAAAAAAAACCTGAAATGTTAAAATTAAGGGGTGAGCAAACCACGGCTCAGTAAGGGAATTATATGCATACTTGATATTCAGCTTCCTATATGCTGAAAATCTTTTTCGATTTTTCCTATGGGCTCTAGGCTCGTATGTAGGAAAGATACTACAGTCGGCTAGGTATCCGGATGGAGTAAGGAAGGTATTTTGAAATACCTATCTTGTTCCGGAACCTAGAAGCAACTGTAGAGAGTAATATTCTTTCTTGTTTTGAAATTCAAATCCTTTCCTTTTTATTTCGTAACATTTTCATATTCTTTTTCAAAATAATGCTTTTATGAAATAAAGCATTTAAATAAAATAATTAATATTCATATTTTCTTTGAAAAGAATATTAGCTAAATCGTCATCATTTTCCTTTAAAACTCATTTCATGTTTTGCTGTACAATCATAATTAGTACAGTACTTTAAAATAGCAAAATAAGCTATTAAACCTTTTTCGTATAACATATTAATCATTTAAATCTAATATTCAATTTAAAATTTAAATAAGAATATTAGATTTACTTTCCTCCTTTTCCCTTTTGAAAACATATAACATATTCATGTCACATATAGTCTAATATTCAATTTAAAATCATAGTAAGAATATTAGACTTATAAACTCTTTTTCCTTTTGAAAATATATCACATGTTCATATTACATATCATATGAAAATCATCTCATAGTACTAAAATCAGTACTGAAATAAGCATTTTATAAAAATGCTATAAATAATTTCATTTCACGTATCACATATTATGTAAAACATTTTCACATATGGAGACTTAGGAACACACGCCCAGCCCGTCCACTGGGTCGTTACTCATATCATGCTATAGACCCCAGAGGGTATAAATAATCATGTCAGATCTATGGCCATAGTCTATAATTGTCCTCGGCAGATCACTGATCAGGTGTCGGTCGGGACTACATATCACATATCACATATCACATGTTACATATCACATATCACGTATTACATATCACATGTCGGCATGATAGAGGGCCAACTAGTTTCAAAACCATGTTTTCATCATAAAATAACCTTTATGAAATTTATAAAATATATAATTTCATAATTTAAAATCATAAAGGTTATAAAACCATTTAGTGAATATTTAAGAAATAATTATGAAAATATTCATAAAAATATTCACTTCTTTTCATTTTTCGTCTCGTATTACATGTATTTTACATATTAAGAGAATTTTCGGTGATTTCATTATCACCATTCTCGAAGAGGATTTTCGGTGATTTCCTTATCACCATTCTCGAAAACATGAATAATTTAAAATCATTTTCATTTTATTCATGTTTTTATGAAAATATTCATTTTCTCGATTTTCGTGGATGAAAATCATTTCTCGTGACATAAAATCATTTATTATGATTTTCAGTAATTTTCAGGAATTTTTCGATAATTTTTCAGTAGTATAACGGCTGCCGATTGGCTAGTCTGCTGCACAGAAAATACAGTTTATAATTTCCAGCTAGTACTTCATTCCAAATTCCAACCAATCATTCATCATAATAATTTCATAAAATATTTCCATAAAATATTTCTTATTAAAACATGCAGACTGAATATCCCTACAGTGCTGCACATGCATCCCTTACCTTTTTTTGGGTCGGCGACTTCCTCTTACCGGTCGCGCCCGTACTCCACCTCCCGATTCCTCATCTCGATCGTCGAGAATAATTTCTAGAATTTAAATTCTAAATTTTAGAATTTTCTCAAATTATTTAAATAAATAATTTATTTAAATAATTATCATTAATAATTTCTCGGATTTCTTACTGATTCCCGAGATTTTCGAGTTTCTGAGAATTTTCCGAATTCCCGAAAATTTTCCTTTTTCTCTCTCTCTTTCTTCTTTTCCTCTTTCTCTTTTCTTTTCTTTCTCTTTCTTTCCTTTTTCTTTTTCTTTTTCCTTTTTCTTTTCTTTTTCTTTTCCTTTTTCCTCTTCCTTCCCATCAGACCGGTTTAGCTCCCTTCCTCGCCGGTTCCTAGCCGGCGGCCGGTTCTCCGGCGGTTCAAGGGCTCTACAGCTGACCGATGGCATGGCGAGTCTGATGGTGGTCTCCGTTCGGCCTGGATCGGCGGCACGGCGGCGGATCGAGTCGATTTTCCTTTGGTGTCTTCCACCTCTTCGCCGGCCTTCCTCTGCCGTTCACCGCGCCTTGGGTGGCCGCCATCGTCTTCCTCTTCCTCCGGCAGTGCTTCGGTGGTAGTGGCGGTGCCTGGATCGGCCGGCACCGCTGTCTACCATTTTTCCTTTCCTTTCCGGCTTCGCCGGTTTTTCGCTTCTGTTTCACCGCGTTTCGCTTCTTCTTTCCGTCCTTTCCCGTCGCCGGTCACCTCCTCCTCTTCTTCCTCTCGCCGGCGACGTCTTCTTCTTCTTCCTTTGGCCGGCCGGCCGACGGTGGCCAGCCTCCCTCTCACGTTTTCCCTCTGTGTTTATTCACTGGGTTTTGAGACAGAAACGGGGTCCCGACCCCGTTTCTGTTTTAAAATTTTTTTTAATTATTTCTTTTATATATATAATTATATATACATATTTATATAACTCATTTATATATATCTATATACATCACTTTAACATAAAATAATATATATTTCATATATATATTTTATATTTATTTATATACATAATTGTATATAAAAATATACACATTTATTTGTTTAATATAAAATAGTATATATTCATTTATAATATATATATACTATATTTCAAATACATACATATGTATTTATATAAAAATATCTGCAAATATATTTATATAATATGATTATATAAATATATTCTTATACGCATTTTATTCCGTTAAATTTGATTTCTTAATATCCAATTATTTTCTCCTTTTCATTTCCTATTAAATTTGGATTTTCATTTATCCAAATTAAATTCCTCCTTTTCCTTAATTTCGGGAATTTCAATGATATTCCCATCTCGTAAATAAATTTTATTTATTTACTTTAATTTATTTATTTCCTCTTATCTATTTTCTTTAATACTAATTTCCAAAAATAGAAAATTTGTGGTTATCACAGGTGGAGCCAAATCTCGAATATTACCGTTGTCTCACAAAAACTAGCCGTTATAGGCTATTTTCGGGCAAAGGGATCGATCCCTTCCCATAGGGGATCGATCCCATGCTTCGTTCTGAGCCTTGGAGGCATTCTACCATAAAGGGATCGATCCCTTCCCTTAGGGGATTGATCCCATGCTTCCATAATGTGATTTCTTGCACTTTTTGAGTTAGAAATAATGTGGCTTTTGATCCTAATCCAACCCAAAACATTTTGACATTTTTGTGTGAGTTTTTCTTGACTTTCTCTAATGAAAACATGGTCCAAAAATTCATCAAGTGATTTTCTAAAATATTCAAAGCATTTATAAAGTATTAAGACCAATAAGGATGTATCATTAAATCATGGTCTTAATGTTTGATATGATCACTTGAAAATGGATTGAGAAAATCATGTGTGATAAGGCAAATTTACAATATGAATTAAAACATTAAAGCTTACTTAAGTTGTTGTCATTTCAAAATATATATGGCAATTTAAAGCTAACAATCTCCCCCTTTTTGATATGACAAAACTTAATGTAAATTTGCTTTGAAAATTCTTTGATAAAATACTCCCCCTCAAATAAAGCAGGATTTTATAAAGCTCCCCCTTAATATAAGCATGGGTTTTGAAAATGAATTTTCAAGCTATTTCTCCCCCATTATCTTTCCCCTTAATATCTCTCCCTTTTAATATCTATCTCTCCTTCTTTTTGTCATAGCAAAAAGAAGGAAAAATAATAAAAGATATGAACCCCTTAAAATCATAGCTATGTGAGAAGAGATAAAAGAATATGCTCCATCCAACAAGAAACATGTTAGTACATGGGACTCATAGCACAAATAAATAAGTCAATTGTTCATAAAGAGTATGAAATATTCATGTAAAGAACATGACTTATGATCCTATACCAATTGTTTATAAATAATTTTGCAAGAAGTTCACAATTGGTAATTAATGAAGCAAGTTGTTTATAAATTATCTATTAAGTTTTATAACTTGCTTATTTCCATGCTATCAAGCACCTAAGTATATCAATTGTTCTTTAAAGTCCAACTAAGGTGCATGGCAATACATCATGATTATTAGCTAAAATTAGATGACATATCATATGCATGAGCTCATAAATCATGTTCAAGCAAGAGTGTACATAGAATCAAAACATATAGCAATTAACTTCAAATTCTAGTACACAAGAGTTTCATACAAAAATATCCTAAGAGAAATCTTCTCTATTTGTCATTTCAAACTAAAGAGCATGAGAAGAATTGTCAATTTAAAGCTCATACCAATTGGCAATTTAGATTTGGCTTACCAATTATTGAAAATATGGTTGCCAATGATACTAATTGTTATTTCAATCTAAATACCAATTGTTACTAATGGTTGTCTTAGGCATTTTGCATGAAACTAATATGTAGTGTGTTCATGTCAAGAAAATAATCATTCTAAATATGCAAGAACACAATCACACATCATCAAATATGCATATGGAAAACATAAGCATACTATCATAAAGTATTAATCCATATTCATATTCACAAAGTTATACAATATGGAAGATTCATAAAATCAAAGTATTCAAGCAAACACATTTTCTTCCATGGTTTCCAGCACACAAATCCTATGCTCATTTTCCAATTCAAGTCCTTAACCAATTATGAGCAAGGAAAAATTCAAAATTACCATTTTAATTAATTAAGAGCCATATGTAACGTCCCGTTACCACATTTTTCACCTTATTTTACACAATTTATCCGGTTGGGCTGTCTGTGATACTTCACTTTACACTTGATGTTAAACAATTTAATAAAATATTGTTAACATTATACACATCCCCTATCTTATTTACAAATATGTAGTACTGTAGACATGTCTAAATACAGAAAATAAATGATCGTACCTGATATATCTTAGCCGGTCTGTCACATTGTCCATTATGTGCAGCCATAATCCACAAATATTAGATCTCACCATCATCAAAACCTGAAATGTTAAAATTGGGGAGTGAGCAAACCACGTCTCAATAAGAGAGTTATATGTCACACTTGATATTCAGCTATCTATATGCTGAAAATAATTTTTCATTTTCTTTAAAATCTTCCTAGCTAGCTCTAGGCTCACATGTAGGAAGGATACTACAGTCGGCTAGGGATCCAGATAGAGTAAGGCAGGTATTTTGAAATACCTGGCTTGTTCCGGAACCTAGAAGCAACTGTAGAGAGTACTATTTCTGTTGTTTTCAAAACGATATAATTTTCGTTTTTCCACAAAGTAAACCACTTATCTCTTTTCACTTCAGTATACTTTAAAACAAGTGGCAGTTCAGTAATAAAAATAGTGGTTTACTTCTCTTCTCTTCAGTACAGTAAAAACACGTGACAGTACAGTGATTTGTAAATATCCAATCGTTGGATAGTTACTTCTTCGATTATTTCTTTCTTAGAAATAATTCTTATGTTACTCTTTAGAATAAACATTTATTTCTCTTTTCAAATCAGTAACCGTATCGTACAGTTCAGTAAAACAGTATATTCAGTAAAACAGTAAGTCGATACGGTTCAGTAAGTAACAGTAAACAGTAGCTACCAATTCAGTAAATAGTATACGGTAGCTTTCAGTTCAATAAACAGTAAATGGTAGCTTTCTTTTCAGTAAAACAGTCATTCGTGGCTACCATATCAGTAAACAGTATAGTTCAGTAATAAACAGTGTTTTGGTACGGTTCTTCATCAGTAACAGTAAACAGTGAACAGTAGTTCAGTACAGTGAACAGTACAGTAAATAGGATTTCGCAAATCCTTTCAGTAAACAGTAAACAGTAAGTAGTAAGTAATAAGTGAGACTAGGCAACACCCTACAAGTAAATCATGCTATCTCGTCCACTAGGGACACAGTAACAGTAATGAGATCTGTGGCCATGATCTATAATATGTCTTTGGTGTACGCTTGCTAGGCGACAATCCGGGACGCTGATGACTAGCTGGTCAATCAGCCACGTGACAGTAATAGTATATGTGATGCATGAAGCTCGGGGCCTAAGTCTCAAAACAGTGTAAAAAATCGTACCTTAGCCTTTATGGAATTCAAATACCGTAAATCAATTATCCATAAGGCTCACATGTAAATATAATCATCTTTATGAAATTTATAAAATAAATAACATTTTTTAAATTATTTCATAAAGGTATATATCCTGTTTTCCATACGATGAAGACAGTTTGAAAAATCATTACTGAAAGTATAGAAGGGCAAAACTGTCTTTTTTCACAGTAAAACACATATGCACGCTTTTCCGTGCATTCAATCGAAAACATGGTTTTATAATTATCGAAATTTCAAACAAATCATTTTTATAATTTATGAAAATAAATTATTTATTTTCTAACTTTAAATTCCCATCACCATGGTTTCTTCTAAAACACGTGTAGAGACCTCTAGTCTCAAAATCCTAGTTTTTCTTCATTTCTTAATTTTTATGAAATTTTCATAATTAATTATTTCCATAATTAACATCATAAAGGTTTTATGTAAAATCAAGTGAATATTTAAGAATATTTATAAAAATATTCACTTTAGTCTCTTTTTCATTTTCATCTCGTTTCACGTGAAATATCGCTATCGGGTGAAATTTCGGTGATTTCCTTTTCACCATTCTCGAAAACATGAATATTTTAAATTTACATATCACTATATTCATGTTTTATGAAATTTACTTAATTTCTCGATTTTCGTACACGAAAATCGATTCACGTGAAATCAAATCTTTTATTTTGGTTTTCGGTGATTTTCGATAAATTTCAGTAATTTTTCGGTAATTTTTCAGCAGTATAACGGCTGTCGATTTGGCTAGCCTCCTGCACAGAAAATACAGTTTATATTTCTCAACCGGTATTTCACCACAATTTAAAATCGATAAATCACAACAAATTTCAAAACCAATCATTATAAATTGCATTTATAAATTAAATGCATAATTTAAAACATGGCCGAATATCCTTACAGGCGGCACATGTCTCTCTTACCTGTTTCGGGTCGACGACTGCCTCTCGATGGTCGCGCCCGTTTTCACCTCTCCCGATTCCATCGGCTCGGTCATCGAGGATATTTTCTGGAAATTAAATTCTAAAATTTAGAATTTTTCCATAATTATTTAAATAAATAAATTATTTAAATAATTTAATACTTTTCGGGATTTCTTACTGATTCCCGTAATTCTCGAGATTTCCCGTAATTTTTGAATTCTCGTGAATTCTCCAAATTCCCGGAATTCCTTTTCTCTTTCTCTTCTTTCTTTTTCTTCCTTCTTTTTCTTCCTTCTTTTTCTTCCTTCTTTCTTTTTCTCTTTTCTTTTCTTTTTCTTTTTCTTTTTCCTTTTTCTTTTCTTTTTCTTTTTCTTTTTCCTTTTCTTTTTCGTTTTCTTTCTTCCCAGCCGGTTCGGTCACCTCCCTCACCGCTGGTTCTCCTCCGATGGTCGGTTCTCCGGCGGTTCGACGGCTCCACAGCTTGCCAACGGCACGACGAAGCTACTGGTGGCCTCCGTTCGGCCTGGTTCGGCGGCATGACGACGGATCTACTCGGTTTGCCTCGGTTTCTTCTCCTCCTCCGTCGGCCTTCCTCCGCCGTTCTCTGCCTCAACCGTAGCCTCCCACATCTTCCTCTTCCTTCGACGAAGCTTCGGTGGCAGTGGCGGCAACCAATTCCGCTGGCACCGCCACTTTCTCTTCTCTTCTCCTTCTCGGCTTCCACCGAATTTTCGCTTCGTTTCCTTCCGTTTCTGTTTCAATCTTTCCTCTTCTGGTCACCGGCTTCCTCTCCTCTCTCTGCCGGCGCCTTCTTCCTTCCTCGTCTCTCTTTCTTTCTCCGGCGACAGGGACGACTACTCATTGGGGAGGAAAAATCGGGTCTTCCCGATTTGTTTCCTTTCCTCTTTTGTTTCCTTTTTTTATATTATAATTATATTTATATAATATATATCAATATAATTATAACAATATATATATATATATATATTCTATACACAATATACATATATATACTCTTTAATTGAAATTAATATATATATTTCATATATATATTTATTTATATACAAAATTGTATATAAATATACACATGTACTTATTTAATAAAAATATATTTATATAATTAAATATATAAATATATGAATATCCCATTTTATTCCTTATAATTTGGATCTCTTAATATCCAAATTATATTTCTCCATTTTCATTTCCTATTTAATTTGGATTTCCATTTATTCAAATTAAATTCCTCCTTTCCTTATTTTCCATAACTCTGACTTTATTTTTATTTTCATTATATCTAAAATTTAAATTCCTCACTTTCCTTAATTTCGGAAATTTCAACGATATTCCTATCTCGTAAATAAATTTTTGTGAAATCTCTAAATTTCTGTAATTTTCCCATGTTTGTACAGTTTTCCAGCTTGAATTAATGAAATAAATATGAAATTCTGATATATATATATAAAGCATGGGACATAAAGGGAATTAAGGCAATTGATGGTCAAATAATCAAAGGTCAAAGGGGTCAATGGATGGTCAATGGCTGAGATAGGATGATGAGGGGATTGGGATGCATTAATGGGCATTAAATGAGATAGCATGACTCATCATCATCATCTCTTGCACCCCACGACACAGCCCATCTTCCTCTCCCTCTCGTTGCTTCCATTTTTCCTCTAAGTGTCCAAGCTTCTCACCTTGACAAACCACCCTCTCATGCCATCGATTCGTTAAGTTCCATTAACGAAAAACGATCCTTGTCGATAGCTTAGCCTATACCTTTAATATGAGAGAGTAAATCCAAGTGAATAAGGAGATCTAGAAATCCAAAGAATTGGTGAATTGCAAAGGTAAGCAAGTTAGAAGGTTTTGGTTAATTTTATGGATGGTTTGGAGTTGTATGTAGTTGATCGAGTGTAATTATTGAGCTTTAAATTATCATAATGTTTACAGCTTGAAGAAGTGAAAAAGGACAAGTGTTGGTGCAATCAACTTGTGGATTAATTGCTGATTGAGGTAAGGAATTTATGTAACGGACGTAAGGTGACTATGTCCGCATGCTTTCAATTATTTTAACTATTTTGGGAGAGAAACAACAGTTGCTTTAAGTGCAGGAAAAATGACATTTTCGGACTTGTCTAATAGTACCAATTAGGCTAGGGGCAGCCGACTGCCATAAAGGGGAAGTCGACTGCCTAGAGACATCAAAAACGCCGTTTTTCGAAAACCGACTCAAACCAGTCGACTGCCATGGGAGCCAGTCGACTGCCATTTTCCAGAAACCATTCTGTTTCAAACCAGTCGACTGCTATGGGGAGCCAGTCGACTGCTATTTGTCCAGGAACATTCTGTTTCAAAACCAGCCGACTGCCAGGGGGAGCCAGTCGACTGCTATTTGTCCAGAAGCATTCTGTTTCAAAACCAGCCGACTGCCCAGGGGGCCAGTCGACTGCCTTTTCTCGGGAAACATTCTGTTTCAAAACCAGTCGACTGCTATTTGGGGCCAGTCGACTGCCCTATTTGTATTTCGAAAAATATAATAATTGAATTTCAAAAAGGGAAAGAAATTCAATAAGGCATAACATGGGGTAGCAGTCGACTGCCATATATGACCAGTCGACTGCCTATTTGAAAGAAAGGTTGGAGAACCTGTTTTTAAGAAAAGACATTTATACTTGTTTTAAACCTATCTGAATAAGGTTTTGGAGACTATTAATCTCTTGAAAAGAGCATGCACATTATTTGTTACTTGTATTTGCCTGAGGAGCTCTAGTCCAGCCCTCAGACCTGCAGTACGGCACCTGACTAGTGAAACTGTGGGCTATAGACAATGGCCATGAGTCTCTTATTTGCTTAGGCTTTGGGGAGGATCCCTGGCCCATACGTGGGTACGCCATTTATTTGATATATTGGATTATCCCTTACGGGATATATTTGCTGTATCCAGTATGGATTATCCCTCATGGGATATATTTGCTGTATCCATCATCTCTATTGGATTATCCCTTGCGGGATATATTTGTGGTATCCATTATGAGAACTATTTGGTGCATGACTTTAATTGATACCGATTGTCTCCCATTTATTTGAAAGTATATAAAAGATATTTGATTTCACGAGATTGGAGATCCGTGGAAATACTTGAAAGCCTGGTTTACTTGTATTTGATATTTGCAAAAGAGATATGCAGTATATGCTTTATAATGGTTTTACATGACATTATAGAGCCAAGTAGGAAAACAGCATATAGTGACATAGTACGCTCTTTTACATAAGTTTCTTACTGAGCGTAAACTCACTCCTTTACAATTATTTTCCTACAGATTACTTGAAGTAATTCCGCTCCGGATAGAGGAGCATCTTTTGGGATTTTTGAGATACCTTCGAGGCACGCTTCCTATTTATCCTTGGAAGGTATATTTAGTCGGCCGTTACTTCGGCTAATGTACAGTACGATACTACAGTTTTGTATATGATGGGGATTAGGGTGTATAAATAATTGAGATCCTGTTGTATATGGCACATGTTTATAAATGAAAAATTTTATGCATGTGAAATTAGATATTATACTCTGATAAAGATGCCTAAAGCATAAGAATAAAGTAGGTTGACATCGGACAAACTAGTCGATTTATTTGTTATTTGAAGTAAATTAGTTGTTATTTGGTTAGTGGCGAGGATGTCACAATTTTATTTATTTACTTTAATTTATTTATTTCCTCTTATCTATTTTCTTTAATACTAATTTTCAAAAATAGAAAATTTGCGGTTATCACATTCTCCTCACCTTAAGAAATTCGGTCCTCCGAATTTAATTTAAGTCCAAAGGTGGTACATGCCGTATACTTACGACTTTATTTCTTTGATCATTCCCCAATTAATACTGCCAGTACACTTTCCACATCAAGAGTACTTTAGACCACTACATGCTGTTTTTCATCATAAATATCTATACTCCCGTAAGTTCATTCATCAAATTGGGAGTCATTCATTTCATTCCTCTTTTCACATAAGAGTCCATGCACAGTATTTTTCATGTCACAGCTGCTCTATGCTGTTCATCATCCATTTTTCTCACTTAGTGCCAAGTCGATATATTTTGAAACTATCAATTACATATGTCAGTCAGTTATATGTAATTGTCCCAGTAGCTTAGACATCTCATGCACATGCTCTCTCAACATCATGGAGCGTTTACATCTCACGCTCATATATGTATACATCAGTATGGAGCGGTGCTATCAATACACTTGGGATCTCGAAGTCTTTTGCTATTTCTCATTAAGCATATGGCATCTCAGAGACTCCCATCACATGTAATGCTCACTGGAACTGTACATATACATCTCCACTGTTTAACACTTATACTTCGACTAAGGCACTAGAGAATCTAGAAGTCTGATAATGGAAAGTGATTCTATTTAGATCATCAGTCTTTAATCACTTCCATATCATCATATCTCTTTTGGACTCTTTATTATTCACAATATTCAATTTATCAAGGCTGCATCTCACTTGCAGACTTTACTATGGATCATCTCTTACAGTCATAGATCATGAGACTATCATGTTCTCTTCATGTAGTATGGTCTTTAAATCTCTTTTCATAATTTAGATTCCACAATTGAATCCTCAATCTATATATTTAATCACCACATCATCTATATATTTCCACCATTTCTATCATGTTACGGTGGTTATATGTATAATCATTTTTCATTTATATATCGACAGTAAACATATCATTCATTTTACTCCTTTGAGTACCATTACTTCCACTCATCAAATCTAGCTTGACTTTACATCTAACCACTGTCATGTGATAACCAATACGAGTCACTTTTCAGTCTTACCTTTGGGAACTGTTTCATATTGATGTTCCCTTCTCATCATGCAACTTATTTCCTTATTCCACTTACATTTTCGTTTTCATATTTCCACTTTTATCTCTTCATATTTTTACTCTCATCCTTTTAGTCGGTTTTCTCGATTGGTATGGTACTATACTGCTAAGATCTTTTAAAATCTTGCATACCATCTTTTCTTTACACTTATCCATTTACCGACTTAAATTTCTTTAATTAGGTCTCATCTATAAAGCAGCAAGTCTCATCACTCTTTTTATAGACTGGCAGTAGTATCTTGCTAGGCTCATTACTTTCGTATCTCAATCATTATCTCTATATCATAGACAGGTTGACTGTCATCCTGTCATCTCGAGATCATATATCTCAGGAGGAGATACTGTCTAGCCAATTCTCTTATTCGCCAATCTTAACACAAATCCACATTCTTTAAGAGTTTAAGGGTTATACCACAATGCTGCTCATTTTCCATTTATACTTTAGACTCTATCAGTATTTCATCAATTTACTCAGGTATGGATGCCTCATTCTTTAGGCTTATATACCTCACAAGGCAAATCATTAACCTTGTAACCTCAATAGGAACTCGTAAAATTCACTCCGAGTTCTAATCATCATCTTATAGACATCAATCTCCCATCTTTTATCTAAGGACGCTTTATACCGAGGCTAGTCTTATAAACTCCTCATGCATATCGAATCAGGTCCATAAAGCGTCTATTTCGTCATGTAGATGAATATTTGTTCTTCACAAAACGTTATTACATTATAACCATTTACTATATCACTTTCATTCATCTACATATCGAGGTCATCTGTATTTCTCTTATTTACACTTATACAGACAACTTCATTATTGTCAATTTCACTATCTGTGTTTTAGTCATTCAGACCTTTACACATGAATTCCATTATTCTCACATTTTTCAGAGTGGATTTCTTAAGCTTTCAGATTTTCTTAAGTTCTCTGATATAAGCTTAGAATTAGATTTCATATTCAAAATCGAGTCAATGTTATCTCAATTCCTCCAATTTATAGAACTGTGGAAGTTCTATCGGAAATCAAATCCGATACTTTCTTTAATCACACATTTCTTATTAATTCAGACATTTCATTTTCATGTCCTATCATTTACACTGTATATTCTCAAGGCAGAGATATTTACTATTTGATTCATTTCGACTCATACTCTACCTTGATTTCATTGTTTACTCATACTTTACAGCCTTACAAATCTCATTCCAGTAAGCTGTAGTAAGTACAACAGTTACCAACACCTGTTACAGCTAACCAATTTATTACCACTGTAATTTACTTTGGAATCAAGTTCATTTAATAAATTCAGGTTTAACTCCCTTGAGCATATTATCCACGAGGTTTGAACCCTCACACCCTTACGTATCCAGTTCCTTAAACTCGTGTTTTCATTAAGCTCCTTGTAAGGGTCCCGCCCGTTCGAATCGGCCGTCGGCGAGCATCCCCTAGGCGATCCTTTCGCCCCAGGTTTACCCTTACTAGTGAGTCGGCGATAACATAGTTCGCCTGCATCTCACAACACATGATCCACTACGGGTCACCCATCATTGGGTCGCCCATCACAATTCTGTCTCAAGGGTCCTGAAAACTCTGGTTAGCTGTCATCTTCTTTTTATCACTTTACTAATCTTATATATATTCACCAATTCACAGTACTCCATATAGTACATCAATTTACAAATCATAACTCAAAAAGCTCAGGTTCTATATAGAAATCTCTGTTTGATACCTCAAAACAGTATAAATGTATAGAACCATAATTAACCGTATTGTTATGGATTTCATCATCTGTACTATTTACTTTCTCAATCAATTCCTGTAATCATTTCACTTTTCATAGTATTCAACGATCCCGTTCAATACACTTTTAATTCCGGCCCTTACAGTTAATAATCGGGCCAATCATCTTATAACATTCCTTCCATTATACACTCTTAGGATCGCATCGTGTAAGGCCTCGGCCCATCCACCGTCTGCCTGTACACATCTGTACTATCCTTTTTGAGAATGCCCAGCCCTTTCACTGGGTCACCCCTCAAGGATCTATCGTGAGGCCTAGCCCGTTCACTAGGTCACTCGTAATTCGCGTCCGTAATTTAAGTGTTAGTGGAATTAGTAATAGGGATCGATATATCCATATGACATCCTCTATGCTATTTATAACTCCATTACTATCAATGGATTCCAATTCAGCTCGGTTTTATCACTGTTCCGAACATCGCCCAACATAGGGGCATTTTTGTCATTTTGACATTTATTCCTTTCTCCTTAGTATACATTTGAACCAAAGGTCTTATTATCCATATGCTGATAGTATTATTCCTCATACTAATATCAGCACTTTGAGGTCTTATTCTATTTCGACAGAAAAGTCCACTGGAATCCATAATTGGATTATTTTACTTGTAATTCAGCTTTATATCATTAATTTCTCTGTCAAATTGATCAAATCCAACTTCTGTTGGTTTATTCTGACTCCCGATAAAATTTTGGAGGCAGGGGTATTTTGGTCATTTTTGACCAAAAATTTTCTCTCTTAAAATTACCCTCAATCGGTGATCTTGAAGTCTATTTAATGATGATATTTCATTCCCTTCCTTCATACCATCATTTTCAGGTCTCAGTTCGATCCGGACCGTAAAGTACTGGTGGGGCCCTCACCGAGTCCTTTCGGTTCCTTACCGAACAGGCCTTCATTTAGATTATAAACATCACCAATTTTCTGGTAATTTCTGAGCCTATTTTCCTCTTTCACATTCTCAATTTATACTTTCTCACTCCCTTTAAATCATTTTACTCAATTTACAATCATTTATTTTTTCTATGTATTCAGACGACACAGTACTACTGGGGATGTTTAACATTTTTTCTTCTAAAAGTATCCACAGACATCAGGCCAACCATGCTCTGATACCATTAAATCTGTAACACCCCGTTACCACATTTTTCACCTTATTTTACACAATTTATCCGGTTGGGCCGTCTGTGATAATTCACTTTACACTTGATGTTAAACAATTTAATAAAATATTGTTAACATTATACACATCCCCTATCTTATTTACAAATATGTAGTACTGTAGACATGTTTAAATACAGAAAATAAATGATCGTACCTGATATATCTTAGCCGGTCTGTCACATTATCCATTATGTGCAGCCGTAATCCACAAATATTGGATCTCACCATCATCAAAACCTGAAATGTTAAAATTGGGGAGTGAGCAAACCACGGCGCAGTAAGAGAGTTATATGTCACACTTGATATTCAGCTATCTATATGCTGAAAATAATTTTTCATTTTCTTTAAAATCTTCCTAGCTGGCTCTAGGCTCACATGTAGAAAGGATACTACAGTTGGCTAGGGATCCAGATAGAGTAAGACAGGTATTTTGAAATACCTGGCTTGTTCCGGAACCTAGAAGCAACTGTAGAGAGTACTATTTCCGTTATTTTCAAAACGATATAATTTTCGTTTTTCCACAAAGTAAACCACTTATCTCTTTTCACTTCAGTATACTTTAAAACACGTGGCAGTTCAATAAAAAAAATAGTGGTTTACTTCTCTTCTCTTCAGTACAGTAAAAACACGTGACAGTACAGTGATTTGTAAATATCCAATCGTTGGATAGTTACTTCTTCGATTATTTCTTTCTTAGAAATAATTCTTACGTTATTCTTTTAGAATAAACATTTATTTCTCTTTTCAAATCAATAACCGTATCGTACAGTTTAGTAAAACAGTATATTCAGTAAAACAGTAAGTCGATACGGTTCAGTAAGTAACAGTAAACAGTAGCTACCAATTCAGTAAATAGTATACGGTAGCTTTCAGTTCAATAAACAGTAAATGGTAGCTTTCTTTTCAGTAAAACAGTCATTCGTGGCTACTATATCAGTAAACAGTATAGTTCAGTAATAAACAGTGTTTTGGTACGGTTCTTCATCAGTAACAGTAAACAGTGAACAGTAGTTCAGTACAGTAAACAGTACAGTAAATAGGATTTCGCAAATCCTTTCAGTAAACAGTAAACAGTAAACAGTAAGTAGTAAGTAATAAGTGAGACTAGGCAACACCCTACAAGTAAATCATGCTATCTCGTCCACTAGGGACACAGTAACAGTAATGAGATCTGTGGCCATGATCTATAATATGTCTTTGGTGTACGCTTGCTAGGCGACAATCCGGGACGCTGATGACTAGCTGGTCAATCAGCCACGTGACAGTAATAGTATATGTGATGCATGAAGCTCGGGGCCTAAGTCTCAAAACAGTGTAAAAAATCATACCTTAGCCTTTATGGATTTCAAATACCGTAAATCAATTATCCATAAGGCTCACATGTAAATATAATCATCTTTATAAAATTTATAAAATAAATAACATTTTTCAAATTATTTCATAAAGGTATATATCCTGTTTTCCATACGATGAAGACAGTTTGAAAAATCATCACTGAAAGTATAGAAGGACAAAACTGTCTTTTTCCACAGTAAAACACATATGCACGCTTTTCCGTGCATTCAATCGAAAACATGGTTTTATAATTATCGAAATTTCAAACAAATCATTTTTATAATTTATGAAAATAAATTATTTATTTTCTAACTTTAAATTCCCATCACCATGTTTTCTTCTAAAACACGTGTAGAGACCTTTAGTCTCAAAATCATAGTTTTTCTTCATTTCTTAACCTTTATGAAATTTTCATAATTAATTATTTCCATAATTAACATCATAAAGGTTTTATGTAAAATCAAGTGAATATTTAAGAATATTTATAAAAATATTCACTTCAGTCTCTTTTTCATTTTCATCTCGTTTCACGTGAAATATCAGCTACTGGGTGAATTTTCGGTGATTTCCTTTTCACCATTCTCGAAAACATGAATATTTTAAATTTAAATATCACTATATTCATCTTTTATGAAATTTACTTAATTTCTCGATTTTCGTACCCGAAAATCGATTCACTTGAAATCAAATCTTTTATTTTGGTTTTCGGTGATATTCGGTAAATTTCAGTAATTTTTCGATAATTTTTCGGCAGTATAACGGCTGCCGATTTGGCTAGCCTCCTGCACAGAAAATACAGTTTATATTTCTCAACCAGTATTTCACCACAATTTAAAACCAATAAATCACAACAAATTTCAAAACCAATCATTATAAATTGCATTTATAAATTAAATGCATAATTTAAAACATGGCCGAATATCCTTACAGGCGGCACATGTCTCCCTTACCTATTTCGGGTCGGCGATTGCCTCTCGATGGTCGCGCCCGTGTTCACCTCGCCCAATTCCATCGACTCGGTCATCGAAGATATTTTCTGAAAATTAAATTCTAAAATTTAGAATTTTTCCATAATTATTTAAATAAATAAATTATTTAAATAATTTAATACTTTTCGGGATTTCTTACCGATTCCCGTAATTCTCGAGATTTTTCGTAATTTTCGAATTCTCGGGAATTCTCCAAATTCCCGAAATTCCTTTTCTCTTTCTCTTCCTTCTTTTTCTTCCTTCTTTCTTTTTCTCTTTTCTTTTCTTTTCTTTTCTTTTTCTTTTTTTTTTCCTTTTTCTTTTCTTTTTCTTTTTCTTTTTCCTTTTCTTTTTCTTTTTCTTTCTTCCTAGCCGGTTCGGTCACCTCCCTCATCGTCGGTTCTCCTTCGGTGGCCGGTTCTCCGGCGGTTCGACGGCTCCTCAGCTTGTCGACGGCACGACGAAGCTACCGGTGGCCTCCGTTCGGCCTGGTTCGGCGGCATGACGACGGATCTACTCGGTTTGACTCGGTTTCTTCTCCTCCTCCGTTCTCCGCCTCAACCGTGGCCTCCCACGTCTTCCTCTTCATCCAGCGAAGCTTCGGTGGCAGTGGCAGCAACCAATTCCGCCGGCACCGCCACTTTCTCTTCTCTTCTCCTTCTCGGCTTCCACCGGATTTTCGCTTTGTTTCCTTCCGTTTCTGTTTCAATCTTTCCTCTTCTGGTCACCGACTTCCTCTCCTCTCTTCGCCGGCGCCTTCTTCCTCCCTCGTCTCTCTTTCTTTCTCCGGCGACAGGGCCGGCTACTTATCGGGGAGGAAAAATCGGGTCTTCCCGATTTGTTTCCTTTCCTCTTTTGTTTCCTTTTTTTTATATTATAATTATATTTATATAATATATATCAATATAATTATAACAATATATATATATATATATATATATATATATTCTATACACAATATACATATATATACTCTTTAATTGAAATTAATATATATATTTCATATATATATTTATTTATATACAAAATTGTATATAAATATACATATGTACTTATTTAATAAAAATATATTTATATAAGTAAATATATAAATATATGAATATCCCATTTTATTCCTTATAATTTGGATCTCTTAATATCCAAATTATATTTCTCCATTTTCCTTTCCTATTTAATTTGGATTTCCATTTATTCAAATTAAATTCCTCCTTTCCTTATTTTCCATAACTCCGACTTTATTTTTATTTTCATTATATCTAAAATTTAAATTCCTCACTTTCCTTAATTTCGGGAATTTCAACGATATTCCCATCTCGTAAATAAATTTTATTTATTTACTTTAATTTATTTATTTCCTCTTATCTATTTTCTTTAATACTAATTTCCAAAAATAGGAAATTTGCGGTTATCACACCATATCCCTAGTTGTTATCATCATTTAACGTTCTAGAGGGTATATGCTATTTTAACTAAAATGGCTTCACCTAAGTGAATCAATATTATCAAGCTAAAATATATTTTATCATTAAAATCCATAAACTATGAGTGAGGTTAAGCACATAACAGCTATTCTCATCTCATAGGCATGATTATTGATTCAACTTAAGTAAACATGCATGTTCAACATCAAAACAATCAAGATACAATGCATGTATATCAATTATTGGTGTTGTCATTAAAGCCCAAGTTCTTTAATAATTTGGCCATAAAAGAATTTTAAGTTCATGGATGATAAAGTTTCATGCATTTGAACATTTAGGATCCACTTATCATCACACATTGTAGGCCAAGGAAAATTATGACCTTATACCGATTGTTGAATTTACATTTGAAATCAATCCTTAAGGTCAAGTTTTAATTATTCTTCCACTAGATGTGTAATTATCATGAAACCTAGTGTGGAGTAGGTGAGTCAAGCTAAGAAACATAATCCTATAATCATGCTTGACTAAGATGAACAAAAAGAATGAAAAATATTCATTATGCATAAGTTCATCAAATTCTCAAATATATCCATAAATCATTGTAATAAATCTTAAAAATTATGTTTAAGCATTCATTGAAAATATATTTCAAGATTATTTCAAGATTTATGCAATTCATGAATGTTTTCAATAAGAAGAATGATTTTGTACTTGTAAGCTCAAGAAAAATGATATTGATTGTTGAAAGTGATACCATTTGTTGGAAATAACACAAGTTGATGGAGTTGAAGCATTATATCAATGAAAAATGAGTTTTCATAAATTAAAGACCATAAAAAAGAAGTTAAAACAATGAATTTTAAGTTGAGAAGAGATAAAGTATCAAAATAATGAAAAGTTCTTCTCAATTTCGGTTGAAAACATGCAGAAAAGCCCTTTTGGCCTGGGGGGATTGATCCCTATAGGAGGGGGATCGATCCCTTAACTCCAGAATGCAAATTTCCTGCATTCTGCTAAAGGGGGATCGATCCTGCTTATTGAGGGATCGATCCCTCATCTTGTTTCTGCAGTTTTTGACAAAAAATCCAACCTTTGAGGTACTAAAACTTCGTTTTTGAATATTTTAAGTCCAAGTAAGAGTTTAAACATTTGTAAAACATGATTTTGGACTTGTATGAATGAAAAACATGAATCAAAAACCATTTTACAAAAGATTTTGCAATTTTGGAAGAATTTTCACAATCAAATGCATTTTTGGCCTCAAAGAAGGTCATTTTGAGAGTTATGCTTGTTTTGGCAAAACCATTGCATTGAATTTTATAAATATGCCAAAACAAACTTGTTCACATAGATTTTAAGCACATATATCATCAAATCATACATCTTGTGAACAACATGCCATGATTTCCAACATACAAGTTCTTGATTAATGCACATGAAATGACATTTTGCATATATGACATATTTGGCAATTTGAGGCAAGTAAATACATTATCAACACATAGAAGACTTGCTCAAAATGCATAAATCCAATAATCATTTTAAAATCATAAATCATGCTTTTCATTCAATGCATCAAGAATTGTCCATCAAACACTCAATAATCATTCATCATGCCTTTTGCTCATTCACAATGCATCATCAATCATTAACCAATTTTCTCATCAAAGCACAAATAATCAAATAATAGTTTTAAGGAGTAAGGAATTAAGCTTACAAAACTTGAGAGTGCTTGCCATGATGTGTTGGATCCATCATTAGCCGTTCTTTGAGAGATTGTTGTCACCTTGCTAAAGATGGATTTCCAAGCTCTTCTTTTTTTTTTCTCATTGGCACAAGCAAACTCCATGGGGGGGTGTGTAGAGCATTTGAACTCCATTGTTCCATTGTATTCCCATGCTCTAACACTCTTACAACAAAACAAGTTCAAACATGCTTTGGTACCCAAATTTTCTTGGGTCCATGAGAGTTAGTGCAAACAATTTTTGATCCTTTTGGGATCCACTTCAAGCACAATTCATCATTATTTATAGCATGCTTTGGCACCCATATTTTTCTAACTACTCTTCCTCTAAATGTGGTTTTTCTATATGTGCATGCTTGTGAAGAGTGTCCTATTCTATTGCATAGTGAGCATGTAAGAGATAAATCATGCATGGTATTTTTGCTCACTAGGAAATTCTTAAGATGAGTTTCTTTTTGTTTAGCATTATAGCCTAACCCATCTTTGTCAAAGAAAGCTCTTTGGGTCTCTAACATATGATCTAGCTTTTGTTGACCCATATAAAACGTAGAAAATGAGTTATGCAAATTTGTATTCTTTTCATTCAGCTCATTTATTTCTAAGTTAGCCTCTTCTAATTTCTTTTGAAATTCTAACTTAGCATTCAATAGCTCATCATTTTCCATTTTTAATTTTGTAATCATTTTCTTGTATTTTGAGTTCATGCATTCAAATTCACTAGCTAACTCATAAAAGGGATTTTGTAAATCGTCATAAGAATGGTCGTTACATTCACTAGAGCTAGGTTTCTCCTTTTTATCCTCGATAGTTAAGGAGTTAGGATTTGCCAATTTATCTTTAATATCTTCTAATTTCTTTTCTAGCTCTAATTTCACCTTGGTGAGTTCATCATTCTTTGAGCATAGATCTTTTATTTTCTTCTCCAACTCAACATTAGTATTCATCAAAATTTCATTCTCTTTTCTAAATTTATTTAACTTTTTGTTATATTTTGCATGCATTGATTTATATTCATCACTTAGCTCATTAAATACATCTTGAAGCTCATCAAATGAATATTCTTCTAAAGTTTGTGAGCTAGTCTCAAAATCATCACCTAGAGCCATTTATGATCGTTTTGCTCGATAGAGGTTAGTCTAAATCAATCTCGAGCCCAAGCTCTGATACCAATTGTTGGCTCTATAGGCTATACCGAGAGGAGGGGTGAATAGGTTTTTACTAACTTTAGGTTCGTTTTTCGGTTCCTCTAAATTCTCTAGCTTAGATTGATATTTTCTAAGTTCTCTAGACTACTCAAGCATGCAATTTAAATTCAATTCAATAAGCACAATATAATTGCAAGTAAAGAGAGTAGGGAAGGAGAGATTTACACAAGCGATTTATAGAGGTTCGGCAACTTGCCTACGTCCTCTACCTTGAGACACTCCCAAGGATTTTCCCCAAATTCACTATACTTGAATTTGTGTTACACTCCCTCTTTTTCAAGGCTCAGGAGAAACCTCGCTCTTTTTCTAAGCTCAAGAGAAACCTCCATCTTTTTCTTAGGCAAAAGAGAAACCTCCCTCTTTTTCTAGGCTCAAGAGAAACCTCCCTCTTTTTCTAAGGCTTAAGAGAAACCTCCCCTTTTTACAAGGATTGAATTGGTTTACAATGTGTAATCAAAGAAGACCTCTAAGTAGGCAAGTGATTACAGAAATTAAGCACAAAGAAAACCTATACAAGATTTGTGCTAAGCACTACAAGGAATGAGAGAATGATAGATGATGAAGACTTTGTAGCTCTTGATTTGTTGTTTGAGGCTTGAGGATTTGAGGAATATGTGTTTTGGAGTTGCTGAGTAGTTCCTCTTGCTTTCTTTAGCTTCTAAGCCTCTATTTACAGTCCCTTGGATGTATTCTAGCCATTGGGAGGAGCCAAATCTCGAATATTACCGTTGTCTCACAAAAACTAGCCGTTATAGGCTATTTTCGGGCAAAGGGATCAATCCCTTCCCATAGGGGATCGATTCCATACTTCGTTCTGAGCCTTGGAGGCATTCTGCCATAAAGGGATCGATCCCTTCCCTTAGGGGATCAATCCCATGCTTCCAGAATGTGATTTCCTGCACTTTTTGACTTAGAAATGATGTGGCTTTTGATCTTAATCCAACCCAAAACATTTTGACATTTTTGTGAGTTTTTCTTGACTTTCTCTAATGAAAACATGGTCCAAAAATTCATCAAGTGATTTTCTAAAATATTCAAAGCATTTGTAAAGTATTAAGACCAATAAGGATGTATCATTAAATCATGGTCTTAATGTTTGATATGATCACTTGAAAATAGATTGAGAAAATCATGTGTGATAAGGCAAATTTACAATATGAATTAAAACATTAAAGCTTACTTAAGTTTTTGTCATTTCAAAATATATATGGCAATTTAAAGCTAACAAGATCCTTATGATACAAAGAATACTATTCTTAAATATCATTTGTCGTAGTATCATTGAGAAGGGACATCAGTGATACGGTAAGACTAACATGTGTTAGATTCCTTTGGGTGACTAATCTCATAAGTCATGGATATGGTGATATCCAGATCAACACATGGGTGATCATTGTGAATGAATACACTGGATTGACTCATCTTGAGAACTCTATGTGGATCGTTACATTAAGTGTCAGTAGATGTTCTCAAATGGCAATGGTATATGTGATTCTTAGACTTGAGATCACCATGGTATTCTATGTGTGGATTGATGTACTTTGATGCTGGTAAACGTAGCTCAATGAGGGTTGCAAGTAAGACGGTAATTGGGTACATCATGAATCATATGAGGGTTGTGAGTGATCAAGATAGGATTTGTCCTTCTTGGTAACAAGAGTTTATATCTCAAGGCCTCTCAATAGAGATTAATGATTGAAAATTTGTGGCCACAGTACAAATGAGATTTAAGATGAGATCTTGAATTCATTTGATTAAATCATTTATCTTGAGATTGAGAAACAATGTAGTTGAACTTTAATAGAGATGACACATTCCATACTCTATGTTCAACTGAGATATTAGGTGACGAAAGAATCGAATTATATGGTAATTGCTCATTGAAAGGTTGTTGTCAACTCAACTACATTTTCATTATTGGGGTAGCCATGATGCATTGCTAGATGCCAATCTTGGCTTGTGATTTATGAATGAGATTCTGAATCACTGCCAAGTAATGGAAACCTAAAGGGTCACACACAATAAGAGTATGACCAAAACAAGGTAATTGGAGTTGGATCCATGTGATGAATCCTAGTACAAGTAGGATTCCTAGTGAGACTAGAATCCTGTTCCAACTAGAATTCGAGATTTAATTAATAGTAATTTTAGCCCGTGATTACCAAAGGGTATTTTGGTATTTTCAATTATAATGAGATTATAATTATGATTTATTAATTTAATAATTCATGGGTAAACCAAATTATTAATCCAAATGCATAACCATTTGGTTGTAGTGCAAGTGGGAGATTGTTAGAGTATGCCCTACAACCAATTGGATTTGGATTAAGTAATTTTAAAAGGCCCAAAAGACGCAATTTAGTTGGACTAAGGCTAAAGCTTTTTTTAGGGTTTTGTTAAGAGGCATTATAAAAACAACATTAAGTTTAAAAAGGTTAGACATAATATTTTCAATAGCCGCTCTGCCTCTTGGAGCTAGCACTTTTAGAAAACAGTTCCCTTCTTCCTTCCTTTGCTTTTGATCACATCTTGTCTCAAGCAAAGGTCTTGTTTCACATCCTACTCTTGTGGATATCGTTAGAGGGCTTCTCTCAGCTAGGAGTCTTGAGTTAACGATAAATCGAGGTTTGTTCGTGGGTTGCCATATTCAAAAGTTGAACATTCCTACAAGAGTCACACCAAAAAGGTTAGATTCTATCCCGAAAACAATCTTGTTGCATGATCCTGGTGATTTTGGTTTTGTTATTTTTCTAATCTGTTGCTTATTATTGTGTATGACATGATAAACTGAGACAATGAAACCTTACAGTGAACTCCAAGCAGTGGTAGAGCTAGGAATTTTGTTTAGTGGGGGCTTAATTAAGTATAGTAAATTATAGAAAACAATAACAAGAATAATAGTACTAAAAATAATAATAATAAATTTAAAATGTTCAAATCTAGTCATAATTATTAAAAAAATTTAATTGTTCTTGTTGCAGATTTTTATTTTGAAAACGTTACACAATAATTTCATTATTGATACTTTTAGATACATCTTTTTCAATTTATACAATTAAAACTATCATTCAACTATGTATCTCTCATTCTGTCACAGTCTGTGGCCCTATTTTTCACCTTATTCTATACATCTTATTTGGTTGGGCTGTATGCGATACTTTACTTTTTTTTTACATATAAACAATTACATATTAAATTATAATATGAATTACATCCCCTATTTTAATTCATAGGGAAGTAGTACTGTAAGTAAGTCTAAATACAAAAAATAAATGATCATACCTTATTAAATAAATCAAGTTGTCGCATCGTCCCCAAATGCGCAGCCGAAATCCTTTAGGTGTCAAACTCTCAGTCTTCGAAAACCTGAAATGTTAAAATTAAGGGGTGAGCAAACCACGGCTCAGTAAGGGAATTATATGCCTCACTTGATACTCAGCTATCTATATGCTGAAAAACTTTTTCATTTTTCCTATGGGCTCTAGGCTCGCATGTAGGAAGGATACTACAGTCGGCTAGGGATCCGGATGGAGTAAGGTAGGTATTTTGAAATACCTATCTTGTCCAAGAACCTAAAAGCAACTGTAGAGAGTAATTAATTTCTTTTCATTTGAAATTTAAATCCTTTTCCTTTTTATTCCTTATCATTTTCATATTCTTTTTAAAATAATGCTTTTATGAAATAAAGCATTTAAATAAAGTAACTAATATTCATATATTCTTTGAAAAGAATATTAGTTAAAATATTAGTTAAATCATCATTATTCTCATTTAAACTCATTTCATATTTTAGTGTACAATCATAATTAGTACAGTACTTTAAATAGCAAATAAGCTATTAAATCTTTTTCGTATAACATATAAAGCATTTAAATCTAATATTAAATTTAAAAATAAGAATATTAGATTTATTTTCCTCCTTTTTCCTTTTTTGAAAACATATTACATATTCATATCACATATCATATGAAAATCATTTCATAGTACTCAAATCAGTACCGTAAAAAGCATTATATAAAATGCTGTAAATCACTTCATTTAACTTGTCACATATCATGTAAAACATTTACATTTCACATATCATATAAAACATTTTCATATATGGAGACTTAGGCACGCCAAGCCCGTCCACTGGGTCGTTCCTCATATCATGCTATAGACCCCGAAGGGTATAAAATCATCATGTCAGATCTATGGCCATAGTCTATAATTGTCCTCGGCGGATCACTATCAGGTGTCGGTCGGGACAACATATCACATATCACATATTACATGTTACATATCACATATCACATATCAACATGATAGGATGCCATCTAGTCTCAAAACCGTATTTTTCATCGTCAATAAACCTTTATGGAATTTATAAAAATATATATAATTTCATAATTTAAAACCATAAAGGTTATAAAACCATTTAGTGAATATTTAAGAAATATATATAAAAAAATTCACTTTATTTTCTTTCATTTTTCATCTCGTATTACGTGTAATTTACATATCAAAAGAATTTTCAGTGATTTCATTATCACCATTCTTGAAGATAATTTTCGGTGATTTCATTATCACCATTCTCGAAAACATGAATATTTTAAAATCACTTTCATTTTATTCATGTTTTTATGAAAATATTCATTTTCTCGATTTTCGTGGTTGAAAATCCTTTTTCGTGTAATAAAATCATTAGTATGATTTTCTGTAGTTTTTTAGAAATTTTTGATAACTTACTATAATTTTTTGGCAGTATAACGGCTGTCGATTGGCTAGCCTCCTGCACGGAAAATACAGTTTATAATCTCAGCCAGTACATCATCACAAATTTTCAGCCGATGAAGCATCACAACATTTTCATAAAATAATTTATAATTTAAATGCATGCAGACTGAATATCCTTACATTGCTGCAAATGCATCCCTTACCTTTTCCGGGTCGGCGACTTCCTTTTATAGGTCGCGCCCGTACTCCATCTCTCCCGATCATCGTCTCGATCGCTAAGAATAATTTTTGAAAATTAAATTCTAAATTTTAGAATTTTCATAAATAATTTATTAAATTTTTTACTCGAAATCATTTTCCGAAATTCTTACCGAATTTTCGTAATTTCCGAGTTGCCAACTTCCCGGGAATCTCCGAATTCCCAAAATTCTCCTTTTTTCCTTTTTCTCTTTTCTTTTTCTTTCTTTCTTTTTCTTTTCTTTCTCTTTCTCTTTCTCTTTCTCTTTCTCTTTCCCTTTCTTTTCTTTTTCTTTTTCCTTTTTCTTTTCTTTTTCTTTTTCCTTTTTCTTTTCTTTTTCTTTTCTTTTTCCTCTTCCTTTCTCGGTCAGACCGGTTCAGAGCGGTCAGTGTTCTTCCTCGCCGGTTCCTCATCGGCGTCAGGTTCACAGGTGGTTCAAGCGCCCTTCAGTTGGCCGACGACATGGCGAAGCTACCGGTGCCCTCCGTTTGCCCTGGATCGGCGGCACGACGGTGGATCGAGTCGATTTTCCTTCGGTTTGTTCCGTCTCTTCGCCGGCCCTCCTCCGCCGTTCACAGCACCTCGGGTGACATCCTCCCTCTTTCTCTTCCTCTGGCAGTGCTTCGGTGGAAGTGGCGGTAGCCAATTCCGCCGGCACTGCCAAATCCCTTTTCCGTTTTCTTCCTCAGTTTTTCATCCGTTTCTGTTTCGTTTTCTTTCCTTTTTCCGTCGTCAGTCATCCTCTTCCCTTCCTTTCTTCGCCTGCGACATCATCTCTCCCTTCCTCTCTCTTTCTTTCTTGCCATCGATGGTGGTCGGTCGGCTCGTGGAAGGGGGTCGGGATCCTCCCGATTCCTTTCCTTCCGTTTTGTTTCCTTTTTTGTTTTTCTCTTATTTCCTTATTTAGCATATAATATACTATATACTATATACTATATGCTATAACATATATTTTATACATATAATATATACTATATATTATAAATATATTATTTCATACATAATATAATACAATATATATTATATACAAAATATATATTGTATATTACAAAATATATGTCTAGTATATATATGTATATTTATATATTTTAAATTTAAATAACTTTTATATATATTTTCAAACTTTAATGTAAATTAATATTTACATTTTTCTCATATATGTATATATTTATATCTACATAAAATGCTATTCTTGAATACATATGTATTATTTAAATTTATACCATAGTATATATATATCTATATATACCTCAGTATATTAATATATACTATATAGTATTTCAATACATATGTATTTATATAAAATACATTTATATAATTTATAATTATATAAATATATTTCTCTTTTATTTCTTATTTTCTTATTTAATTTGGATTTTCATTATCCAAATTAAATTTCCTCCTTTCATTATTTTCCATAATTTCATCCTTCTCCTTATTTACAATTTATCCAAATTTAAATTCCTCAATTTCCTCACTTCCTAAATTTTCGGAATTTCAACGATATTCCATTTCGTAAATAAATTTTATTTATTTAATTTAATTTATTTATTTCCTCTTATCTATTTTCTTTAATATTAATTTCCAAAAATAGAAAATTTGCGGTTATCACATTCTCCCCACCTTAAGAAATTCGATCCTCCGAATTTAACTTAACTAAAAGGTTGTAGCATCCTGTATGCTTATCATTCTTGTCCTCTTGATCATCTTTTAAGTAATCTGCCAATATACCATTAACATCAGAATCACTTTTGATACCATTGCATATCATCTTTCATCATATACTTATACTCCCTTAAATTTCTTATCAATTGGGAGTTATCCATTTCCAGTCCTTTTCATATCACATATGATTCATATTATTCACCATCCATCTTTCTTATTTGGTTCCAAGTCGATATAGTTTGGTAACTATCATTTAAACAAGTTAATCAATTGTCTGTAATTGTCCAGTAGCTTTCACATCTCGTGCATCCGCTCACTCAAGATATCTTCACGTGTTTCCATACTACGCTCAGATATTTACATCAATACAGAGCGATGCTATCAATAAATTTGGAATCTCAAGGCTTTTTGCTATTTCCCATAAACATATAGCAAATCCAAGATTCCCATCACATGTAGTGCTCACTGGAACTTCACATACATTCTCATCATTTCATCATTATATTTCAACTATGGCACTATAGACTTTAAGAGCCTGAAAATGGATAAGTGATTCCATCTAGACTATCAGTCTATAATCACTTCCATATCATCATATCTCTTTTGGGTTCCTCATTATCCACAATACTCACTTTTCACATTTACTTTAACAAATGCTGCAGCTCATTTGCAGACTTTACTGTTACTCATCATTTACCATAATAGAATCAGGAGACAATCATTTTCTCTTCATATCATCTTTCATATAGTATGGTCATTCGATGATTGAACCTTCGAATTATTCGTTTAATCACCACATTATCCATATAATTCCACCATTTCCATCATTTCGAAGTGGTACATATGTTTATCATTTTCCATTTACATTACTGGCAGTAAAATCCAAATCATTTCTTTACTCCTTGGAGTATGATTACTTTTCCTCTATCGAGTTTGGCTCGATCTTACATCTAGCCATAATCATGTGATAACCACAAAAATCACTTTTAGTTTTTTTTTTTTAACTTCGAAAACTATTTCATATTCATATTTCCTCATCATCATATATTTATCCTCTTGTTACATATTCATCTTTTTCTTCAACATCATTTCAGTCACTATTTCTCAGTGGTAAAATATTCCACTATTAAATTCCTTTAACCTTTTACATATCATTCTTAGTCTCACTCTATCAAAGGGCCCAAGACATCAGTCTTGTTATATAAGAGGGATAAATCCTATCTTGATCACTCAACATCCCTCTACATAGATCAAGGCATACCCAATTACTACCTTTATAGTCCATCCTGTTACGAATGACATCTAGCAGCATTAAAGTATGCAATTCTCTATGTTGGGATCTCTGATGATCTCAAGTCAAAGGATCACATACACCATCATCACTATGAGAATCGCTTATGACACTCATATAACAATCCATGTAGCGTTCTCATAGAGGGTCGATCCAGTACATAGTTCTCTAACATGTACCTATGTGATGACTTGATATCCTATATCCATGACAATGGTCATCAGTCAACCACATACTAGTCTTATCGTACATTGTTATCCTTGTTCACAATAATACTTGACTAGGGATATTTTAAGAATAGTGTGTTATTACTATTCTAAGGACATTATCATATAAGATTACTTTACGCAGTTATAAGACAAATATAATAATGAACTATAATAAATAAAATGTCATGATACATAAAATGCCAAAGTCAATCATCTAATGAATGGTTCTAAGGGCATAATCCAACATCTCAATCATTATCTCTTCATCCTAGACAGATTCACATCGATCTGTCATTCAAGATCATATATCTTAGAAAGAGATACTGTCTAGCTAAATCTTTTATTTGCCATACTTAACATATTACAATCTTTGAGAGTCCGTAGGGTCATACCACTATGCTGCTCATTTTCCATTGATGTCTTATACTGTATCAGTATATCATTACTTTATCCATATCTGGATGCCTCATTCATTGGGCTTATATATCTCATAAGGAATTTCATTAACCTCGTAAACCTTAATAGGAACTCGTGATAATTTTATCGAGTTCAAATCATTATCATCTTATGATCACTAGTTTCTAACTTTTCATCTAGTGATGCCTTGTACAGATATTGGTCTTATAAACTCTTTATACATCTCTGATTAAATCAATTTAAGGCATCAATTCCATATAGATGATTATTTGTTCTTAATACAAACTTATAAATTAATAGGAATTTAGTACACCATTTAATTCATCCTTAAATCATATCATCTCTATTTCTATCAATTATCCTTATATAAGTGAATTTCATTACTCACTAATTTTTTTCAGAATTATTTCTTAAGCTTTTCGGATTCCTTTACGTTCTCCGATATAAGCTTAGAAATAACTTTCATATTCACAATCGAGTCAATGTTAGCTCAATATTTCCAATCTATATAGCTTTGAAAATTTATCGGGAATCTCATCCGATACTTCCTTTAATCACATATCTCTTATCATTTTGGATATTTCATCTCTTTGTCCTATCATTTCACTATATAACCTCAAGGCAGAGACATTTAATATTTAAATCATTTTAACATCTACTCCGCCTTGATTCACTTATTTCCTCATACTTCACAGCATATTGATCATCTTAATGAATATACTATATCAAGTGTCATCATTTGATTAACAACTTTCACAGCTAACCGATTTATTACTACTGTAATTTACTTTTACAATCATTTTCATTTAATAATTCAGGTTAGCTGTTGTCTTCCTCATCGCTTATCTTCACGTACTGTTCTTATGCATATTCTCCAATTTCATATACTCCATACAGTACATTATCCTATAAAACATATTCCAAAATATTCCGGTTCTATAAATATCCATTAAATACTTTAGAAACTAGAATAACAGTATAGAGCCGGAATTAACCGTACTGCTTTGTTTTAAATCCTCTGTACTGATCTCTTTCTTATTCATCATCTATAATCATATTACTTTTCATCGTATCCCATGATCCCGTAATCATATCCCGTTAATACACTTTTTAATTCAGACCCTCAAAAATCAATAATAGAGTCGCTCATCCTACGACTTCCCTATAATCATTCGGGTCACATCAGCACTCCAAGTGTAGTGAAATTTATAATCAGGATCGTTATACTCATATCATGTCCTTTATACCCTCAATAACTCCATTACTATCAATAAGTTCAAAATCGACTTGATTTATCACAATTCAAAACATAATCCCACATAGGGGCATTTTCGTCATTTCACATTTTTTTCTTTCTCCTCATTATACATTTAAATTAGTAATCTTATTATCAATTTGCTGATAGTACCCCTTTCTCGTACCAATATCAGCATTTTAAGATCTTATTCGATTTCGACAAAGAAGTCCACTAGGATCCATAATTGAATTATTTTGCATGAAATGCAGCTTTACATCATCAATTTCTCTGTCAAATCAATCAATTTCAACTTCTGTTGGTCTATTTTGACTCCTGGTAAAATTTCATAGGTAAGGGTATTTTGGTCATTTTTTGTCAAAAATATTCTCTCTCCTCAAAATACCTTCAATCGGTGATCTTAAGGTATATTTTATGACGATATTTCATCCCCTCCTTTATATCATCACTTTAAGGTCTCAATTCGATCCGGATATAAAAGTACTGGTAGGGCCTTCACTAAGTCCATTTCTATTCCTTACCGAACCGACCTTCATTTAGATTATAAGATCACCATTTCAGGTATCATTCCTGAGCCGTTTTCCCTTTTTGACATCCTTAGTTCATAATTCTCACCCCCTTCTAAACACTTAACTCAATTTACAATCATTTATTTTCTCTATGTATTTAGACTACATAGTACTATAGGGGAAGTTAACCATTTCAACACATTTTCTTTCCAAAAGTATCGACTCTGATACCATTAAATCTGTCACAGTCCGTGATCCTATTTTTCACCTTATTCTATACATCTTATTTGGTTGGGCTGTCTGCGATACTTTACTTTTCTTTTACATATAAACAATTACATATTAAATTATAATATGAATTACATCCCCTATTTTAATTCATAAGGAAGTAGTACTGTAAGTAAGTCTAAATACAAAAAATAAATGATCATACCTTATTAAATAAATCAAGCTGTCGCATCGTCCCCAAATTCACAGCCGAAATCCTTTGGGTGTCAAACTCTCAGTCTTCGAAAACCTGAAATGTTAAAATTAAGAGGTGAGCAAACCACGGCTCAGTAAGGGAATTATATGCCTCACTTGATACTCAGCTATCTATATGTTGAAAAACTTTTTCATTTTTCCTATGGGCTCTAGGCTCGTATGTAGGAAGGATACTACAGTCGGCTAGGGATTTGGATGGAGTAAGGAAGGTATTTTGAAATACCTATCTTGTCCTGGAACCTAGAAGCAACTGTAAAGAGTAATTAATTTCTTTTCGTTTGAAATTTAAATCCTTTTCCTTTTTATTCCTTATCATTTTCATATTCTTTTTAAAATAATGCTTTTATGAAATAAAGCATTTAAATAAAGTAACTGATATTCATATATTCTTTGAAAAGAATATTAGTTAAATCATCATTATTCTCATTTAAACTCATTTCATATTTTAGTGTACAGTCATAATTAGTACAGTACTTTAAATAGCAAATAAGCTATTAAATCTTTTTCGTATAACATATAAAGCATTTAAATCTAATATTAAATTTAAAAATAAGAATATTAGATTTATTTTCCTCCTTTTTCCTTTTTTGAAAACATATTGCATATTCATATCACATATCATATGAAAATCGTTTCATAGTACTCAAATCAGTACCATAAAAAGCGTTATATAAAATGCTGTAAATCACTTCCATTTAACTTGTCACATATCATGTAAAACATTTACATTTCACATATCACATATCATAAAAAACATTTTCATATATGGAGACTCAGGCACGCCCAGCCCGTCCACTTGGTCGTTACTCATATCATGCTATAGACCCCGAAGGGTATAAAATCATCATGTCAAATCTATGGCCATAGTCTATAATTGTCCTCGGCGGATCACTGATCAGATGTCGTCCGGGACTACATATCACATATCACATATTACATGTTACATATCACATATCACATATCAGCATGATAGGATGCCATCTAGTCTCAAAACCGTATTTTTCATCATCAATAAACCTTTATGGAATTTATAAAAATATATATAATTTCATAATTTAAAACAATAAAGGTTATAAAACCATTTAGTGAATATTTAAGAAATATATATAAAAATATTCACTTTATTTCCTTTCATTTTTCATCTCGTATTATGTGTAATTTACATATCAAAAGAATTTTCAGTGATTTCATTATCACTATTCTCGAAGATAATTTTCGATGATTTCATTATCACCATTCTCGAAAACATGAATATTTTAAAATCACTTTCATTTTATTCATGTTTTTATGAAAATATTCATTTTCTCGATTTTTGTGGTTGAAAATCCTTTTTCGTGTAATAAAATCATTATTATGATTTTATGTAATTTTTTAGAAATTTTCGATAATTTTCGATAATTTTTTGGCAGTATAAAGGCTGCCGATTGGCTAGCCTCCTGCACGGAAAATACAGTTTATAATCTCAGCCAGTACATCATCACAAATTTTCAGCCGATGAAGCTTCACAACATTTTCATAAAATAATTTATAATTTAAAAGCATGCAGACTGAATATCTTTATAGTGTTGCACATGCATCCTTTACCTTTTCCGGGTCGGTGACTTCCTCTTATCGGTCGCGCCCGTACTGCATCTCTCCCGATCCATCGTCTCGATCACTGAGAATAATTTCTGAAAATTAAATTCTAAATTTTAGAATTTTCATAAATAATTTATTAAATTTTTTACTTGAAATCATTTTCTGGAATTCTTACCAAATTTTCGTAATTTCCGAGTTGCCAACTTCCCGGGAATCTCTGAATTCTCGAAATTCTCCTTTTTTTCCTCTTTTTCTTCCTTTTTCTCTTTTCTTTTTCTTTCCTTCTTTTTCTTTTCTTTTTATTTTTCCTTTTTCTTTTCTTTTTCTTTTCTTTTTCCTCTTCCTTTCCCGGTCAAACCGGTTCAGACTGGTCAGTGTTCTTTCTCGTCGGTTCCTCACTGGCGGCCGGTTCACCGGTGGTTCAAGAGCCCTTCAGCTAGCCAACGGCACGACGAAGCTACCGGTGCCCTCTGTTTGCCCTGGATCGACGGCATGGCAACGGATCGAGTCGATTTTCCTTCGATTTCTTCCGCCTCTTCGCTGGCCCTACTCTGCCGTTCACCGCGCCTTGGGTGGCATCCTTCCTCTTCCTCTTCCTCTGCCAGTGCTTCGGTGGCAGTGGCGATAGCCAATTCCGCCGGCACTGCCAGAAACCTTTTCCGTTTTCTTCCTCGGTTTTTCGCCTGTTTCTATTTCGTTTTCTTTCCTTTTTCCGTCGTCGGTCGTCCTCTTCCCTTCCTTTCTTCGCTTGCGACATCATCTCTCCCTTCCTCTCTCTTTCTTTCTTGCCGCCGAAGGTGGTCGGTCGGCTCGTGGAAAGGGGTCGGGATCCTCCCGATTCCTTTCCTTCCGTTTTGTTTCCCTTTTTGTTTTTCTCTTATTTCCTTATTTAGCATATAATATACTATATACTATATACTATATGCTATCACATATATTTTATACATATAATATATACTATATATTATACATATATTATTTCATACATAATATAATACAATATATATTATATACAAAATATATATTGTATTTTACAAAATATATGTCTAGTATATATATATATATGTATATTTATACATTTTAAATTTAAATAACTTTTATATATATTTTCAAACTTTAATGTAAATTAATATTTACATTTTTCTCATATGTGTGTGTGTGTGTATATATATATATATATATATATATATATATATATATATATATATATATATATATATATATATAAAATGCTATTCTTGAATACATATGTATTATTTAAATTTATACCATAGTATATTATATATATATATATATCTATATATATCTCAGTATATTAATATATACTATATAGTATTTCAATACATATGTATTTATATAAAAATACATTTATATAATTTATAATTATATAAATATATTTCTCTTTTATTTCTTATTTTCTTATTTAATTTGGATTTCCATTATCCAAATTAAATTTCCTCCTTTCATTATTTTCCATAATTTCATCCTTCTCCTTATTTACAATTTATCCAAATTTAAATTCCTCAATTTCCTCACTTCCTAAATTTTCGGAATTTCAACGATATTCCATCTCGTAAATAAATTTTATTTATTTACTTTAATTTATTTATTTCCTCTTATCTATTTTCTTTAATATTAATTTCCAAAAATAAAAAATTTGCGGTTATCACACATTCATTTCGCAAATGATTTTTTAAGATATTCATTAATCAAAATTTTCTTTCTATTCAATAGAATAAGTAGTAATTTGAACAAAAAATAAATTAATGGATATATTATCTTTCTTAGTTTCAACCATTATTATAGTGAGACAGTTAATATTTTAACTCTAAAAATTTAATATTAGAATGCACATCTATAAGACAATTTTGAAATTCAACTTCTAAAGTTTCATAAATCAAATAAAATTTAACAAGATATAATAATTTTTAGTTATTTAAAAATATTGAGTCCCACTGACTCCAAGCATAGTTTAATCAACAACATCATCTTAATAACAAAGTGCCACCTTTTTATCTGTAATGGGAAGTAGATTCGGAGCAAAGGTCAATTGGTCTTGTATGGAATGAGATAAGACATAAAGATTCAGTCTAAATTGTATATGCATTAGTTACCTGCATTTAGCAAAATACCGCAGATAAATGAGATATTCTTGTAAAGTTGCTTTCCTTTTTTAAATGACAGATAAAGCATGAAAATTCCTCTTTTCACCAAAAAAGAGGTAAGGAAAGCAACATGGTCCAAAGAAAAAGGAAATGTTAGACAATCCTGCAGGAATCGGCAAATCCACATAACTAATTAAAAGATAAAAGTAAAAAAGAATAGAAAATAATTGACATGTTGAAGGAAATACAATTACTTATACATAACAACATGAATATACATACATACACTCATTGTAAACTGCAATATATTCTAAACATTCTCTATGTTAGAAATTCACACGAGAACAAATTTCAAATAGGAAATATGGAAGGTTTTCTTTATTTTTCATGTTGTCACGTCCATTTCCGATTGTTAATACAATTATGAACTTTTTAAGGATGCAGGTTTCAGTTTTGCCACGATTTTACAATGCAATCAAATTTGCACATCAAAATGTTTGCAATTATATAAGATGCATTTTAAGGCTTTAGCAAAGACCGTGAAGCAATCCATACAACTTAGTTCAATCCTTATTTTGCCAACATACAATTAAAAACCGAACATTCTTTCCTTTGTGATTAAATCAAAAAAAAAATGATTTAAGATTTGCAAGGCTTACTTTAATATAGGTTATATAGATTTAAGAATTTTGGTTGTTATGAAAATTCAAAAAATACAAGTCATATATATGAACTCTATATGTTCTTAATGTATACTAATACATTTTAGGATGTTTACAATATTTTTTTTTACTATTCTGTAGCTATTAACTTTTTAAACTTAAAGATTGTCATTTACAATAAAGAGAAAGGAATTCATAAATAGCTACAAGAATATAATTTGCAATTTAAAATTATATTCTTCATCATCATCATTATTATCAAAGCCTTATCCTAATACATTGTAGGTAACGTGAACTAATATATAAACTCACGTTTAGTTGTCAACATAAATTTTCCTCCTTTATTATTCCTATTCAAGATAATGTGTTCTTTCAGCTTTAGTGCCCCTATATCCTTTCGAATGACTTTCTTCCAAGTTTTTTTTTCCATTTTCTTCAAGCTTTGACTTTTTCATCATTCATAGCCTTCACTTTCCTAGCTGGAGCATATACAGTTTTACATCATATATGTTCAAATCAACATAAACTACTTTCAGTTATCTCTTTTTCAATAAGTACAACTTCAACCTTCACTACTAGAAAATAGACATTTTGCAACGCTTAAAGTCGTTGCAAAATGCAAAATTATCGTTGCTAAAACTTTTTATAACAACTTTTAATCGTTGCAAGGTAGTTGCGTATAATTCTGTTACTAAAAGTATTGCAACAACTTTCATCGAATAATAAGTCATTGCAAAAAACATTTGTCACAACGACTTAATATTTTGTCTATATTTTTTTTAGCAACGAAATGTATTTGGTTGCAATTCCTTTTTTTAATTGTTGCAATAGTTAGTTTAAGAATGATTATAGTCGTTGCTATAAATAAATACGATACAACATGTGAGAACGACATATTTTAATACTGTAGTGTATATTAGAACTCTCACCACTATTTAATTCCTGTATATTTTGCAAATATAAGGGGTAAAAACATGGTGGCCCCAACGAACCTTCTAGTGTCCGGATTGAGGTGAAACCTGGAAAGCTCGATATTCGAAGTCAAATAAAGTGATGGTAAGAAATTCTAATCCAAACTCAATTGATTATTTTTGAGGTATTTAAAACAAATTTAAAAATGACGATTAAAAACATAGGCCGATGGAATTTTCGTAAATAATAGCCAAACGAAATTGACTTTTGGCCAAGTGTCAAATGTAAAATAATCCTCATGTGAGAGAGTCCCATGCCATGGCAATAGATGGACTAAATCATCTGAAGAAACAAAAAATTTCACGATTTTACGGTTAAGGGTATTTTCGTAATTTCACACAAATGACAGTCAAACTTTAATGAAAGCTTCTCCAAGCATAAGAATAAGTTAAATAGATGTGATTGGTGATTAAAAGGAATAGTTTGGAGATTAGACTGATAGTTCTCAATAAAGTCAAATGGAAAGGGCAAAATAGTCCAAAAAATTTAGATTTTAAAGGCAAAATGGTAATTTTACCATTAAAATCTGAATTTTTCTAGAATTTTCAGTTATCTTCTCCTCATTTTTGGCAGCAACCTGGTTGTGTCTAAAAACCACCATTTTTGGAGATTGACGTGAGAGAAAGCTTATAAAACTCCATTAAAACCTTATCAAAACCAAAAATCACCTTCACCAAAATTGTTCCTCTCAACTTCCTCTATCTTTCTATACCAAAATCATCATCTGATTGCCAAAATAAGAGTGTAGACTCCATTGAAGGTTTCGGCCAAGAGGAAAAGGTATGGAAGTGTTTACTTTTTCTTGGTTTTCATAATCTATCCTTAGTGTTTGTTGGCTCTATAGGCTATACCGAGAGGGGGGGTGAATCGGTTTTTCACTAACCTTAGGTTCGTTTTTCGGTTTCTCTAAATTCTCTAGCCTATATTGATATTTTCTAAGTTCTCTAGGCTACTCAATTATACAATATAAATTCAAAGCAATAAACACAAATATAATTGCAAATAAGTAAAGAGAGTAAGGATAGAGAAATGTAGGCAAGCGATTTATAGAGGTTCGGCAACCTTGCCTACGTCCTCTACCTTGAGACGCTCCCAAGGATTTTCCCAAATTCACTAACTTGAATTTGTGTTACACTCCCTCTTTTCAAGGATCAAGAGAAACCTCTCTCTTTTTCTAGGCTCAAGAGTAACCTCCTCTCCCTCTTTTTCTAGGCTCAAGAGAAACCTCCCTCTTTTTCTTAGGCTAAAGAGTAACCTCCCTCTTTTTCATAAGCTAAAGAGAAACCTCCCCTTTTACAAGGAATGAATTGGTTTACAAGAGAAGTAATCAAAGAAGGCCTCTAGATAGGCAAGTGATTACACATATTAAGCACAAATAAAAGCCTATACAAGATTTGTGCTAAGCACTACAAGAAATAAGAGAATGATAGATGATGAAGACTTTGGAGCTCTTGATTTGTTGTTTGAGGCTTGAGGATTTGAGGAATATGTGTTTTGGAGTTGTTGAGTAGTTCCTCTTCCTTTCTTTAGCTTCTAAGCCTCTATTTATAGTCCCTTGGATGTGTTCTAGCCGTTGGGTGGAGCCAAATCTCGAATATTACCGTTGTCTTACAAAAACTAGCCGTTATAGGCTATTTTCGGGCAAAGGGATCGATCCTGCTACAGTGGGGATCGATCCCTTTTGTCCAGAATCTTGATTCTGGGCTTCAGGGACCTTGGGAAGACTTTATGCCAAAAAAGGGATCGATCCTTTTCTTCCAGAGAGCATTTTTCCTGCACTTTTTGGGTTAGAAATGATATGACCTTTGATCCTAATTCAACCCAAAATGTTTATAAGCTTTAAGGGAGTTTTTCTTGACTTTCTCAAATGAAAATATTGTCCAAAAACTTATAAGTAATTTTCTAAACTTATGTTCAATAATTCTTGAGAAAATTACTTAATATTCAAAACCATTTTATAAAGTATTAAGACCAATAAGAATGTATGATTAAACGATGGTCTTAATGTTTGATATAAACACTTGAAAATGGATTGAGAGAATCATGTGTGATAAGGCAAATTTACAATGTGAATTAAAACATTAAAGCTTACTTAAGTTTTTGTCATTTCAAAATATATATGGCAATTTAACGCTAACAATCTCCCCCTTTTTGATATGACAAAACTTAATGTAAATTTGCTTTGAAAATTCTTTCATAAAATACTTCCCCTCAAATAAAGCAGGATTTTATAAAGCTCCCCCTTAATATAAGAATGGGTTTTGAAAATGAATTTTCCCTCATTATCTCTCCCCCTTAATATCCTTCCCTTTTAATATCTATCTCTCCCCCTTTTTGTCATAGCAAAAAGAAGGAAAACTAAGAAAAAATGTGCTCCCCCTAAAATTATGGCTATGTGAGAGAAGATAAATATGCTCCATCCAACAAGAAACATGTTAGTACATGGGACTCATAACACAAATTCATAAGACAATGTCCAGAAAGATTATGAAATGTTTAGGCATGCAAAGGACAAGGCTTATTTTCCTATACCAATTGTTTATAAATAATTTTGATACCAATTGTTGATAAGTAATTTTGCAATAAGGTCTCAATTGGTAAGAAATTAAGCAAGCACCTAAGTATAACAATTGTTCTCAAAAGTCTAACTAAGGTGCATGGCAATACATCATGATTATGAGCTGAAATTGTATAACATATCATATGCATATGCTCATAAATCATTCTCAAGAAATATTGTGTCTAGAATTAAATCATACATCAATTAATCACAAATTCTAGCACAAAAGTGTTTCATGCAAAAGTATCCTAAGAGAATTCTTCTCTATTTGTCATTTCAAACTAAAGAGCATGAGAAGAGTTGTCAATTTAAAGCTCATACCAATTGGCAATTTAGATTTGGCTTACTAATTATTGAAAATATGGTTGCCAATGATACTAATTGTTATTTCAATACCAATTGTTACTAATGGTTGACTTAGGCATTTTGCATGAATCCAATATGTAGTGTGTTCATGTCAAGAAAATAATCATTCTAAATATGCAAGAACACAATCACACATCATCAAATATGCATATGGATTAATTAAACATAAGCATACTATCATAAAGTATTAATCCATATTCATATTCACAAATTTATACCATATGGAAGATTCAAAAATCAAGGTATTCAAGCAAACATATTTTCTTCCATGTTTTCAAGCACAAAAATCCTATGCTCATTTTCCAATTCAAGTCCTTAATCAATTATGAGCAAGGAAAGATTCAAAATTACCATTTTAATCAATTAAGAGCCATATCCCTAGTTGTTATCATCATTTAACGTTCTAGAGGGTATATGCTAAAATATATTTTATCATTAAGATTCATAAACTATGAGTGGGGTTAAACACATAATATCATGAAAACAACTATTCTCATCTCATAGGCATGATTATTGATTCAACTTAAGCAAACATGATTCAATGCATGTATATCAATTGTTGGTGTTGTCATTACAGCCCAAGTTCTTTAATAATTTGGCCATAAGAGAAGTTTAAGTTCATAGATGATAAAGTTTCATGTATTTGAGCATTTAGGATCCATTTACCATCACAAATTATAGGCCAATGACTAATACCAATTGTTTGAATTTACATTTGAAATCAACCCACTAGATGTAAAATTATCATGAAACCTAGTGTGGAATTGATAAGTCAAGCCAAGAGATTTAATCCTATAAGCATGCTTGACTAAGATGAACAAAAGGAATGAAGAATATTCATTATGCACAAGTTCATCAAATTCTCAAATATATCCATAAATTCTTGAAATATTTCTCACAATTATGTTTAAGCATTCATTGAAAGTATATTTCAAGATTATTTCAAGATTCATGAATGTTTTCAACAAGAGAAATGATTTTGCACTTGTGAGCTTAAGAAAAATGATATTGATTGTTAAAAGTGATACCATTTGTTGGAAATGATATTAATTGATGAAGTTGAGGCATGATATCAATGAAAAATGAATTTTCATAATTTAAAGATCATCAAAAAGAAGTTAAAACAATGAATTTTGAGTTGAGTAGCAAGAAGAGATCAAAACAATGAAAAGTTCTTCTCAATTTCGGTTGAAAACATGCAGGAGTGCCTTTTCTGGCCTGGGGGGATCGATCCCTTTAGGAGGGGGATCGATCCCTCATAGTTTCCTGCAGATTCTGCAGTAGTTTTGACTGAAAATTCAACTTGTGAGGTACCAAAACTCTGTTTTTGAGTAATTTAAGTCCAAGTAAAGGTTTAAACATTTGTAAAACATGATTTTGGACTTGTATGAATGAAAAACATGAATGAAAAACCATTTAACAATAGATTTTGCAATTTTGGTAGGATTTTCACCAATAAAAGCATTTTTGGCCTTATAGGAGGTCATTTTGAGATTTAAGCATATTTTGACTAAACCAATGCATTGAATTACATAAATATGTCAAAACAAACTTGTTCACATAGATTTTAAGCATATATATAATTAAAGCATATATCTTGCGAATAATATGCCATGATTTGTAATATACAAGTTCTTCATTAATGCTCATGACATGGCATTTTGCATATATGACATATTTGACTTCTTTTGAGCAACTAAATATATTATCTAGACATATCAAACTTGCTCAAGATGCAGAAAAACCAAAAATCATTTCAAATTCACCAAACATGCCTTTCATTCAATGTATCAAGAACAATTCATCAAGCACTCAACAATCATTTATCATGCCTTTTTGCTCAATCACAATTCATAATGCATCAAAGATCATCAACAAACCATATCATCAAGGCATAAACAATTTAAATGTAACAAAAATTTTAAGGAGTGAGAATTTAAGCTCACAATACTTTTTTGCTTGAGAGTGCTTTGCCTTGATGTGTTGGATCCACCATTAGCCATTCTTTGAGAAATTGTTGTCACCTTGCTAAGGATGGATTTCCCAGCTCTTCCTTTTTTTTTCTTATTGACATAAGCAACCTCCATGGGGGGTGTGTAGAGCATTTGAACTCCATTGTTCCATTGTATTCCCATGCTCTAACACTCCTACAACAAACAAGTTCAAACATGCTTTGGTACCCAAATTTTCTTGGGTCCATGAGAGTTAGTGCAAACAATTTTTGATCCTTTTGGGATCCATTTCAAGCACAATTCAACATTATTTACAGCATGCTTTGGCACCCATATTTTCCTAACTACTCTTCCTCTAAATGTGGTTTTCCTATATGTGCATGCTTGTGAAGAGTGTCCTATTCTATTGCATAGTGAGCATGTATGAGATAAATCATGCATGGTATTTTTGCTCACTAGGAAATTCTTAAAATGAGTTTCTTTTTGTTTAGCATTATAGCCTAACCCATTTTTGTCAAAGAAAGCTCTTTGGGTCTCTAACATATGATCTAGCTTTTGTTGACCCATATAAAACCTAGTAAATGAGTTATGCAAATTTGTATTCTTTTTATTTAACTCATCTATTTCTATATTTGCTCCTTCTAATTTCTTCTCAAATTCAAGTTTGGCATTTAATAGCATTTCATTTTCTATTTTCAATTTAGCAATGATTTTCTTATATTTGGAGTTCATGCATTGAAAATCATTTGCTAATTCATTAAAGGCATTTTGTAGTTCATCAAATGTATAGTCATTATCTTCACTAGAACTACAACTAGCCTCATCATCACTAATAGCCAGAAAGCATGAGTAAGCTACCTCTTCATCTACGTTTTCCTCATCGGAGCTATCACTATCGCTCCATGCAGCCACAAATGCTTTCTTCTTAGGTTTCCTATCCTTTTCCTTCCTAAATAAGGGGCAATCTAACTTAGTATGACCCCGTTCATTACACTCATAACACACTAAAGGGTCTTTTCTCTCTACTTGACTCCCCTTATGATGTCTCCTATTTTGCTCTCTCTCATTCATTCTCATGAACCTATTGAATCTTTTGGCAAACATTGCCATTTCCTTTTCTTCCTCACTTCCACTCTCATCACTATTATCTTCAATAACCTCATAAGTGGAAGACTTAAGTGCTACCCTACTTTCTTTGAAGGCACTTCATTCTTTTCATTTTTCATTTCATATGTAAGTAGGGAGCCCATAAGTTCATCTAGAGACAAGGTATTTGGATCTTTAGACTCTTCTATTGCGGTTACCTTTGCCTCCCAAGACTTAGGCAAGCTATTCAAAATTTTCTTTACCATTTCAACATTAGAATAAGCCTTGCCTAGAGCCTTAAGTCCATTAATTATATCATTAAACCTAGTGAACATTTCGCTAATAGACTCATTTTCTTTCATCCTAAATAGCTCATAATCATGTGTGAGCATTCCTACTTTGGTTTCCCTAACTTGATTGGTCCCTTCATGTGTGCTGGCTAGTTTGTCCCATATTTGTTTAGCATTCTCACACAAGAAGACTCTATTATATTCATTGGGACCTAAAGCACAAAAGAGAGTGTGCATAGCCTTGGCATTCAATTGTGCCATTCTCATATCATTTGTGTCCCACTCATCCTCACTTTTAGGGACATCTTTTCCATCAACTTTCTTCATTGGAATTTTGGGACCATTAACAATCACTCTCCACACTTCATAATCATTGGATTGCACAAATAACATCATCCTAATTTTCCAATAAGAGTAATTCTCACCATTGAAGAGTGGAGGTCTAACTAATGAGTGACCCTCTTCTCCTAGGGGTGTGCCTACATTCAAGTGAGCCATTTATGATCGTTTTGCTCGATAGAGGTTAGTCTAAGTCAATTTCGAGCTCAAGCTCTGATACCAATTGTTGGCTCTATAGGCTATACCGAGAGGTGGGTGAATCGGTTTTTCACTAACCTTAAGTTCGTTTTTTTTCGGTTTCTCTAAATATTCTTTAGCCTATATTGATATTTTCTAAGTTCTCTAGGCTACTCAATTATGCAAATATAAATTCAAAGCAATAGAATAAACCAAAATATAATTGTAAATAAGTAAAGAGAGTAAGGATAGAGAAATGTACGCAAGCAAGTTATAGAGGTTCGGCAACCTTGCCTACGTCCTCTACCTTGAGACGCTCCCAAGGATTTTCCCAAATTCACTAACTTGAATTTGTGTTACACTCCCTCTTTTCAAGGATCAAGAGAAACCTCTCTCTTTTTCTAGGCTCAAGAGTAACCTCCTCTCCCTCTTTTTCTAGGCTCAAGAGAAACCTCCCTCTTTTTCTTAGGCTAAAGAGTAACATCCCTCTTTTTCGTAGGCTAAAGAGAAACCTCCCCTTTTACAAGGAATGAATTGGTTTACAAGAGAAGTAATCAAAGAAGGCCTCTAGATAGGCAAGTGATTACACATATTAAGCACAAATAAAAGCCTATACAAGATTTGTGCTAAGCACTACAAGAAATAAGAGAATGATAGATGATGAAGACTTTGGAGCTTTTGATTTGTTGTTTGAGGCTTGAGGATTTGAGGAATATGTGTTTTGGAGTTGCTGAGTAGTTCCTTTTCCTTTCTTTAGCTTCTAAGCCTCTATTTATAGTCCATTGGATGTGTTCTAGCCGTTGGGTGGAGCCAAATCTCGAATATTACCGTTGTCTTACAAAAACTAGCCATTATAGGCTATTTTCGGGCAAAGGGATCGATCCTGCTATAGTAGGGATCGATCCCTTTTGTCCAGAATCTTGATTTTGGGCTTCAGGGACCTTGGGAAGACTTTATGCCAAAAAAGGGATCGATCCTGCTACAGTAGGGATCGATCCTTTTCTTCCAGAGAGCATTTTTCCTGCACTTTTGGGGTTAGAAATGATATGACCTTTGGTCCTAATTCAACCCAAAATTTTTATAAGCTTTAAGGGAGTTTTTCTTGACTTTCTCAAATGAAAATATTGTCCAAAAACTTATAAGTAATTTTCTAAACTTATGTTTAATAATTCTTGAGAAAATTACTTAATATTCAAAACCATTTTATAAAGTATTAAGACCAATAAGAATGTATGATTAAATGATGGTCTTAATGTTTGATATAAACACTTGAAAATGGATTGAGAGAATCATGTGTGATGAGGCAAATTTACAATGTGAATTAAAACATTAAAGCTTACTTAAGTTTTTGTCATTTCAAAATATATATGGCAATTTAACGCTAACAGTGTTTAACATGTCTAGGTGCATATTCAAGCTTAAATCATGTTGAAACCATGAGATTGGGCAAGTGATGTTTCGGTCATGTATGGGAATTCATGGTAGTGATGTTGCTTGATGTAAATTTAATGTGGGATTAATAGAAAATAATGGTAGAAATGATGAATAGCTTAGAATTTAATTTAGTGAAATTAAATGGAAGAAATTCATAAGTAGGGATGGAAAAGGTGGTTCGACCATGGCATGAGGGACTAAGATCTTGTGTCATTTGATGTGTAAACCATGTGGAAGTAGTTTAGAAAATTTGTAGAATTAAATTGGAATTGATAAAATAATTAAATTTGGAAGAAAACACTAGTGAGAGAGAGAAGAGGCATTCGGCCATGGTGAAGGGGAAGAGGAATTTGTGGCCATTTTAATGTGATTTAAGTTCTACAATAATGTACAAAATAATCTAAGAATGTAGGTGCAATTGGAACTGAAAACGAACTTATGTAGAGAAAGTTGTAATTTTTGTACTGGTAGAAAATAGACCAAAAAATAAGGTTGCAGTAGGCAATGTAATATATTTTATGATATTAAATATTTTTATAATGAGAATGTAGAATATTGACAACATTGATATGACAATTTGCAGCTAAGAAACCTGATGAGGACACTGGTGCTATTTCTCAACACAGTGAAATATTATTAGGTAAGGGATATATATAATGAACATAGGGATACTATAATGCATGTTTTGATATGAAATAAATTTTTTGAAATTGCTTTTGAATCAATTAGATTGAAAATTGTGAACTGTTGTTGTGGAATTTTTGTTGTTTTTGTGCAGGAGGGTTAGGATATACCTAGTTGTTATGTTGCCAAAATTTTTAATAATCTCATGAATCAACCTTTTTAAATCATTGAATATTAGTAGTGAATGATTTACGAAGAAATTCCATTTACTTTATTGAACTTCATTATTTTCATATTATACCGAAAAACAATATTTCAAAATTCATGTTATCGAATTTGGCATACATGAAGGTACTGACATGTTATTATCACTTGTTTACAGATAAATAGAATATTTTTAAAACTAAAAATTGAATTGTGGATATTTTATAAAATTTTATTTTTGAACTGTCTATATTTCCAAACTATGCCTTTATGGACTAATTGAAGATTTAACCTTCAGAAATTGCCTCCGTAAACAGTTATAAAAAGCTTTATAGTGTTTTTAGAGACTGTTGGCCCCATAGCTACCTGTGGGCACATGCTATTATGAGTGTATGATTGTATGATTGACTTGTGGGTTGATTGACCTTGATCCCGTCATCAACGTCCCGAATGGTGCCTGATCAATACCACTAAGGACTATATTCTGACTATGGCCATATGTCCTATTGCATGAGTCTATTGGGTGATGCCTTGTCTCTACAATTGTGATGATATTGGTGATTTTAAATTGTGGCTTACCATGAATTTTGTGAACTGAAGTTTTTTATATATATATATATATATGTTTACGAAGTATTTTAAAGTTGATTTATGGAATTTAAGACTTATGGAATTTATTTGTGGAATACAATTAACTTTTGAATTCCCTATAGTCACATCTAGTAACCGAGACACAACATGTACTTCAAAATACCTCCCCTATTCTATTTGGTTTCCTAGCCAACTATAGTATCCTTCCTATGAAATTTGTGCCTACTATACTTTACTTGTATTATCTATAAATTTTAATGTATGTTTTGAAAACTTGCATATAGTTTATATAATATCAATTTTGTTATATATATTTCTTACTAGGTATCAACTCATCCTATTTTTCCCCTCCTCTTAGATTATTTTTAGTAAATATTTGCTTCAGTTCAGGAGGATTTCTACGAGGTATCCCTTAGGTGGATTTGTATTATCGTTGAAGTATATTTTCTTCTTTTATGTTTTCAAACTTCTATTATATAGTATTGATGTATGTAAAATAAATATATATGGGATGTAAATTAAGAATAATTTTGTAATATAAATAGATAAATTTTCCTTTGTATATATATATTTTATATGAGTGAAATGAAGGCACTGCGGATAGCCTAATCGTTATCTTGTAAAATTAGTGAAAAATGTGCAGAAAATATCTAAATTTAAAACGTGAAAGTTAAATTGGTATCAGAGCAAGGTTGGCCTGATGTCTGACAGTGTCTTTTGGTTTAGAAATGATTTACATCCCTTCTAGTACTATAATTGTCTGAATATGTAATTGAAATGAGTGATTAAAAGCATTTTGCGGTTGTTTTGGTGCAGATGAGTGATAGGCGATGGAGTACCAGATGGGGATCGGGTCGTCCGAGACGTATCCAGCCCTTACTAGAGCACACTCCGGAGCTAGCATCAGAGCCAGCTCTTCCTCCGTAGCCTGAGAGTGCTAACACTCGATTTAATAGAATTGAGCAGATGTTGGCAGAGCTAATAGCTAATCAAATAGAGCAATAGTACAAGAGCCAGTATAGCCTCCTCCTCCAGCTCCAGTTGCTATCCCTCTAGCACCACAGTCGCAGCCTGTACCACCCCACCTTAACCTCAGCCACAGGTAGTCGCCCAGCCTAGACCGAATCCAGGGGTTGGATGTGACACGAATCTTGTTAGACAGTTTAATAAGCTTAATCCCTTTAAGTTTAAGGGCGACAAGGATCCTTTAGTGGCTGAATATTGAGTTAATTTTGTAGAGAAATTATTTAAATATCTAAGGTGTACAGAGGCACAAAAAGCCGAATTGGTGACTTTTCTATTTACTGAGGACGGCCGAGCATTGGTGGAGATCCACCGAGACTGTGCTAGCAGCGAGTCATCCTATGGTGACATGAGATATTTTTTTGGAAGCCTTTTGTAAGCAGTACATTCCCCGCACGGTTCAAAGGAAACTATTTGATAATTTTAAATTTTTCAAATTTTGATATTAATTATTCAGAAATTTAATTTAAATGCAAGTAGATAAATTAAAGTAAATAAATAAATTATTTACAAGATAGAATACTGTTGGAATTTCTATAAATGATGAAGTGTTGGATTTGAGAAATTGTAATTAAGGAAATTAAATTTGGATATAAAGAAATGCAAATTAAATAAGAAATGAAAAGTGAGTATAATTATATATTTATATAATTATATTATATAAATATATTTTTTATATAAATACATATGTAAATATATAAAATATATGTATATGATATATATTGATATATATATATATATAAAATATATTGATATATATATATTATTTTATACTATTACATAAGTATATATGTATATTATTATATATTTATTTATATAAATATATTTATGTATATATATGAAATATGAATATTATTTCATATTAAAGAGTATAAAATATAAAATATATATACATATACATATATATCTTAGTACAAAATATGTATACATATAATTTAAATAGTGTATTAGTATATAATTATAATTATAATAATAATGAAAACAAAAAGTAAAACAGAAAACGGGAAACGGGGTCTCGTTTTCATTTTCTCCTCTATTACAAACAGAGGAGAAAAGCTAGAGGAGGCCGACAGCAGCAGCAGCTGCCGCTGTCGGCAAGAAAGGAGAAAGGAAAGAGGGTCGTTGCCGGTCGACGAGAAGGGAGGAAGATCGGTCGGCGATGGAAAAAGGAAAAGAGAAACAGAAAATCGAGAGAAAGAAGAAGAGAGGAGAAAGGAGAAAACGGCGGTGCCAACCGATTCGGGCACTGCTACCACCACCGGTGTCACCAGCTAAGGCCAACCAAGAGGAATGGGGTAGCTGGCGGTGAAGGGGAAGAGAAAAGGAGGGAGAAAAGAGAAGAAAAGAGGTCGAAACCCACGTCGCCAGATCCGGCACCGCCACCGTTGATCTGGGGAAACGAAGACCAAAAACGGCGTCCCCGCTACTTCGGCTAGCTGATAGAGGCCTGAACCGGCGGTGAAGATGGCGGATGGTGACTGAACCAGTGGGATGAAGTGAACCGGTCTGAACCCAGTTGAACCCCTTCAGACTAGAAAAGGAAAAAGGAGAAAGAAAAAGAAAAGAAAAAGGAAAAAAAAAAGGAAGGAAAAGAAGGAAGAAAAAGAAAAAGAAGAAGAAGAAGAGGAAAATGGTAGGAAATTAATAATAATTTTATTATTATTATTTATTGAATAATTACATAAAATTCTAAAATATAGAAATTGGAATTATAGAATTTTACGGGAATCGAGATGATGGGAATCGGGAGAAGTGGATTATGGGCGTGACGTACTGAGGAAGTCGCCAACCTAAAAAAGGTAAGGGAGGCATGTGCAGCCTGTAAGGATATTCAGTCTGCATGATTTTAATTATGAATTATTTTATGAAATGTTGTGGTGATTCATCGGGTGGAAAAAATTATGGTGATTGATTGGCTGTGAATATAAACTGTCTTTTCTGTGCAGGAAGGCTAGTCAATCGGCAGTTGTTATGCTGTCGAAAATTTTTAAAAAATTACGTAAAATCATATTAAATGATTTTATTACACGAGAAATGATTTCCAATCACGAAAAATGAAAAATTAATTATTTTTCATAATACATGAATATAATGAATTATATTTTTAAAATATTCATGTTTTCGAAATTGATGATAATGAGATCACTGAAAATTCTCTCGATATATGAATTATATGTGATATGAAATGAAAAATGAAAAAGGGATAAAGTGAATATTTTGTAAATATTCACTAAATGATTTATATAACCTTTATGGTTTTAATTATGAAATTATTATTTCTATAAATTCCATAAAGGTTTACTGATGATGAAAAACACTGTTTTGAGACTAGTTGGCACCTTATCATGCTGATATGTGATATGCGATATGTAGTCCCAGTCGACACCTGATCAGTGATCCACCGAGGACAATGATAGACTATGGCCATAGATTTGATATGTTTACTTCTTTACCCTACAGGGTCTATAGCATGATATGAGTGATGATTGCCTCAATCTCCATATATGAAAATGTTTTATATGATATGTGATACGTTAAATGTAAATGTTTTACATGATATGTGACAAGTTAAATGAAAGTGATTTACAATATTTTACATAATGTTTTTTACGGTACTGATTTCAGTACTGCATGATGATTTTCAAAAGACGTGATATGAATTTGTGATATGTTTTCAAAAAGGAAAAGTTTATAAATCTAATATTCTTACTATGATTTCAAATGGAATATTAGATTATATGTGACATGAAAATGTAATATGTTTTCAAAAAGGAAAGAGGAGGAAAATAAATCTAATATTTTTATTATAATTTCTTAAATTGAATATTATTTTTAAGGAAAATGTATATGTTATACGAAAAGGATTTGACAGCTTATTTTGCTATTTAAAGTACTGTACTAATTATGCATTGTACAGTAAAACATGAAAAAAGTTCAAATGAAAATGACATGAAATGCAAGGAAAAAGGATTTAAATTTCAAATGAAATTTATTACTCTCTACAGTTGCTTCTAGGTTCCGGGACAAGACAGGTATTTCAAAATACTTGTCTTACTCCATCCGGATCCTTAGCCGACTGTAGTATCCTTCCTACATGTGAGCCTAGTATACTTCTAGGAAAAAAAAGATTTTACAGCATATAGATAATTGAGTATCCAGAGTTGCATATAACTCCTTTACTCAGCCGTGGTTTGCTCACTCCCCAATTTTTAACTTTTCAGATTCTCGAGGACTGAGAGTTTGACATTTGAGGATCTCGGCTATGCATTTGGAGACACTACGATAGCTTGATTTATTATATGAGGTACAATCGTTCATTTTCTATATTTAGACTTATCTACAGTACTACTTTCTTGTGAATTAAGATAGGGGATGTAAATGATATTATAATTTTATATGAAATTGTTTATATGTAAAAGAAAAGTAAAGTATCGCAGACAGCCCAACCAAGTAAGATGTATAGAAAAAGGGGAAAAATGTCATCACAGGCTGTGACAGATTTAATGATATCAGAGCAAGGTTGGCCTGATGTCTATTGATACTTTTGGAAAGAAAAAGTGTTGAAAAAGATTACATCTGCTGTAGTACTGTGTAGTCTAAATACATAAAGGAAATAAATGATTGTAAAGTGAATTAAATGTTTAAAAAAGGGAGTGAGAGTTATGAAGTAAGGAATGCTAAAGGGGAAAACGGCTATGGAAATTACCTAAAATTGGTGATCTTATAATCTTAATGAAGGTCGGTTCAGTTCGATAAGGAACAGAGAAGGACTCGGTGAGGGCCCTATAAGAACTTTTCTGTCCGGATCGAATTGAGACCTTACAATGATGATATAAAGGAGGGGAATGAGATATAATCAGTAAATAGATCTTAAGATCACCGGTTGAATGTATTTTGTGATAGAGAAATATTTTAAAAAAATGACGAAAATACCCCTACCTTGAAAATTTTTCTCTGAGCCACAATAGACCAATATGAATTGGAATTGACTGATTTGACAGAGTAATTGATGGTATAAAGATGTTTTACATGCAAAATGATCCATCTATTAACCCCATCAAGATTTCTCTGTCTAAATCAGACAAGATCTTATAAATGCTGATATTAGTGTGAGAAGAGATACTATCAGCAAATAGATAATAAGATCACTGGTTTAAATGTATATTGAGGAGAAAGAAATAAATTTTGAAATGACGAAAACGTCCCTATGTTGGATTATGTCCCGAATAGTGATAAATCAAGTCGATCTTGAATTCTAGGATAGTGATGAAGCCACTGATGACATAAGAAATGTAATACGAATATAACAGTTCTGATTATAAATCCCACCTACACTTAGATTGCTGATGTGACCCGAATGGTTATAGGAAAGTCGCAGGATGAGCGGCTCTATTATTGATTCTTAAGGGTCGGAGTTAAAAGTGTATTGATGGGATGTTGATTTCAGGATTGTTGGATATTATGAAAAGTAATATGATTACTAAGGATGACTGAGAAAGAGATCAGTATAGATGACGAAATCCATAGTAGTATTGTTAATTCTAGTTCTATACTTCATTTCTGTTTTCTTAAGTATTAAGTGAATATTTATAGAACCAGAATATTTTGAAATATGTTTTATAGAATAATGTACTGTATGGAGTATATGAAATTGGAGAATATGCATAAGAACAGTAAGTGAAGATAAGAGATGAGGAAGATAACAGCTAACCTGAATTATTAAATGAAAATGATTGTAAAAGTAAATTACAGTAATAATAAATCAGTTAGCTGTAAAAGGTGTTAATTAAACAGTTACACTTAATACAGCGTTGCAAATTAAGAGGATTGATATGCTGTGAAGTATAAGTAAATAAATGAATCAAGGTAGAGTATGTGTTAAAATGATTTGAATCTTAAATGTCTCTGCCTTGAGGATGTACAGTGAAATGATAAGACATAGAGATGAAATGTCCAAAACAGTAAGAGATGAGTAATTAAAAAGTATTAGATGTTATTCCCGATAAATTTCCAGGGTAACATATAATCGAGAGGTTGGGTTAATATTAACTCGTTTTTCGATATGGATTTTATGTCTAAGCTTATATCAAAGACTATAGAAAGAATCCGAAAAGCTTAAGAAACAACTCCGGAAAAAAAATTGTGATAATGAATTCACTTATATAAGGGTAATTGATGGAAATACAGATGACATGATTTGAGGATGATTTATAATGGTGAATTAAACTTCTATTGATTAATAGAGTTCTTATTAAGAACAAGTATTCATCTGTATGAAATTAATGCCTTATTGAGTTTAATCAGAGATGTATAAAGAGTTCATAGGACCAGTCTCTATACCAGGCATCATCAGATGAAAAGCTGGAAACAGATGTCCATAAGATAATGATTAGAACTCGATATAATAATTACGAGTTCATATTGAGGTTTACAAGGTTAATGAAATACCTTGTGATATATCTATATGTAAAACTAATCAGTGAGGTATCTAAATCATACATGAATAAAATGATGAGATACCGATATGGTCTAAGACATTAATGGAACATGAGCAGCACGTTGTATGACCCTATGGACTCTCAAAGACCAGGAACTATATGTTAAGCTAGGCAAATAGGAGATTTGGCTAGACTGTATCTCTTCTGAGATATATGATCTCAAAAGACAGAGAGACCATAGATCTATCTATAATTGAAAGACAGTGATTGAGATACAAAATTACTAGGTCTAGCTAAATACTATTGCCAGTTTATGGAAGAGTTTATAGGACTAGCTGCTCTACAGATATGACTGATAATTAAAGAAGTTAAAGTCGGCGAATGAATAAGCGTAAAGATGGTATTTAAAATGTTAAAAGATTTTAACAGTGGAGTACGATACCACTGAGGAAAGCCGATTGAAGTGATGAAAAAGAAAAGATGAAAATGTAATAAGAAGATAAGGACATGATGATAAGGGAACACGAATATGAAGCAGTTCCCGAATTTAAGACTGAAAGTGATTTCTTTTGGTTATCACATGATTACGGCTAGATGAAAAATTGAGCCAAATTTGACAGGTGAAATTTAATGGTACTCAAAGGAGTAAATAAATGATTTACATTATTTATTGCCAGCTATATAAATGGAAAAACGATAAATATATATACAACCACCTCGAAATGATGGAAATGTAAGGATGATGTGGTGACGAAATTGATGATTTTATAGTCACCTATGGAATCTAAATTATGAGAAGATTACCTTCTCAGGTATATTCAGAAACTAACATGATATCGAGTATACCAAAAGAATGGGAGATGTAATAAGAATACTACATGAAAAGAGATATAGAGAGAAAATGATTGTCTCGATGTTTATTTATTAAAAGAGACGATTTACAGTAAAGTTTGCAATGACATGCAGCCTTGATGAAATAAATGTGAAAATGAGTAGTGTGGATAATAATGAAGAGTCTAGAAGAGATATGATGATATGGAAGTGATTAAGGACTGATTGTCTAATGGAATCACTCTTCCATTTTCAGACTCTTAGATTCTTTAATGCCATAGTCGAAATATGTTTATGAAATGATAAGGATGTACGTGAAGTTCCAGTGAGCATACATATGATAGGAATCTCGGATTTGCTATATGTTTATGGGAAAAAGCAAAGGCCTTGAGATTCCGAATTTATTGACAGCATCGCTCCGTACTGATGTAAATATCTGAGCGTAATATGGAAACACTCAAAGATATGTTGGGTAAGCGGATGCACGAGATGTGAAAGCTATTGGGACAATTACATACTATTGATTAATCGGTAAACGATAGTTACCAAACTTTATCGACTTGGCACCAAATGAGAGAAACGGATGATAAACAATATGAATTAGCTATTATGTGAAACGAGGTGGAAAGTGATAACTCCCAAAGTGATAAGAAATTTTAGGGAGTATAAATAAACGGTGAAAAATGATATGTAATGGTTTAAAAGTGACTATGAGTTTGAAAGTATGCTGACAATATGATTTAAAAGATGATCAAGAGGTCAAAAATGATGAGCATATAGAGTGGTACCCCCTTTTAATTTAAGTTAAATTCGGAGAACCTAATTTCTTAAGGTGGGGAGAATGTGATATCGTGACTTTTTCAAATTTTGATATTAATTATTCGAAAATTTAATTTAAATGCAAGTAGGTAAATTAAAGTAAATAAATAAATTATTTACAAGATGGAATACTGTTGAAATTTTCGTAAATGATGAAGTGTCGGATTTGAGAAATTGTAATTAAGGAAATTAAATTTGGATATAAAGAAATCCAAATTAAATAAGAAATGAAAAATGAGTATAATTATATATTTATATAATTATATTATATAAATATATTTTTTATATAAATACATATGTACATATATAAAATATATGTATATGATATATATTGATATATATATATATATTATATTGATATATATATATATATATTATTTTATACTATTACATAAGTATATATGTATATTATTATATATTTATATATATAAATATATTTATGTACATATATGAAATATGAATATTATTTCATATTAAAGAGTATAAAATATAAAATATATATACATATATATCTTAGTACAAAATATGTATTTAGATACATATAATTTAAATAGTGTATTAGTATATAATTATAATAATAATAATAATAATAAAAAAGTAAAATAGAAAATGGGAAATGGGGTCTCGTTTTCATTTTCTCCTCTGTTACAAACAGAGGAGAAAAACCAAAGGAGGCCGACGGCAGTAGTAGCTGCCGCTGTCGGCGAGAAAGGAGAAGGGAAAGAGGGTCGTCACCGGTCGACTAGAAGGGAGGAAGATCGATCGGCGATGGAAAAAGGAAAAGAGAAATAGAAAACCGAGAGAAAAGAGAAGAGAGGAGAAAGGAGAAAACGGCAGTGTTGGTCGATTCGGGCACCGCCACCACCACCGGCGTCACTAGCTAAGGCCAACCAAGAGGAATGGGATAGCCAACGGTGAAGGGGATGAGAAAAGGACTGAGAAAAGAGAAGAAAAGAGGTCAAAACCTACGTTGCCAGATCCGACGTCGCCACTGTCGATCTGGGGAAACGGAGACCAGAAACGGCGTCCTTGCTAATTCGGTTAGCTAAGGGAGGTCTGAACCAGCGGTGAAGATGGCAGACGGTGGCTGAACCAGCGGGATGAGGTGAACCGGTCTGAACCTAGTTGAACCAGTTCAGGCCAGAAAAGGAAAAAGGACAAAGACAAAGAAAAGAAAAAGAAAAAGAAAAAGAAAAAGAAAAAGAAAAAGAAAAAGGAAAAAAAAGAAAGGAAAAGAAGGAAGAAAAAGAAGAGGAAAATGGTAGGAAATTACTAAAAATTTTATTATTATTTATTGAATATTTGCTAAAAATTATAAAATATAGAAATTGGAATTATAGAATTTTACGGGAATCGAGATGATGGGAATCGGGAGAAGTGGATTATGGGCGCGACGTACTGAGGAAGTCGCCAACCCGGAGAAGGTAAGGGAGGCATGTGCAGCCTGTAAGGATGTTCAGTCTGCATGATTTTAATTATGAATTATTTTATGAAATGTTGTGGTGATTCATCGGTTGGAAAAAATTGTGGTGATTGACTGGCTGTGAATATAAACTGTCTTTTCTGTGCAGGGAAGCTAGTCAATCGGCAGCCGTTATGCTGCCGAAAATTTTTAGGAAATTATGTAAAATCATATTAAATGATTTTATTACACAAGAAACGATTTCCAACCATGAAAAATGAGAAATTAATTATTTTTCATAAAACAGGAATATAATGAATTCTATTTTTAAAATATTCATGTTTTTGAAATTGGTGATAATGAGAACACCGAAAATTCTCCTGATATATGAATTATATGTGATATGAAATGAAAAATGAAAAAAGGGATAAAGTGAATATTTTATAAATATTTTCTAAATATTCACTAAATGATTTATATAACCTTTATGATTTTAATTATGAAATTATTATTTTTATAAATTCTATAAAGGTTTACTGACGATGAAAAACATTGTTTTGAGACTAATCGGCACCTTATCATGCTGATATGTGATATGTAGTCCTGGTCGACACCTGATCAGTGATCCACCGAGGACAATGATAGACTATGGCCATAGATCTGATATGTTTACTTCTTTACCCTCCAGAGTCTATAGCATGATATGAGTGATGATTGCCTCAGTCTCCATATATGAAAATGTTTTATATGATATGTGATACGTTAAATGTAAATGTTTTACATGATATGTGACAAGTTAAATGAAAGTGATTTATAGCATTTTACATAATGCTTATTACGGTACTGATTTCAGTACTGCATGATGATTTTCAAAAGACATGTGATATGAATATGTGATATGTTTTCAAAAAGGAAAAGTTTATAAATCTAATATTCTTACTATGATTTCAAATGGAATATTAGATTATATGTGACATGAAAATGTAATATGTTTTCAAAAGGGAAAGAGGAGGAAAATAAATATAATATTTTTATTATAATATCTTAAATTGAATATTAGATTTAAAGAAAATATATATGTTATATGAAAAGGATTTGATAGCTCATTTTGCTATTTAAAGTATTGTACTAATTATGCGTTGTACACGTTGTACAATAAAACATGAAAAGAGTTCAAATGAAAAGGACATGAAATGAAAGGAAAAAGGATTTAAATTTCAAATGAAATTTATTACTCTCTACAGTTGCTTCTAGGTTCTTGGACAAGACAGGTATTTCAAAATATTTGCCTTACTCCATCCGGATCCCTAGCTGACTGCAGTATCCTTCCTACATGTGAGCCTAGTATACTTCTAGAAAAAAAAGATTTTACAGCATATAGATAATTGAGTATCAAGAGCTGCATATAACTCCTTTACTGAGCCGTGGTTTGCTCACTCGCCAATTTTTAACTTTTTAGATTTTCGAGGACTGAGAGTCTGACATCTGAGGATCTCGGCTACGCATTTGGAGACACTGCAACAGCTTGATTTATTATATGAGGTACAATCATTTATTTTCTATATTTAGACTTATCTACAGTACTACTTTCTTGTGAATTAAGATAGGGGATGTAAATGATATTATAATTTTATATGAAATTGTTTATATGTAAAAGAAAAGTAAAGTATCGTAGACAGCCCAACCAAATAAGATGTATAGAAAAAGGGGAAAAATGTGGTCACGGGCTGTGACAAATTGAAATCGAAGTTTCTGTATTTGCATTAGGGGAATATGACAATGGACTAGTACGAGTCCAAGTTTACTGCACTAAGCCGTTTCAACCAAGAGAAAGTGAGGAGTGAGGAGCATAAGGTTGAGAGGTTTTTGGCAGGGTTGAGGCCTTCTATTCGTAGTAAAGTAACAGTGTTGGATATTACCACTTATGATCAGGTTATCTGCTGGGCTCAGTTATGTGAGCAAGATTTTGAGTTCCAGCAGGCAGAGTTCAAACCTCGAGCTAAGCGAAAAGGTAAAGAAAAGATGACGTAAGGTTTTGAGGAGCGATTTGACAGAGGGCCAGCAAAGAAGGCTAAGTGTATTGTGATTGGTGGTAGAGTACCAGAGAGGAGATATTTAGGTCCACAACGACCGAGCGCCCTACTACCACTCAAAGAGGTGTTGCGACTCGATGTCCTTAATGTTGGAGGTCGTATCCTGATTACCCTGCAAGTGGGCCACAGGTGCCTGTTTTAAGTGTGGGCAACGGGGACATTTGATTAGAGACTGCCCTTATCGGAGACACCTTCTTTGCCTACCATTCTTCTAGTAATAGCACCAGCAGCCAAAGAGACAGAGAAGGCTACACCTTCTGCTCCCAAGAGAGCCACAGCCGTAGAGAAAGGGAAACAGGCTATGAGCCAAACCCTGCAAGTGGGCCACAGATTCTTTGATATAGTTTAAGAGCTTTTTTAACCTTTTAGCTATCGAAAACAATATTTAAAAATTCATGTTATCGAATTTGGCATACTTGAAGGTACTGGCATGTTATTATCACTTGTTTATAGATAAATAGAATATTTTTAGAACTAAATATTGAATTGTGAATATTTTATAAAATTTTATTTTTGAACTGTCTATATTTCCAAAATATGTCTTTATGGACTAACTGAAGATTTAACCTTCAAAAATTGCCTCCGTAAACAGTTATAAAATGTTTTATAGTGTTTTTAGAGACTTTTGGCCCTATAGCTGCCTGCGGGCACATGCTATAATGAGTGTATGATCATATGACTGATTTGTGGGCTGATTGACCTTGATCCCATCATCAGCGTCCCAGATGGTGCCTGATTAGTACCATTGAGGACTATATTCTGGCTATGGCCATATGTCCTATTGTATGAGTCTATTGGGTGATGCCTTGTCTCTACAATTGTGATGATATTGGTGATTTTAAATTATGGCTTACCATGAATTTTGTGAACTAAAGTTTTGATATATATGTTTGTGGAGTATTTTAGAATTGATTTATGGAATTTAAGACTTATGGAATTTATTTATGGAATACAATTAACTTTTGGACTCCCTACAGTCGCATCTAGGAATTGGGACACGATAAGTACTTCAAAGTACCTCCCCTACTCTATTCGGTTTCCTAACCGACTGTAGTATCTTTCCTATGGAATTCATGCCTAATATACTTTACTTGTATTATCTATAAATTTTAATACATGTTTTGAAAACTTGCATATAGTTTATATAGTGTTAGTTCTGTTATATATATTTTTTATTGGGCTTTAGCTCATCCCATTTTTCCCCTCCTCCCAAATTATTTTCAATAGATCTTTGCTTTCACTCAGGAGGATTTCTACGAGGTATCCCTTAGGCAGATTTGTATTATCATTGAAGTATATTTTCTTCATTTGTGTATTCAAACTTCTATTGTACAGTGCTGATGTATGTAAAATACATATATATGGGATGTAAATTAAGAATAATTTCGTTATATAAATAGATAAATTTCCCTTTGTATATATATTTTATATGAGTAAATTGAAGGCATTGCAGACAGCCCAACTGTTATCTTGTGAAATTAGTGGAAAATGTACAGAAAATATCTAAATTTAGAACTTGACACAACAATTCTGTCATTTCTAATTTTATTCAGAATGACTATAGTCGTTGCTACAAATAATTACGAAATCACAATTTTTTTCATTTCTAATTTGTTTTAGAATGAAAAAAATAATAATAATCAACATTATTGATGCAAATAATCTTTTCATTACAATATTTTTATCATTACGAATAATTTACAAATATATATTTATATGATAAAAATAATAAATTATCAAAGAATTGATATTTTAAATATTTGCTAATAAGATGTAACCAGAGTTAATACAACATCCAAGGAGTTAGTCGAGCTAAATTCATGTATAAAACTGTTGATAAGAGTTCAATTCTTGATAGGCCTAGGATCAGGTCTCTTTCATCATCTTCTTCTTCATCCAAGATTTGTGTCTTTGAACAAGCTAAAGCTTGCAACATTTTCTAGTCACCTACTTTTGTTGCCATCATCAAAGTATCCATTAATACAGACAATTGCAACGAGTGAGAAGCTTGATCGTGTAGAATGATTCAGAGGTGATCGACAAATGGTGCTTGAGAAGCAGCAGTTCCAGAGAAGCGCAAGGTCATGCCTCAGTTGAGCTCAACTATCGATCGATGGTGCAGTTGTGGCAGTAAACAAGAGGTGGCTTCAACATAAAATAGCTTCTATTCCACGTTTGCAACTGCGCCTTATCTCCGTTGTTGTCTCTTGTTTTGTGTCTTCTTCTCCATATATTGTCTCAGCAACAGAAACCTAATAACAATGCAGCAAGGTGAGCAAGCGGTGGCATGACTCATGGCAGCAAGAATAGATAGAATGGATGACAGCAACAATGCCTAATCATCACAGCAGTGCTGACGGTTTGATGTAGGAGATATAACAGGGTGTGGCAAAGAAGTAATGGTAATGATACAATGAAGGTACAGGACAATGAAGATGACAATGAAATTTTTGAACACTTCAACGTGACTCTTATATGTAAATAAAATATTTTGAACACTATTTGCTGAATTGAGAATATTTAGTGAAATTTTATACTTTAAATGCAGTTGTCATTGCTTTTAAAGATTTATGAACTGACTAAAAATATGATTTATTGAATTGATCTTCGTAAACGATTTCGATTGGGTTATGAACTGTTTTGAGACTGTTGGCCTCATAGTAGCCTTCGAGAATATCATATAATTTTGAGTGTACGTACTGTTGCTGATTGACCTTGGTCATGTCTTTAGCACCCACAATCGTTACTCGACCCGTGTACTCTATGGTCCCCTTTTGACTATGGCCATATGTCTTACAATTATTCCCTTTTAGGATACTTATATTGCATGATTCTATCCAATGATGCCTGGTCTCCACTATATTGTTTACTGTACTGATTTCTGAGCGTTTACTAAACATGTTTTATTGGAATGATTTCCATATTGTTTATTAAAATTGTTCATTGTATTGTTTATGGAGAGTTTACTGAACTACTTTATTAAACTGATTTCTATACTGTCTATTGAAAATTGTTCACTGTGCTGTTTTCGAGTGTCTACTAAACTGTGTGATCTAAGAAATTTTCGATAAACTCTCTATAGTCGGAATTAGAGACTGAAACAAGTGAGGTGCTTTAAAGCATCCTTTTATACTCAGCCTAGTTATCTAATGGATTATACTATCTTTTCTGATAGAGTGCCCAAATGCTGCATTGTTATTGATTCTGAGTGTAAAAGCATGTTTTAGGATACACGCATATAGATATGTATAGTATCAGCTCTTTTATATATATATTTCTTGCTAGGTATAAGCTCACCCTTTATTTTCCTCATAGATTACCTGCAATAGTTTCTCTCTCTGCATAGGAGGATTTTGACTACAGTATCCCTCAGGCGGTTACTTGAGCATCATAGAGGTATATTATTTTAGCTTTATATGTTCGGACTACCTTTGTACAATACTATTTTGTTTATATTATCATGTGTATGATGTAAACTAAACTGTAATGAACTGAATGTAAATTTGAGGTTGTTTATATATATATATATATATATGAAATTGAAGTCGAAATTTTATGGTTCATATCTTAAAGAATGAATCAGTCGAATAAATACGAAATATAAATAGTTGACGAATGATAAATCTGAGTGAGGACACAACAAATAGCCCAACCAACTATATTTAAAAAGGAAAAAGTCAAATTTGATTTTTTGTATTCAGATTGTGACAGGAAGATTGGTATTAGAGCAATGTTGGTCTGATGTCTGTTAGTGTCATTAGGTCAGAATTGATTTACATCACATATAGTATTATACTCGTCTAAATATATAATTGTTTGGAGTGACTAAAAATGATTCTCATGTTTGTTTTGATAGAATGAGCAATAGGTGAAGGGGTACTAGATGAGGAAGGGGACGGAGATGGGTGGAACCATCTTCGAAACCATTGCTTAAACCCTTTGTAGAACCTAGCCTTTATCCTCAACTTGAGCGTCCTAATACCCATATCTCTAGGCTGGAGCACATATTTGTAGAGTTTATAGCAAATTTCGGTAATAATGCTAATGTTAGAGTACCAACACCAGAAATGGCGCAACCTATTCCTCCGTAAGTTAATGTTCCTTAGCACCTCAGCCACAGCTCATATTGCTACCACTACTTCAGTGAGTTGATTCACTGATTGACTATGACATAAATCTTTTGAGGTGGTTCAGAAAATTGGATCCACCAAAGTTTAAGGGTGATAAAGATCTTATGGCGGTAGAGAATTGGGTAAATGCTGTAGAAAAATCGTTCGCATACATGTTGTGCACAGAGATCGAGAAAGTGGGTTTGGCCACTTTTCTGTTAGTTGATGAGGTAGAGCATTGGTGGAATCTACCAAGATAGTTTTAGCTGCTAGACATCTAGCGGTGACATGAGGTATATTTCTAGAGGCTTTTAACAAGCAGTACATCCCGTGCACCTTTCAAAAGAGATTACAGGCTAAGTTTTTAAATTTATTTAAGTTCGCCACTACGAATAACTCCAGTACCTCATAGAAAGGTAACATGACGAGATGTGATAAGTGTGAAAGGTTGCATGGTTCTGGACCCTTTTTTTGGGTTATGGGAGTGTGTTTTCGATGCAAACAGACATGGCATCTAGTTAAGGACTACCCTAACGATAAGGTGCTAGCACCAGTAACAGTAATTAAAGAGCTAGAGAATGCTACACTACCCTTGTCGAAGAGAGCTATAGTCGTAGAGAAAAGGAAGAAGGCTATGACTCAGGGCAAAGTATATGCTATTGATAAGGAGTCTATTGATACTTCATTTGAGGTTATCAAGGGTAAGATTTCTATTTTTGATGTAAATGCACTTGCTTTATTCGACCCAGGTTCTACACATTCTTTTGTGTCTCCTATGTGTGTTGATAAGATATCGGTAGATATTGAGCCTTTAAGGTATTTATTGCAGATCAATACACCCTTTAGGGAATCCTAAATGACTGATATTGTGTACCGTAACTGTAAATTAAGTATAGGAGAGAAGGAAACAGTAGCTGACCTAATTTTGCTTAACATGTATGACTTTGATATAATCTTAGGGATGGATTGGTTAGCTACAAACCATAATAGTTTAGATTGCTATACTAAGTTTGTAGCCTTCTCTCACCCAAAAATTATACTGTCAAGCTTTCTGTTTAGTAATGAATGTAAATTATCTTGTTGAAAATTTGTTTGAGAATAAATCTAAAAATTTATGTTGTTATTAAAGGGTTCATTGCTTATGTAGAGGACATAGAAAAAAGACATTTAGAGTTATATGAGATTCTTGTGGTTAAAGATTTCCGAAATGTGTTTCTGGACAAATTACTGAGACTTCCTCTTGATCGAGAGATAGAGTTCACCATTGATTTGGTACTTGGTATAGAACTTATTTCTAAACCTACTTATCGAATGGCACTGGTAGAGCTTGATGAGCTCAAGAAGCAACTCCAAGAGTTATTGGACAAAGGTTTTATCCGTCCCAGTGTTGCTTTTCGGGTGCATCAATCCTATTTGTCCAAAAGAAGGATGGTAGCCTACGACTCTGCATTGATCATCGGTTGTTCAATAAGGCTACTATCAATAACAAGTATCCTTTTCCCAAAATAGTTGATTTGTTTGATCAGCTCAGGGTACCCATGTATTTTCAAAAATTGATCCTAGATTGGGATATCATTAGTTGAAGATTCAAGAAGAAGATGTCCCTAAAGCCGTATTCAGAACTTGGTATGGCCATTATGAGTTTATGGTTATGCCATTTGGACTAACTAGTGCCCTTATAGCTTTTATGAATTTGATGAATAAGGTGTCTAAGCCTTTTCTAGACGGGTTTGTCATTGTGTTCATTGATGACATTCTTGTATTTTCTAAGTCTCAAGAAGAGCATGAGTAGCATCTGCACATTATTATGTAGACTCTTAGAGATCGAAAACTCTATGCTACGCTGAGTAAGTGCGAATTCTAGCTAGATCAAATTTTATTTCTAGGACACATAGTGTTTAAAGACAGAGTATTAGTTGATTCGTTTAACATAGAAGCTATTGTATAGTAAGAGAGACCGAAAGTGACTGAAATTTGGAGTTTCTAGGTCTAATCGGATATTATCGTCAATTTGTTGAGGGTTTTACTAGATTGGCTAATGCTCTGATGCACTTCATGCGTAAAGATGTAAAGTTTGAATAGACTGATGCATGTTAGCGTAGTTTTTTTTAGAACTGAAGTGCAGATTGACCATAACATCGATCCTTACCATTCCTAGTGGGTCAAGGGGTTTTTTGGTGTATGTTGGCGCCTCTTCATCGGGTTTGTTTGTGTACTAATGCAGAATGGGAAAGTGATTGCTTATGGTTCTCATCAATTTAAGGACAATGAGAGAAAGTATCCTACCCATGATCTAGATTTGGCTACCATGGTGCTTGCTTTGAAGATATGACAGCATTACCTATATGGTGAGAAGTTTCAGGTATATACTGATCATAAAAGTCTTAAGTATCTATTCTCAAAGCGTGAATTGAATATAAGGTAGTGTAAATAGATGGAGCTGCTGAAGGATTACGATTGTGAGATATTATACCACCCGAGGAAAGTAAATGTGGTGGTAGATGCTTTAAGCAGTAAACATTTGGGCATGGTCTCCTATATGATGGTTCAGATATATGATATGTTGGAACAGTTTGCAAGCCTTAGTCCGAACATCGCTCCTTCTGAGAGATACGGTTTGACTGCTAGTCTTTAGATTGAGCCTAATTTGATGGATTAGATTAGGAATGCTCAGGGGGAGGATGCTTATTGTATTAAAGTTTCCAGTCAGATACAATTGGGTGTTTAGTCAAAGTATGAGATTGGCACAGACGGTGTTCTAAGGTTCAAGGGTCAAATTTGTATTCCCGAGGACAAACAGTTGAGGGAGTTGATTTTGACGGAGGTACAGACCTCAAAGTACACTTTACATCTAGATAGTGAAAAGATGTACCATAATCTTCGTAAAATGTATTGGTGGCCTAAAATTAAGAGAGACATCATTGAGTTTATTGCAAGGTGTCTCACTTGTAAATAGGTAAAGATAGAGCATTAGAAACTAGCAGGATTGCTTCGGCTTCTACCTATACCAATGTGGAAATAGGAGCATTTTACTATAGATTTCATCATGGGTTTGCTAAGGACCAGTAGGAACCATGATGCAATCTGGGTTATTTTTGATAGATTGGCGAAGTCAACCCACTTCCTTGCTATAAGTCTATAGATTCTCTGTGTGAGATTGTTAGACTGCATGGAGTTCTAGTGAGAAGTACTTCTAATGGAGATTCCTAGTTTACCTCCCATTTCTGGGAGCACTTTCAAGATGTCGTGAGATCTCGATTGAATTTTAGTTTAGCTTTGCATCCGCAGACTGATGGTTAGTCCGAGCACACAATTTAGACACTCGAATGTTAAGAGCTTGTGCACTGGACCTTAAGGGCTCCTGGGATGATCATTTACCACTGGTAGAGTTTGCCTATAATAATAGTTATCACTTTAGTATCGGCATAGCACCTTATGAAGTTTTATATGGCAGAAGATGCCGTTCCCCTATTGGTTAGAAAGAAGTAGGTGATCGAAAGATTTTCACTCTTGATCTTGTTGAGCAGGCTTCTGAAGTTGTTCAGATTATTTGTGATAGATTGAAGATTGCTCAAAGTCAGTAAAAGAGTTATGCAGATACTAGATGTTGACATTTGGAGTTCTCAATGGGGGATTTAGTGTTCTTGATCAAAGATGTTCAGATTATTTGCCATAGAATGAAGACTTTTTAGAGTCTTTAAAAGAGTTATGCGGATACTAGATGTTGACATTTGGAGTTCTCAGTGGGGGATTCGGTGTTCTTGAAAGTTTTACTGTCTAAAGGCAAGTGATAACCGTAAATTTTCCATTTATTGGAAATTACAAATATTAGAAATAAATATTGAAGAAAATAGATAAATTGGAAATTATAGAAAATAATGAAGAGAAGGAAATTTAATTTGGATAAATGGAAATCCAAATTAAATGAGAAAATGATAAAATGAAGAGAAATATATTTATATAATTATAAATTATATAAATGTATTTTTATATTAATACATATGTATTGAAATAATTACATAGTATATATTAAAATACAGAGGAATATATAGATATATATACTATGGTATAAATTGAAATAATACATATGTATTAAATATAACATTGTATGTATATATATATATAAGTATATACATATTTGAGAAAGGTAAATATTAAATTATATTAAAGTTAAAAAATATATATATTGTAAATACAATATATATGGAATTTTCTACATTTATATATAAAGAAATATATAAATATTAAGCAATTTAAATTAAACAAATATATATATACTAAATATGTATTTTGATAATACATAATATATATATCTTTATATACATATATAATATATAGTTATATAGTAATATAATATATATAATAGTAATATTATATGTATTATGTTTATATATAATATATGTATATATAATTAAACTAAATGAATTAAAACAAAAAAAAAAGAAAGAGTAAAGATCGGGAGGAACCCGATCCTCTTAGAAGGGCTGACGGCGGCGAAGTTGCCACCGCCTGGGAGGGAGGAAAAGGAAGAGTGAAACGGCACCGAGAAAGAGAAGGGAAGCCGGTGACCGACGGAAAACGGAAGGAAAATAGAAACGGAGAAGGAAATCCCAGCGAAAATCGAAGGGAAAAAAGGAAAAGGGATCTGGCGGTGCCGGCCAAATTGGCCACCGCCACTGCAGCCACACCACCGCCGGAGGAAGAGGAAAACGTGGGATGCCACCGAAGAGGCGGGGAACGGCGGAGGAAGGCCGACGGAGGAGGAGAAGAAACCGAGGAAAATCGAGTAGATCTGCCGCCGTGCCGTCGATCTAGGCAGAGTTGAGGCCACCGGCAAGTTCATCTCAACGCCGGCCAGCTGCTGGGCCACTGAACCGTCGGAGAATCGGCCACCGGAGGAGAACCGGCGATGAACCCAATCTGACCGGTCTGAATGGCCTGAACCGGCCAGGAAAGGAAGAAAAGAAAAAGGAAAAAGAAAAAGAAAAGAAAGAAAGAAAAAGAAAAGAAAAAGAGAAAAAGAAAAAGAAGAAAGAGAAAAAGAGGAATTCCGGGAATTAGGAAAATTTCCAAGAATTCAAAAATTACGGGAAATCCCGAGAATTACGGGAATCGGTAAGAAATCCTGAGAAGTGTTAAATTATTTAAATAATTTAATTATTTAAATAATTATGAAAAATTCTAAATTTTAGAATTTAATTTCCAGAAAATATCTTTGATGACCGAGCCGATGGAATCGGGCGAGGTGAACACGGGCGCGACCTTCGAGAGGCAGTCGCCGACCCGAAACAGGTAAGGGAGACATGTGCCGCCTGTAAGGATATTCGGCCACATGTTTTAAATTATGCATTTAAATTATAAATGTAATTTATAATGATTGGTTTTGAAATTTGTGATGATTTATCGGTTTTAAATTGTGGTGAAATACTGGTTGAGAAATATAAACTGTATTTTCCGTGCAGGAGGTTAGCCAAATCGGCAGCCGTTATACTGCTTAAAAATTTTTGAAAAATTACTGAAATTTTTCGAAAATCACCGAAAACCAAAATAAAAGATTTGATTTCACGTGAATCGATTTTCGGGTACGAAAATCGAGAAATTAATTAAATTTCATAAAACATGAATATAATGATATTTAATTTTAAAATATTCATGTTTTCGAGAATGGTGAAAAGGAAATCAACGAAAATTCACCCGGTAGGTGATATTTCACGTGAAACGAGATGAAAATGAAAAAGAGACCGAAGTGAATATTTTTATAAATATTCTTAAATATTCACTTGATTTAATATAAAACCTTTATGGTTTTAATTGTGAGATAAATAATTATATAAATTCCATAAATGTTAAGAAATGATGGAAAACTATGATTTCGAGACTAGAGGTCTCTATACGTGTTTTTAGAAAGAAACATGGTTACGGGATTTATTAATTTGGAAAAAAAATAAATATTTTATTTTTCATAAATTATTGAAAAACCATGTTTTCAAGTGAAAGCACGGAAAAGCGTGCATACGTGTTTTACGATGGAGAAAGGACAGTTTTACCCTTTTATATGTTACATTGATGATTTTGCAAACTGTTTCACCGTGAGGAAAACACGATTTATACCTTTATGAAATATTTTGAGAAATATTATTTAAATTATAAATTTCATAAAGGTGATGATTTTATTACATGTGAGCCTTATGGATATTTGTGAAATATTTCGATTTGCTGTATTTAAAATCCATAAAGGCTATGGTACGGTTTATACTGTTTTGAGACTTAGGCCCCGAGTTTCATGCATCACACTTATACTGTTACTGTCACGTGGCTGATAGACCTGCCAGTCATCAACGTCCCGGATGTCACCTGGCAAGTGTACATCGAGGACACCATATAGATCATGGCCATAGATCTCATTGTTATACTGTTACTGTGTCCCTTCGGGGATGGTCCATTATTGGACGATGATAGCATGATTTAATTGTAGGGTGATGCCTAGTCTCACATACTGATTACTGTTTACTGAAAGGATTTATAGAATCTTATTTACTGTAATGTACTGTTTACTGTACTGAATTACTGTTTACTGTTACTGATGAAAAACCGTACCAAAACATTGTATTTACAGAACTGTACTGTACACTAAAATGGTAGCCACTGATTACCGTTTTACTGAACTGAAAGCTACCATTTACTGTTTACTGAACTGAAAGCTACCGTATACTATTTACTGAATTGGTAGCTACTATTTACTGTTACTGACTGAACCGTATCGAGATACTGTTTTGCTGAATACTGAATATACTGTTTTACTGAACTGTACGATACGGTTACTGATTTGAAAAGAGAAATAAATGTTCATTCTAAAAGAATAACATAAGAATTATTTCTAAGAAAGAAATAATCGAAGAAGTAACTATCCAATGATTGGATATTTACAAATCACTGTACTGTCACGTGTTTTTACTGTACTGAAGAGAAGAGAAGTAAACCACTGTTTTACTACTGAACTGTCACGTGTTTTAAAGTATACTGAAGTGAAAAGAAATAAGTGGTTTACTCTGTGGAAAAAACGAAAATTATATCGTTTTGAAAACAAAGAAATTAGTATTCTCTACAGTTGCTTCTAGGTTCCGGAACAAGTATGGTATTCTAAAATACCTACCTTATTCTATCTGGATCCCTAGCCGACTGTAGTATCCTTCCTACATGTGTGCCTAGAGCCAGCTAGGAAGATTTTAAAGAAAATGAAAAAAATTATTTTCAGCATATAGATAGTTGAATATCAAGTGTGACATATAACTCTCTTACTGAGCCGTGGTTTGCTCACTCCCCAATTTTAACATTTCAGGTTTGGATGATGGTGAGATCCAATATTTGTGGATTACGGCTGCACATAATGGACAATGTGACAGACCGACTAAGATATATGAGGTACGATCATTTATTTTCTGTATTTAGACATGTCTACAGTACTACATATTTGTAAATAAGATAGGGGATGTGTATAACGTTAACAATTTTTTATTAAATTGTTTAACATCAAGTGTAAAGTGAAGTATCACAGACAGCCCAATCGGATAAATTGTGTAAAATAAGGTGAAAAATGTGGTAACGGATCGTTACAAGTCATCATAAGATTCAAGAAGAAATGGAATTAAGTCCTCGCTATATTCAGCCTTTTGAGATCTTAGACCAAGTGGGAGATGTGGCTTACTGGTTGGCTTTACCACCAAAGTTATTGGGGGTACATAACATCTTCTACTCTATTTATGCTACAGAAGTATCATTCAGATCCGTCCCATGTTATTCAGTATGAGACTTTGGAGATTAGAGAGGATATGAGTTACGTTGAGAAACCGGTTTGGATTTTGGATCGAGATGAGAAAGTGCTACGGTCTAAGATGATTCCTTTGGTTAATGTTCTCTGGCAGTACCACTTATCAGAAAAAGCTACCTAGGAATTAGAGAGCCTAATGAAAGAAAAGTATCCAAAGTTATTTGATTGATAGGTCTAATTAAATTTGGAGGACCAAAATTTCTTAAGGTGGGGAGGATGTGAGATTCACATTTTCTAGTACCTTCATATATTGTTAAGGAATCTAGGAAATTATGATATCTCATAAATGTTCATATGCCTTATGTTTTGTAGGTATGAAGGAGGACTAGACTGTGGGCCCCATTGAACTTCTATTATCCCAATGAGGACGAACTTGATAGTATGAACAGTTAGAGCCAAATATGGAGATGGTCAAAATCTGCACCTCAAACTCATTTGTTTACACATGTTTTGAAAAGTGTGCAACAATTTCAAAAATGACGATGAAGGATATTTTGGTAATTTGTCACATAAAATATTAATTTAAAAAAGAATTCTAATCTTCTTCTCTTCTATTGCTGTCCACTATCATCATCTTCTCACTCTTCCATTAATAAAGCCTCATTTAGAGAGAGAAAGTCATCAAAACCTTAGGAAAAACATTGTAACACCCAAAACTACCCTAAACAAACTTGCTCACCACTTTTCCCTCTACAAGATATCTTTAAACCAAGCATTTGAGTGGCCATTTCCATAGTGAATCCTTCCCTGAAGGTTTCAGCCAAGCATACCACTGCATGAATATTATGTTCAATGTAAAAAATGATGTAGAATTAATTAGACAATGTGTAGAAAATGAATTTAGGCTAAAATTGAAGAATTGAAGTGTGTAGGCATGAGAAGTAGTTTCGGCCAAATGCATGCTCAATTCAATGCAATTTAGGTCCTAGAATAATGCATAAATTACTACAAGACTGTTGGTGAAGTCAAAACTAAAAAAAGAGGTATTTTGATGGTAGTTGCAGTGTAAACACTGGTTTGAAGTAAATCGAATTTACAGTTGCAATAGCTCATGTAGTAGATCTAAAGGAGTTATATAATTTTTATAATGGAAGCGTGGTGAATTAACAGTGTTTGTATGGTATTTTGTAGCTCGAAAGTGAAGAGTACATACTGGTGCTATCGGACAGCACAGTGTAATCCGAGCGGTAATGGATATATGTAAGAGACGTGTGGATATTATAATGCATTAAAACGGTGAAATGGGACTTTTATGAGATTGAATATTGTGATTTGGATTGAAATTGGAACACTGGAATTGTGGTTATTAAATTGTGTTTTCGTATAGGAGGGTTAGGATAGGTAGTACTGTTATGCTACTGAAATTTCCTAAATCAAACGTAAAATGCTAAAATCACCATTTGGTACCTTTTTACAAGAGAAAATAAAACGAAGGAGTGATTAGGTCAAGGTTCCATGTAGACCTTTAAGTATGCACAGATTTGTAACTCAATTTCCGAAGAGATTTTAATGATTTTCACGTTCTTCAAGGTACACAAAAGTTTTAGTATGACTTTTATGCGTAAATAAAATATTTTGAACACTATTTGCTAAACTGAGAATATTTGGTGAATTTAATCTTTAACTGTCACAGTCCATATACAAAGTATTTCACGCATTTCCATACATTTAGTAAGTGTTAGGCTGCCTGCGATGCCTTTATTTCCACTTTCTTTAAACAATAAACAATTTAAAACAGTAATTTAATTTAATTTAATTTACATAAGCATGAATATTTACATATCAGTAATTTTTTATCATTTACATCCCCTATTCATAATTACAATATTATAGTACTATAAAAGTAAGCATGAACATATAAAGAAAATGATTATACCTCCAAGATCTACACTACGCTGCCTCGGGGTAATCAAAAGTGCAGCCGAAATCCTCAGACAGGTAAATCACGTAGTCACTGAAAATAATCTGTGGATGGTGAAAAATAGAGTGAGCAAACCACGGCTTAGTAAAGGAATTCTATGCAACACTTTATATTACGAAATCTATATGCAATAAAATAATTTATTTCCTTATAGCTCACTAGGAACAGTAAAGGAAGGATACTATAGTCAGCTAGAGATCCGGATGGAGTAAGGAAGGTATTTTGAAATACCTATCTTATCCCGGAACCTAGAAGCGACTATAGGGAGTAAGTGTTGATAATTGAAATAAAACACCTTCCCATAACATTTCATAAATAAAATTTCAAATCAATACTTTCATAATTTAAAGTATTAAATTAAAATCATCTAATATTCATATTTAATCACAATTAGAATATTAGATTAAGAAATCATAAAAGTCACATTTGAACACATTTCACATGTATCAATAAAAGTCTCATAAACAGTATTGTACACAATTAGTATAGTAAACAGTTTATAAATAATCACCCATTTCACTTAAAATCATTGATAATCACTTATAACTTAATATCATCATTTAATTAAAACAAGTTAATATCACAATAAATGCTGGAGACCAGGCATCATCCAAAATACATCATGCAATAACCATCGTAGGGTATAATAATATTCACATGAGATCTATGGCCATAGTCTATAAATGTCCTCAGTCGTACACTGATCAAGTGTCAATCGGGAAGCTGAAGATAGGATCAGTATCAACAGCTTCACACAGCATATACACATTAACACATTAGCATGATACGGGGCCTAGCAGTCTCAAAGCAATATTCACACAGTATTATCACCTTTATGGAAATCAATAAAATAGGTAAAATCTTCAGTCAGTCCATAAAGGTTAATTTATAACATAGTGAATATTATAATGAAAATAATTTATAAAATATTCACTTTTCAATGCTTCTCTATCTAAACCACTTATTACACTGTAAATCACTTAGAAGTAATTTTCGGTAACTTTAATTAAATTCGATAACACGAATATTTAAAAAAAGTTTTTCGGTATATTCATATTTTATGAAAAATATTTAATATTACAATTTCAAGGCTAGGAATTCACTTAGTAATGCACCAAAATATTTTATGGCATTTTTAAAAGAAATTCTAAGAAATTTTGACAGCATAACGGCTACTAATACCCTAACCTCCTTGCACTTCAAACACAGTTCAAAACTAGCCAAAAGCCACAATTTTCATAGTTTCCAAGGCATTTTGTTTTCAAAATATTCTCATAAAATTATTTGCATCAAAAGTATACATTCATAATATCCCTACAATTTACATACGCATCCCTTACCTGTCTGATTAATCCGACTTCTTCGATTGCACCACTCGTAAACCGATATTTCGGGCTGCAGATAATTTCACCAAAAATATTAGCTCATTTAATACTTATTCTTAAGCTACTTTTCATGCTTAATTGCAACCACTTTGTACACTGCAAATATTTATGCAGTATATTTTCTACCGATAGTAAAGCTTAACTTCTTCATTTTAAGTTAGATTTTAAATCCGATCACACCGGTAGACTCCTTGTAATTTCTACAATCTAATGGCACCTCAAAACCATCAAATGCAGCCATGAATTTGGGTCCCTTTGCTTAGGCCAAATGGTGCCTCTTGCAAATCCTAAGGAAATAATCTAATTCTATATCCATGCTTAGCCATTCTCATTACATCATTTAGCATTAAATTCATGCATGAAAAACCATGTTTTCCTTAGGTTCCCATCATGGCCGAAATGCCCCATTCATGGCACATTTTTATTTTGTTCAATTTAATCAAATCTAATGCTACCAACATGTTTAGCATGCTTAAATCTATCTTCCTACACCATTGGAATTAAATGAAACACAATGAATAAAGAGAACCTTACCTTGACTGAAACTTTAAGCTCTCCTATCTCCAAAATTTGTCACTTGTTCAAGAAAATATTGGTATGAGTAGAAAGAGCTTGAGGAATAAGACAATTTTGATGAAAGAAGTTTGGTGAGATTATGTGTGTGTGAGAAGTTATGAGAGCTTTTTATTTTTCTTCCTTTTTTTTCTATGGTGGCGTGAAAGAGCTTGGAAGGGATGATAAATAGTGGCTGGAAATCAGCCAAAGAATTATAAAGAATTCTCTAGAAAGGGACAAAATTACGAAAATGCCCTTGGTTATGAAACTTTCGGACAATTTTGCCCTTAAGCTTTCGAAATCGTTATAAATATGTAATTGCACTCCAAAATTTCAGATTTCATCACCAAATATTCTTATTAGATGTATTTTGATGAATCATGGTGGTTTCGTTAACATGCGGTACACCGATAATGTAAAATTATGAAATTACCCCTAGCGGACCGCTAGCGAAATTTTTCGATTTAACCACCGATTCGATAAATCTATTGACACTATCTTACACTCCTTTTCATGTAAAATATAATGGTATTTTTACTTCATCCAAATTTATTTTAGTTTGGGCACAATTTACGAAAATACCCTCGGGATGTAACTATTATTTTCTAATTTATTTGTCATACTTTCCAAAGTAATATAAATAAAGGATTTTGATCTCCAAATTTCCACAATATAATTATTACACATTTCGTACACTGTTTCCTCAATCATAATTACATTTGGGCACTATAAACTAAGTGGGGCTCACTTTATCATTTATTTATAATTTACAAAATATATTCAAAATAATTTAATAACTACATATTTACACATGTACAGTACAAAATAAACGGTTCTCACATTAACTGCAGTTGTCACTGCTTTTAAAGATTTATAAACTAACTGAATATATGATTTATTGAATTGATCTTCGTAAACGAGTCCAATTAGGTTATGAACTATTTTGAGACTATTGGCCTTACAGTAGCCTTTGGGTATATCATGCTATTCCGAGTGTATGTGTGTGTACTATTGCTGATTGAACTTGGTCATGTCTTCAGCATCCACTACTGTTACTTGACTCGTGTACTTTGTGGACCCTTTTTAACTATGACCATATGTCTTATGATTATTCTCTTTTAGGATACCTATATTGCATGATTCTATTAGGTGATGCTTGGTCTCCACTGTACTGATTTCTAAGTGTTTACTAAACATATTTTATTAGAATGATTTTCGTACTGTTTACTGTACTGTTTATGGAGAGTTTACTCAATTGCTTTATCAGACTGATTTTTGTACTATCTATTGAAAACTATTTACTGTGCTGTTTTTCGAGTATCTACTGAACTGTGTGACCGAAGAAATTTTCGATAAACTGCCTATAGTCAGAATTAGAGACTGGGACAAGTGAGGTGCATTAAAGCATGCTTCCATACTCAGCCCGATTATCTAGTCGATTATAGTATCTTTTCTGATAAAGTGTCCGAATACTGCATTGTTATTGATTCTGAGTGCAAGAGCATGTTTTAAGATACACACATATAGATAGCATAGTATTAGCTCTTTTATATATATATATATATCTTACTGGGCTTAAGCTCACCACCTTATTTTCCTCCCAGATTACCTACAGTAGCTTCTGTCTCTGCATAGGAGGACTTTGACTATACTATCCCTCATGCGGTTACTTGAGCACCGTAGAAGTATATTGTTTTACCTTTATATGTTCGGACTACCTTTGTACAATACTATTTTGTTCATATTATCATGTATGGGATGTAAAATGAACTGTAGTGAACTGAATGTAAATTTGTGGTTGTTTATATGTGTGTGTGTATATGAAATTGAAGTCAAATTTTATGGTTCATATTTTAAAGAATGAATTGGTCGAATAAATAGGGAATATAAATAGTTGACGAATGATAGATTTGAGTGAGGACACAATAGATAGCCCAACCAGCTATAATTAGAAAGAAAAAAGTTAGCTATAATTTTTGGTAATCGGATCATGACATTATTGTTTCTAATCGTGATGTGAAGTTCTTTAGCTACTTTTGGAAAACTTTGTGGGGAAAGTTGGAAGCAAAGTTATTGTTTTCAACCATTTGTCATCCACAAATCGATGGTTAAACTAAGGTAGTCGACTGTACTTTGTCTACTTTGTTGAGGTCCATTATTCAAAAGAACTTGAAGAATTGGGAAGATTGTTTGCCCCATGTAGAGTTTGCTTACAATAGAAGTGTACATTCTACTACTAGTTGTTTCTCATTTGAAATTGTCTATAGTTTCAATCAACTCACTCTGTTAGACCTTTTACCACTCCTTATTGAGGAAAAAGCTAGTTTGGATAGGGAAAAGAAAGCCGATTTCGTTAAGTAATTGCATGAGAAGGTATGCCAAAACATTGAGAAGAAGACTGAGCAATATGCTACTTAAGCTAACAAACACAGTAAGAGAGTTGTATTTGAACTTGGTGATTGGGTTTGAGTACGTATGCATAAAGAGAGATTTCCTACCCAACATCACTCCAAGTGGCAACCTCGAGGAGATGAACCATTCAAAGAGATTGAGAAGATCAATGATAATGTTTATAAGTTGGATCTTCAAGGTGAGTATAATGTTAGTGCTACATTGAATTTTTCTGATCTTTCTGCCTTTGTTATTGAAGTAGGAGATTTCAATTTGAAGATAAATACTTTCAAGGAGAGGGGGAATGATGGAGCCTCATCAAGCTCACAAAGCCCAAGGTATGTTCGTAATGACCGTGATCTTATAAGCATCCATGGAGGTCCAATGACAAGAGCTAAAACTAAAAGGATGCAACAGCCTTGGTTGGCTTCATGTAACACCCCGATTTTTGAAAATCGGGATTGACTTTTTCCATTTTAACACGATTGGTTAGGCAATGCTCAGTGTCGTCACTCTAATTTTAAGCTAAAAGTTTTTTTAGCTAATGTAACATTCAATTATTTAAATAGGTCCCATTACACATACTTAGAGTACGTGTTTGTTTTTTATATAAAAACTCAATAGCAAATACTATGATTTACATTCAAACTTCTTCAATTTATTGTTTACATCCCGTTACATACTAAAGTAATGTACAGTAAATGTCTAAATACCATACCTGTAAGGTATAACATTAAAACCCCCATATGCATCTTATCAGAATCTTCTCTCATAAAATGACTTTTCTACCGACTAAATCTGGAAAGTAGAAAAGGGTGAGCTTGGGCAAGCCAAGAAATATACATAAAAGAACTGATACTATGCATATCTATATGCATATGTCAAAAACATATTTCATAAATCTATAGTAATAGTACTTAACAGTAAAGAATCATTAGCAAATGGTTCAGTAAAATACCCAAAAAATCATTCAGTTCACCGTTCAGTAAATCTTCTTATAAATCAATTTCAATAAATAGTTAAGTAAATCGATTAGAAATCACTCATTTAGGATACAATTCAATAAATCATTCAAAAAATCGCACGCTCAGAAAATAGTTCAAAAAATCAAACAGAATTCACTCACTCAAAATGTAGTTTAAATAATTGATTAGAAAACTCACGCTTCGAAAACCTTTCATAAAATCGATGAGAAATCGCTCATTCAAACATGATTCAAAGCATCCATCAGAATGTCACATGTTCAGAAAACTGTTCAAAAATAGTTTAGTCATCAATTCAGTAAATACTTAGTAAACAGTCAGTGAATCGATTCGGTAGACAGTACAAGAACAATTTTCCTAACACTTCAATTACAGAGCAAACTACGGAATATATCAAAGAAGGAATTCATGTATTTCAAGATTAGAATCATGACAATTCGTCATTCAAAATTCATTTTCAAAACTGTATAATGCAGATGTCTTAAATCAATTAGAAACCATGCAGATTACAGATGTTCAACTGATATTCATATAATCTTAAATCAATCAGAAAACTATATAGATTTCAGAATACAAATAACGTTCATAATTTCAGTATCAACAATTTTCAGATTTCAGAGTTCAAATATCAGAGGTTCAGAAATCATTCAATTTCTGATAAATCATAATCATCTCAGAATTCAGAATTCAGATATAAAAGCTTTAGAAATCATATTGATTCAAATAATTAGTTCTCAAAACTCTCCGTAAACAAAACAATATAGTAAACAGTTTTATAATACAATTCAGTTACCCTCATAGAGATTAATTCGATAAAATGTATTCAGTAAACATTTAGTAGTAAACAGTATCAGTGTAGACCTAGCAACACCTAATAAAATCATGTACTATAAGATTCAGAAGACATATGGCCATAGTCTGAAGGGTCCATAGAGTACACTAATCAAGTGACAACTATAGATGCTAAAATCACTGATGACACAACTTGGTCAAACAGTGAAGTCCATTCACTCGCTCAAAATAGCATGATATACCCAAAGGCTACTATAGGGCCAACAGTTTCAAAATAGTTCATAAACCAAATCAGAATTGTTTATGGAAATCCATTCAGTAAATCATATCTTTAGTTAGTTCAATAAGCATTAAAATTAGTAATCATTATAGCTGAAGTATAAAAATTCATCAAATATTCTCAGTTTAATAACCATTGTTCAAAATATTTTATTTAAGCACAATAGAATCATGAAAATGTGAGTAAATCATGAAAGTAGGAAAATGCTTAAAAATCACTTTGTAAACTAAGTTATATTTTTCAGTATGCACTTATATTATTTATAAACTTTTATTCCAAAACATGCTTTCTCTTTCATTCCACTCACAGAATCATATCAAGCAATGGTTTTAAAGGTTTGGGCTCAGTTAAAGAAATTTCGGCAACATAACGGTTGTACCTAACCTAACCTCCCTACACGAAAACATAGTTTATAAACCGCAATTCCAATTCTCATTTCCAAATCAAACCATCAATTCAATCTCATAAAAATCATATTTTATCAAAACATGCAACACAGTATCCCTATGCCTTCTATATATATCCCTTACCACTCAGTTTTTCCTGTAGTTCGGTAGCACCAGTATTGTTTCCTAGCTCGTAAGCCGCAATGCATCACACAAACACTGTCAATCCATCCTACTTCGTTATAAGAAATTATTAGCTCCTTAAGACCTACTATATTGTCTACAATAACTTCTATTTTAGTCCATTTCATACCAGTATTAACATTACAACTATTGTCAGAACATCTCCGTTTTCAGTTCTGACTGTGCCAGCAGTCCTGTATTAATTCGTACAATATTCTAGGACCTAAATTACTTTGAATTGAACACTCATTTAGTGTCCCTTTCACCTTGGCCGAATGTGATTCTCTCTCTTACACATCTTTTTTCTTCAATTTAAGCTTAAATCTATGTACTACACTTGTTCTACCTTAATTCTACGTCATTTTTTACATGACAAAACAATATGTTCATACAAATCCAAGGCTGGCCAAAACCCTACGGAACCATTTCTTATAGTTTCAATTCAATCTAAGCTCAAATACACACTTAATCACCTTAAACACATAGCTTAAAACCATTAAATCATGAAAATATCAAGATTTCTCTCACCTTTCTTCTTGATTAGATATGTGGGGGCTGTTTCACCTTGATTTTGGCCTCTTTAGGACTTGATTTTGGTGCCAAAAGATAGTGCACTGAAAAATGTGTAGGGTTGATGAAGACAATTTTCAGTTCTGGAGTGTTTAGGCTAGGGTTTTATGGCTTTCTCTCTCTTAAGTGAAGTTTTAACAGTGGAAGAATGGAGAGGGATAGTGGCTGATGGGAATGAAGAGGAAGAAGGCTGGAAATTTCTAAAATAAGGATATTTTAATGTATTAAATTACCGTTTTGTCCTTGTATTTAAGTAATCTTCCCAATGTGCCCTTTACAGTTTGATTTTGTTGAAAACAGTCTATCCAACCTCCAAAATATTTCATTTAATCATGAAACATCTCTATTTAACTTGCTCTAATCGTTGGTTAAGCTTTCATTAAGGCTTGACTTGTCATTTGGGTGAAATTACCAAAATATCCCTAACCATTAAATCACGTAAATTTCTTTTGTTTCATATGATTTATTCTATCAGTTCACACTGCCTAAAATCTTATTTCATGAAAAATTATTCACCAATGATAATTGGTCAAAAGTTATCTCGGTTTAACCATTATTCACGAAAATTTTGACAGCATATGGACTTAACTATCATTTTCGAAATTGTTGCACGCTTTTCAAAACATGCTCAAATGAAGGAATTTCGAGATGTAGATTTTTCTATCTCAATATTTTTCTCCAAATATCATGACTCTAGAGTTTCACCCTAGTCTGGACTGTAAAAGTCTTGTGGGAAAAGTCCTGTGGGGCTTACATGATAGTTTCCTTCTATCATCCTAATTATTCCATTTCTTGGTAATTCATCCTTTATCTTTTCATTTTCCTAACCTTTAAATTATGGAATTTATTGAGAAAATATAGTCCTCACATCCTCCCCTCCTTAAGGAATTTTGTCCTCTAAATTCGACTCAAGTACTTTAATAGCTTCAATGTCACTACCCATCATATCACTGCTACACTTTATTGTTTTTCCCATACAAACAATCATCACAATGCTTTTTTCAGATGTCATTGACAATTCATATTCAGACATGTATAGTAGTACTTGAGGGGTGTAAACAATTCTTAACCTGCAAACACTGACGTACATCAGACAAACCTTACCCTGATACCAACTTTTGTTACGCTCCCATTCCTAAATCTTGGGATTGATTTTTTCCATTTTCACACGATTGGTTGGGTAATGCTCAATGTCTTCACTATAACTATATGCTAAAATTTTTTAGCTAATGCAACATTCAATTATTTAAATGGGTCTTAGTACACATACTCAGAGTACACATTTGTTTTTTATACAAATACTCTATAACAAATACTATGATTTACATTCAAACTTCTTCAATTTATTATTTATATCCCTTTACCCACTAAAGAACTGTACAGTAATTGTCTGAATACCATACCTACAAGGTATGACATCGAAACACCCGTAGGTATCTTATCAGAATCTTCTCTTATCAAATGACTTTTCTACCGACTAAATCTAGAAAGTAGAAGGGGGTGAGCTTGGGGAAGCCCAGTAAGAAATATACATAAAAGAAAAGATACTATGCATACCTATATGCATATGTCAAAACATATTTCACGAATATGTAGTCAGTATTTAAAATAGTGATTGGGAATTCTATCGAAAAGGATACTATAATTGGTTAGGAGTACCAAGCTAAGTACAGAAGGATGCTTTAAAGCACCTCACTTGTCCTGGTCCCTAAATCCGACTATAGGGAGTTCTAAAAAGTTACAGAGAAAGAATTCAATGCATCAAATTAGGATTAAACCTTTCAAATCTGTAGTAACAATACTCAACAGTAAAGAATTGTTAGCAAATGGTTTAGTAAAATATCCGATAAATCGTTCAGTTCATCATTCATTAAATCCTTTTATAAATAATTCATAAATCAATTCAATAAATAGTTCAGTAAATCGATTAGAAATCACTCGTTTAAGATACGATTCAATAAATCGTTTAGAAAATCACATGCTCAGAAAACTATTCAGAAAATCAAACAGAATTCACTTACTCAAAATGTAATTCAAACAATTGATCAGAAAATCACACATTCTGAAAACCTTTCATAAAATTGATCAGAAATCGCTCATTCAAACATGATTCAAAACATTCGTCAGAATGTCTCATGTTTAAAAAACTATTTAAAATAGTTCAGTATTTAATTCAGTAAATACTTAGTAAACAGTCAGTGAATCGATTTGGTGATAGTACAAGAACCATTTTCCTAACACTTCGCCTACAGAGAACACTACAGAATATATCAGAGAAGGAATTCATGTATTTCAAAATCAGAATCATGACAATTCATCATTCAAAATTCATTTTCAAAATCGTAAAATATAGATGTCTTAAATCAATTAGAAACCATGTGGATTTCAGATGTTCAACTGACATTCATATAATCTTAAATTAGTCGGAAAACTATGCAGATTTTAGAATTCAAATAATGTTTATAATTTCAATATCAATAATTTTCAGATTTCAGAGTTCAGATATTAGAGATTCAGAAATCATTCAATTTCAGTTAAATTATAATAATCATAGAATTCAGAATTCAAATATAAAAGCTTAAGAAATCATATTGATTCAAATAATTAGTTCCCAAAACTCTTCGTAAACAAAACAATATAGTAAACAGTTTATAATACAATTCAATAAACATTTCAATAACCTGTACAGACATTAATTCGAGAAAACATATTCAGTAAACATTCAGTAGTAAACAGTATCAATGGAGACCTGGCAACACCCGGTGGAATCATGTACTATAAGATTCAGAAGACATATGGCCATAGTCTAAAGGGTGCACAGAGTACAATGATTAGGTGACAATTGTGGACGCTAAAATCACTGATGACACAACCTGGTCAAATAGTGAAGTCCACACGCTCACTCAAAATAGCATGATACACCCGAAGGCTACTATGGGGCCAATAGTCTCAAAATAGTTCATAAACCAAATCAAAATTGTTTACGGAGATCCATTCAGTAAATCATATCTTTATTCAGTTCAATAAGCATTAAAATTAGTAATCATTACAGTTAAAGTATAAAAATTCACCAAATATTTTTAGTTCAGTAATCGATGTTCAAAAATATCTTATTTAAGCATAACAGAATCATGAAAACATGAGTAAATCATGAAAAGTAGGAAAATGCTTAAAAATCGCTTTGTAAACTAAGTTACAATTTTCAGTACGCACTTATATTATTTAAGAACTTTTATTCCAAAACATGCTTTTTCTTTCATTCCACTCACAAAATCATATCAAGTAATGGTTTTAAAGGTTTGAGATTGGTTAAAGAAATTTCGACAGTATAACGGCTATGCCTAACCTAACCTCCTTGCACGAAAACACAGTTATAAACCGCAGTTCCAATTCTCATTTCCAAATCAAACCATCAATTCAATCTCATAAAAACCATATTTCATCAAAACATGCAACAAATTACCCCTACGCCTTATATATATATATCCCTTACCACTCAATTTTTTGTGGTGTCATTCGATAGTACCAGTATTATTTCCTTGCTCTCAAGCTGCAAGGCACCATACAAACACTGTCAATTCATCTTACTTTAGTTATAAGGAATTATTAGCTCCTTAAGACCTACTATATTGTTGTCTACAATAACTTCTATTTTGGTCTATTTCATATCGATGCTAACACTACAACAATCGTTAGAACATCTCCGTTTTCAGTTCTAACTATGCTAGCAGTCTTGCATTATTCCGTACAATATTTTAGGACGCAAATTACATTGAATTGAACACTCTTTCAGTGTCCCCTTCACCTTGGCCAAATATGATTCTCTCTCCAACACATCTTTTTTCTTCAGTCTAAGCTCAAATCTATGTTCTACACTTGTTCTACCTTTATTCTACATCATTTTTTACATGACAAAACAATATGTTCATACATATCCAAGGCTGGCCGAAACCCTAAGGAACCATTTCTTATTGTTTCTATTCAATCTAAGCTCAAATACACACTTAATCACCTTAAACACATAGCTTAAAACCATTAAATCATGAAAATTTCAAGATTTCTCTCACCTTTCTTCTTGACCAGATTTGTGGGGCCTCTTTAGGACTTGATTTTGGCCTCTTTAGGACTTGATTTTGGTGTCAAAAGATAGTGCACTAAAAACTAGGCAGGGTTGGTGAAGACGGTTTTTGGTTCTGGAGTGTTTAGGCTAAGGTTTTATGGCTTTCTCTCTCTTAAGTGAAGTTTTAACAATAGAAGAGCGAAGAAGGATAGTGGCTGAAGGGATTGAAGAGGAAGAAGGCTGGAAATTTCTAAAATAAGGATACTTTAATATGCAAATTACGATTTTGCTTTTGTACTTAAGTAATCTTCCCATTTTGCCCTTCACAATTTGATTTGTTGAAAATAGTCTATTCAACCTCCAAAATGTTTCATTTAATCATGAAACACCTCTCTTTAACTTGCTCTAATCATTAGTTAAGCTTTAGTTAAGGTTTGACTTGTCATTTCGATGAAATTACCAAAATACCCCAAACCTTTAAATCACGTAAATTTCTTCTGTTTCATATGATTTATTCTATCAGTCCACATGGTCTAAAATCCTATTTCAGGAAAAATTATTCACCATTGATAATTGATCAAAAGTCATCTCGGTTTAACTGTTATTCACTAAAATTCTGACGACCTATGGACTTCATCGTTATTTTTGAAATTGTTACACGCTTTTCAAAACATGCTCAAATGAAGGAATTTTGAGGTGCAGATTTCTCCTATCTCAATATTTTACTCCAAATATCATGACTCTAGCATTTCACCCTAATCCGGATTGTAAAAGTCTCGTAGTGCCCACATGACATTTTTCCTTCTACCATCCTAATTATTCCATTTCTTGGTAATTCATCCTTTATCTTTTCATTTCCCTAATCTTTAAATTATGGAATTTATTGAGAAAATGTAGTCCTCACATTTCGTTAATATTGCTAGAGATAAAGCTTTACAAATCTAGAGCATGAAGGATGACAAAGTCTTTTACAACATGATCTAAGCCTAAGTTCAACCTTCTTGAAGATTTACAAGTGTTGGGTCGAAATGTAATTGGCTTGGATGCATAAATTGGGCCTAGTGCAATTAAGCCAAATGCTATACTTATTTTATTTAGTTATGTCTTAATGGGATGAATATTGTCTTAATTTAATTTAAGCCCAATTCCTTTTTATTTAATAGGTATTGTAGGATTTCTATTTCTTATTATACAACTTAGGAAAGTAGGATTCTTATTTCTTGTTCTGCAAGTTTGTTGTTTGCCTATAAATAGATACATAACCCTTTGGGTAAAACATAATTGATTTTAATTATAAAATTGAAAGACTTTTCTCTTTGGTTCTCTTGAGAACTCTTGAATTTATCAAGGTTTTCCTTATAGCGTTCTTTTACTTTCCACCAATTTATACCTTGGGTTTTTGCTTTTCTAAGCAATGGGTCTAGGTTCAATACCATAAGTTCTTGTGTTTCTACACAACGGGTCTTTTTTTATCTTTAATTCTGTGTTTTACTTTGCTGCATTTTTAACTTGTTCTTGTTTTTCTTCATGTGTTATTCATGTTCTTCGTTGAATCTTATCTTTTTTTGGTAAGGTTTATATCATAGATCATATGGGTCACATCACCATCAATCTCTCCATCTATTTGTATAATTGGTATCAAATATTGGACATGATCTTGCTTAGTTATCTTCACGTCTAACGTTACCATGTTCTAATTTTCCTCTTACATTTCCTATATTTAGTCTTCACTCTGTTTAATTTGAATTCTCTTGATTCTAGCATCTGTCTCCACTATTTCAACTTTACATTAATCTCCGCTCTAGTCACGACATACAAGAGAATATCATTTACAAAACATCATACACCAAGACTATCATAGCCCGTGATCACATTTTTTCACATTTTTCTATACATCTTCTATGGTTGGGCTGTCTGTGATACTTTACTTTTCATTTTCATTTAAACTATTTTATATTAAAATTATAATGTCGTTTACATCCCTTATTTTAATTTACAATAAAGTAGTACTGTAGACAAGTCTAAATACAGAAAATAAATGATTGTACCTCATATTTCAGTCAAGCTGTCACATTGTCCTCAAATGTGCAGCCTAAATGCTCGGATGTCAGATCTCTCAGTCATAAAAATCTGAAATGTTTAAAAGTAGGGGAGTGAGCAAACCACAGCTCAATAAGAGAATTGTATGCAAATTTTGATATCACAAAGACTATATGGAGTAAAATCCTTAATTTCTTATTTGTATGCTAAACACAATAAAAAAGAAAGGATACTATAGTCGGCTAAAAAATCCAGATAGAGCATGGAAGGTATTTTGAAATACCTGTCTTGTCCCAGAAACCCAGAGCGACTATAGGGAGTAGAAATTTATTTTTTTAATATAAAACTTAATTCAATTTACTGCATATAAATATATCATCCACTTGAGGAAAACACTTTATCCAACCACTAATTTAATACGTGTAAATCTCAAGGTTTCCACCACTGAAATCATCACTTATACACGTGTAACAGTAAAATAACTGTTCAATTATAATAACAGTTTAGAAATGAAACACTTTAGAAAATCATCATAGTTTTTTGAAAATATCACTAAAATCAATAATAACACGTGAAATCATAATGGAGACCAGACAACACCCAAGTGATATCATGCTATAAGTCCCGTTGGGAATAATACGGTATACGTGAGATCTCTGTAGGGACAGAATAATAAACACATGAGATCTATGGCCATAGTCTATAGGTGTCCTCGGTCGTATATTGATCAGGTGTCAATCAGGAGATAGGATCAATGTCAACAACTTCACACATGAGTAACACATGAAACACGTGACATATGAGCATGATACGGTACCTATCAGTCTCAAAACAGTATATAAGAAATCTCATTACCTTTGTGGAATGTAGTAAGATCAATGATGTTTTCTAGAAAATCCATAAAGGTATAAATCATAATATTTTGTACGGTGAAAAACAGTATATAAGATACTCACTTAATAGTAATAAAATTTCATAACTGTTCTTTTTCACTGTAGAATACATACACACATGTTTCCATACTTTCTTTCCAAAACTTGAAATTCAAAGTTATTGGAAATCAATTCCAATATTTTCATACTTAATGGAAAAATTAAAATATTTATTTTCCAAAATTAACAATAATTCCACCAACACTTTTTTTACTATAAAACACGTGCAGAGACATTTTAGTCTCAAAACAATAGTTATACAGTAATAAAGCCTTTATGGAAATCATTACACGTGATAAAATTTATTTAATCCATAAAGAAAAATCATAATAAATTAGTGAATATTATACTGAAAATTATTTATAAAATATTTACTATTCACCATTTCACTTCACCAATCACACATTTCCTTATAAAACATATGGAATGAATTTTCGATAGTTTAATTTTTATCGAAATCGATATCTTGAATATTTAATAAATACTTTTCGGTAAATTCACTGTTTATGAAAAATAATTAATTTATCACTTTTGAGGCTAGGAAAAATACCCATAATGCACTAAAATATTTAATAATTTTTTTGGAAATATCTTTAGTAAATTTTGGCAACATAACGACTGCCAGAGTCTTAGCCTCCCTGCACTTTCAAACACAGTCTCAACAGCCAGAAACCACAATTTCGTAGCATTTCAAGGTAATTCAATATCCAATAAATTTTATAAAATTCATAGCATGAAAACCATGCATTTGGATATCCCTACAAATTCACACACGCATCCCTTACCTGTCCCGGGTCTGCGACTTCCTCGCTACCGTCGCACCCGTAATTCACCTCTGCCGATTCCATCATCTCATTCATCGAGAATGATTTTCTAGAACAAATTCTACACTTTAGAAGTTTACACAATTTAGTTATCAAAATAATAATAATAAATTATTGGAAATTTATTCTAAATTTCCTATCTCATTTTTCTTTTTCTTCCTCTTCTTCTCTTTTCTTTTTCTTTTCCCTTTTTCCTCTTTTTTTTTCTTTTTCTTTTTCTTTTCTTTTTCTTTTCTCTTTTCCTGGTCTGAACCAGTTCAGACTGGTTCAGATCGGTTCACCTATGCTTGGCCGGTTCAGCTACTGGCGGCCACCATTTTTGGCAGTTCAGCCACTCCACAGCTAGCCAAGGTTGCCACGAAGCCGGATCTGGCCTCCGTTTCTCCCCATCAAAGGCGACGGCGTCAGATCTAGGAACGGTGGTTGAGGCTCCTTCTCCTTCTCTTTTCTCTTTCTCCTTTACAGCCGGCAGTCCCTTTTCCTTCCCCTTGCCTTCGCCGACATCGGGGTTGAGGTGGCGGTGCCTGGATCAGCCGGCACCGCCGTTTTCCTCTGTCCTTTTCTCTCGATTTTTTGCTTCGATTTCTTCCTTTCTCGTTTCCTTTTACTTCGCCGACGGTTTCCTCCTTCTTTCCCTCGTCTCATCGGCCTCTCCCTCTATCTCTCTTGTCTTCTTTCTCGCCGACGGCGGCAGCTGTTGCTGCCGTCGGCTTTGGTTGAGAAAGGGAATCGGGTTTTCCCGATTCCCATCTTTCTTTTCTTTTTTTTCTTTTTTTATTATAATTATACATATAATTATAATTAAATATACATGTATATAATTACACTATTTAAAATATGTATTTAAATGCATATTTTATACAAAAATACATATATATATTTTTACACTTTAAATTTAAATACTATATATATATTTCATATACATATACATATATATATTTATTTATATACAAAGATGTATAATAATATACATATGTATTTATTTAATATGAAATAGTATATATCCTTTTATAATATATACCATATTTCTCATATATACATATGTATTTATATTAAAAACATGTAAAATATATTTATATAATCTAATTATATAAATATATAAATATACTAATTTTTTCATTTTCTTATTCAATTTGGATTTCTTTTTATCCAAATTAAATTTCCTAATTCAGAATTCTCAAATTCATCACTTCATCAACTTTTGAATTTCAACATATTCCAATCCTTGTAAATAACTTTATTTATTTATTTCCGGATAATTAATACTAAAAATAGGAAAATTTGCGGTTATCACAAAGACACTTTATCTTGTATGGATTTTGTCGGTCCATCCATTACCACAGTGAGCACGAATGGACTTTGCATCAATCCTTTATGTAATCACACTATGATAGAAAATTCACTTGTTTGCCCTCCACATGTCCTCACATGTGTTCTTGCATCTCCATACATCTCATTAATTAGTTTAATGTATTTTATAACTCTTTTTTAAGGACCACTATAGCACCTCTTTAGGCACTTTATCATATGCTTTATCCAAGCCCTTAAAGGCCATATGAAGATATTTACATAGTACTTGAGAACACTCTACAAGTTGTTTAACCAAATTGATTTTCCAATATCTTTATAGTCTTCCTTAATATCCATTCTATCACTTTTCTCATAATTTCAACATATGACTCTTCAATTTCATGCTTTGGTAGTTAAAGCAACTTTAAACATCTCATAAAGGTAATAGGAACAATTTAAATTCATATTGCGCCGATTAATTATAAAGAAAGATTCATTTCTTTCTCAAAAGGCAGGATTATAATTAGTTTTTAAAAGTTTCAGTACAACAGATAAATTTTATAAGTTTAGATGTTCTATTATTACATTGATCAAAATTGGTGAAAAGAAAATTTTCTTATTAATGAGACAAACTCTTCTATCGTGTCCAAGTCTAAACGATGCCTTCCCACCCAAGTTATTTATTGAAATTAAACTAAACATGTATATTTCTTCTTCAATTAAACTATAAAAGCTAAAGGCACATACTGAGTGAGGAAGCTTTTAGGTATATTAACAGACCTCAAAATCTAGATTGCTCGTTGAATTTGTTAATACATGTTTTAAATAATTAAATAATCTAAAAGCTGTCTCTCTCACCTTCAACCATGGTAGAAAATTCCAACAGCCAAAACAACCCTCAAATGATTGATTTAGCCTTCCAAATTCCAGGTACAGATAGCTCTCATGGAGAGGAACAATTTTGATTTAGGGAACTTGTTGATTTGGTAAGAAGACAAAAGGGTTTCACAAGGGTTTCATTTTTTAAACTTAAAAGAAAATGGAGAAAGGGAGAGAGCTTCATGGTGCCGATTACAAGGAGGAGAAGATGACCCATTTAAATATCCAATTTTAATGTTATTTTAATGTTAAAATATCAGCCCATGTGAAATGTCTAAAATGCCTTTATAAAATTCCATTATTTATAATTATGCCATAAGCATTATTTTATTAATTCAAATTCTGATTTTTAATTTTATTTTTATTATTTTTCATTTATTTGGGTCAAACCAGGTCAAAGGTAGTAGTGAAATTACCAAACTACCCTTAAGCGATCATTTGCATTGTTTTTAGCATTTTCGTGTGATTCAATTCACGAGCTGAATCCACATGAAACTTGTTCATGCGAGGATTTATTTATGATAGTTTATGGGTCAAAAGTCAAATTAGGTTGACCATTATTCAAGAAAGTTCCCCGGCCTATAGACAAAATCATCATTTTCGAATTTGTTGCATGTAAACCTAGGTGTGCTCAATTAAAAGACTTTCAAGAAGTGGTCTTCTTGCCAGTTATGTATTTTGAGCCTACGATTCACAGTTTGCCACTTTGAAGACCATTTGGATTACGAATTGTCCTTTGAGGCCCACTTGAAAGTTTTTTTTTGATAATTCCAAAGTATATGAGTTAGTTATCATAACTTGATATTCTAACTCATCATATTCAATAGGTGTAGGAAAAATAGAGAAATTTGGGATCTCACATTCTCCTCTCCTTTAAGGAATTTGGTTTTCAAAATTCGACATAAGTACTTCAATAATTCTTCACTTTAAGACTTGTCGATTCGATATCAACTCTTAAAAATCAATCTTCTCACTCATTCATATTCATACTTCCAAATAATGTCTATATCATTCACTAACAATCCTCTTACATTTACCGACCTATATCATTTTTCTGTAGTAACATGTCTTATGTGATTATTTCATTACCATTAAAACAATAACTATCTCCATTAATCATTCTCAATCATTCAAAATCTATTTCCTCCATTCATGTCAACCTTTCTATACAATGTCTATATTATTCATTAACTATCCTATGATATTCTTTTAGTCCTCATCAATCACCAAATTACTCATACCATTACGATCACTCTACCATCTCTAGTTAAACAAACTACTATCAATTACTTTTGATTATATCCTACCAAACCCAATCATGTTAATCATTCCCAATCATCAATACTTATCTCCATAATACTTTTATACAATATCTATAACTATTCTTCCTGTTCCACCCGTAACTCTCCGTCAACCATCAATCTTCCTTGACAAATCAAACATTTCCTGTTATTTTCTAACCATTATTTGCAATTTATATTCATAGTATGCACAGTGATGTGGGATGTAAATCAATTTTAATCTATTTACACTAACAAGTACTAAGCAAACCTTGGTCTGGAGACGGTTCTACTCATCTTCATCTAGCATTCCTTCTTCTATAACTCATTTTGCCAACACCAAAACAAGGTCAAATGAGTCTAACTTTAATTAGTTATACCACTCGCATATATATTTATATATATATATATATTCAGATAAGTTCAGTACTTGGGATGTAAACTATTTCTAATCTAATGACACCGACAAATATCAGACAACCCCGCTCTAATACCAATTCTGTAATGTCCGGTTTTTCATTAAAATACCAATTAACTTTTACTTTTTCCTATATTGGGCTAAGCCATTTGCTGATGTCATTTTCGTTATTACTCATCACAAACATAACATTATATTAATTTCAGTTCATCAAATGACAAAATAAATATCAATAATATTATCAATACCATCTCATAATAAAACCTGTACTGTCATTCATATATCATTTCATATACAAATCCCAGGTTCTCTTTATCATCACAGTACATTTCCTAGTAATTTACATCCTCGTAATTATATACAATTACTAAGTACTATTCCAACATGTCTGAAATATATATAAAGTACAATATACCTTCAATGGACTGCAAGTGTGTCCTGAAGGAATAATGTAATCCAAAAATCCGTGCTCCTCTACAATGAACAGAAGTCACTGCAAGTAGGCTGGGATGAAAAATAGGAGAGTGAGTTTTTGCTTAGTAAGGAAAACATGTATAAAAGAGCAGAACCATGCTACTATAAGCAAGTAAATTCGGTAGTAATAATAATACTTTTAACTTTTAAAGAAATAATTTAACGATAACAAAGAAAGCAAGTACGAAAGTCGAATAAACCATCTGCAGTTCTTATAAATATTCTTTCAATTAAACATTTTCTTCGATTCAAATCAAGTAAATCAGTATTCAAATAATCTTTAGGCAAATCAGTGGAGATAGTTAACATCCAGTAGATCATGCATGAAACAGAATCCCATAAGGGACACAGTATAGGAAATGGCGTACTCACACAGGGCCAGGTGTCCATCCCTAAGCCATTTCTACGAAATAGTAACAATGGCCATCGTCGAAAGGTCATAGTACTCACTAGCCAAGTGCCATCTGTGAAGGCTGCAAATTCCATACCGAGTGTAATAAATAAAAGACATTAAATAAGTTAAGTGTTGAAATGTAATATGTAATAATTATTATTTCAAATAATGAGAATAAATTTTCAAGTTTTGTAAATTTAGCAATCAATGATTAATATATTTAATTTAGAATTACATAGATAAATTCGACATATAAATATATAGTAATTAAAAAAAAAATAAACTGATAATTTGAACATTTATGAAATAAGTCAATGAATGTTTGATTTCATTTACAAAACTTGAGTACATGTAGTGTAAGAGATAAAAATATATATAAATAAATAAATAAATAAATAATTATTTATTTATTTAATTAATATATAGAATATCAATATGTTGAATTGGATGTGGTATACACATGAAACGTATAGAAAGAATATATATTTATATATACATATAATAAACAAGAATATATATATATGTATATATTAATTAAGTAAAAAAAAGGTATATATATATATAAAATTTCTAAATGAAGGAAAATGATAGATATATTAATAATACACACACACACACACACACACACAACATATAAACATACTTATAACACATTAATACACACACACACATACACACATATATATAAGGGGAGAAAAAAATGGGGATTGGCTTCCAAAGGAAGCCAATCACCCTGTAAACTACTCGTACGTTTTAAAATATATATAATATATGCATAGAGGACAGAAGCCCTCTGTAAACGAGAGAAACAAAAGAAGAAAAAAATTGAAAGAGGGGAAACAAATAGAGAGAGAGAGAGAGAGAGACTTGGTAGCTTAAGAAAAGAAAGAAGTTGCAGCTAAGGAAAGGAGGAGACGAGAGAGGGAAAGAGAAGCTGCTGCCGGCTGATCAGCAGCTGCATTTGGGACTGGTTTGAAGCTGATCAGGACTGGTTTTGCAGGGTTGTAAGGCCAAGTTAATGACATGAAGAGCAGAGGTCATACTTGAAAATAGAGACTTCCAAGGTAAGGTCCGGTTGGCTGTCTCTAGGTTGGATTCTTTGTTGGTTTTCGAGTGTTGTTTTGACTGATCTTTAAAGGCCGTTAGTTGCACCGTTTTGGGGTTGATCCTTGTGGCCATTTTGGTTAGATCTAGGCTGTACATTGGGACTGATAATCTCAGTGAAAAACAAGGGACAAGAGATGAGCCCTCACTATCGGTTCACAACAGCAGAAAAGAATGAAGTGAACAGAGAGTGAAGGGGTTGCATTTTCTGGTTTTATAAAGGATTCATGATGATAATACTAGTTTGGAAAATCAAAAGGGCATGAGGCAGCAAGATTTGAAGTGGAAATCTAAGAGTAGAGAGACTACAGTTGTTGGCCACTTTAAGAAAATTTGAGGTTGAAGCGTAACTAGTACAGGGGATGATTTTCTAGGGGCTGAACTGGCATTGGTTTAGAGCTCAAGTTGGCTGATTTTAGGGTGCTGAAATAGGGGCACCAAGGCAGTGATTTTAGAGTTGAAGTTAGCTGTCTTAAGGGTGTTGGACAAGGTATTTTTGGTCTTAAAAAAAGTGGTTAAGAATGGGCTTAGCTAGGTGTTTTTGGACTGGAACGATGAGATGAAAACTGGGCTGGAACGAGAGCTGTAATAGTCAAATGAAAGAGTGAAACAGCAGCCATTTTAATGAAATTGAGAGCTTGAAGCCTTGGCCTTTGAAGTTGGAAAAAATTTGTACATTCCGTTTTGAAGGTAATTCTAACAGCAAGGATAATGTTTTAGTGTACAAGATTGTATAACTTAATTATACAATTAAATACAATATGTTTGGATAATGCCTATATGTGTATGGGTGCATAAGCATGGATAAGATGGAGCTATGTCTATATATCAATATTATACATAGATTCCATGGACGTAATGATAAAGAATACAATATGATCATGTATTTATACATGTGTATATATATATATGTACACACGCATTTTTGCTTATATATATCTGTATATGTATAAAATATATATGCCATGAGTTCGAAGAGGAAGAATAACATAGGTTTTAATTTAAATAGTCGCACCTTAATGCAATATGGATATATTAGATACTTATTGATATCCATGTGCTATTAAATGAGAACTTGAGGAATGAAACGTTGGTGTTGGAATTGAGTATGGAAAATATTAAAGGGAATGATCGATATGAAATCAACTAAGGGAAATTTTTAAGGACCCGGTTTAAGATATATATACACACACACACACACACACTCTTAGAATGCTAAAACGAAGCTAATTTTTGGCATGATGGCGAATTTGGGTAATTGTGTGTAGTTTTAAATTATGTGTTTTAAGTACAGTATTGGGCATGATATGAGTATATCATTGAGATAGTATTGAAAATGTTTGTAGTGATTTTCATTGGAGTGGATGAGTAGATTTTGATTCGGGCGCTCAAAGAAGTGATCGACTAAAGGCGTAAGGTAAGTGGGTTAAGTAACGTATGTTAGCATCATCTCATAGAATGGTTTTGAATTCGATAAATATTTCAGTTTATTCTTACGTTGAGGACATACAAGAGTTATGACTGAACAATGAGAAATAGTTGGTTTCAAACCTAGCGTATGTTGGACTAGACAGAAACTCAGTTTCTTCCTTGCGTGTTGAAGCTAGCCAAATGTGCACGTTAAATTTATCGAACTAATGCATTTGCATATTTCATATTTTGAGACAAGCTATTTAATATCTGTATTTCGACAACTTGTATCATGTTTTCAATTATAAAGTTTTGGGTTGAACTATCCCTTTTAAATAAATTGAAACCTTCACATAATTGAAACTCAAAACTGAATTAAGAAGTGTTTTGAGATTCGTGGAAGCCAAGTGCTACACGAGGAAATTTTTTTTGAACTGTTTTTTAGTGCAGGCATGTCCTGCGACCTTCGGGTCACTTCTAGCCTATCGAGCTTAGCTCTAGGTCTTATTGCCCATCTATCGAGCTTTGTGCTCTAGACTATTGTATTGTACCTATCGAGTAGAGGTGCTTATTGGGCCGGGTTGGCCCGACTCGGTTCGCAACCGGATTGGGTCAATCCGGCCCAAAATCCGAACCGGTACTAGGCCAGTTTTAATTTTTTAAAACCGGGCCCGGTAAGGGCCCAGTTCGTTAAGGACCGGGCCCGGCCCGTTAAGGGCCCGGCTCATAACGGACCGGTCTGTAGTCTGCAGTAGAGGCAAGTCACAAACTTGCCTCTGCCGTTTTGATGGGCAATGGCCAAATCAATCTTTCTTTTCTTTTTTTTTAATTTTTTAATTTTAATTAAATTAAAAAAAAAAAGATTGGCTGCCACTGCGCATTACCAATGGCTCTTGCAGTTGCACTACCGTGCAACTGCAAGATGCAGAGCAGAGGCAAGTCTTCTGCTCTGCGTTTGATCATTGATGGGCAACGGCCATTTACCCATCAATCCTTTTTTTTTAATTTTTTTTATTATAATTTTTTTCTTATAAATACCTCTATAATCTTCTATTTTGATTTACATTTCTTCTATATTTTCTCTCAAATCTACTATCTATATTCATCTACTCTTATTCTCTTCACTCACATACTCTCTCAATATTCACTCAAACTCTCTCAAATTCACTTAAATTCTCTTATTCCAAATTTATAATATCATCATTTTCTTTATAAATTTCATTTTTATTTTTATTTTATAATTTTACAAATTTTACTTTTAATTTTCAAATTCTAATATATTATATATATTCCTTATTCCAAATTTATAATATCATCATTTTCTTTATAAATTTCATTTTTATTTTTATTTTTATTTTATAATTTTACAAATTTTATTTTTAATTTTCAAATTCTAATATATTATATATATTCCTTATTCCAAATTTATAATATCATCATTTTCTTTATAAATTTCATTTTTCTTTTTATTTTATAATTTTGCAAATTTTACTTTTAATTTTCAAATTCCAATATATTATATATATCATACATCTATTTTTTTAATTTTTAACATATATTTATTTTCAAAAAAATATAAAAATGTCAAATTTCTTTCGTCGTTCATGCTCTGTTTCTCGACCTTTTGGTTCTACTGAAATTCCTAATTGGGTGACGAATCATTTAATGAAATCGAACCCGATATTCATCCGGAAGAGGAGCTTCCTTTGGCGGCGCCATCGGTTGGTCGTGGACGTGGAGGTCATGCTCAAACACAATCATCAGCTGCCACCACTGCTGCTACATCATCAAGGTCGAAGTTTAGTGAAAAAAAAACGAGCAGGGTATGGGAGTATTTCGATATTGTAGCAAAAGAAGGTGAGACGAATAAATATTGTGCTATCTGTAAATTGTGCCAAGGCGTTTACTCTTATAAGTCCGGTGGAGGTGCTGACGGTACAGGTACGTATAAAAGACATTTAATTACTGCACATAAAATTAATCCTGATGCCGAAGAAGTGAAATTTTAGAAGGTAAATAATCTCAAATTAATACACGTGATGGTGGAAAAAATTTTATTTTTGATAATGTTCAAGCTAGACGTGGTTTAGTTAGATTTGTAATTAGGACTAAACAACCATTCACAATTTGTGAAAAATCAGGATATTTAGAATTTGTTTGTAACTATTTACAACCCGCATATAAATCTATTTCTAGACATACATTAAAAAGAGATTGCATGGATATGTTTAAAGAATATAGACAAGCTTTAATTGATAAACTTAGTAATATTTCATCTAGGGTTAGTTTAACTAGTGATATATGGACTAGTACTAATGGTATAAGTTATCTTGTTATAACTTGTCATTGGATAGATGAAGATTGGTCAATGCAAAAACGAATTTTATCTTTAGATGTAATAGAAGAAGCACATAATTCATATACTATTCATAAATATATTACTAAAGTTTAGAAATTATATGGACTAGAAAATAATAAAGTTTTTGCTATTACTTTTGATAATGCTTCGAGTAATACTACAGCTATTCCTCATTTAATTAAAAGTTTAAACCCTGTTATGCAAGGCATATTTTTTCATGCAAGATGTGCATGTCATATTATAAATTTATGTGTTTAAAGTGGTTTTAGTTCTAGTGGTACTGGTACTGGCATAGGTCCAATTGATAAAATTAAAATTTTAGCAAAATGGATTCGCACACCAAGTAATAAACGTGAATGGAAGCAAATTTGTATAACAAATAATATACCTGTTAAACCATTTCCACTTCCCGTGGAAACAAGATGGAATTCACTTCATCGTTTGCTTTCTTCTATTTTACCTTATAAAGAACTTGTTACTCCTTTTTATAACAATTATACAAGTAGCACACATTTAGTACTTTTTGAAGAAGATTGGACTTTTATTGAATATTGTGTTGATTTATTATCTACTTTTAAAGATGCAACCGAAAGATTTTCAACTCAATTTTATCCAACTACACCGTATTTTGTTCCTATTATCTACACAATGTTTGACAAATTTGTAAAATTTAGGAATCATGAAACTTTAAGTTCTTTTGTATATGATATGGAGGAAAAATTTAAAAAATATTGGGAAATAATTCCTCCTATTTATTGTATTGCAACTTTACTAGATCTTAGTCAAGGTGAGGTAAATATAGAAATTTTTTTTTGATTGTTATAAAGAATTTCTTGGTCTTGATTCTATAGAGGATCAAAAGTCCTCAATTAACAATCTTTTTCGAGAATTGTTTAATGTTTATGAAACAGAAAGGGAGCAATTCAACTTTAATCGAGAAGAAGAAGATTCATACGAAGAAATCGAAAGTAGCAAAAAAGGAAAAGGAATTTTAAACGCAATTAAGGAAGCAGCAAAGAAGAGAATGAAGCTAAAGGGAAAAGCGAGCGGATCGGGATCAACAACTCGACGAAGTTCTAGCTTCAATGAGCTAGGATTTTTCTTAAGTCAAGATTTTTCTGTAGATAATAACTTTGATCTTCTCCAATGGTGGAAAGAAAACCAAAAACAATTTCCAGTTTTAGCTTCCATGGCCCGAGATGTTTTTGCGGTGCAAGTTTCTTTTGTTGCTTCGGAATCCGCATTCTCGACGTGTGGAAGAATTATTGGAGACCATCGAACCACTCTTGATCCGGATTCATTGTGCATGTTAACATGCCTTAAAGATTGGTTTGATGCGGAATCACGCAATGTCGAACTTGGAATGGCCAATGAATTTGCTGATAATAATTCAGAAGAGGAGGGAGAAATTTCCAAGGCAATCCGTATAAATTATAAAGAGTAGAGAATAATCTTTTTTTTTGTAAATTGTATGTAAAATTGTAAATAAATTTAGTCATAGTGAATATTTTTATGGACTACGGTCCCGTGGTTTTTACCTTCTAACTTTTGAAGAGGTTTTCCACATAAAAAATCTTTGGTCTCCTACTCTCTCCTTTTTCTCCTTTGTTGTTGTTGTTGTTATTATTATTATTATTATTATTATTATTATTATTACATACCAAATTAATTAATGTTATACTTATCTATATTTAAAATAAATAAATATTTAAAATACAAAATGAATTAATATTTTAAAAACATATTAAATAAATGAATAAATAAATAAATGAATAAATATTAAGTAAATGATATTTCAAATATAATAAATTATTTTAAATGCAAAATGAATATAATAAATGAATATAAATAAAGATATGCAAAATGAATATAATAATAATATTCATAATATCATTATTTGTATTTTGAATCAAATATCAATTTATCATAATATTATATTCATAATATAACTTTAATTTATTAAAACAATAATTTTATTAGATAATTTTATAATAGTTTATTTTTACATTATTGTTACATTAATTAAATAAATTATAATATAACTTTATAATAAATTATTGTTAAATTAAACTATTAACATTATTTATTATAAAAATAAATTTATTAGATTAAATTATTAAAATATATTAATATATATTAAAATAAATTAATATAAATTTTTTAAAATAAAAATTTTAAAAAGCAAAAAAAAATGGACCGAACCGATTTAAACCGGTTCGGTCCGGTTTTGAGGCGAACCGGTCCAGCGAACCGGGCCGGTTCGCCTCTTATAACAGATAGAACTGGTCCGAACCAGACCGGTTTACTACCGGTTCGGACCGGTTCTCTTTTGGTTAGGGCAGGAACTGGTGAAAATCGGCCCGAAACCGGCCTGGTCCGGCCCGTAACCAGCTCTACTATCGAGCCTAGTTCTCTTGTTAAATTGTTAGGCTTGTCTGGAAAACCAGCAGACAAGTTCCAGCTCTCGACTGATCAGCTAGACTGGAGTATCGTTCTATGGCCATAGATTTAGTGTTGCTTGCAACACCATTCCATCGCTAGCTAGGATGGATATCGACTGATTGATTGATTGAGGATCATTGCCTAAACTCTACTTACTACTGTTTCATTATCAGCACTGTTTTCAGTGAATTGAGGCATTATGCCTAACCGTTATCGACTTCTTGATTTAGACTCATAGATTATTAAAGTCCACATTGATCGAAATTATTGTAGTGTATATTGATCGTTTTATCAAAGTGTTCATTGATTGTTTTATGAAAGTGGTTATTGATTGATTTATCGAATTATATTAATCGTTTATTTAAAATGTATAGCTTATTGAGTTTAACCGAATGCATAACGAATTGATTTAGCTGAACTGCATGGTAAGTATGTTTTAATTAAGTGCATATTGAAAGCGTTTTACAACTGAAGTGCACAAAGAAGTGTTTGACTTAATACCATGCTTAAATACCAAGCTTACTTATTACTCCAGCATTGTTTTCTACACGTGCATGTAGACCGACATGAGTCTAACATGCATTTACTTAAACTACTTACTGAGCTGTGGTTTTGCTCACCCCTTTCTAACAACATCGCAGATCATACGAGCTAGACTTCACACTTGGAGTTTTGGTGCAAGGCCTCGAGGACAATCTTTAATTAGCAATACTGGTCCGAGTCCTCTGAGTGCTGTTTTTGGTCTATAAAAACGGTTATTTGTTTACCATGTATGACATTTTAAGTGCACAGTACATGCTTATGGAATTATTTTGGGATGTAACTTAGGATCGTTTTAGATTATTGTAAACTCATATGATTATCGAGTGCAATCCAAGAAACGATTTTTGTACGACAATTATGCACTTATGAAACGCTAATATAGGTAACTAATGATTTTGGAAATATGTGTAGTATATGGTGCTATAGACTGTTGGTTGTGGAATTGAAAGATGTTGTTGGGAATAGTTGATTTTTTTTACAGGTTATTAAGTTGGGGAAAGTCCTATTTTATATAAGGAGGAGTTTTTGACCTTTTACTTTTACCAATTTAATAATGAATTAAAATATCAATCAAGTTGAGTTGTTCCAAGAGATAGTAAATTAAACGGTAAATGTAAAGTTAAATCGAATTAAGAAATGCGAATTTAGTTTAGAGGTAACATTGACACCGAATACAAACCTTAAAGTGAAAAGAAAAATTTAGTTCGTAAATTTGGGAAAACGGTATAAGGGTGATTGATAAGTGTACGTCACGGCCTTCGGGTCATGACAGATTAAATGGTATCAGAGCAAGATTTGTCTAGTATGTGTCAGTGTCATAGATATCGTTATTAGTGTTACATCCCATGTATTGTGTAATGTTTGCATGTACCTTGCCATTATCAACTTATACTAAGATTGATTTGCTATTAGTATAAGTTTCTATTCTGATTTAATTAAAAAATGAGGAGATTGGGCGTAAAAGTAAGCTTGGGAGATTAGCTCGGAAACAGTCAATTTCCCCTTTCGACTCCATCACCTTCATCAACTGCATTTGTTAGTAGGTTGCACATAGAGTTAAAACCTCTATATTATCTATTGTTTATTAGCATCCCTTTCAAGAAAATCTTAGATGAAAGAGTGTAGGTATCGTCGGTGTAAAATGAAGGTAAGAGATAGAAACCTAATAGTAGATTCGATATTGTTGCACATTTATGACATTCGTTTCATTTTGGGTATGGACTAGATAGTTACCCATGGTATCTTTGCTTGAATATAAAGTGCTCAATAAATATGAGAGTTGTTTTGAATGCATATGTTTCCCTTATGGGATACAAGATAGAAACTTGAAAAGAGGTTATGGACGATTCTTACGAGCGAGCTAAGCTTAGTCACATCCATCCTTTCCATAGCTTCTATGTCTAGACACTAGGTTCGAGCATTTGAAAGCAGAAGTTAACTTTGCTGCTTGTGTGAAAGACAATTTGGATGTGGTTGAGGCACACAGTAGTTGCAGGCTACCTTGTCTCCATTGATCAATCAGTTGGCTCCATAACCTCAAAATGCACCTTCACAATAGGTAGCACCCCTACTACTGTTGCATGATGTGGGCTACCAAATGGCTTGATTCAAGGCATTCCAAAGGATGAGCCCTATGATGTTTAAGGGGGGTGAAAGATCCAGAGGTAGCTGAGATATGGCTATTAAGGATGGAGAAAGTGTTTGAAATCATATGGTTTAGTTCAAAAGAGTGTGACATTGGTTACCTATATATTCGAGAATGAGACCAAACATTGGTAGGGTTCAGCCAAGATAGTGTTGTGGAATCAAAAATCCCACCATCACATGAAAAGCATTTCTTAAGACTCTCAATGAGTAGTACTTTCAGAAAATGCCCAACAAAAGAAATAAGAGGAGTTCCTAAGCTAATCCAAGGCACTATAACCGTGAACCGATATAAGTCTTACTTTATCTCCTTATGTTGCTACGAACCCGATATAACAAAGAATGAGGCAAGAAAGACCAAAAGATTTGTTGGTGGTCTAAAGTCCTTCAGTAGGGGCGAACTAGTAGCATTGCACATAGTGTCTTATATAGAGGCCACAAAGATGGCCTAATTGTTGAGCCAAACTTGGAGAAGAACTCTAACTCACTATGAAAGTAAAGGCAAGACAAAAAAAAAGGGGTGGTTTGAATCTTTTGATCTAGAGACAAGAAAGAAACTTAATTGGAACTAATGACTATTAAGTGCAAGATTTAAGAACATTGTGGCATAGGGAGTGATATGATATACTTGCCCCGGGCTCATGAATAATGTATAAGATTCTGTTTGATGGAAATGACAATGGAGTGACCTTACATTGTTGGCTTAAGAAATAGATTATACGATATACTAAAGTTTAAACTGTATATTTAGCCTTTGGCAAGTATTACTCTATAAAACCTCAAGTTTGAAACAAAAGATAGGATTGAACTGCATTTTGTCAACGAACTTATTATACCTAAAAGATATAGGATCTAATCGAAAGCAAAATCCAGATTGGTATTTAAAACTATTGGAATTAGAAAACGATGTCAAAATACGAAAGTTTTGGATTTTGAAGGATTAGGTATCTTTAATGAACTTCAATAAAGAATGATTCGATTAGGTCTATTGGATTAGTAGGGTTTTGGGCCTGACAATGATAGTGGTAGCAAATTTATTCAAATCTGTCCACCACATGTGACAGGAAGTGTACTTCATTGTGATGCCTTGAGAGGAACAATTGCCTAACCTCTTTATGGACATGAAAAATGTATTGGATCTTGTATATTTTGAAAAGTGTATGGATTTTAGAAACCATATGATTTAAAAAGGTATATGATTTGGAATGTACATGGACTTAGGAAAGTATTCAACTTTTGGAAATATATCGTTTGAGCTACATGAATTTTGAAAGTCTAATAATTGAACCCTATGATTTTGAACTACATGGATTTAGAACCTACAAGGCTCTTTAGATTTCTCACTATTAGAGTCAAAATGAACACATGTTATAAAAAGAGGTCTTTGAATGAAAATTGGAGATTGTTAGAGCATATTGTGCAAGACAACAAATTGATATGAAAGTTAAGATTGTATGAGATAAGAACCTCGAGATCATCTTGTTATGATATTGATATTGGCCCAGTCTAATAGATTCTAAAGTAGAAAAGGATGAAGGATTCACCTTGGTGGTGTGATTGAGATGATAAGAGTAAGAGATTATTCTTGAGATGTCCTATGCACTGAGAATGCAATTGCTTATGTAATTGTATACTTATACATTTGTGTATTGCAAAGGTAAGAATTAAGATTAGGCTATTATGTGGATTGTTGAGGATGTAAGAGACTAGTAGGGATGGACTGGAATTGATGCGAATGATTTTATAATGCTATGCAATGGTTGGTGCAAATGAATTGTCTATAAGAAAGTTGGAATTTGATCATAAGTGAACATAATCAATATAGTGGAATGTGATGTGTTTGTGGTAAATTACTTTCTTGTGGAAAAGTGAATTATGACACAGACTAAATTAAGTGGGAAAACTTGGAGTGTGACCTTGTGGAAATAGGCTACATAGGTTAGTTACTCTATAACACTACGATAATGATGTCTTGAAAACGTTCTCTATGATACACATGAGGAATGTCATGTATTCACTATGTATAATTATCATTGTAAGGTGATTTTTATGTCTTGAGGTATTGTTGAGAGATAGTTAAATGATGTGTGACAAATTCAGTGAGGCCATAGAAAATTGTTAACTTTGATTATTGTTGTGGCAACAAGATTGAGAAAATATTGAATTACGACATTTTGTGAATCTTACTATGGAAGATGCTTATGGAAGTATGTGTTTATAAACACTATGTGCTCCCATTAACTAATGAGCACATATTAGCCTGTGTAGTGCATAAGAAATGTGGATACAAGATGTAAATTGTTGACTTTATTGATATAACATGTGATGAATGTATTTAGCATAATGTGGAAACCATGTTGAGGTGATTTGAGATAGATGATTATAGTGGTAACTGGCATCATGTTTAGTTCTATACTTATGAATTGATTGAGATGGTTTACTAAGGTATAAGGATAAGATATGCATTCTAGACAACGAAGCCCTGAAGAGAAATAATGGAAGAGCCACACAATTCCAAATACATTATCCATCTAGGTAATATAAAGACGTACCAGAACTTATGCAAGGTGTATTGGTGGGCTGGTATGAAGAAGGATATAGTGACCTTTGTGTCCAAATGCTTAGTATGCCAAAAAGCTAAGATTGAATGCAAGAGACTAGCAGGCTTATTGAAGCATTTTTCTATACCAACATAGAAATTGTAGCACGTAACTATGGACTTTATCATGGAACTCCCAAGGACTCGTAGGAATCATGATGCAACATGGGTGATAATTGATAGAATGACACAGTCCACCCACTTCCCATCTAGGAAGCTACTAATTCACTTAGTGCCTTAAAAGAGATGTATGTCAAGGAAATAGTGAGATTACATGGGTTCCCAGTGAGCCTTGTTTTGGGTAGAGATTCTCAGTTTACTTCCCGATTCTAGGATCACTTCCAGGATTCCTCGAGAACTAGACTGAGCTTTAACACAGCTTTTCATCCTTACACCAATGGGCAGTCAGAAAGAACAATTCAAACCTTTGAGGATATGTTGAAGGCATGTGTCATGAATTTTCAAGGTTCATGAGATGATCATTTGGCACTAGTTAAATTTGCATATAACAATAGCTTTCACTCTACTAATAGAATAGCACCATACGAGGAGTGGTATGGACGCAAGTGTAGATCCCCTATTGACTGAGAGGAGGTAGGTGAAAGAAAGATATTTTCTCCGAAATTAGTAGAGAAAGCTTCTGAAGATGTGAGGTTGATATGTGATAGATTGAGGACAGCTCAAAGTAGACAGAAGAGCTATGCTAATAGTCGGATGAGACCTTTAGAATTTCAAGTTGGGGATAAAGTGTTCTTGAAGATCTCTCCGTCTAAAGGCATAATGAGATTTGGTAAGAAAGGGAAGTTGAACTCTTGGTATATTGGTCCGTTTGAAATACTAGAGAGAATTGGTGACATGGCATACCGATTAGCATTACCACCAAACCTGATTCATTCCCACCAAAACTATCAGGTGTGCATAACGTCTTCCATGTGTCGACGCTTAGGAAGTATCATCCAGACCCCTCCCATTTAATTGAGTATGAACCTTTCGAGATTAGGGAAGATTTGAGCTATGTTGAGAGACCCATTCAGATTTTAGATAGAAAAGATAAGATATTGAGGTCTAAGACAATTCCTTTAGTGAAAGTACTTTGGTAGTATCACTCTTCAGAGGAAGCTACATGAGAGCTAGAGAGTTTAATGAAAGAGAAGTACCCTCACCTTTTTTCAAATGGACATGGAAAATTTGGAGGACCAAATTTCCTAAGGTGGGGAGAATGTGAAGGCTGCAAATTCCATACCGAGTGTAATAAATAAAAGACATTAAATAAGTTAAGTGTTGAAATGTAATATGTAATAATTATTATTTCAGGTAATGAGAATAAATTTTCGAGTTTTGTAAATTTAGCAATCAATGATTAATATATGTAATTTAGAATTACATAGATAAATTCGACATACAAATATATATTAATTCAAAAAAAATAAATCGATAATTTGAACATTTATGAAATAAATCAATGAATGTTTGATTTCATTTACAAAACTTGAGTACATGTAGTGTAAGAGATAAAAATATATATAAATAAATAAATAATTATTTATTTAATTAATATATAGAATATCAATATGTTGAATTGGATGTGGTATACACATGAAACGTAGGGAAAGAATATATATTTATATATACATATAATAAACAAGAATATATATATGTATATATTAAGTTAAAAAAAGGGTATATATATATAATTTCTAAATGAAGGAAAATGATAGATATATTAATAATATATACACACACACACACACACACACACACACACACAACATATAAACATACTTATAACACATTAATACACACACACACACACACACACGCACACACGCACACACACACATATATATAAAAGGAGAAAAAAAGGGGGATTGGCTTCCAAAGGAAGCCAATCACCTTGTAAACTACTCCCACGTTTTAAAATATATAATATATGCATAGAGGACAGAAGCCCTCTGTAAACGAGAGAAACAAAAAAAGAAAAAAATTGAAAGAGGGGAAACAAATAGAGAGAGGAGAGAGACTTGGTAGCTTAAGAAAAGAAAGAAGTTGCAACTAAGGAAAGGAGGAGACGAGAGAGGGAAAGAAAAGCTACTGCCGGCTGATCAGCAGCTGTATTTGGGACTGGTTTGAAGCTGATCAAGACTGGTTTTGCGGGGTTGTAAGGCCAAGTTAATAACATGAAGAGCAGAGGTCATACTTGAAAATAAAGACTTCCAAGGTAAGGTCCGGTTAGTTGTCTCTAGTTTGGATTCTTTGCTGGTTTTTGAGTGTTTTTTTAACTGATCTTTAAAGGCTGTTAGTTGCACCGTTTTAGGGTTGATCCTCATGGCCATTTTGGTTTGATCTAGGCTGTACCTTGGGACTGATAATCTCAGTGAAAAACAAGGGACAAGAGATGAGCCCTCATTATCGGTTCACAACAGCAGAAAAGAATGAAGTGAACAGAGAGTGAAGGGGTTGCATTTTTTGGTTTTATGGAGGATTCATGATGATAATACTAGTTTGGAAAATCAAAAGGGCGTGAGGCAGCAAGATTTGAAGTGGAAATCTAAGAGTTGAGAGACTACAGTTGTAAGCCACTTTAAGAAAATTTGAGGTTGAAGCGTAACTAGTACAGGGGATGATTTTCTGGGGGCTGAACCGGCATTGGTTTAGAGCTCAAGTTGGCTGATTTTAGGGTGCTGAAATAGGGGCACCAAGGCAGTGATTTTAGAGTTGAAGTTAGCTGTCTTAAGGGTGTTGGACAAGGTATTTTTGGTCTTAAAAAAAACAGTGGTTAAGAAGGGGCTTAGCTAGGTGTTTTTGGACTGGAACGGTGAGATGAAAACTGGGCTGGAACAAGAGCTGCAATAGTCAAATGAAAGAGTGAAACAGCAGCCATTTTAATGAAATTGAGAGCTTGAAGCCTTGTCCTTTGAAGCTGGAAAAATTTGTACATTCCGTTTTGAAGGTAATTCTAACAGCAAAGATAATGTTTTAGTGTACAAGATTGTATAACTTAATTATACAATTAAATACAATATGTTTGGATAATGCCTATATGTGTATGGGTGCATAAGCATGGATAAGATGGAGCTATGTCTATATATAAATATTATACATAGATTCCATGGACGTAATGATAAAGAATACAATATGATCATGTATTTATACATGTGTATATATATATATATGTACACATGCATTTTGCTTATATATATATATATCTGTATATGTAATATATATATATATATATATGCCATGAGTTCGAAGAGGAAGAATAACATAGGCTTTAATTTAAATAGTCGCACCTTGATGCAATATGGATATATTAGATACTTATCGATATCCATGTGCTATTAAATGAGAACTTGAGGAATGAAACGTTGTTGTAGGAATTGAGTATGGAAAATATTAAAGGGAATGATCGATATGAAATCAACTAAGGAAAATTTTTAAGGACTCGGTTTAAGATATACACACACACACACACACTTAGAATGATAATACGGAGTTAATTTTTGGCATGATGGCGAATTTGGGTAATTGTGTGTAGTTTTAAATTATGTGTTTTAAGTACAGTATTGGGCATGATATGAGTATATCATTGAGATAGTATTGAAAATGTTTGTAGTAATTTTCATTGGAGTGGATGAGTAGATTTTGATTCGGGCGCTCAAAGAAGTGATCGACTAAAGGGGTAAGGTAAGTGGGTTAAGTAACGTATGTTAGCATCATCTCGTATAATGATTTTGAATTCGATAAATATTTCCGTTTATTCTTACGTTGAGGACATACAAAAGTTATGACTAAACAATGAGAAATAGTTGGTTTCAAACCTAGCGTATGTTGGACTAGGCAAAAACTCAGTTTCTGCCTTGCGTGTTGAAGCTAGCCAAATGTGCACGTTAAATTTATCGAACTAATGCATTTACATATTTCATATTTTGAGACAAGCTATTTAATATCTATATTTCAACAACTTGCATCATGTTTTCAATTATAAAGTTTTGGGTTGAACTATCCCTTTTAAATAAATCGAAACCTTCACATAATTGAAACTCAAAACTGAATTAAGAAGTGTTTTGAGATTCGTGGAAGCCAAGTGCTACACGGGGAAATTGTTTTCGAATTGTTTTTGAGTGCAGGCATGTCCTACGACCTTCGGGTCACTTCTAGCCTATCGGGCTTAGCTCTAGGCCTTATTGCCTGTCTATCGAGCTTTATGCTCTAGACTATTGTATTGTACCTATTGAGCCTAGTGCTCTAGGTTTAGGCTTGTCTGGAAAACCAGCAGACAAGTTCCAGCTTTCGACTGATCAGCGAGACTAGAGTATCGTTCTATGGCCATAGATTTAGTGTTGCTTGCGACACCATTCCCTCGCTAGCTAGGATGGATATCGACTGATTGATTGATTGAGGATCATTGCCTAAACTCTACTTACTACTGTTTCATTATCAGTACTGTTTTCAGTGAATCGAGGCATTATGCCTAACCGTTATCGACTTCTGGATTTACGACTCATAGATTATTGAAGTCCATATTGATCGAAATTATTGTAGTGTATATTGATCATTTTCTCAAAGTGTTCATTGATTGTTTTATGAAAGTGGTTATTGATTGATTTATCGAATTATATTAATCGTTTATTTGAAATGCATAGCATATTGAGTTTAACCGAATGCATAACGAATTGATTTAGCTGAACTGCATGGTAAGTTTTTTTTAATTAAGTGCATATTGAAAGCGTTTTACAACTGAAGTGCAAAAAGAAGTGTAAAAAGAAGTGTTTGACTTAGTACCATGCTTAAATACCAAGCTTACTTATTACTCCAGCATTGTTTTCTACACGTGCATGTTGATCGACATGAGTTTAACATGCATTTATTTAAACTACTTACTGAGCCGTGGTTTTGCTCACCCCTTTCTAACAACATCATAGATCATACGAGCTAGACTCCACACTTGGAGTTTTGGTGCAAGGCCTCGAGGACAATCTTTAATTAGCAATACTGGTCCGAGTCCTCTGAGTGCTGTTTTTGGTCTCACCTGAGGTATAAAAACGGTTATTTGTTTACCATGTAAGACATTTTAAGTGCATAGTACATGCTTATGGAATTATTTTGAGATGTAACTTAGGATCGTTTTAGATTATTGTAAACTCATATGATTATCGAGTGCAATTCGAGAAATGATCTTTGTACGAAAATTATGCACTTATGAAATGCTAATTAGGTAACTAATGATTTTGGAAATATGTGTAGTATATGGTACTTGTTGGCTCTACCGAGAGGGGGGGTGAATCGGTTTTTCTAGTTATTTCTAAATTTTCCTAACTCTTAATGCACAATCAAAGCTAAATAAACAATAATGAAATAAATTCAGTAAATAAGAGTAAGGGAAAGGGAAGCAAACACAAGTTTATAGAGGTTCGGCCAATCTCTTGCCTACGTCCTCTCTCTTTGAACTCCTTGTCAAGGTTTTGATTCACCTCTTCCTTGAGAATCCTTACAAACCACTTGAAGGTGTGGCAAGACCTCTTACAATATTTCTTAAGACTTTAGAAATCTCCTTCTAAGCCTCTACCCTTGTATTGCTACCCACACTATACAATATCAGACCTCACAAGGATAGCTCACCCCTTTGAATAACAGAATTTTCAGTGAATGGGTGAAGAACACAAAGAACTCTCACAAATGGAATTTCACAATGAATAATTTCAGACTTGATTTTCTTTCTTGAAGCTTGAGGATTTTGAGTGCTTGTTCTGCCTTCAAACTTCATAAATACCTCTATTTATATCCCACCAAACGGATAGAACAGTTGGTGAAGCATTTAATGCAAATTCTCCCGTTGAAACCCTCAAAAACTAGCCGTTACTGTCAGGTCTCGTGCAAAGGGATCGATCCTGCAACAGTAGGGATCGATCCCTTTTCTCCAGAATGCTATCCAACTTTCTCCCGGATGGTTCAATGGCATTCTGCCAATTTGGGATCGATCCGGCTACAGTAGGGATCGATCCCTTTTGTCCAGTAGGCCCTCCTGCACTTAACTTGCTGCAAAGTTTATAGCTTTTGTGATTTTAAGTTAGTTCAAAATCTTCTAACACTTTTCTAAGAGTATTTACTGACTTTTTCAATTGAAATCTCAGTCCATGACTTTGTTAAAATAGTTTCAGTCATTGAGTTCATTCAGAGCAAATTTACTTGTATAAAAATCATTTCTAAGCTTGCTTGAGTTTTGTCATTTTCAAAATATTTGTCAATTTAAAGCTAACAATCTCCCCCTTTTTGATATGACAAAACTTAAGGTAAATTTGCTTATGTGTTTGAAAATTGAGGTTACTTGATTTTTGAAGGATATTACTCCCCCTCAATATTTGCTCCCCCTCAATTTAATATTTGCTCCCCCTCAATTTAATATAAGTTTACCACATTAATTCTCCCCCTTTTTGTCATAGCAAATGAATAAACAGAACAAATAGCACAGGGAAATGGTTAGCGGGATAAGGCAATTTAAAGCAATAAGGGTATACCAATAATAAGCATAATAAGCAATAGCATTGGCAATGAAATAAAGAGAAACAAATATCAACCCAATGTCAGGAATGCACAATTAATGTCACAACAAGACATAGTCATTAACATAAAACTACTAGAAAGCATAACTAGCAATGTCATTAACATAGTCATAAAAGGTTCAAAACATATCACATCAGTGCAGAGATCTAAGAAAGTTCAGACAATGAAACACTAAAACCGACAGAACACAGCAAAGGATAAAACACCAAGGCCATAAGCATAGCAAGGTAAAAGCGCATCCCATACGACAATCACAATCAGCGCCAAGGAAACGTCTTGTAGTATTAGTCCATGAAATCCTCGTGCTGCATACGAACATCTTGGATTTCATCATACATGGTAGCTTGAGTGTCCTCGATCTGATCAAGTCGCTGAGTGACGTCCTGCTGGAAATTTTGCTGAAAGGTGTGCATTTGTTGAAGCATGAGCATGATCTGGTCAAGAGAGGTTAACGTAGAGCCGGAGGGTGCAGAAGATGTGGGCGCTGCAGGTACGTCATCTCCGTTTCCTCCTTCTTCTCCGACGTCTTCTGGAGCATGTTCGGGAGGTTCAGCCTGTCCATGATCCTTAACCCATTCGATTGTATCTCCCCGTTGACGTTGATACCACCCGAGGTTATGAAGGGTGGAGAGATTGATTGTGGTGCTGGAATCCGGAAGTATGCCGACCTCACATGAGCAGTCAACGCCTTCATGAAGTAAGTAGAAGGCGAGAGGCTGAGGGAAGACAATGGTGTGGACCTTGCCACGAACAATCTTCACCCAGTCATGAAGGATAAAGTGTAGGAGGTCTGGTTGTTCGCCGTCGGGTTCATGAATATGATGGAGCCAAAAACAATCAAGTTTGCGAAGGTGAGAATACCGGGTGCCAAGAGGGCGAAGATTCCATGAGATGATAATATGGAGGAGGCGTGCGAAGACAGGAAGGTCACTTGCACGATTATCGGTAACGGGAAACACTAAGGGGACATCAATATTTTCATAGATATTACCGCCCTCAGAAAGTCTAAATGCAAGGGAGAGGGATTGCGTGGTCAGTTCAATATTCTTGACCATGACATAAGACTTAATCCCGACAACCTTACAGTCATTATTTGAAGCATAGATGATGTCGGCATTGGAAAAGAAGGCGCGAATGATGTTTGCTTGGACCGGAGTATTGATTTTGAGGAATTGGGTCCAACGATATTCATTAAACTTGGCGAGGTAAGGAAAATTAATTGACTCGAGGAAATCGAAATCAATAGGACACCAATGCTTAATGGGCATATTGGCAAAGTTTGCTAGAAATTTGGTTTTCTCATTAGCATGGCGAAAACATCGATTAAAGGTGGTTGGTATGGAGGAGGAGGAAGTGGAAGCACTAGTTTTGCGTTTTTGAGCAGTGTGCTTAACTTTAGGAGCTATATGGAGTAAGAAAAAGATATAAAATTTCATTGAGAACTTTTATAGAACAGGTGGTGTGCACAAGTTTGGGGAACTATGGATGAGTGGGTGGGAGAGATATGGTCTAACCAACAGCAGAGAATCACAACACAAGATACATGTCACAATTATAACAAGAAATATCGGATGAACAACTACAAATAGGCTAAGTAAAATTCCTAGAAAAAGACAAGTGCCAAATGAAGTGAAAACCTAGATGAAGAGGAAATTAACGCAAGATAAGTAAATGGGCAGTCAAGACATGATGAAAAAGACTAGAAATGCAAGAAAAATTGAATGAAAAATGTAAGAAAAACTTACAATTAAAATGTTGGGTGAATAGTAACCATGGTGTAGAAGAAGAAGGAAGAGAAGAAAAGAAGAGATTTTGTTAGGAAATGAGGAGGGGAAATGAAAAAGAGAAGGAAATGAGGAAGATTGGTGAAAGAATGAAGTGATTTGGTGTAGAAATGAGTGAGATTGAGAAGTTTGGGATGAGAGAAAATGGTGAATGGCGTTTGGAATGAAAGAGGAAGATGAATAGTGTAACATGAGAGAGGAGGCCGACGGTTAAAATGAAGCTTGAAGAACATTCTGTTACGAGGGGATCGATCCCTACTGTAGAGGGATCGATCCCTTTTAGGCAGAATGCTTCCCATCACCCAGATTTTTGGCCTGACAGACTGGAAAATCAATCCTATTCGGGAAGAATTATCTCCTTAGTCACTGACCTCGTTCATGATGCATAAAAATGATTTGAAAACAATGGAACTTATGCATTTTTACCATCTTAAAATCAAAATTTGATTGTTTTCACTTGAGATGCAGGAAATGAGATTGAAAACTGCAGAAAAAGTGCAGAAAACTGCAGAAAATTGCATAAGTATGCAGAACCAATAGGTGGACATGGCTATGATAGTGTTTTAACATTAGAAATGTGTTTTGGCGAATGAAAGAGGTTTATCATGATCGAAACACATAATACTCAACAGTTTATCACGAACATGAACAGTAACTCAGTAAGTTAAGGTCATGAATTGCAAGTAGGAATTACATTCTTCAAATTGCTGTCTTGCAATCATCACAAACCAACTTAAGACATTCATGCAACATCAAATTACTTCAAGGAGCAGTCATTATGCCTAATTCACCTCTAAGAGTGCAAAATCTCTCCTTGTCCAAGGGCTTTGTGAAAATATCAGCTAATTGGTGTAAGGTGTCCACATACTCTAGAATTATGTCCCATTTTTGCACATGATCTCGTATAAAATGATGTCTAATCTCAATGTGCTTGGTTCTAGAGTGTTGGATGGGATTTTTTGTAAGATTGATAGCACTAGTATTGTCACACTTAATGGGAACTTGGTTCATTTCTATTCCATAGTCTCTCATTTGTTGCTTAATCCACAAAACTTGAGCACAGCAACTACCGGAAGCTATATATTCAGCCTCGGTTGTGGATTGAGCTACGCTATTTTGTTTCTTAGAGAACCATGAAATAAGCCTACTTCCTAAGAATTGACATGTTCCCAATGTGCTTTTTCTATCCACTTTGCATCCACCAAAATCTGCATCGGAATAGGCATGGAGATCAAGTGTAGAATCCTTAGGATACCAAAGTCCTAAGGAAGAAGTGTCTTTTAGGTATCTAAGGATTCTTTTTACTGCTTGTAGGTGTGATTCTCTAGGGGATGACTGAAATCTAGCACACAGCATACACTAAACATTATATCAGGTCTACTAGCAGTTAAATATAGCAATGAGCCAATCATAAACCTATATAGTTTAGTGTCTACACACTTTCCTCATTCATCCTTATCAAGCTTAATATTTGTGCTCATAGGTGTAGAGAAAGGTTTAGATTCATCCATTCCAAATCTTTTGAGCAAATCTTTAGTGTAGTTAGCTTGATTTATGAAAATAACTTCTTTACATTGTTTAACTTGAAGTCCTAGAAAGAAGGTTAATTCTCCCATCATACTCATTTCAAATTCACCTTGCATTAGCTTTGAGAAATTTTTGCACAATGACTCATTTGTAGATCCAAAAATGATATCATCTACATAAATTTGAACTACTAATAAGTCATGACCCTTAGATTGAATAAACAAGGTTGTGTCTACCTTTCCTCTTGTAAAACCTTTTTCGATTAAAAACTTTGAAAGTCTTTCATACCAAGCTCTAGGAGCTTGTTTTAAACCATATAATGCTTTTGAAAGTTTGAACACATGGTTAGGAAATTTTGGATTTTCAAAACCGGGAGGTTGCTCAACATAAACCTCTTCATTTATATAACCATTTAGAAAAGCATTTTTTACATCCATTTGATATAACTTAAAATCCTTATAGCATGCAAAGGCAAGTAGCATTCTAATGGCTTCTAATCTAGCTACCGGAGCATAGGTTTCATCATAGTCTATCCCTTCTTCTTGTCTATAACCTTGAGCCACTAACCTAGCCTTGTTTCTAACAATAATGCTATTTTCATCCATCTTATTCTTGAATATCCATTTAGTTCCAATGATGGGATAATCTTTAGGTCTTTCTACTAGGGTCCACACTTTGCTTCTCTCAAATTGATTTAATTCTTCTTGCATGGCCATAATCCAATTTTCATCATTCAAGGCCTTATCCACTTTCTTTGGCTCAAATTGTGACACAAAGGCTACATGTTGACATATGTTTCTATATGTTGACCTAGTCCTAACTCCAATGGTTGGATCTCCAACAATATCATTATCTTTCACATATCCTAGTTCTCTAGGACATCTAGATTTCTTCTCAATTATTTCTTGTTCCATGGACTCCTCATTTTTGTTAATAGTAAGATCTTCTAATTGATTTCTAACATCTTTATCTTGAGATGGATCAACTATAGGTTCATCAAAAATCTCTACTTCATCATCAAGATTGGTTCTATTAACGATATTTGATTCATCAAAAATTACATGTATTGACTTTTCTACTACAAGTGTTCTTTTATTGAAAACTCTATAGGCCTTAGAGTTTAGAGAATAGCCAAGAAAAATTCCTTCATCACTTTTAGCATCAAATTTTCCTAGATTATCTTTACCATTGTTCAAAACAAAACATTTACATCTAAATGGGTGAAAATAACTTATGTTAGGTCTTTTTCCTTTATAAAGCTCATAGGGAGTTTTCTTTAAAATAGGCCTTACCATAGCTCTATTTATAACATAGCAAGAAGTGTTTACTGCTTCAGCCCAAAAATATTTAGGTAAGTTATTTTCACAAAGCATGGTTCTAGCCATTTCTTCTAAGGTTCTATTTCTCCTTTCAACTACCCCATTTTGTTAAGGAGTTCTAGGAGCTGAAAATTATGGCTAATACCATTTTTACTGCAAAATATATCAAAACCAAGATTTTCAAATTTTTTTCCATGATCACTTCTAATACTTGAAATAGAGTAACCTTTTTCATTTTGAACAAGTTTTGAGAAAACAGTAAATTTATCTAAGGCTTCATTTTTAACACTTAAAAAGAACACCCAAGTAAACCTAGTGTAAACATCAACTATCACAAATCCATAGTGTTTACCTCCTAAACTAGTTGTCCTAGTTGGTCCAAAGAGATCTAAGTGAAGAAGTTGAAGTGATCTAGAGGTAGTGACACACTTCTTAGGTTTAAATGAAATTCTTTTATGTTTTCCTCTTACACATGCGTCACAAACTTTATCATTTTCAAATTGAAGCTTAGGTAACCCTACTACTAGCTCTCTTTTGGCTAATTGAGACAAAACATGCATGCTAGCATGGCCTAGTCTTCTATGCCATAACTAAGGTTCATCTTCTCTAGTGGCCATAAAACAAACATTCTTGCTATTAAGTTCATTTAAATCCACAATATAAATATTTCCTAGTCTATGTCCAATAAAAACAATTTGATTAGTTTTAGCATTAACAACATTGCAACACAAATCATCAAACATAACTTTAAATCCCTTATCACACAATTGACTAATACTAAGTAAATTATGTTTCAAGCCTCTAACATACAAAACATTCTCAATAGTTGAGGAAGAGTTACCAATGGAGCCAATTCCTTCAATTTGTCCTTTGGAGTTGTCTCCAAATGTGACTTCTCCACCACTTTTATGCTTTAGAAACTTGAATTGGCTCTTGTCACCCGTCATGTGTCTTGAGCATCCACTATCAAGGTACCAATGCTCCTTGGACTTGGTCTTGTAGGAATACTCTTCCTCCTACATACAAACACATCAAGCTTTCACCTTAGGTACCCAAATTTTCTTGGGTCCTTAAGAGTTAGTACAAATAATCTTTGATCCTTTAGGGATCCGTTTCATCTTTAATGACTCATCACTTGAATTTAAAACATGTTTAGGTACCCAAATCTTGACAGCCATTTTTCCTCTAATCATGGTCTTCTTAGAAGTGCATGCTTGTGAGGAGTGTCCTAGTTTATTACACAATGTACACAAAACACATTTTCTATCTTTAACTAGGAAGTTTTTAAGATGAGTCTCTTTGTTAGATGCATTATAACCTAACCCTTCTCTATCAAAAAATGCTCTTTGAGTCTCTAACATTTGATCAAGTTTTTATTGACCCATGTAAAATCTAGAAAAGGAGTTTTGCAAATTAGAATTCTTCTTATTTAATTCTTCGATTTCTAGATTGGAATTTTCTAGTTTCTTCTCACATTCGAATTTAACTTTCACAAGTATTTCATTTTCCTTTTTCAACTTAGAGATCATTTTCTTATATTTCAAGTTCATGCATTCAAATTCATTGGCTAATTCATCAAATGCATCTTACAATTCATCAAAAGTGTATTCATTAGTATCTAACAAGTTAGAAGTTACCTTCTCATCTTCAAAAGCCATGAAACAAAGGTTGGCTACTTCATCTTCCACATTCTCTTCATCGGAGGAGTCACTATCACTCCAAGTAGCCACCATAGCCTTCTTCTTTTGTTTCTTTTCATTTTGCTTTCTATACAAAGGACAATCAAATTTAATATGGCCTGGTTTTTTGCATTCATAACATATAATTTGGTCCTTTTCTTTCCTACTAGTTTCACCTCTATTTAACTCTCTCCTAGGAGGTCTCCTAGAGTTTCCACTAGCTCTCATCCTCATGAATTTATTGAACCTCTTGGCGAACATGGCCATTTCTAAATCTTCTTCATCACCACTTACATCATGATCATCTTTTGATTCCTCACTTGTGGTGGATTTTAGTGCTACTCCAACTTTCTTTTGGGGATCTTGATTTCTCTTAATTTTCATCTCATAAGTGAGCAAGGATCCCATAAGTTCATCTAATGAGAGTGTATGAGGATCCTTGGATTCCTCAATAGTAGTGACTTTAGCTTCCCATGATTTAGGTAAGCTATTGAGAACCTTTTTCACCATCTCTACATTAGAGTATGTCTTCCCTAAAGCTTTAAGACCATTTATTATGTCCATAAACCTAGTAAACATGTCACTAATTGACTCATCATTCTTCATTCTAAATAGTTCATAGTCTTGTGTGAGCATGCCTACTTTGGTTTCTTTGACTTGTGTGGTTCCCTCATGTGTGATAGCTAGTTTATCCCAAACTTGTTTAGCATTCTCACATTGTGACACTCGATTATACTCATTTGGTCCTAATGCACAAAATAGTGTGTGCATTGCTTTAGCATTAAGTTGTGCCATCCTAATATCATTAGTATCCCACTCATCTTCTTTCTTAGGCACATCTGACCCATCTACTTTCTTAATAGGGATAAGAGGACCTTTAACAATAATTCTCCACACTTCATAATCATTGGCTTGAATAAATAGCATCATTCTAGTCTTCCAATAAGCATAGTTTTCACCATTAAAGAGTGGAGGTCTAACCGTTGAGTGTCCCTCTCCTACCAAAGGTGTAGACAAACTAGTTTGAGCCATTAGTAATCGTTTTACTCGATAGATGTTAATCTAATCTAATCTCGAGCCCAAGCTCTGATACCAATTGTTGGCTCTACCAAGAGGGGGTGAATCGGTTTTTCTAGTTATTTCTAAATTTTCCTAACTCTTAATGCACAATCAAAGCTAAATAAACAATAATGAAATAAATTCAGTAAATAAGAGTAAGGGAAAGGGAAGCAAACACAAGTTTATAGAAGTTCGGCCAATCTCTTGCCTACGTCCTCTCTCCTTGAACTCCTTGTCAAGGTTTTGATTCACCTCTTCCTTGAAAATCCTTACAAACCACTTGAAGGTGTGGCAAGACCTCTTACAATATTTCTTGAGACTTTAGAAATCTCCTTCTAAGCCTATACCCTTGTATTGCTACCCACACTCTACAATATCAAACCTCACAAGGATAGCTCACCCCTTTGAATAACAGAATTTTCAGTGAATGGGTGAAGAACACAAAGAACTCTCACAAATGGAATTTCACAATGAATAATTTCAGACTTGATTTTCTTTCTTGAAGCTTGAGGATTTTGAGTGCTTGTTCTGCCTTCAAACTTCATAAATACCTCTATTTATATCCCACCAAACGGATAAAACAGTTGGTGAAGCATTTAATGCAAATTCTCCCGTTGAAACCCTCAAAAACTAGCCGTTGCTGTCAGGTCTCGTGCAAAGGGATCGATCTTGCAACAGTAGGGATCGATCCCTTTTCTCCAGAATGCTATCCAACTTTCTCCCGGATGGTTCAATGGCATTCTGCCAATTTGGGATCGATCCCTTTTGTCCAGTAGGCCCTCCTGCACTTAACTTGCTACAAAGTTTATAGCTTTTGTGATTTTAAGTCAGTTCAAAATCTTCTAACACTTTTCTAAGAGTATTTACTGACTTTTTCAATTGAAATCTCAATCCAAGACTTTGTTAAAATAGTTTCAATCATTGAGTTCATTTAAAGCAAATTTACTTGTATAAAAATCATTTCTAAGCTTGCTTGAGTTTTGTCATTTTCAAAATATTTGTCAATTTGAAGCTAACAGTACTATAGACTGTTGGTTGTGGAATTGAAAGATGTTGGGAATAGTTGATTTTTTTTTACAGGTTATTAAGCTGGGGAAAGTCGATTTTATATAAGGGGGAGTTTTCGACCTTTTTATTTTACCAATTTAATATTGAATTAAAATATCAATCAAGTTGAGTTGTTCCAAGAGATAGTAAATTAAACGGTAAATGTAAAGTTAAATCGAATTAAGAAATGCGAATTTAGTTTAGAGGCGACATTGACACCGAATACAAACCTTAAAGTGAAAAGAAAAATTTAGTTCGTAAATTTGAGAAAATGGTATAAGTGTGATTGATAAGTGTACGTCGCGACATTCGGGTCGTGACACCATCTGTGGGTATACTGATGACTTGGCTTAGGTCATTTAGCCATATACATATAAATTAGTATGCGTGATCACTACAGAGATAACAATCTCAAAAGCAGTTCACATATCATTTAAAGAATTAATGATAAAAATCATTTCAGTACAGTTCATCGTCATTCAATCCATAATCATATAAAAATAATAACTTTATATTTGAGAGAAGAAAGTCCAATAAATGTTCTCAAAGTAAACTTGTGTGTTCAAGATTTAATAGAAATTCTAAAACAAGTGTAAACAATTCTCATGCAAGTCTAGCGAGTCTTAAAATATGCAAGTTTAGAAATGGACTATTTTCATTAAGGAAACTTGGATTATTTAGGTTGGTAAACAATTCTAGTTTAGTCTAAAATATTGATATATTCGAATTTCAGGTCATTTTTTGGTATTATGACGTTTGTAACTATCCTAACCCCCGGCATGAAAACCACAGTTTATATTTCCTCAAACCAGCCAATATTCCCAAATGCAAGCATAGCTTTTCCTATGCTACTTTCATACACGTTCTTTACCTTAGTTGTGAGAGTCGCTTATCCTATTACCGTTACACATGTTAGACTTCTCACTGTTGCTCAATTCCTGTGTATTTCGCAGGTAATAGGGGAAATAGTGTAGTGGCCCCTATTGGCTCTACAGTGCCCGGATGGACGTGAGACTAGCCAAATAGTCTATAGAGAGCCTAATAAGCCTAAGGTAAGAATTTCAAACCCAAAATCCCTTATTTGAATTATTTTTGAGAAGTGTGGCAATAATTTAGAAAATGACAATTAAGGATATAGTTCGGTGGCATTTTTGTAAATTGTAGTCAAGCTAAATTGAATTTTGACCAAGTGATTAAAGAATGATAATCTACATGAAAATAAGTCCTAGGCTATGTCAATAGATGGATTGAATCGGTGATTAAATTAGAATTTTATGCAATTGGCCCGACATGGGTATTTTCGTAATTTCACTTTGACAGTGGGTCAAACCCGAACCAAACCACCTTTATTCATCAAAATATGTTTAATAATAATATTTAGTGATGAAATATGAATTTTTGGAGTTTAATTAGATAGTTATAAAAATTACGAAAATTTAAGAGCAAAATTGTCCTAAAATCTCATAACCAAGGGCATTTTGGTAATTTTGCCCCAACCTAGAGGCTTCTAAATTTCTCTACCAAGTTGGCCAGCCACCCACTTCTCTTCTTGTTCCTTCATTCATGTTGCCACCATAGCCAAAATAATGAAAGAAAAGGAAAGCTCATAAAACCTTACCTAAATAACCTTATCTCACCAAAACATCTTCTACAAAGTTGTTCTTCTCTTCAAGCTATACAAACCCATAGCCATAGCTTAGTGTAAAAGTGACAAAATCAAGAGGAAATGGAACCTATACCATTTGGCCAAGAAGAGGTAATTCCACGTTTTTGTTTTCTTTCATTTTTAATGGTAGGAAATGGTAAATCTAAGTATTAAGCATGATTTTGATGTTGGATTGTATTGAATCTTTCTAAATCACTCCGTAGGGTATTCAGCCATTGATGGAAGACAATGAAATTTTGTGTTTTGATTCATGGAAATGTTGCTAAGTGGAAGAAAGATGATGACTAAACATGAATTAAGTGGTATTTTGTTGAAAAAGTGTAAGACTAGCTATAAGTACCATTCGGCCATGGCTAAAGAGAAGGAGTTTTATGCATCATTTGATGAGTTTTAGGTGCTATAATACTGTAGAAATTATGTGGAGTCTGTTGGTGCAATCGGAATTAAAATCAAACTTAAATCGATGAAGTTATGTTTTAGCACCAATAGAATTTACACTGGTTTAATATTTTCAGTGTACAATGTGGCTGCAATTAGTAGTAAAGATTAGCTTAAAAATTAAAGTGAGGTGAATTAATAATGTTGGTGAAATGTTTTATAGCCCGAGAGAAGTAATTTACATGTGGTGCTATCGGATTAATCGCTAAAGTCGGACAAGTAAAGGATGAATGTGAAAGCCGTAGGGATATTATGAATGCATGATTTTATTGAAAATAATTTTTGAAATTATTTTAGAACTCAATTGCTTTAGAATTGTGGAAATTGCATCTTCTAGCTGGTATATTAAATTATGTTTGAAGTGTAGGAAGGTTAGGCAAATAGTAGCCGTTATGTTGCTGAAATTTCTTGGAAATTTTATTAAAAATATCACAAAATATTGTAAGTGCTTAATTTAAGTGAATTTTGAAATCTTGGCATTTTATTAAATATTTTTCATAAAATATCATTTTACCGAAAAACAATATTTAAATATTTATATTATTGAATTTTATCGAAATGAAGATACCAACATGTTCCTATAAGTGTTTTATAGTGAAATAGAGTGTTTATAAAAATTATCACTGTAGTAAGAATATTTTATTATTATTGTACTGTTCACGTGTTACTTTTATATCCTTACGGATTGACTGAAGATTTTAATGAGATTTATAAAGTCTCATAAATGTGCTTATACTATTTATAAACTGTTTTGAGATTGTTAGGCCCCATATCATGCTCACGTGTTACAGTACTATTATTGTTGCTCATTGATATTGATCATATCATTAGCGTCCCAATTGTCACTTGATCAATGCACATTGAGAACACCTATAGACTATGACCATATGTCTCACGTGTTACTGTTACTGTTCACTTCGGGGATTCTTGTTATAGCATGATATATTATGGGTGGTGCCTAGTCTCCACTCACGTGTTACTGTTTACTATACTATTTTACGAAATTATTACTAAAATAATTGCTATTACTAAATTGTTTACCGTACTATTTATTGAACTACTACTGTACTGTGTTTAGTAATTTTAGCTATTTTATGGAAATGTTTAATAATTGTTTCTTTTGGAAAAAAAAATGTAATGATCCTAATTTCATATCAAAAATTTAATTACTACTCCCTATAGTCACTACTAGGTTTCGGGACATGACAGGTATTCTAAAATACCTCCCATACTCCATCCGGATTCCTAGCCAACTATAATATCCTTCTTTTATCGTCCTTAGTACATCGATAAGAGAGTAAACGATTTTATGCATATAGATTTCATAATATCAGTCTTGCATACGATTCTCTTACTGATCACTTTTCGCTCACTCCGTTTTTTTTTCCCTCCACAGATTATCTTCAGTGACATGGATATACCGTTCTGAGGATTAGGCTGCATTTTGTTACCCCGAGGTAGCTTATTGTGGATCCTGGAGGTATATTAGTTTTTTTTTATATGTTTAGACTCGTTTGTATAGTTCTACTATTTTGTAAATTATATTCAGGGGATGTAAATGATAGAGAATGACTATTTTGTAATCATTACTGTTTTGTAAATTAGATAAATTTACTTTGATTAACTGTTTACCGTTTTAAAAGAAGTGTGTGATAAAGGCATCGCAAACAGCCCAACCGGTACCGTGTGTGTATAAATGTGTTAAATACTGTTATTACAGACTGTGACAATAGCACCGCTTATACCTCTTTAATCTCCCAAACTCAGTGCTGCAAAACAATATCGAAAAGCATTTAAAATTCAACATCTCAATTATGAAAATTGTTCTACTCATTTCTATCTTTCATTTTGGCCTCCTAGAATAACAATCTAACTCTAACTTCTATCTGTTACCCTTTGTTCATACCGAAAATATTGGATTTCAATTAACACACCGTCAATTTTGTACATAACCTAACTTAATTCCCTATTCATAAGTGTAAGCCTCACTTTCTAATTCATTTTATGTTGTTTCCCACAATTTTCCAAAGTTCAATGCAATTCTAGCACATTTAGCAGGATGGTTTCCTAACCTTTGTGCATTAAAAGTTACATTACTTATTATAGGGATATCCAAAAATTATGAATCTGAGACCATGTGAGTCTTAATTCAATTCCCTATTCATAATGGTAAATTTCAAAATTTTATCATTTCTGAGTCATTTTTAATAATTCCACAAAATCACATTATTTTTAGGTGCATTCTAGCAGAATTGTCCACTGACCTCTGTGCTCAAATTAATTCATATCTAATTACAAGGTTGTCAAAATTGTGCAAACTCAAAACCATATTATTCTTAACTCATTTACCTTTCTGGAAATGTATGACTTTCTCCCAAATTCGTTCTAGTCTATTTTCTACAATTTTTACCGTTGGGATCATATTTTTTAGGCAGAGTGCCCTGCGTTCATTTGCATATATCTTATGCTACAGAACTCCAAATTAAGTGATTCCAAAATTGAATTTCTCCTGACTCATAAGTTTATCTACCATAATTTTTACAGAATTTATCTATTTATAAAACCTCTAAACTGAACATTTAAACATCACACCTAGAATAGGATAGTGCAGCAGGATTGCAATCTCGGCTCATATACACACTTTTACACTTGTTTTCTTGCAACTTTACAACACCCTTTTAAGCATGTCCATACAATTTGATTTGCTTCAAAGTTCAACCATAAACATGTTAAACAAGTGCAAAACAACCATATTCAACCATTAAAATCAAAAGCGAAAGCTGTCTCTCTCACCTTCAACCATGGTAGAAAATTCCATCAGCCAAAACAACCCTCAAATGGTTAATTTAGCCTTCCAAATTCTAGGTATAGATAGCTCTCATGGAGAGGAACAATTTTGGTTTAGGGAACTTGTTGATTTGGTAAGAAGAGAAAATGGTTTCACAAGGGTTTCATTCTTGAAACTTAGAAGAAAATGGAGAAAGGGAGAGAGCTTCATGGTGCCTGCTACTAGGAGGAGAAGATGACCCATTTAAATATCCAATTTTAATGTCAAAATATTAGCCCATGTGAAATGTCTAAAATGCCTCTCTAAAATTCCATTATTTACAATTATGCCACAAGCATTATTTTATTAATTCAAATTTTGGTTTTTAATTTTATTTTTATTATTTTTCATTTATTTGGGTCAAACCAGGTCTAAGGTTGACTTTTGAAGGTGGTTTTACTGGCCATAAGTAGTGAAATTACCAAACTACCCCTAAGCGATCATTCACGTTGCTTTTTAGCATTTTCGCATGATTCAATTCATGGGCTGGATCCACGTGAAACTTATTCACGCGAGGATTTATTTATGACAGTTTGGGTCAAAAGTCAAACTGGGTTGATCATTGTTCAAGAAAGTCCTCTCTGCTTGTGGACAAAATCGTCATTTTAGAATTTGTTTCACGTAAACCTAGGTGTGCTTAATTAAAAGGATTTCAAAGAAGTGGTCTTCTTACCAGTTATGTACTTCGAGCCCACGATTCACATTTTACCACTTCGAAGACCATTCGGATTACAGATTGTCCTGTGGGGCTTACTTGACAATTTTTTTTCTATAATTCCAAAGTATATGAGAGTTAGTTATCATAACTTGACTTGATATTCTAACTCGTCATATTCAATAGGTGTAGGAAAAATAGTGAAATTTAGGTTCTCACAATATGCTTAGCTCAAATGGATTATAATACACTTTATTTCAAACAGACTCACTATGTACTTGGTTTATAACACAAACAATATGCACTTAATTCGATACACAATCACAATTCACTTAGTTTAATACACAATCACAATTCACTTAGTTCGATACATAATTACAATGCACTTAGTTTGACACACTATCATAGTGCACTTAGTTTGATACACTATCACAATTCACTTAGATCGATACACTATCCCAATGCACTTAGTTCGAATCACAATCATGATGCACTAAGTTTGATACATATACAATATGCACTGGTTCAAAATATAATCACTATGCATTTAGTTCAAACATCTTCTTATGCACATTATTTTAAACATAGGAACTCACGAAAATAAAGAATCGATATAAGTAGGCGAAATCCACAAAGTATTGAAAACATATTTCAAAACCAATCAATTCTCACCTTTAGGCAAAAGCATCAAATCACTGAAAAAGATTTTAAAACCATCCACTTATAACCTTAAGCATAAGCCTTAATTCACTAAAAACTTCAAACCAATGATTTATCACTTTAGGCATAAGCTTCAATTCACTGAAAACAATTTCAAAATCGATCACTTATCAATTTAGGCTTAAGCCTCAATTCACTGAAAACGATGATTGAAAGAGTTTAGGCATAACCCCAATCACTTAAACACAACGATAAAGAAGTGTCGCAAGCGACACAACACTATGGCCATAGATTTATTTCCAATCTCGTTGCGCACTCGAGAACTAGAACTTGTCTACTGATTTTCTAAACAAGTACTATTTACCTAGAGCACTAGGCTCAATAGGTACAATATGCTGCACTAGTCTAAAGCACAAAGCTTGACAGACAAGTAATAAAACCTAAACCGAAGCTCGATAGACTCGTAGTGACTTGAAGGTCAAAGTGTACATTTCATTAGTAGTCTAAAGCACAAAGCTCGATAGACGATAATAAAACCTAGAGTGAAGCTCGATAGGCTTGCAGTGACCTAAAGGTCAAAGTGTAACACTTCATTGTAGTCTAGAGCTTAGAGCTCGATAGAAAAGTAATGGAACATAAAGTGAAGCTCGATAGGCTCGATGGGTATGTTGCACTCAAAAACAGTTTGAAAACAGATTCTCATGTAGCACTTATCTCCCTTGGGATCCTAGAGATAACTTCCACGGTCTAAAAGGAACTTTTGTAGCATGTAGGTTCCTTAGGACTTTAGATCCACGAAGATAAAGCATTAATTAAAATAGTTGAGTTTCAAATATGCAAGATTTTCGATTTATTTGAAAAGTCAATTGAAAACTAGAATCTTTCAAGCTAAAGCATTATTGTTGCGTGTCTAAGACCTAAACCGCAAGTGCACGGGTCGCGACAAGTAATAAAGAGTGAGTAGAGTATCGTTCTCACGAGAATTAGCTAAGTTGTTTAGTTAATTACTAAAATAATTTCATCCTAGATTTATTCAAACTAACAGAATTTTCTTAAGCTAAATTAACTACTAAAACAATAAAAATAAAAATAAAAGTAATTAAACTAAAGATTAAGAAAATTAAATTGCAATCATAGAATTAAAAAGCAAAATAAATTAAATTGAATTAAATTGATAAAATTAAAATAAAATTTAACTAAAACCTAAATTAAAATCATTATACTAATTATCTAATTAGTTTAATGTACTAAAACAAATTAATAATCTAAACTTAACTAATAAATTAAATTATCCTACTTTAAAATAAGATAACTTGTTAAAATAATCTAATGAACCTAATATAATGTTAAAATATATCAACTAATCATTAAATGTCAATAACCAAAAACGTAAGCAAAAGTAAGCCCCTGACACTAAGCAAAACTAAAATATTAAACATGGCATCATTATTACAAGACATTCAAAACTAAAATATAAAACTAAAACCAAACCACACCGCTTCACCGCTTATAGCCAACGGCTGTAGCACAGGCCCACGTTCAACGGCTATTTTTGCTCACGCCAAGCTCCAGCCAGGTACTCACTTTAAGCCGCAACAACGCTAAGCAGCTACCAGTAGCTAGCTTCTCTTTTGTTGTCACACAACAGCAACAGCAGAACAGGATTGAAGCAAATGCGAGATACTTGGAACATGTAAATCGGTAATACAAAGCAAAAGGGAAATACAAAGCAGAGTCGATATTTAAATGCAGATTTATGAAACTGTGAAGCCGAATGTGTAAAGAGCGTTGCAGTGCAAACGACACAGGAAATAGCAAGAAACAAAGAAAAACAAAGTTGATGCAAAAAAACAGAGAAAGTAATGTTGAAGACGATGGCTACTGTCACCAGCCAATCTTTTTGCCCTCCTTCAAGCTAGTTTAAGGCTACAAAACCTACTGCCCAAGCTAAGAAAACATTGAAAAAATTACAGCAACTGTCTGGAGCAAGGAAAATAAACAATGAAGATAAGCTGTTGTCACGCCAGCCTCCTCCTTCACCATTTTTCTCTTGCGGCAGCTTTCTCTCTTTTAATTAGGGTTGCTTCAAGGGCTTTTTGCCACTAGCATCCATGGGCTGCTCTATCCTTTTTGGGCCAAGACTCAAGTAAAATGGTTAGTTTTGGATTGTTGGATTTTTGGGGTTTTAGGTGGGCTAAATGTATTTGGGTTTGTTGTGATAATGGGATATGATTTAAATGGGCTATGGTATGGTAGGGTTAAAGGTTTAAATAATTTTTTTTTTAAAGGTAATAGGAATAAGGTTTAGAGTTTAGAGAAGGCTAAGTTTATGATTTTAAGGTGTTAAACACCAAATCCAACCATTTTTCCTTGATTTTCTTGCCATTTTCTTGATTTTCTCATTATTCTCGAATTTCCTACACATGAAGACAATTTAATTAAATTGGGAAGAAAATATATTAAAATTCCAAAATTTAAGCAAAATTGATGGAATAAAATACTCTAAAAAGTGAATACTTTAGAGACTTATCACACCCCCAAACTTAATATTTTGCTTGTCCTCAAGCAAAACAATTTCAAAACATGCAAGAGATAACATGCAATTGATAGATTCATTCCCCACATACACCTCATAGAAAGAGTACTGATCTAATCTAAGGAAAAATCATAATTATTAATCAACATGGAGTTTCCTCCAATCACATGTCTAAGTTCTAATTAGATTCTCCGTGTGTGTGTGAATGTCAATTACATTTCAAGGTATACATATCCGAATGAAATTATGTAAACATGAAAAGCAAAGTCTCTAAAGCGTGAACAATCCCATAGGTTTGCTTTTCACTTCTCTCTCCACTAATGTAGCCATACTCAATCAAGAATCAATAGGACTTCATTAAGCTTGTAACGTAAGGCTAGGGTTAAGGTATGATAAAAGTCAATTTAGGCTCAACAACCCCTAATCATGCATTACACTCTAGGATCTTTATGTTTTGAGCTTCAATTAACTCCCCCAAACTATTTTCTTCTTATTTTGTTGTACACTTTATTCTATTTTTGTATTTTTCTCATTTTTCATTCATTTTTTTTTGAATTTTCAAATTTTTTTTCTTTCTTTTTTTTTTCATTTTCAATTTTTTTTTAATATCCTATCTATCTATCCAAATATGTACATAGCTCATGATATATCCTAGTAAAACGCATGCTTTCGAGGTAAGGGATAGGAAAGTGTATTTATTTGGCTAAATGAAATTAACTTGTAGGTGGATAAACAGAGATAGGGTAGTTTGGCACAAAGGGGTGACTAAGGACAGATATGTACAAGGTTAGCTTCAAAAGCTCAAACGATCCAAGGATGGCCTAAATCATTTTCCTAACTAAGCATGGGCTATAAATTTCGCCTCGAGAGGAGATCAAACAAATTCTAGGATATGCTCACAACTTCAAAGACAAATACAATCCTATATTCACATAATCCTTCTCTAAACATGCATACCAATCCATGATCAAGACATGTGCATAAAGATAGAAAAACCATAATCAGAACAAGGCACGTTCAAGAATTCAACGCATGCTTCTCAATAATCATGCTTTTCCAAAGATCATAATCAATCTCAATCATAAACTCAATCATGGGGACATGGGAAATAACCAAATCAAGCACAATATATCTCAAGACTAAATATTTAAAGCCCCAAAAAGTTTGAAAAATTTTGGAATTTTTGAAAAAATTTAGCTCAAATTTCCTTCCCCCCAAACTTGAAGTGCACATTGTCCTCAATGTGTAAGTGATTCAAGAATTCAGAAAAGATAGAAGGAAACTCCCCTGAATTTTCTGTTAAAGCTCGATTGCATGCCCACAAAGTGTCTTCACCGCTCCCCCAAACTTGGACTCAAACCTACAAAATAGAAAGAAAAAGAAAATCAAAGCTGTGAAATACTAACACTAAAACTAATAAAAGATAGAACTAATAAACTACTAAAAAGTTGGGGTTGCCTCCCCAGAAGCGCTTGATTTATAGTCATCAGCTTGACTATCTCTGTCATCCTTCAAGGTGGTTTGAATGGTCTGAAAATGGATGGATGCACATAGTGCACCACCATGGAAGGTGACTCCATCAGATACTTGGCTTCAAAGAACTTCACTCCACAGTCCTCTAAGATATAACCCTCTTCATTCTCATGTGGAAAGTTCCATAAAGAAATAATGAAGGATGCCTCTCGATGTTTCTTGTCAACCTCTAGAACTTGGACTTCAATCTCAAATCCTTCCTCTTGGACTTCTTCCTCACCCTTACTATTCTCCATTTCTTTTCCATCATCCACACTTTCAATTTCAATAAGCTCAGGTGGTGGAGGCTTTTCAATTTCTTCACTCAACACCTCTTGATGTAGTGCTTGCAGAGGAGCTTGAGGAGAAAGGTCAAATGTCTCCATAAGCTCCGAAGAAGGTGATGAAAGCTTCTCATAGTTGCTTGATGAATAGCTTGGATGACTCTCCCAACTCAGATTAATAGGACAATTCTCAGTGGCATGACTCCCTTCACATATCTCATAGGAAATAAAAGGACTCATGCAAACTTTTCTGGGTAAAGTGGTTTCTGGAGAAGACATGGTCTTAATAAGATCATGCTCTTGTTTGTGGATGATCTTCCCCGGTGTATCTCTTATGTACTGCCACTGAAATTCATTGGAAGCCATTAACTCAATCAATTCATATGCTTCCTCAATAGACATCCCCATAAGAGCGCCACCCGCTGCCGCATCAACCATTGCTCTCGATGGATCACCCAACCCATTATAAAAAGTTTGAATTTGTAGCCACATGGGTAATCCATGGGAGGGACATCTCCTGATCAAGTCCTTAAGTCTTTCCCATGCTTCACAAAAAGGCTCGGAGTCATATTGCTCGAAGGATAAAATTTGATTCCTCATCTTCACCATATACTCAAGTGAAATGAATCTAGCTAAGAACTTATGAGCCAAATCATCCCACGTACAAATAGAATGATGAGGAAGTGACCACAACCAATCCTTTGCCCTATCTCGGAGTGAGAATGAGAAGAGTCTCAGTCGAATGGCTTCATCAGAAACACCATCGTACTTGCATAAGTCACATATCTCCAAGAATTTGACAAGATGAGCATATGGATCTTCACTAGGCAAACCTCCAAATTGAACTGAATTCAAGATCATTAGGATGAAGTCAGGCTCGATCTCAAAGCTATCAGCTTCGATTTCGGGCTTCCTAATGCTTGAATGTATCGTAGGCACACGAGGCATAACATAGTCTCCTAAGGTTCTGGGCTCTGCCAAATCCACCATAGTGCCTCGCACAAGAACAGAATTAAAATATTAGAGGAAGAAATATTTACAAAAATAAGAAAAAGAAAAGGCTTGAACTAAACCTAGGCATGATTGATTCTAATATTAACTAAAAACAACCTAGACTAGTCCCCGGCAACGGCGCCAAAAACTTGTTGCGTGTCTAAGACCTAAACCGCAAGTGCACGGGTTGCGACAAGTAATAAAGAGTGAGTAGAGTATCGTTCCCACGAGAATTAGCTAAGTTGTTTAGTTAATTACTAAAATAATTTCATCCTAGATTTATTCAAACTAACAGAATTTTCTTAAGCTAAATTAACTACTAAAACAATAAAAATAAAAATAAAAGTAATTAAACTAAAGATTAAGAAAATTAAATTGCAATCATAGAATTAAAAAGCAAAATAAATTAAATTGAATTAAATTGATAAAATTAAAATAAAATTTAACTAAAACCTAAATTAAAATCATTATACTAATTATCTAATTAGTTTAATGTACTAAAACAAATTAATAATCTAAACTTAACTAATAAATTAAATTATCCTACTTTAAAATAAGATAACTTGTTAAAATAATCTAATGAACCTAATATAATGTTAAAATATATCAACTAATCATTAAATGTCAATAACCAAAAACGTAAGCAAAAGTAAGCCCCTGACACTAAGCAAAACTAAAATATTAAACATGGCATCATTATTACAAGACATTCAAAACTAAAATATAAAACTAAAACCAAACCGCACCGCTTCACCGCTTATAGCCAACGGCTGTAGCACAGGCCCACGTTCAACGGCTATTTTTGCTCACGCCAAGCTCCAGCCAGGTACTCACTTTAAGCCGCAACAACGCTAAGCAGCTACCAGTAGCTAGCTTCTCTTTTGTTGTCACACAACAGCAACAGCAGAACAGGATTGAAGCAAATGCGAGATACTTGGAACATGTAAATCGGTAATACAAAGCAAAAGGGAAATACAAAGCAGAGTCGATATTTAAATGCAGATTTATGAAACTGTGAAGCCGAATGTGTAAAGAGCGTTGCAGTGCAAACGACACAGGAAATAGCAAGAAACAAAGAAAAACAAAGTTGATGCAAAAAAACAAAGAAAGTAATGTTGAAGACGATGGCTACTGTCACCAGCCAATCTTTTTGCCCTCCTTCAAGCTAGTTTAAGGCTACAAAACCTACTGCCCAAGCTAAGAAAACATTGAAAAAATTACAGCAACTGTCTGGAGCAAGGAAAATAAACAATGAAGATAAGCTGTTGTCACGCCAGCCTCCTCCTTCACCATTTTTCTCTTGCGGCAGCTTTCTCTCTTTTAATTAGGGTTGCTTCAAGGGCTTTTTGCCACTAGCATCCATGGGCTGCTCTATCCTTTTTGGGCCAAGACTCAAGTAAAATGGTTAGTTTTGGATTGTTGGATTTTTGGAGTTTTAGGTGGGCTAAATGTATTTGGGTTTGTTGTGATAATGGGATATGATTTAAATGGGCTATGGTATGGTAGGGTTAAAGGTTTAAATAATTTTTTTTTTAAAGGTAATAGGAATAAGGTTTAGAGTTTAGAGAAGGCTAAGTTTATGATTTTAAGGTGTTAAACACCAAATCCAACCATTTTCCTTGATTTTCTTGCCATTTTCTTGATTTTCTCATTATTCTCGAATTTCCTACACATGAAGACAATTTAATTAAATTGGGAAGAAAATATATTAAAATTCCAAAATTTAAGCAAAATTGATGCAATAAAATACTCTAAAAAGTGAATATTTTAGAGACTTATCAATTATGCACATCATTATAAGCTTATTTAGGAAAGTAGCCTGAATCAAAACATGTTATGGAAGAATCATGCATGAATCAATGATATGCCACTACAAACTTTGTATGGCTACCTAGCGTAATTAATGCAAGCCATCAACGCGTACATTGATTTGTTTATTTGTGTTATAACTCCCAATGTATTAATCTTTTGTTTGTTGGTTGGAGCGATTTTTGTCATGTCCTTAAAAATTTTAAGCCATATTTTTAGGGGGAGAGCAATTTTTGTTTATCTTTCTTTTTGCTGTGACAAAAAGGGGGAGAGATAATATGGTTTATAAATTGTTTTGAAAATCATGCTCATATTAAGAGGGAGCTTTATTTTTCAAATCATGCTTATATTAAGGGGAAGTTTTTCAAAGTATTTTCAAAGCAAATTTATCTTAAGTTTTGTCATATCAAAAAGGGGGAGATTGTTAGCTTTAAATTGATATATATATATATATATATATATTGAAATGACAAACACTTAAGCAAGATTAAATGAATGATCAATATTGTAAATTTGCTTTATTAATTATGACTTTCACAAACCATATTAAGTGCTTCTATCAAATATAAAATGATGATTTAATTAATTATCTTTATTGGTTTTAATCAATTTAGAAAACATTTTTAATTATTGTTTTAATAATTTTCTTATGGAATTATTGAATATATTTTAAGAAAATTACTTGATAAACTTTTTGGGCTCAAATTCATGTTTTCAAAGTCATGTCATATTTAAAAATTTCAAAATTGGCTTAAGAATGGTTTTAATGCTTAAAAGCCTAGAAAAGTCAAAATGCTGATCAGAGGATAGATCCCCTAACCAAAAGGATAGATCCTTTGTTAGCAGAATACCCTTGAAGGCAAGAACAGTTCAAGGGATCGATCCTTTCCACGTGAAAACTTTTCCAACGGCTAGTTTTTGTGAGAACCAACGAGAAAATCAGTTTTGGCTCCTCCAAACTTCGAGAAACCATCAAGAGGAGTATAAATAGAAGCTTAGAAGTCCAAGACATAGAAGAGAAACAATTCTTCATCTCCTTCAAGCTTCAAAATCAAATCAAGCGCTAGAAATTCAAAATCTTCTATCATTCTCATCTTCCTTGTATAGCTTAGCACAAAACATTATATAGATTTCCCTAGAGCTCAAATTTCTATAATCATCCATCTACTTAGAGGTTATTCTTGATTATAAAACTTGTAAATCCATTCACAATGTGTAAAGGGGAGTGAACGCTTGAGTGCTTCATTGAAAGTGAGGTTTAGGTAGAAAGGTTTACTCCTTGAGCCATAAGAGGGAATGATTGTAAGGTTTGCTACTTGATCCCGTAAAAAGTAGTGGTTGTAAGGTTTCCTTCTTGAGCCCAAAAAAAGTAGTGTTGTAGCTTACTATTGAGCCTACGAAAAAGAGTAACAAATTCAAGATAGTGAGCGTCTCAAGGTAGAGGATGTAGGCAAGGTTGCCGAATCTCTATAAATCATTGTGTACAATTCTCTAACTCTACACTTTTTACTTTATTGCAATTTACTTGTACTTATTGTATTGGACTAGAATTGCATGGAAAGATAGGATAAAACAATGTAGGGAATTTAGAGAACCAAAAATGAACCAAGGCTAGAGAAAAATCGATTCACCCTCTCTCGGTTAAGTAATTGAGCTAATAGATTTGATTTCTAAATTTATAGCATTGAACTCCGATATCTGCAACCATTTGTAATGTTTTGAAATATGTTTATTTGAACTATGATTTGATTCTAAACTTCTGACATTTGAACTTTGATGTCTGAATTATTTGTTAATGTTAAATATTTTTGTTTGTTATCACTCTGATGTGAATTTAGAATTATTGAAAGGTTTGAATCTGTTTTAATACTCTTGAATTTCTTTTCCATCAGTCCACTTAGGATTCTTTATAGTTAAGGAGTTAGGAAACCGGGACAAATGAGGTGCTTTAAAGCATCCTTCCTAACTTACCCCAACTTCTTAATCCACTATAGAGGATATTTTGTTTGAATTTTTGTATATGGGTTTTGTTCGCATTTTGGCACTTAGAAGTTTGTTATCTGTTTCTTTATATATGTTTCCTACTAGGCGTAAAGCTCACCCCCCCCCCTCTTTCACCTTTTAGATTTTATGCAGTAGTCACCGACTTGTTGAGGGAGGATTCTAATCATATTCCTTTGAGGCTATTGCATCGGACCTTGAAGGTATACATTGTTTAGTTACTTTATGTATCCAAACTCTATCGTACAGTACCTTAGTTATATAAATGGGATGTAAACTAAACAGTTTGGATGTCAAGTATAGTCTTGTGATAGTTAGAATGAATGTAAATAAAATGTTGATAGCTGGATATGTGGTATACACTACTTTTAAGGTTGTTTACCCTGAGTTTAATTATGAAAGGATTTTAAGTAGACTTGATGGAATTGATATGGGATTGAAAAGATTATGCATGGCTTCTTTAAATGATTTACTGCGACCGATTGAAAGTGTTGGATAATAATTTAGTTAAGTAAGTTTTGGCTTAATATTGAACAAAGACACTAAGCACACCCCAACCAAATGTAATAAAAAGGAAATTTAGACTTGATGGAGTTGAGATGGGACTGAAAAGATTATGTATGGCATCTGTAAATGATTGACTGGGACCGATTAAAAGTGTTGGATAATAATTTAGTCAAGTAAGTTTTGGCTTAATATTGAATTGAAGACACTGAGCACAGCCCAATCAAACGTAACAAAAAGGAAAATTTTGTTCTAAAATTAGTAAATCGGGTCATGAAATTTAAATTACAAATTTCATCAATGTAATTCACAAGATCAAGTTTTGCATAAGGTTTAGTAATTTTTTCTTTTGACTAAATTTTAAGATGCAATTTTATTCAACATCAGAATCTCTTATTCTCTTTGTGTATGTGCATTTTTTTGTACTTACGCACAAAAACATAATTAAATTAAAAGCTATACAAATAATATTTAGATTAAATTTTAATAGAGCAAAACTATTTAAATATATCAACCAATTTTTTTAATACTAACAACATTTTTATAATAAAATCAAATGCAATAATAGGTGAATTTTATTGAATCCAACTCTTCAAAAACAAGTCTCTTAATATATAAAATTTGAAGTAATTATAAATTGTAAAAATTCTTAATGAATTTTTTCTCTCAAATTACCCAAATAAGGTAAGTACACTTGAGATTTTAAATATATATAATTTATAGGATAAATTTCATTAAAATCCTTATGGTTTTACCATAGTTTAACTCTAAACCACTATTTGAGAAATGGACACTTTGGTCTAAAATTATAAATTTGATAGTATAAAAAAATTGTTCTATTAAGATATTATTACAAAATATATTAACCTAAACATTTATTACTTATGAAATATCCATAATACTCTTTGTTGATATTAAAAAAATAAAAATCTTACATAAAATAATTTTTTAAGAAATTACTTAAAAATAATAAATAGTAATAAAATTTATTATTTATAGTTGGGAATATGATATTATTAATTCAAGTTTAATAATTGATTGATGTTAAAGTCATTAGTAATTTTGGATTGAAGTGACTTTTTTCAAAATTAATGGACTAAGTTAAAATATGTTAAAATCTTAAGGATTTTAGTTAAATTTACCCTAATTTGTACAATTTGGATTAATAATATAATGTTCTCTTTTGATCTTTTGATAAATAAAATATATCATTTATCTAAAAATATAATTCAAACAGAATAAATATGCTATACAAATCATTTTTTCATATATCAAATATTTAAAAGAACAAAAGTAGCATTTTTACTCACAATGCTATAGTAAAGAATCAGGTTAATCCATCTTTACTAGTAAAGTTTATGTGTTTAAATTTAAATATTTAAATATAAAATTATGAACTAAAATATAATCTTGATAATACAAAATAAAAATATGAAACTATCAATTGTCTTATATTAACGAGTAAAGCACGCGTACAAAAACAAAAAATTAATATATATATATATATATATATATATATAATATATTTATATGAAGAAAAATATGCTTACAAAAATGTAAAACTGATTTAATTTATTTTTTATATTTTCTTATAATATTATATACTTTTTGGTTATGTTTGATGTATAGGATGAAAATAGAATAAGATAATATAAGATTATAGATAGGATAAGATTAGATTATATCATCCTATGTTTGATGTATACAAGGATTAAGAATAGGATAAGATGATTTTTTTTTTGTCTTTCACAATATTTGTTTTGTGTAAAATTAAAAATAGTATAAAATGATTTTTTTAAATACTCTTTTTTAAAGTAACATAATTTAAATTTATAATTTTCTTGTTATAAATATAAATTAAAAATTAAAATATTAATTATAATACTATAATTAATAGTCCAATTTATTAGCTGATTTTTTAATAAAAAATTACTTCTAAAAAATTTATATTACTTTTTCAAAAAAATTATTTTGTTAAGAAATGAATTTTTATAAAAAGCATTTTCTGTATTTTTTCATCTTTTCTTTTTTTCCTTTTTGTTTTTATTTCTTTTATATGATTTAAATTGAAAATAATTTTTTATTGTAAATTAAATATATTTACTTTTAGAAAATTGAGTTTTTCTTGAAAATAAGTTTATTTTTTAATTACATTAAACTTTCCAAAAGACTATTCTTAAATATTTTTTCTTTATTTTTATGGTTTCTTTATCTTCTTTTTTTTTCTGTCAATTATATGGAAATATAGAAAAAAAAATACAAGTTAAATTTAATAATTCAATTGTGATGAATTAAAAAATATATAATTCCTAATAATTTATGGTTAATAGTCACTTTTCTTTCAATTTTTTTCAGGCAAAAAGAAAAAAATTAAGAAAGAAAAAATAAAAATTTAAATGTACGAAAAAACTAGTTAAAAATATATTTTATAATAATTTTTATGTTTGAAAATTTATTTTCTAAAAAATAATTTTAAAAAATGTGTACAAGAAAATATTATTTTATCAAAATTATAATTTTTCTTTAATCAAAAACCAGAAAAAGAAGAAAAAATGAAAAAGAAGGAAAAAATTATATTAATTAAGTAATTAAAGATCCTTACTATTTTATTAAATGTTTAAGTTAATTTTTAAATATAAATGTTAAGGATAAAATGATAAAATATGAGTATTTATTTCTAATCCTATGAGATTAAAAATAATCCTCACTTTTTAAAAAGGATTGAGTTATCATATACTAGAAGGATGACGAATCCTCATTGGAATCTAATCCTTCCCTTAATGTATACACCAAACATAAGATAGGATAATTATCATCCTATCTAGAGGTAGCAAATGGGCAAGTCGGATCGGGTTTGAGTTAGATCATTTTGGATCGAATCATTTTGGGTTAGAAAAATCCGATCATTTTCAGTTCGGATAAGGTCGGGTTTGGGTCAAAGAAAAATCGATCTATTTCAGGTTTGGATCATTTCGGGTTCGGATAAGGTGGGGTTTGGGTCATTGACTTTTTTAGTCAATTCGGATTAGTCGGACTTGGATTCGGGTCGATTAGACAAATTTATTGGATTAAGTTTTGGTCATCTTGATGTGATTTATCTAGTATAAAAATCAATTGAAACCATATTTCTAAGAATTACAAAACTCATGAAAATAAAATTTTTTTCTTACATGACCTATAGTACAATTGGGATTGAAATAATTAAAATATTTAATAATTTGTATGATAGTTTTCTTTATAATATATTTACCAATATTCATAAATTAATTACATTTTTTTCATTTTATTTTTATTATCTATAATAATTAATAACTTTTGAATCAAAGTGATTTAATAATCCCTACTAAATATCATGAAATAGTACTATATATCTCTTTAATTTATTTTGATTTTTTATAGAATAATTGGAAACATTAGTGTAGATGATATAGCTTCTATACTCTATTATAGATTAATCATTAAATAATTATACATTATATTCAAATGAATGCAATATAAAAGTGAATATTTAAATTTAACTAGATTTAAAAAATATAAAACATTCTTATTATTGAAAAAAATTATATTTTTATTATATTAAAATACTTTGATATTTAATTTTAACATTTAAATATTTATTGATAATATTAAATTTAAGTTTGAATCTTTTCAGGTTTGGGTAAATTTGGATTCAGATCAATTTAGATTCGGATCAATTTGGGTTTGGATCAATTCGGGTTTGGTTTAATCTAAATTCAGATGAATTTGGGTTCAGACCAATTCGGGTTCAGATCCGATCGAGTTTGGATCAATGTAAATTCGGATAAATTTGGTTTCAGATCAATTTAGATTCGGATCGGATTGAATTTGGATTGTTAACTTTTTTAATCAAATTGAATCAGTTAAATTTGAATTCGAATTAATTAAGTAAATTTTTCAGATCGGATCAACTTTTACCACCTCTAATCCTATCGTATCTATCATGACCTTTTTATTTTAATATAACTGAAATATCTTACGGGTAAAATCCTGATAAATAAAATCTTGACAATTTCCCTCACTCTTATCAGAAACAGAGAAAACAAAAAAATGGCAGTGTCTACAACGGCTCTATCCATCGGCGGCAACATGTTCTCCGGCCAGCTCCGACAGTGGGAGCCTCACGAATCGACGCTCTTTCAAAAACCCAGAAGGCATTTTCGATGTATATGCCTTAATGAGCTCCATATGCTACGCTACAGAACCAAGACCTCGAATTTCAACCCAAGACGGGGCTTGCTTCCTTCAGTTCATGCTTATGGCAAAGAAGCTGATGATGCCTATCTCCCGGTATCATTCTTTTTTCCTTTTGGTTACTTGTGAGAAGAAAGTGTATAAATGATAGAAACGAAGCATAGTGAAGCTAATATTTTGTTTTTGAAGTTCCTGTCCTGGAAATGTAAGTTTCAATTTTGATTTGTTGATGCATATTTTGAGGATAGGAGAAGATTTTTACTATATATTGGCAATTTCTCATAATTACATACTAAAGCTAGAGGAGTTAAGGCTCCATTTACTTGTTACTTTTGCTGTCTGCGTCTTGCTTTTGGAACTGAAAAAATGTGCCCTTGGATATAATAATTTTGTTTTTAATGGTAATAGTCATACATCAATTGAGTTGCTGATAATGTTTTGTATCTTATGGACTTGTTTATGTAATACTAGGGTGATAGCTATTCTGTTTAGGCATAAATGCATTGACCGTCCTCTTTTTGTTCGTTAATTGCTGCATCTTAACAAAGTGATTCTTTTGCAGAATGTAAATGAAGACACCGATGAGATGTTTAACGATTTGATGAAAAAGTATGGAAAAGTAGTATTCAGGAAGAATGACCAAAAGTCTCCAAGCGCTGAGCTTGATGACGATGCTGAAAGCTTATCATGTAAGTTCATCTCACAATTAACCAAAACAGGGTACTTAGAAGCTGTAGAAATCTGTGTGATGTCAACAACTACCATTACTCTATTTGGCTTTATGTGGTAATTGGATTGATATTTAGCTCCACCTTAGTCCTCAAAGATCATAAATTCCATCCTTGACATCCATATTCCCTTGTCAATAATTACTACTCTCATAATTGTAAATTGTAGTACTAAAATGAGGATCACTCTGGCTCTACTGTATTTGCCTAAAGTTTTACTTCAGGTTTCCTTTTTGGGGTTGATTTTGTATATCTTGTGTCTATATCCTGTCTTAGTAAATAACTAAAGATGGTTCCCTCCACCATTCCTCATATCTTGGCCTATCTGCCCTTTAAAGGTGCCTTATACTCTTTTAGTGCCCTTAGGTGTAAGTTGATAGGGTGATTTGGATGCTCTCAACTATAACATGCATATCACTCGTGATAAAGTACTATTGTAATGCATTCTAGTTTGAAATTGACTTGTCAAGCTCTGGATTTATGTAATGTCTGGTACGCCTTAAATATTGAAGCTGTTAAGTTACACAGCAGCAATGACTGCCATTTATGTTGCAGTGGATAACACCAAAGCAAAGGATGATATTCTCCTTTTAGTTTCAATTGTAGCATGCTTGTCAATAATTGAGAAATTAAGAAGGAAATTATGTGGTCCTGTGACGGTTTCCATAAAGAATTTAGTTAAGACAATTCATTGTGCATGCCCTCATACATTCTCAAATAACTAAAATTTGAATGTACTTTCACATGACACTCTCATTCTTCCACGTTAGTGCTATTATTGCAAGTGCCTCTGCCTTGCATCTTATTTACCATACTGCTATTTTGAGCTCAAGTTTCCACTTAGCTTTCTGAAGTTACTACTCACTTGTTTCTCTCAGCTACAAAATAAAGGCTGAAGAAACAAAGGTGCCTCATGAAGTTTCCCTTCCCCCATTCTACCAAATCAGTTTTCTTCTTTTGAAGAATTGAGATTTGGCATGCAAGTTTGAGAAAGAATACATATGCTTATAAAGATGTGACAATTGCGATCTTACTTATGAGAAATTTTCACATCTGTTTAGGGCCTATACTTTCAAGTTATTATCATGTTGTAAGTAATAAATTGTGATTCAGACAGACTTTTCTTAAGCATTAAATTTCTTGGTAATCAAGGTATGTGTGGCATCTTTTTAAACTACTTACAGAAAACCAAACAAAAGCATACAACCTATGTAGCACAATATATGTAGCTTTGGTTTAAAATTGCAACAACTCATAGGTTCCTGTTATATCTGTAGTTGCTGTGGCAATGGCCAAGGTGGCAAGTGATGTGAAGGCTGCAGATATAAGGGTCCTCTTTGTGAAGCCTCTTGTGTATTGGACTCGGTTTTTCATCATTGCCACAGCATTTTCTCGCCCTCAAATTGATGCTATTGCGTATGGGACTTCAACTTTGACATTTTTTTTTCTGTGAAAATAGTTTAAAGTATGCTTTGAAGTGGTTCTTGAACTGATTGAATTTCTTCCTAGTTTCAATATAGATCCAGAATAAGAGATTTGGCTGAGAAGAAGTACGGAAAAGTTCCATCAGGAGATACAAAACCAAACTCATGGACACTTTTAGATTTTGGTAAGTAATCTAATTTGACAATTCATTGACACATTTGTTTTTTAGTAATAGACATAGGACTACGAACATAAGGCAACTTTTGACTTTAGGGATGAAATTTGGTGCTTACACAATCTAAATCACCCAGCATAGATTTTGTGTCTTCTTGCTATCTTTATTCTTTTTCTTGTTTCTTCCCATCGATATGGAAAATACAAAACAGGTTAGAAGAAACAAGTAATAGTTTGTTTAGTCAGGCCCAGAAAAGCATTTTGGAATATTGACTTAATGGCAAACAACAGTAAGATTTATTTGTAAATATAAGAAGTTTATTTATAGAAGTGGAAAAACCTATTTGATCATGATGTTGATGTGCATGGAAAGCATTACCATAACTGGCACGTTAACATGCAGCATGTTCAAGTCCATTTCTCAAGTAAGCTAGTTTCACACTAGTTAATCTTTTAGCAATGTCTCTTCCTGTCATTATTCAGGTGATGTCATTATCCATATATTTCTTCCTCAACAAAGAGCTTTTTACAATTTGGAAGAGTTCTATGGAAATGCGACGCTCATTGAGCTGCCTTCTGAAAACCCACCGCCATTTCGCACGTGAAAGTGACTAATTCTGAAGGAATCAAAAGCACTGGCTGACAGAACTCCCATGGTGGAGGTGTTTATCTCTTCCAAGTTCGGTTAGCTCTACATGCTCATCACCTCTATCCTTGCAGGGAAGCTTGATCAGGAATTACATGGGGCGCTGTTCCTTTGCTGGTACGTATTATTCACCAATCACATGGAGCAGTTGGCATCGGCCCTACTATATGTTCGGTTTTGCTTGTTTTCTTCTTGATAATGCCCTTAATTATGTCCTTACTAGGGTTTGTACATGTAACAGCTGGAAGCAGTCATGCTCTCAGGTTTGAAGAGTTCTAATGAATCTATGGATTATCATTACTTTGTTTGTCTGTGGGGGCATAAATGTAGGTTTGACTTGAGCTCCGGAGGTTAAATTTAACTGATAACAATCGGAATGGTTAAGCTAGAAATCTAACAAATATAAATTGTTCCCAAGGAACATCTAGCTTAAGTTTACACGGGAAATTATACCGTAAGATTATAAATTTTGATTTTACTATAAGGTCAACGTAAAAAACACATGATTAAACGTAAATTTAAAGTCGTTAGGCCTAAAATATGTTAAAAGTATCGTAAAAACTTGATAATTAATTTAAGGTTAATGTAAACAATACATGATTAAGCATAAATCTAAAGTTATTAAATGTGAAACATGTTAGAAGTATGTAAACGCATGATAATTAATATAAACATACATTATAATGAAATTATCATGTGTTTAAATTTATTGACATTAATGTTTACATTGATAATCATATTTTTATAATACTTCTAATATATTTTATGTATAATGATTTTAAATTTATGTTTGATCATATGTTTTTTTGTTTTAACCTTACAGTAAGGTCAAAATTTGTGATTTTACTGTAGGAATTCTTAAGTTTATGATGACCAGTGTTAAAGGAGCATTTCAGATGATGAAACTTTCCGGAAAAAAAAAAATGGTTGTATCCTTATAAGTTTTTAGAACATGGGGACCAAGTGGATGTTAGGGAGGAGGAAGTGGCGTGGTTTCTTCCAGGTGAATTCTCATCTATAATTAGCTTGATATTGTTACATAAGCAATTTATAATCAAACATTCTATACATATGCCATTGCCAGCCAACAGGCATTAAAAGTTTCCTCGTCTTTAGTGGCTACCTATCAGATTTTCTTTTCCTAGAAAAAAAAATACCTTTTTAATAAAAACAAATTTTTATTTTCTATATATTTTATGTTTTTTACCAAAAAAATAGTAAAATAAAAGTCATGTACTGATATTTCAAAATGAAAGATAAACGATAATACAGAATATGAAAAATCAAATTAATTATTTTTTTAATAAATAGTTATACTCAATGGTTATTCATTGTATTATCGTAAACACATGACAAAAAATGTAAATTTAGTATTAGATGGTGCATAAAATGTCATAAAATATTAAAAAAGATATTAGAAAATTTTAAACGTAATGAAAAGTAAAAATACAAATCATAGTATATTAATTTGAGGAGTAATTTACTTACACCGGTTAAAACAAATTTAGTTTTATATACTTTAATATAATTTTATACGATTTATATTTTTTAATCTAACCACATGTAGATCATAATATAGCAAATTTCCAGTTAATTAAAAATGTCCAAATATTAGTTCGATAATAATAAAATTTCAACCATTAATATATATTGACAAATATATTATTCTCGATTAAAATTGACGTGGATTAGGTCAATTATTATTGGGCGTTTCTATAAGTCAAGTTGAAGACAATTAGGCCGAATAATAACTTAAGCCCAAGAGAAAAGAGGACTCAAAAAGCCCATAAAAGATCCACTGAGTTATTATTTAAGCTGTGGGTCTTAAAGGTAATTACGCGCAAAATCACTCCTATAAATAGGTCACAGGTATTATTTTTAACTCTAAGCTGTATTTGCCTATGGAAATCCTCCCAGGACCCTGTCTGACTTAAGCATCGGAGTGCGCGCGCGGGGAAAACCCTTGCGCCCTCTGACTTCTCCTATTTTGCAGGACTTATTTGGAGACACGTGGAGAAAGAAGACAAGATCGACGTCAGCACGTATTTATTGTTGTTTTGTGCAACAACAATTGGCGCCGTCTGTGGGAAACAAACAAAAAAGCCATAAAAAATGATGACAGACGATCTGTGGAAGACAGGGTACGTAGGCTGCGGCAGGGTGCACAGTTTACGCGATAGGCCTTGCGAGAGATAGGTTCCACACGCGAGAGGCCTTTTGGGTGAGAGAGTATCTCTCGCCTTTAGATAGCTCTCACACACGACAACGTTAGGCGATATAGAGCACAACCCCGCAGCTACACCTTGGGCGAAAGTGAATAAACTTTGACGAGAGAGGGTCTCTCGCACGAAAATTAAAAGTTTGCCGACAGACGTTGAGCGAGAGAACCTCTCGCTATAAATACTTTGCCACGTTAAAGGCTCCCACAATGAGAAAATTAAAAGTCTGCCGACAAACGTTGAGCGAGAGAACCTCTCACTAGCGACAGGCATTTGTTCATTATGCCTAAAAATTTCTAAATCACATGCCAATGGGGGAGCAAGTGCGTGGCGCCCACCATCATTAATTGAAATATTCTATAATTAAAGGAAGTTGGCAGGATATCTAAAACGAAGCATTTATTAAAGGAAGTTGGCAGGATATCTAAAACTAAGCATTTATTATTCTTTATTTATTTCTCTAGAACTTTTGCTTTCACAGGGGATTTGTTTTCCAATTTCGCTTTTGATTCCTTCTGGTAGATCTTTTCAAGAATGACAATAAATTGTGAGCTTTTTCCGTATGCTTTTTGAGGGGCCATAATGATAACCCAGTTATACAAGTGCCATGCCCTTGAATGTTCTGTCATCAGCTGGCAGTGCAAGTGAGAGTTTTAAGCCCAGAGACATCCGATTTGGGGTCAACCGGGTGCTAGACTGCTAGGTTGGAAAAGTCAGCTACTGATCTTTGCAGGGCGCAAAACCCCGACAAAACAAAATAATTATCCACTGTGGGACTTTGAATCGTATCATCCATGAATCACGAAAATTAAAAGTTTGCCGACAGACGTTGAGCAAGAGAACCTCTCGCTATAAATACTTTGCCACGTTAAAGGCTCCCACAATGAGAAAATTAAAAGTCTGCTGACAAACGTTGAGCGAGAGAACCTCTCGCTAGCGACAGGCATTTGTTCATTATGCCTAACAATTTCTAAATCACATGCCAACGGGGGAGCAAGTGCGTGGCGCCCACCATCATTAATTGAAATATTCTATAATTAAAGGAAGTTGGCAGGATATCTAAAGCGAAGCATTTATTAAAGGAAGTTGGCAGGATATCTAAAACTAAGCATTTATTATTCTTTATTTATTTCTCTAGAACTTTTGCTTTCACAGGGGATTCGTTTTCCAATTTCGCTTTTGATTCCTTCTGGTAGATCTTTTCAAGAATGACAATAAATTGTGAGCTTTTTCCGTATGCTTTTTGAGGGGCCAGAATGATAACCCAGTTATACAAGTGCCATGCCCTTGAATGTTCTGTCATCAGCTGGCAGTGCAAGTGAGAGTTTTAAGCCCAGAGACATCCGATTTGGGGTCAACCGGGTGCTAGACTGCTAGGTTGGAAAAGTTAGCTACTGATCTTTGCAGGGCGCAAAACCTCGACAAAACAAAATAAGTATCCGCTGTGGGACTTTGAATCGTATCATCCATGAATCGGATTGTGTGCGGCGCAAACACTCTTAGCCTTTTGACTTTCCTGTTGATGTCTTGTCGGCATTAGTTTGCTGGATGGAATTCCGTCGAGTGCAGAGGACCGCCATTTGAGGATCATATTCTTTGTGATTTAAAAGAACTGAGCGTATAATAAAACTTTTAATGGGAAGCAAGAAGACTCTAATGGAAATGCTCCGGAGGTTTCAGCCCGAGAGAAATTGTTGAATGATCAACCTGAACTTATTCAGCAGTTTGGAATGGATCTTCTTCCTATTCTCATACAGATTTATGGTTCCAACGTCAATAGTCATGCCATCGCCACACTCCTCCTCCATTTCTAATTCAATTTCAGAGAGCTTACCCCTTTCAAATTCATCCTTTCTACGGTACCTCATGTTACACACTTCTTTCTATTTCCTATCTTCCAAATCAGTGATCCCTTTTTGAAGTTGCAATATAGAAGGAAATATTACCACTGATTACAAAAAAACGAGTGAGCTAGATTTCACTTCAATGAGCTAAATGATGTCATCAGCACAAGCAGTTAAAGAGAGAGAGTGAGAGAGACCAAGTGAAGAAGCACTTCTACTAAAAATTTCGACTTTTAAAAAAAAAAACTTGTCATAAAATTCTCTAATGCTGGCTTTTCTCTCATAAACAGACATGGTGGTCTGGCCATCAGCATAGGTCATATAAATAAGTATTCTGAGCAAACCAAGGAAACCAGCAAGTTGACAATCAGTCAACCGGACAAGGAAAAGGAAAAACTGGGTTGCAGCACTGTAGGACAGTCTCATCTGAAGACGTGCTCCATTTGTTTCCCTTGGATAATCTAAAGCAGGGAGCTGTCGCGCGCGGGAGGCTCTCTCGCCAACACCTGCCGCACGTGATATTCACCCTATCGCCCAAGTCTGTCGGCGCAAGAGCCACCCTATCGCCAATTGCAGCCATTCTTTGTGTTTGAAGTGCTATCGGGATTGGCAGTTACCATTCATAAGGGCTACTAGCCAGTTTTACTGTGTTTAAGGCATGGCCGGTCTCAGTCATGTCCCTTTGGTCGGGATAGTCTCAAAAGAGTCAACTCTTGTGACCTCTGGATTTACACAAAAAAGAATGACATTGTTGATTTATCATCCATTTTGAGAGAGGATTGTAAGAGGCTCTTCATGTACATCGACAAATTGCCTCTTGTTGTCTCAGATCCTGTATATATTCCCTACAACTTTCATGCTAGGAGTCGATCGTCATCTTGCCACGATTACAGTGGCTGGCAAGCTTATGACTGATCATGCATTCTCATATAATCAGCATAGAAACGAGGTTGATTTTCTTCCTACAATAAAGGCTTCACTAATGAGTACGCATTTGTGGTAACAATTAACAATTTTCCAATTGTCTAGCATTTTGAGGTTGAAGATGTTGATCCACTTCAATTGTATGTATGTGTATATATATATATATATATATATATAAGAAGCTAAAATCTTAAAGACTGAAGAAGATGGCTGTGAGGAAGAAATATCAACAAAGCTGAAAGTGGGCTCTGAATATCCTCCTACCTACGGAAGCAAGGGAATTCCTCGTTCTACATTCCTTCCCATTCTGCTCACCCAGTGCCATTAGCTTGACTCTTTTAGAAAATACAGACAACTGAAACTATTGACATGATGAACTAACACAGTTGAAGCAAAAACGTAATTCAAAAAATAACAAAAACTCGCACAGAGTGTTAATACAAGATTAAAGACACTGGAACAGTGACCACATCCATATATTTATAAAATCATTTATCAAGCATAAGAGGACAATAAAACAAAAGAGGCAATTATAGGATTATATGAGGAAGTTTAGTAAGCAGCCTTGATATGCTCAGCGAGTGAAGGCCATGTTCTGTAGTGCGTAAGTGGCGAGAGAGTCTCGTGCGTAAGTGACGAGAGAGGAGCTCTCACGCCCGACAGGCCTTAGGCGAGATAGGGTCTCTGCACGTGACAAACCTTTGGCGGGATAGGGGTTCCCGCATGCGATGGGCTTGTCTACCACACCCAAGCTCACCTGGTATAGTGATGGGTGAGCACAGTACTCACGCGGTAGGACCTTTGGCGAGATAGAGCAATAGGCGAACATAGATTGCACGTGGCAGGCTCCCTCAATGAGAGAGTGGCTCGCCTAATAGAGCAAAGTTGGTGAGCATAAGGAGCCCGCGACAAGCATCTTTGGCAATAGATTCACTTGCCCACACGACAGAAACTTTGGCGATAGAGTGGCTCGCCTATGCAAGCAAGCGCAAAAACACACGGTACTATTTTTTCATGATAGATTGGTTCACCCACTCGACAATCACTTTGGCAAGAACCTATACGGCGAGAACAGTTCCACAAGGCAGGTGACAGCCTCGTCTGCCGCTCTTGGCAGGCATCTTTAACGAGAAAGCATAAGTCCCGCGCAGGCCACTCTTGCGACACAGTGCTCAACTACGTAAGAGCTAAGGCAAGCGAGCAATGATTCTCGTACGCAACATCTCCCTTGGGCGAGAAGAGTCTCCCGCACACTAACAACTAGAGAAGGGCTCTTGCGCTTGACATCCCCTTTTGTCAAGAGTGGCACGCGTGGCAAGCGCCCGGGTAGAACAACGCATGTGTGCAAACAAAGCCTAACTAGAAATGCTTGTTTGGCGTTGACGAACAAAGAACTGTTGTGTTGGGTTGCACAAGGGGCGAAATATGGGCGAGTAGGACCATACGGCAGGACCCTTTGGCGAGAGATAACAACTCACGCATGCAAAAGAGGTAGAGTGCCGCTCGAAGAGCACACGCAGGTGTGAATGTGGCGAGCATGTTGCATCACAGGCCTTTGATGAGAGATTGTGGCTCGCCTATCGACAGCCAGAACAGGCGAGCACAGTTAAACGCAGCACGAGTTTTGGCAAAAGAGTAAACCGTGATGGTAAGCACCGCACATACATGACAATCTTGGGCAGTAAAGAGACGATGGCAAGCACGGCCTGTAGAGTAAAAGATCGAAAAAACAGCTAACGTACGGCATGCACCGCCGCAACAAAAGGGCTCCTGCCATAACAGGTCAATTCACCGAACGCAAGGCGGTAGTGCAAATACACGAGCGCTAATCCCAAGTTGCATGCTTGCCTAATAGGTAAAAGGTAATGGTGAGCACATTCGATAGGATATATTGCAATAAAGCGGTTCGTCCTATGCAACAGCCATGCGGGCAAGAAAAAGTCACACAACGGCTCCCGTGAGCCCAGCGTCCCACACACAAGGCGTGAAGCAATGCTGACGAGTGCAGTGTCATGTGGCGAGCACAAGACCACTGCAGTAGGCACTTTCGACGATCGAGAAGCATGTGGTGATTACATGACCAATGCCACAGCCCAGCCTCCGCAGCAAGGCTCGCTTGGTAAAACACGTGCCAAGGCGCGAGGAACGATCTAGATGAGCAAGCATGGAACAAGCTGAAGGGTTTAGCTGAGGTGCGCCCACGATGTTAGATGAGCTCGCCCAGGAAAGGAAAAAATCGGATGAAGGGCTTGAAACGAGCGAACGTAAATCCAGGGGAGCTCTATTGGGCGAGCCCCAACCAAAGACCTCAGGGAACATGCTAGAACTTCAAATGCCCGCTCTTGTTCACCCAGATGCGTAAGAACATAGACGAGCGGCGAAAACCGGGCAGGGCACAAAAGGTCAGACGAGCTAGTGGCCACCACGCAAGTACGGTTGTGAATGATGAGTAAGAATACAGCCATCCTAAGACCCAGGCAAGCAAGCCCTTGTCAACCGATATAGGAACTATCCTAGAAGAGAAAACTCTATGGGCAAGCCATTTTGGGTGACCAAAGCGAAAAAGGATTAGGCAACTCTGTACATCATCAAGCACATCGCTCGAGAAAAAGTTCATCTTTGAAGAGGAACGACAACACTATTTCAAAAAAGAACTTGGGGAGCTATATGGTGTAAAGGTACGCTAAAATTAAAAGGTATTGTGCCGTAAAAAATGGAAAGACAAAAGAAGAGAAAGAAAAAGCTGAGGCTACGACCAGTTACATATTTGGGTGCATGGAATGGGCGACAGGTAGTGATCTTTGGCAGCAGAATACAAGAAGTGGGCTACAACCCTACCTATTGCCCAAAAGTTCCCTGGTGATTGAGTACACGGAATGGGCAGAGTCCAGTCTGTCGCTTGGAAGATCTCTGGCGACAGAGTACAAGGAATGGGCGATAGCAGTGTCCTCAATTCGGCGAGCACAGGCACATGCAGGGCAAATTTTGGTGACAAGGTTCCACATGGCAGACTCTTTCTGCGAGAGGTGGCTCATGCGTGCGACAGCCAAAATGGCGAGAAAGGGGGACAACTATTGAAGATCTCACAAAGATGCCACTCTTTTGAATAGTCAGTTGCATGCAAGACGTCATGCCACAGAACAATCTATCGCTCGAAAGGTGCTTGCTACACTGCAAATTTGCGCGACTACAAGCATGTAACAAGTAGTCTGTCCTGAGCTAGCTCAAGGCCATGGGACAGAGCAATTTACACAACTACAGGCATGCGACACACTCGAACATGGGCAACCTTATCTTCTTCGTTGTCAAATTGAACTTCAAAGCCAAGAAGCGTGACAGGCCTTGTACAAGATAAGAGCTCCCGCATGTAACAGGCCTTTGGCGAGAGAGGAGCTCCCGCGCCTAACAAGCTTTGAGCTAAACATGGGCTCCCGCACGCGACAGGCCTTGAATAAGACAAGCGCTCCTGCATGCGACAGGCCTTGGATGAGATAGGGGCTCTTACACATGACAAGCTCCCCACTTTGATAAAATGACAGCGAAGAAAACTAGGTGAACACAGCACCCATAGGCAAGATTCCCCCGTTACACAATGCAAGCAAGCAAAGAACACTCGAGTCATACCTTTCGGCAATGGCTATCAACGCTGGCGAGCACGGAATCCAAACTACTGGTTCACCCATTAGAAAAAACTTTGGCGAGCACATTTAAATTTGACGATCCAAGCGCACGCCCAAGTACGGGATGTGAGTGGAATGATCTAGAATCTTCTAGACCTAGTGCGCGCACTAATCCGACACAATGTCAAAAAGCTTCCTTCGACCCATATGTCGATCGTCTTGTTGGCTCTATAGGCTATACCGAGAGGGGGGTGAATCGGTTTTTACTAACTTTAGGTTCGTTTTTCGGTTCCTCTAAATTCTCTAGCCTATATTGATATTTTCTAAATTCTCTAGGCTACTCAATTATACAATATAAATTCAATTCAATAAGCACAATATAATTGCAAGTAAAGAGAGTAGGGAAAGAGAGATTTACACAAGCGATTTATAGAGGTTCGGCAACTTGCCTACGTCCTCTACCTTGAGACGCTCCCAAGGATTTTCCCCAAATTCACTATACTTGAATTTGTGTTACACTCCCTCTTTTTGCAGGCTCAAGAGAAACCTCTCTCTTTTTCTAGGCTCAAGAGAAACCTCTTCTCGCTCTTTTTCTAGGCTAAAGAGAAACCTACCTCTTTTTCTAAGGCTAAAGAGAAACCTCCCTCTTTTTCTTAGGCTAAAGAGAAACCTCCCCTTTTACAAAGATTAAATGTATTTACAAATTGTATAATCAAAGAAGGGCCTCTAAATAGGCAAGTGATTACAATGTTTAAGCACAAGGAAAAAGCCTATACAAGATTTGTGCTACTCTATACAAAGAATATGAGAATGATGGAAGATGAAGACTTGTAGCTCTTGATTTGTTGATGAGGCTTGAGGATTTTAGGAAAATGAGTATTGGAGTTGATTGAGTAGTTCCTCTTGCTTCATTTAGCTTCTAAGCCTCTATTTATAGTCCCTTGGATGGTTTGTGGACGTTGGTTGGAGCCAAAACAGAAACTAGCCGTTGTATCTCACAAAAACTAGCCGTTGGGGACTTTCTGGTGTAAAGGGATCGATCCTTTCACCAAAGGGATCGATCCTTTTCTTCAATCTAGCCTTCCGGGGCATTCTGTCAAAAAGGGATCGATCCCTTTTCCTACGAGATCGATCCCATGCTTCCAGAGGGCATTTTTCCTGCACTTTTGGGTTAGAAATGCTATGACCTTTGATCCTAATCCAACCCAAAACATTTTGACATTTTTGTGGGAGTTTTTCTTGACTTTCTCTGATGAAAACATGGTCAAAAAATTCATTAAGTGATTTTCTAAAATATTCAAAACATTTACAAAGTATTAAGACCAATAAGAGTATGCATCATTAAATCATGGTCTTAATGTTTGATATGATCACTTGAAATGTATTGAGAAAATCATGTGTGATAAGGCAAATTTACAATATGAATTAAAACATTAAAGCTTACTTAAGTTTTTGTCATTTCAAAATATATATGGCAATTTAAAGCTAACAATCTTCCCCTTTTTGATATGACAAAACTTAATGTAAATTTGCTTTGAAAATTCTTTGATAAAATACTCCCCCTCAAATAAAGCAGGATTTTATAAAGCTCCCCCTTAATATAAGCATGGGTTTTGAAAATGAATTTTCAAACTATTCCTCCCCCATTATCTCTCCCCCTTAATATCTCTCTTTTTTAATATCTATCTCTCCCCCTTTTTGTCATAGCAAAAAGAAGGAAAAATAATAAAAAAAAATATGCTCCCCCTAAAATCATGGCTATGGGAGAAGAGAAAAAAAAATATGCTCCATCCAACAGCAAACATGTTAGTACATGGGACTCATAGCACAAATAAATAAGTCAATATTCACAAAGAGTATGAAATATTCAGCAAAGAATATGACTTATGATCCTAAACCAATTGTTTATAAATAATTTTGCAATAAGGTCTCAATTGGTAAGAAATTAAGCAAGCACCTAAGTATATCAATTGTTCTCTTAAGTCTAACTAAGGTGCATGGCAATACATTATGATTATGAGCTAAAATTAGATGACATATCATATGCATGAGCTCATAAATCATGTTCAAGCAAGAGTGTGCATAGAATCAAAACATATAGCAATTAACTTCAAATTCTAGCACACAAGAGTTTCATGCAAAAATATCCTAAGAGAATTCTTCTTTATTTGTCATTTCAAACTAAAGAGTATGAGAAGAATTGTCAATTTAAAGCTCATACCAATTGGCAATTTAGATTTGGCTTACCAATTATTGAAAATATGTTTCCCTATGATACTAATTGTTATTTCAATCTAAATACCAATTGTTACTAATGGTTGACTTAGGCATTTTGCATGAATCCAATATCTATGTGTAGTGTGTTCATGTCAAGAAAATAAACATTCTAAATATGCAAGAACACAATCACACATCATCAAATATGCATTGGATCAATTAAACATTAGCACACTATCATAAAATATTAATCCATATTCATATTCACAAATTGATACCATATGTAAGATTCAAAACATCAAGGAATTCAAGCAAACACATTTTCTTCCATGGTTTCAAGCACACAAATCCTATGCTCATTTTCTAATTCAAGTCCTTAACCAATTATGAGCAAGGAAAGATTCAAATAATAAATGCATGGATAATACATATGTTCAAGTTTGCATTTATCTTTGAATGTTGGTGTTGTCATTAAAGCCCAAGTTTTTTAATAGTTTGGCCATAAGAAAAATTTAAGTACATGGATGATAACGTTTCATGCATTTGAACATTTAGGATCCATTTACCATCACAATTTATAAGCCAATGACTATTACCAATTGTTGAATTTACATTTAAAATCAATCCACTAGATGTAAAATTATCATGAAACCTAGTGTGGAATTGATAAGTCAAGCCAAGAGATTTAATCCTATAAGCATGCTTGACTAAGATGAACAAAAGGAATGAAGAATATTCATTATGCACAAGTTCATCAAATTCTCAAATATATCCATAAATCATTGAAATAAATCTCAAAATTATGTTTAACCATTCATTGAAAATATATTTCAAGATTATTTCAAGATTTATGCCATTCATGACCATTTTCAATGAGAAAACTGATTTTGCACTTGTGAGCTCAAGAAAAATGATATTAATTGTTGAAAGTGATACCATTTGTTGGAAATGATATAAATTGATGAAGTTGAGGCATGATATCAATGAAAAATGAATTTTCATAGTTTAAAGATCATCAAAAAGAAGTTAAAACAATGAATTTTAAGTTGAGAAGAGAGAAAGTATCAAAACAATGAAAAGTTCTTCTCAATTTCGGTTGAAAACATGCAGAAAAGCCTTTCTGGCCTGTGGGGATCGATCCCTTTAGGAGGGGGATCAATCCCTCATATGTTTCCTGCAGATTCTGCAGTTGTTTTGACAGAAAATCCAACTTGTGAAGTACCAAAACTTCGTTTTTGAATATTTTCAGTCCAAGTAAAGATTTAAACATTTGTAAAACATGATTTTGGACTTGTATGAATGAAAAACATGAATCAAAAACCATTTTACAAAAGATTTTGCAATTTTGGAAGAATTTACACAATAAAATGCATTTTTAGCCTCAAAGGAGGTCATTTCGAGATTTAAGTATATTTTGACCAAACCAATGCATTGAATTACATAAATATGTCAAAACAAACTTGTTCACATAAATTTTAAGCATATATATCATTAAAACATACATCTTGTGAACAACATGCCATGATTTCTAACATGCATATTCTTCATTAAGGCTCATGACAAGGCATTTTAGATATATGACATATTTGACAGCTTTTGAGCAATTAAATATATTATCTAGACATATCAAACTTGCTCAAGATGTAGAAAACCAAAAATCATTTCAAAGTCACTAAACATGCCTTTCATTCAATGTATCAAGCACTCAACAATCATGCCTTTTGCTCAATCACAATGCATCATTAATCATTAACCAATTTTCTCATCAAAGCACAAAAAGTTTAAAGAGTAAGGAATTAAGCTTACAATACTCCTTTGCTAGAGAATGCTTTGCCTTGAATTGTTGAATCCACCTTAGGCCTTTCTTGAAGGATCGTTGTGAACTTGCCAATGATGGATCCTCAAGCTCTTCCTCTCTCTCATTGGCACAAGCAAACTCCTTGGGGGGTGTGTAGAGCATTTGAACTCCATTGTTCCATTGTATTCCCATGCTCTAACACTCCTACAACAAACAAATTTATGCATGCTTTGGTACCCAAATTTTCTTAGGTCCATGAGAGTTAGTGCAAACAATTTTTGATCCTTTTGGGATCCATTTCAAGCACAAATCATCATTATTTATTGCATGCTTTGGCACCCACATTTTTCTAACTACTCTTCCTCTAAATGTGGTTTTCCTATATGTGCATGCTTGTGAAGAGTGTCCTATTCTATTACATAGTGAGCATGTAAGAGATAAATCATGCATAGTATTTTTGCTCACTAGGAAATTCTTAAGATGAGTTTCTTTTTGTTTAGCATTATAGCCTAACCTATCTTTGTCAAAGAAAGCTCTTTGGGTCTCTAACATATTATCTAGCTTTTGTTGACCCATATAAAACCTAGTAAATGAGTTATGCATATTTGTATTCTTTTCATTCAACTCATTTATCTCTAAGTTTGCCTCTTCTAATTTCTTTTCAAATTCTAGCTTAGTATTAGTCAAGGCTTCATTTTCTATTTTTAATTTAGCAATGATTTTTTTATATTTGGAGTTCATGCATTGAAATTCATTTACTAAATCATTAAAGGCATTTTGTAGTTCACTAAAGGTATAATCATTATCTTCACTAGAACTACTACTAGCCTCATCATCACTAATAGCCATAAAGCATGAGTAGGCTACCTCTTCATCTACATTTTCCTCATCGGATCTATCACTATCGCTCTATGCAGCCACAAATGCTTTCTTCCTAGGCTTCCTATCCTTTTCCTTCCTAAGTAAGGGGTAATCTAATTTAGTATGACCCGGTTCATTGCACTCATAACATACTAAGTGGTCCTTTTCTCTTCTACTTGACTCTCCCCTTTGATGTCTCCTATTACTCTCTCTCTCTCTTTCATTCTCATAAATCTATTGAATCTTTTGGCAAACATTGCCATTTCCTTTTCTTCCTCATTTCCACTCTCATCACTATCATCTTTAATGACCTCATGAGTGGAAGACTTAAGTGCTACCCCTACTTTCTTTGAAGGCACTTCATTTCTTTTCATTTTCATTTCATATGTAAGTAGGAAGCCCATGAGCTCATCTAGAGACAAGGTATTTGGATCCTTAGACTCTTCTATTGCGGTTACCTTTGCCTCCCATGACTTAGGCAAGCTATTCAAAATTTTCTTTACCATTTCAACAGTAGAATAAGCCTTGCCTAGAGCCTTAAGTCCATTAATTATATCATTAAACCTAGTGAACATTTCGCTAATGGACTCATTTTCTTTCATCCTAAATAGCTCATAATCATGTGTGAGCATTCCTACTTTGGTCTCTTTCACTTGATTGGTCCCTTCATGTGTGATGGCTAATGTGTCCCATATTTGCTTGGCATTCTCACATAATGATACTCTATTATACTCATTGGGACCTAAAGCACAAAATAGTGTGTGCATAGCCTTGGCATTCATTTGTGCCAATCTCATGTCATTTGTGTCCCACTCATCCTCACTCTTAGGGACATCTTTTCCATCTACTTTCTTCATGGGAATTCTAGGACCATTCAATATAATTCTCCAAACTTTATAATCATTTGATTGTACAAATAACATCATTCTAGTTTTCCAATATGAGTAATTTTCACCATTGAAGAGTGGAGGTCTAACTAATGATTGTCCCTCTTCTCTTAGGGGTGTGCCTACATTCAAGTGAGCCATTTATGATCGTTTTGCTCGATAGAGGTTAGTCTAAATCAATCTCGAGCCCAAGCTCTGATACCAATTGTTGGCTCTATAGGCTATACCGAGAGGGGGTGAATCGGTTTTTACTAACCTTAGGTTCGTTTTTCGGTTCCTCTAAAATCTCTAGCCTATATTGATATTTTCTAAATTCTCTAGGCTACTCAATTATGCAATATAAATTCAATTCAATAAGCACAATATAATTGCAAGTAAAGAGAGTAGGGAAAGAGAGATTTACACAAGCGATTTATAGAGGTTCGACAACTTGCCTACATCCTCTACCTTGAGACGCTCCCAAGGATTTTCCCCAAATTCATTATACTCGAATTTGTGTTACACTCCCTCTTTTTGCAGGCTCAAGAGAAACCTCTCTCTTTTTCTAGGCTCAAGAGAAACCTCTTCTCCCTCTTTTTCTAGGCTAAAGAGAAACCTCCCTCTTTTTCTTAGGCTAAAGAGAAACCTCCCCTTTTACAAGGATTGAATGTGTTTACAAATTGTGTAATCAAAGAAGGGCCTCTAGATAGGCAAGTGATTACAATGTTTAAGCACAAGGAAAAAGCCTATACAAGATTTGTGCTACTCTATACAAAGAATATGAGAATGATGGAAGATGAAGACTTGTAGCTCTTGATTTGTTGATGAGGCTTGAGGATTTTAGGAAAATGAGTATTGGAGTTGATTGAGTAGTTCCTCTTGCTTCCTTTAGCTTCTAAGCCTCTATTTATAGTCCCTAGGATGGTTTGTGGACGTTGGTTGGAGCCAAAACAGAAACTAGCCGTTGTATCTCACAAAAACTAGCCGTTGGGGACTTTCTGGTGTAAAGGGATCGATCCTTTCACCAAAGGGATCGATCCTTTTCTTCAATCTAGCCTTCTGGGGCATTCTGTCAAAAAAAGATTGATCCATTTTCCTACGGGATCGATCCCATGCTTCCAGAGGGCATTTTTCCTGCACTTTTGGGTTAGAAATGCTATGACCTTTGATCCTAATCCAACCCAAAACATTTTGACATTTTTGTGGGAGTTTTTCTTGACTTTCTCTGATGAAAACATGGTCAAAAAATTCATTAAGTGATTTTCTAAAATATTCAAAACATTTACAAAGTATTAAGACCAATAAGAGTATGCATCATTAAATCATGGTCTTAATGTTTGATATGATCACTTGAAATGTATTGAGAAAATCATGTGTGATAAGGCAAATTTACAATATGAATTAAAACATTAAAGCTTACTTAAGTTTTTGTCATTTCAAATATATATGGCAATTTAAAGCTAACACGTCTGACATAGAAGCTTTCAAGAACTGCTCTAGCAACCATCTAGAAGTGACTTAAGAGCCACACACTTGGCCTATTGACAACCATACACATGAAAGAGGATTTGTTTATATAAAGGGTGTGTCAGCTTCTTGAGACCTTTAAGCAAAACATGGATGTGCCAGCTTAAGGTGTTGAGATCAAGGCTGTGTCTCCCCTGTAGGTTGCTATACATAGCATTCTTGAGATCAATACAAGTGAGTGCTTGGCACAACAGAAATTGCAAACACACTCAAGCAGGGACATACGGGTGGTAACCAGATTTGAGGTACTCTCATACGATGTTTTCGATTTTCTTGTCCACTCTAACAGTTGTGATTGAATTAGGCAGGTGTCCGAGGCAGGCACTAGCCATTATCGTGTAAGGCAGCAAGCCAGGGAGAGCTTGGTTCGATACAGTTGGATCGAAAACTTGTGGTAAGCTCGATTGCTGGTACTGAGGCACAACTTAGTGCACAATGCATGGTTGATAGCAGAACCTCCCAACATTCAGAGACAAAGACTTGGAATGGTACTGGTGGTAAACTTTTAACATTTGCTGCAATTATATTGTTACTTACTCCATTTAATTGAAAATACTACATTATGAAACGAAAGGTCAGTTATTTTTATCTGTACTATGATAATCCTCCATGTTTGATAGACATGTTGCAGGAATAGAAGAAGAAAAAATGGAAGCTGGCCAAAGAGACGCGAGACGGGCACAAATAAGTCCCTAAGCGAAAAATACGCGAGACGGGCAAAAATAAGTCCCTAAGCGAGAAGAAGACACGAGATGGGCACAAATAAGTCTCTAAGCGAAAAATGCACGAGACGGGCAAAAATAAGTCCCTAAGCGAGAAGAAGACGCGAGACGAGCACAAATAAGTCCCTAAGCAAAAAATACGCGAGACGGGCAAAAATAAGACCCTAAGTGAGAAGAAGATGAGACGGGCACAAATAAGTCCCTAAGCGAAAAATGCGTGAGACGGGCAAAAATAAGACCCTAAGCGAGAAGAAGATGAGACGGGCACAAATAAGTCCCTAAGCGAAAAATGCGCGAGACGGGCAAAAATAAGACCCTAAGCGAGAAGATACAAAAACGGGCACAAATAAGTCCCTAAGCGAAAAATGCGCGAGACGGGCAAAAATAAGTCCCTAAGCGAACAAATCAAAAGTCCCTAAGCACAGGAGGTGCGAGACGGGCAAAACAAAAAGTCCCTAAGCACAAAATGGTATGAGACGGGCACAAATAAGTCTCTAAACGAGGTACATTACAATCTTATCAGATTACATTTAACGTATTATGTTGGCATAAACAATATTATATTCTAACAAGTCCTTAAGCGGATAGTACACAAGACAGGACCAATAGTCGCAAAGAAAAACTTGGGGAGCACACAGTATGCAGGTTGTGAGGTATGATACGAGGCACGTTACAATTTTATCATTGAATATGTACTACAATTGATAAACAAAGTGCATTTAACGTATTATGCTGGCATTTCGGATATAAGAACGATGTTATAGTCTTATCATTTCTATAAAGGCCCTATGCGAAAAATGCGCGAGATGGGCAACACATAGCCCTAAGCGAAAAATGAGCAATATGGGCAATTCTCTAAAAGTCCCTAAGCGAAAATGCGGGAGATGGGCAGTTCTCTAAAAAGTCCCTAAGCGAAAATGTGCGAGACGGGCAATTCTATAAAGTCCCTAAGCGAAAAATGCGCGAGATGGGCAAATTGTGAAATCCTCAAGCAATAAAGTGTACAGATAAATTCGATACCCAAGTACGAATTCTTCTTTAGATGTAAGTGCTTCATAAGAAGAGCTGGGGAGCACTATAGATTAACTTCTGCATTAAAAGGAGTATCGAAACTAATAGGCACCCAAGCATAAGCGTCCCGAGGTGCTATAATGTCAAGAGCTTGATCCTTAGGAAAATTAGTCTCTGGATTATCTAAATAATCTTCGTCCAAGCTTGTGAGAACCTCGACCATCTTGAGTCGACAAAAAGGCTTCAAAGAGCTGGTAAGATCATATAAATCTTTACAAGTGCCTATCCTCAGAAAAGGTTCCAAATTCTCAGCATCTGAATCGAGCTTCAACCAATTAAGAGCATGCCAAGTACAAACCACATCTGATGAAATCATATAAGAACATATGCATCCGCTTATGGCACTTCTTGACGATGTTCCCTCATGGCCTTAACCCAGATTCGGTTTTCTTCCTCTTGGCTAATAGAAGGCACTTGACAAAAGAAATGATGACAAGAAGTCGTTTATGCTACAAATAATAATGAAGTTTACTAGTTGAGCCCTCAAGTGAAGATGAAAAGACTCTTGTGATAATCCCAGGGAAAGGGTAGCAAAAGAATTTGAAAAGCCCATTCTTTATATACTCTTTCACAAGGTAAACCTTGTAAAAGAGTGGGGAGCAATTGATGTGGACTAGGTCAATTATTACTGGGCTTTTCTATAAGTCAAGCTGAAGACAATTAGGCCGAATAATAACTTAAGCCCAAGAGAAAAGAGGACTCAAAAGGCCCATAAAAGATCCACTGAGTTATTATTTAAGCTGTGGGTCTTAAAGGTAATTACGCGCAAAATCACTCCTATAAATAGGTCACAGGTATTATTTTTAACTCTAAGCTCTATTTGCCTATGGAAACCCTCCCAGGACCCTGTCTGACTTAAGCATCGGAGTGCGCTCGGGGAAAACCCCTGCGCCCTCTGACTTTTCCTATTTTGCAGGACTTATTTGGAGACACGTGGAGAAAGAAGACAAGATCGACGTCAGTACGTATTTATTGTTGTTTTGTGCAACAACAAAAATGATAAGAATATTGGATCGAATCGAAACTTTATGTGCATAATATATACGAGTATATTGTTAAATCTAACGCTTGTTTGCAAGAATTAATAGAAGTTACAAAAATCATGTAAAACAAATTATTTTATATTTGTGTAACTTGATCCTTCTATTAATTTAATGAAAATTATTAGTTGGTAATGTAAAAATTAAATTGTTTATCTTATTACATAAATAATGATACCAAGTGGTTATTTTTTGTATTAATGTAAAAATATATAAATAAGCGTAAAAATAATGCCAATTAACGTAAGATTACAGGTGTCGTAAAACACTAAACTTTTAAACGTAATGAAGAGTAACAATAAGTATAACAATATATTAATTTAACATAAATAATTAAGTTTGTAACGTTAAACTTTTCTCCCGAACAATTATTTTCAACAGTATTTATTTTTTTTGACTAGACAACAGTATTTATTTATATTAACGTAAATACATGAAAATAAGTGTAAAATTAATGTCAATAGACATAAAATGGTCTATAAGTGTTGTAAAATACAAAAAGAAAAGGTTAGAAATTTTTACACTTGATGAGGAGTAAGAATAAGCGTAATAATATATTGATCTAACGTAAATAATAAAGTTGATAACAAAAATATCAAATTAATTATATTTCAAAATTAATGATATCAAATATCAAATATCAAATTAATTTTTTCAATTCTAAATAAGGATCATGTATCAAAATTGCCTATAATCAATTTTAACTCAAAATAATTTTTTTTCCAAAATATATCTTATCAGAAACATATTAAAAAATTCATATTAGTGTTAATTAGAATGTTTCACAAGGAACGCTCATAAATGAATCAATAGCATGTTAAAAAAACTACATAACAATTATATCTATTATTTATAAGAAAAAAATTAAGGCTCTAAATTGAAATGAACCACTCTAATACCATATATAAGTTTTAAATTTCATATCAACTAGGACAAATGAATAAAGTAAAAGAAATCAATAATAAAGTGTACTTATTGCCTCCATGGTTCTAACATTGATAGTATATGTACAAAAAACGCATGAAGATTAAACGTGAAGAGTATAATCTTCATCTACAATACCTTCTGTAGTTAATGACAAAGAATATATTGTACTTGCTTTAGCGTTGAACCTCCTTAGTGGATATGAAGATGACCTTGAGTTTGCTTAAGTAATTTGAATTACCTTGAACTTTGATCTCCATCAATCATGGCAGTGGTAGATCGTTTTTCAAAGTATGCAGTATTCATACCAGCGCCTCATGCTTGTATTGCAGAACTAGCTGTAGAGCTATTGTTCAAAAACGCGGTGAAGGTATTTGGATTCCCTAATGACAATATTAGTGATCGTGATGCTCGGTTCACTAGTAAGTTTTGGACCGTTTTGTTTAAATTGTTGGGATCAGAACTAAAATTTTCTACGGCAAACCACCCACAAATGGATGGCAAGATGGAGTGAGTTAATGCCTTATTCGAGTCAGAGAAATTGGTTAAGTTTACTTGATGTGGCCCAATTTTGTTACAATTTGCATAAATCCTTGGCTACAAGTTTGAGCCCATCGAAGCTAGCTATTGCTGTCAACCTTTAACTCCTTTGGAGGTAGTCAAGCGACAATTGCAAGGAAGTTGCCCAGCTGCATACCGATTTACTCGCGACAAACAAGAGCTCATTGATCAAGCGCGGGACAGCTTGCTTATAGCGCAATTGAGGATGAAAGATAGTGCATATTAGAACGAATCTCCTTAGAGTTTCAAGAAGGAGACTAGGTTCTCTTGAAACTCACCCCATAGATCTGGAAGAAGGTGACAGATAAGCGGTAACATAAAGGCCTTATCCAGAGGTATGATGGGCCATTTAAGGTGATCAAACGAGTTGGCAATGTGGCATAACAACTTGATCTACCTGCAGCGATGAAGATACATCTAACCTTCCATGTAAGCTTTCTTAAACCTTACTTTGTTGATGAGATAGCAGCAACCAAAAGAGCTCCACCAACTGTTCAAAAAGAGTTTTAAAAGAAGTTGGTGAAAATTCTTGATCAAAGAAGCCAAAGGGCTAGCAAAAAAATAAGCATACTGATTTTCTAGCTTAATGAGAAAATGGTCGCGAGACAAGGGAAAGGGATATGACCTTATGGGAATATGAAGACCAAATTAAGACCTACTTGGAAAACCTCCCAATGAGGACGTCAGCTCTCATCAGCAGGGGATAGTTTATTACACCTTTGTGAGTTGGACGGATGGTCTCGTGCAAGCTGGCACGAGCCATAGTGCACCATGCCTTGGGAAAGGGGCGTAAAACATGTTCAGTTGGTTGCTGAAGTAAACATGGCACAGATGTCATGCGAGTTGGGCAATAAGAGACTTGGTGTGCAAGGCAAAAGGTGCGGCAATCTATGCAGCACGCGCACCAGATTAAGGCATGTAACTGGCGCTCATCATGCAAGCAACAGATGGGCTAGCATGGGTGTGCGGACACAGGGAAGGTGTCTAGACGAGACAGTTCCTTGATTAGAGGCAAATGGATTCGGCCCATAAGCCGCATGGTTGGGAGCCCAGGATTGGTGCACACTCAAGCTTGGCTTTCCTTAAATAACACAAATAGACCTCCATTAGGGGAGTAATTGTTGTGTTCCTGCGGCAGACTTGTATTCCTTTAATGAGTGAATAAAAGGTTGGAGCTTTTCCCATAATAGTGTTTCTTGCTTGTGAGTGCATGCCTTTGTCTCGTATATGTGCTTAGCTTTGTTAGTGCTCTAGTGCGTAGCCTTGGGAGGCAGTACGTGTACTTGGGTGGTGGTGTGTATACGGTATTACGAGAGCATTCTATTCTGTGCGTGTGGGTTAATCAGTTGGTTGAACTAGGTGCGTGGGCACTCTAGTGCCATCATGAGGCGAAAAATCAATAGTGAAAAACTGCCCCGTGACTTTCCCCTTAGCATTGTTTTGCCTCCACCAATTATGGTATGCAACAAGAGTTTATCAAATATCCTTAGAATACAAAGAAGCCATTGTTTAAAATCACTTTGCACAAGTGAAATTAAACCACTAATTACTCTTAACAAGTACAAAAGTATTTTGTCTTAATCACTATTTTCTGCAGCAAATAATGCATAAAAGATCTAGCCTAGTTTGAAAGTGAGAGAGAAGAGAGATTATCAAAATTCTTTGATTCTTGATGTAATTCAAGTATGAACTTAACATCTCTATTTATAGAGATTAATTTCAATGATGTGATCTTTAATCAAAGGATATGATTTTCCAATTGTGTTGTTTGATTCAACAAACACATTTGTTTAACAAGATCACAATTTCTGGAAACAAATGGTAATGTTTCTTAACCATTCAAAAAGACATCTTTTGGAAGAGTTTGCAACTCTTCAACCATGAAACAAGCCATTGTATACACTTTTATATTAGGCAGTCAGATGCCCGAAAATGGCAGTCAAAGGCCCTAGTATATTCATAAAATAGTGTATAATTTCCAAGTGGTATGGGCAGTTGACTGCCCCCAAGGCATCCAACTACTTTAGTGCAAATTTATAACAGAATCTTTTTTGCACAAAGGTAGTTGACTGCCCTTCCAAGCTTCATTTAATCGAATTTACTTCGATTTTCTTATCTCGGAACCTTACCAAAGCATTTGCTTCTTAATTCCATTTATTAAACTTTATATTTAATCAATAATTCATCCATTCTAACAATCCCCCACCATTTTCAAAATAAAGTAAATCTGATACTTAAAGAATCCTTATGCATAAATAAAGGTATCAATCCTGATTGAAAACCTCCACCTTGGTGAAAAAGTGATATTGAGTTAATCAGACTGACATGGTAGAACTAGTTCTTTGAACTAGTGGTTCTATATGATTAGTCATACACTAATTTACATATAAGACTTCAAAAACTCGCCGAAAGACATTTAGCAAAAGCTTGACACGTTTATTGGCCATGTGTCTTGTATATATTCATGAGTGCCTGACAGCCAAGCCTTTAGCTCCAAGAAGCGGCACCACTTCCACTCATATAAGTGAACTCCATCAGACCATGTAGGCATTCCAGCATTGTACTTATGTGTTATAGGTCCATTAAGAGTAAAAACCCAACCTTTCCCTTTATCATAATGTTTCAAGCATTTTATCACTTTGGGATGATTATTTAAAATAAGTGCTTGCAATCACATTCTTATGATATACTTGGACTCATTAAAACTCAAGACCTAATGTCCAATTAAGTTTTGGGTTAAGGTTCCATCATGTGTGACCAAGTTAATGTGCTTGAGTATCATCCCTTTAGAAGTCTTAGACACAACTTCTCTTGTAAGTCCTTTTGTCAATTGATCTACCAAGTTTTCACTTGACTTGACAAAATTTATGGTGATCACCCCATCTAGAATAAGATGTCTAACATAACTATGTCTTAGACCAATATGTCTAGACTTCCCATTGTAAACTTGGCTATAAACCTTTGATAATGTTGTTTCACTATCACACGGAATTAAGATAGGTGACATTGGCTTTGGCCATAAAGGAATCTCAAAAAGTAAGTTTCTTAACCATTCAACTTCCTTACTTGCTGAAGCTAATGCCACAAATTCTAAAGCCATAGTAGAATCTGTGATGCATATATGTTTTTTAGATTTTCAAGAAACTGCACCCCCACCAAACATGAGTATCCATCCACTTGTGGATGAATAATCCTCTATATTGGTGATCCAACTTGTATCTGTGTATCATTCTAAGAACGAAGGTTCACCATTATAAACAATGTCATAGTCAATGGTTTCTTCAAGTATTTTAATATTCTAAAAATAGCATTCCAATATAAGTTACTTGAGTGGTTAGTATATCTACTAAGCTTGCCAACTGCAAAAGTTATATCCAATCTTGTGCATATCATAGTATACATCAAACAACCTATAACTCTTTTATATTCACGTTGCGCAACTGGCATGTCTTTATTTGAAGTTAATTTCAAATTAGGATCATAAGGTATTCCAACCGTTGCATAATCAAAATGATTGAATCTTTTGAGAATCTTCTCAACATAAAGTGATTAGGATAAGATCAATTTATTGTCTATTCTATGAATCCTTATACTCAAAATCACATTTGTAGCACCCATATCTTTCAAAGCAAAGTTATTTGACAAAAAATTCTTAATACTGTCCACTTGTTCTAAGTTCGTACCAAAAATCAACATGTCATCAACATATAGACAAATGATGACACCTTTACCATTTTCAAACTTACTATAAACACATTTATTGGATTCATTAATAATAAATCCATTTGCTAGAACAACCTCATCAAATTTTTGATGTCATTGTTTAAGGGCTTGCTTAAGTCCATACAATGACTTAGTTAGTTTACACACTTTCTTTTCTTTTTCTAGAATTACAAACCCTTCAGTTTATTCCATATACACCTCTTCATCTAATTCATCATTTAAGAATACAGTTTTTACATCCATTTGGTGAATTTTCAATTTGTATATGGAGGTTAGTGTAATAAGCATTCTTATTGTAGCAATTCTTGCTACTGGTGTATATGTATCGAAATAATTGAATCCATGTTTTTGTGTAAATCCCTTAGCAACAAGTTTAGCCTTAAATTTGTCTATAGTACCATTCACTTTATTTTCTTTTTGAAATCCACTTACAACCTATTGGTTTGCAATCTAAAGCAAATCTACTAGGATCCATGTATCATTTCCCATAATCGAATCCATTTCATTACTTATAGCTTCCTTCCAAAAAGCTACATCTTGAGACTTTATCTCCTCTTCAAATGTCCTAGGATTAGATTTCATATTGAAGCAATATTCAATATGACTATTTATATTTTCTCTTGTTCCTTTAACAAGAAACATGTGAAATTCGATCCATAAGTTTTAGCTTTTCTTGCTCTTTCACTTACTCTAGGTATAAGGTTTTCTTCTTCTTGAAATTTAGAAGAATGATTCTCAAGTTCTTTTTAGCTATTCTGAGCAATATCTTTAGCATGAGGAATTGAATTCAGTCTTCCTTCATCAAATAAGGTATCTTTTGATTCAATACCGTATTAACCGAAATCGAATCATTTGGATCAATAACTAAAAACCTATAAGCCTTACTATTTTGTGCATAACTAATAAAGATGCACTCAACTCCCTTTTCACCTAATTTCTTTCTTTTAGATTCGGGGACTTTTACTATTACTCTACAATCCCATACCTTAAGATGACTTAAATTGGGTTTTCTTTTCTTTTATAATTTATATGGGGTTACTTTGTTCCTTTTATCAGGAACTCTATTTTGAATGCGACATGCAGTGAACATTGCCTCACCCAAAAAAACCTTGTCTTAAACCAGAATAGGACATTATGGCATTCAACATTTCACTTAGTGATCTATTTTTCCTTTCAGCCACACAATTAGATTGAGGACTATATGATGGGTTACTTCATGTACAATTCCAACATATTCAAAATATGAAGGATCAAAATATTCATCCCCCTTATCCATTCTCAAGGTTTTAATCCTAACATCACAATGCAATTCTACTTCATTCTTATAAATTTTAAAATTTTCTAATGCTTCATCCTTAGAATGCATCAAATAAACATAGCAAAACATAGAGAAATCCTAAACAAAAGAAACATAGTTTTTCTTTTCTCTTATAGATGGGGTTCCATGCAAATCACCTACATCACTATGCAATAACTCAAGTAATTTAGAACTTCTTTTTACTTTAGGAAATGTTTTCCTTGTTATCTTTGTAAACATGCAAGTTCTACATTTTCTATTACTTGTATTTATGAAAGGAATCAAGTTTGATTTAGACATATTAATTGTTCTATCATAATGCACATGACCTAATTGACTATGCCATAAATCAAAAGAGTCAACCATGTAAATAGAATCATTGATCCTATTATTGATAGAAGATACATTAAGTTTAAACATGCCTACATTGGCATAACCCTTCCCAACAAAGATTCCACCCTTGGATAATATAAACTTATCCCCTTGAAATACTAATTTGAAACCAAATTTGTTAAGCAAACTTATAGACATAAGATTTTTCCTGACTTCTGGAACATAATAAACATTAGTTAAAGTTAATATCTAACCAGAAGTAAAATTTAAATCTATAGTCCTTTTGCCTTTGATTTCGGCTGTTGAAGAATTCCCTGCGTAAAGCACATTGCTTTCCTTTTCCTCTTGGAAAGTTTTGAATAGGGCTTTGTTCATACACACATGTTTTGTAGCACCGAAATCAATCCACCATGCCTTATTGTCTTCAAGGACATCGATCTCAAATATTACAGCAACAAAGTTGTCCTTGGTTGCCATGGATGCGCCTTTCTTCTTTTTGAAACAATCCTTCTTAGAGTGCCCTATTTTCCACAATTGAAACATGCACCTTTCTTCTTGAATTTCTGACCTTTGATGGAATGCTCCTTTTTCTTTGTGGATTTCTTGTTGGGATGAACGTCCTCTACCACATGGACCTTGGAGATGTTAATCTCATTTTCTTTCTCATTCTCTTTGCGATATTGTTCCTCTATTTGATAGCTTGTAAGGTATTCAAGAGATATATCTTCCTTTTTATTCTCTTGATATCTTTCCATGTTAATGGAAGTATATCAATGATAGAAGATACAATGATCGATTCATCCATAAACATTTTATATTGCTTAAACTTGTTTAGAATGATTTCAATCTTGGTAAATTGTTCCATGATAGGTCTAAATTCATTCATTTTGAAAGAATTTCAACTTGTCACTAGAAACTTTTTGCTAATTGCATCTTTTGCCATGTATCTTGCATCTAACTTATCCCAAAATTCTTTTGCTATAGTTGTTGACACCTAATTTTGTCCCATTTTTGTTATTATTACTGTTATAATTATTATTTGTGTTATTTATTTTTATTCTTATATATATTTTGTATTTATTTTTATTTTATTTATATTTATATTTATATTTATATTTTCTTTATTTTTATCTTTTATTTTATGTTTATTATTATTATTATTATTATTATCATTATTATTATTATTATTATTATTATCAGTCCCGTTGTCACAGAAGCATTAAATGCTTCGGATACCAAATCCCAGATCTGCCGGTGCCTACTCCAACGCCGGCGCCTCATCCTCCAGCCCAGATCCAGGAACCCCATCCCGTGAATCCCGCCAACAGAAGCCTACCGATTCGGTGATTCTGAAAGGCTAGGGGGAGCTTCAACGTTGTTTAAAAAGACCCCAAGCAGAGATTTCGGATTTTTTTCGGGGGACAGAAACAGAGAGAAAAAAAAGGGGAACCGAAAGCCAAAGAAAAAACTCCCATTATCACAACCACCATCGTCACCACCGAAACCCCCCAAACACCACCACCCAAGCCAAAGCAAACCCCCTAACCCAGATCTAAAACCCGAGAAACCTTAGAACCCGAGAAACCCAGATCCCAGATCTGAGATCTAAGTCCCGTTCGTACCTACAAAAAACGAAAACAAACCAAACAACAACAACCAGAGACCACAACACGATTCAACAACCAGATCCAAAAACCAAAAAGAAGAAAAAAAAAAAAAAAGATAAAAAAGGGGGTAGGGAGACTCTCGGCCTTTTCAGATCTATCAGGTTAGAGGGATTTTCGGGAGCTACGAAGCCCAGATCTGAGGAGAGGGGGTCGAAGGAAGTGTTTTTAGGCCATCGGGAGCATCACCGGCGACCGGCGCACGGCGGCACACGGTGGCCGGAAATCGCCCGTAGGGGAGAGGGAGGCTGAGAGAGTTTGGGATTTTTTTTTAGAAGCCGGTGAAAATGAGGAAAAAACAAAAAAATGGGGCTTTTATAGAGCACCAAAACGGTGCGTTTTGAGCCCCTGACCCGCGCGCCGACCCGCGACCCGACCCGAGATCCGCGCGACCCGCGTGCGACCCGCGCTCCACCCGCGACCCGCGCTCCGTCCCGACCCGATTTCCGACCCGGGTCCGTTTGGTATATTTCCTTTTCTTTTTTTGTTTTACTTTTATTTATATGTTTATTTGTTAGTTATGGCAAAATAATAATAATAATAATAAATATAAAACAGAAAATATAATAAAGTAAAAAAAATAAACAAATAGTATAAAAATAGAATAAAATAAAATGAATACATGGTTTTAAAAGGAAAGACAAATTAATATAAAATATGTAAAATAAATAGTTTTAAAGTATATAGATTTCATAAGAAATACATATATTAATAAATATAAAAAATATGTATAAATATATGGTTTAAAATGCATGTAAATAAATGGGTAAAATATATACATATAAATATATAAAATGTATGGCTTTAAAGCATATGAATATATTATAAATAAATATATAAAAATGTATATGGATAAATTATATAAAATGGAAATTAAATTTTGTTAGATAAGTGAAATGTGGGTTAAGGAAAAAACAATAATAATAAATGAAGAATAATAATAAAATAAATGAATAAAATAAGCATAGAATAATTCCGATGATGAGATATCGTAGAAGTCACAAGTAGTGATTCTTCGAGTATCTCTAGGTGAGAGGAATTTATCGAACGTCGCCAAAAGTATTGGGATATTCGATTCAATTTCTCAAGATTCAAATTCGTGTTTATTTTAAAAATATATAATAATATATTTTGTAATAAAGAATATTTAGAAAAATACTAATGAAAATTAATAAACACAAAAGAGGTAATGGAAATAGGAGAAAAAAATTAATAAAAGATAAAAGGGATTTTAGATATATAGGAATACAAAATAATTAAACCAATAGAAAAAATATAATTTTTCAAAGATGATTAAATTAACTAAATGAATGGTAAAAGGATTTTAATAAAAGATGACAACAAAAGGATTAAGTTAATAAATCTAAATAAATAAAGACAAGAATTAAAGGAGTTAGAATAATTCATAAGAGGTAAAAGCTATTACCCGATGATGGGATGTTACGGAAGTCACAAGTAGTGATTCCTAGCTGATCCCTAGGTGAGAAGAGTCATACTAATTGTTGCCAAAAGTATTGGAATATTTAGTATGGTTTTTCAATAATTTTTATTTTTATAAAAATGAAAATAAATAAGTTCTTTTAAAATTAATAAGAAAATTTAAATTAAATTAAAATGAGGTCCGATGATGGGATGTTATGGAAGTCACAAGTAGTGATTCCTTAACTGATCCCTAGGTGAGAAGAGTCTACTAAATGTTGCCAAAAGTATTGGAATATTTAGTATGATTTTTCAATAATTTAATTTTTTATTAAAAATAAAAATAAATGAGTTTTTAAAAATAAAGAGAAAGAAAATTAATAATAAATGTTAAATTTAATTAAATAAAATTTCGATGATGGGATGTTATGGAAGTCACAAGTAGTGATTCCTTAACTGATCCCTAGGTGAGAGAAGAGTCGTACTAAATGTTGCCAAAAGTATTGGAACATTTAATACAATTTTTCAATAATTTAAATTTTTATAAAAAAAGAAAATGAATAAGTTTTTAAAAAAAAAAACAAAGAAATATAAATAAATAAACAAATAAATAATGAAATTTGAAAATAAAAATTCATTTGCATCATATTCTATCTGTTTACATCATGTGCATCCATTTAATTTTCGAAGCAAGTGCGAATTTTCCGAGGATGAGATTCTGTAGAAGTCACAAGTAGTGATTCTTAAGAAATCTCTAGGTGAGGAAAATTATTTCAAATGCTGCCAAAAGTATTGGAGTATTTGATTTAATTATTCAATACAAAAAAGTTCACATTTACTTTCGAAAAATAAAGTAAAATAAAATGAATTTGCAAATAAATAATGATTTTGAATAAAAGGTCGGAATTAAAAAGGAATTAATTTTAAATATTAAATTAAGATCATTTTATTAAAACAAAAAGGATAACACATGATTATTATGGTACCGTTTTTTAACGGGCGTCGTGGGGGTGCTAATCCTTCCCCACGCGTAACCGTACCCCCGAACCCAATTTTTGTTTCGCAGACCAAAAGGTTATCTTTTTAATAAAACTTAATTAATTTTGAGATTTTGTTGAAAAGATAAATGTTTTCAGGTGGCCAATCACACCTAGACAAAAAAGATTGGTGGCGACTCCATTTTTGTTTTTAAACACCTTTTTCGAAAATCGTCGAGCGCGAAGCCGTTACGACAGCTTGGCGACTCCACTGGGGATCGCTTTTTGAGGGTCAAGCCATTCATTAATCATGTGTTATTCAAAGTTTTAATTTAATAGTCTTGATTGATATTTAAACTTAATTCACTTGGATTTTAAAAATAATTTCGTTTGCATTTGCATTTTATGTTATTTATTTTATGTTTTATATTTGTATATTCTTGTTGTTAATAAATTGTTGAAGCATTTAGGATTAGGATAATAATTTAATTTGAGTCTGATATGTCCCCTCATACACACCTGGTTGCACGTGCATTTGCATAACATGAGCTCTATACCCGGGTTCCGTCCTTCTTAGGAGGGAGTAGAGTACCTTTGATCTCGTGAGGTAATCACCTCCGCAATGGCAAGTGAAATACTCTCACTCAAATTAAATCTTACTAGTCCAGTGTGGATGACAGTGAGATATGATTTGAGAACCTTTGGATCTTTATAAATCCCAACCCAGCATGTAAAAGACCCTAAAAAGGCCAGCCTTAGGTAGAGCCACGTCCAATTTTCTCAGAAATTATCCTAAGATTAGGACACATGAGGGAACATTCTTACTATTTTCTTCATATCATTACTCTAATCATTTTTCAAACTCGTATTTTCATAAAATCAAGATATATATTTTTTTACGTTATTCTCAAATAAAATTTCATAATTTTACAATTTTAAAGAATAAAACAAAGATTTACTCGATTTTCCTTTTTTGTTTAAAAATAACATGAAAATATACCTTCATTCTTTAATACCACAAAAAAAAAATATATATATATATACATTTTTTTATTTTTTGGAACTTATGCATAGAAATAAAATTTTTTTTTACATTATCATATTCTTTAAAAGAAAAAAGGGAAATCATCAAACTCTAAAAAAAAAAAAAAAAAAAAAAGGGAGAAAAGAATTTATCCATTGAACTTAAATAAGAGAAAATTTTGATTCTTTTATTTTAGCATGGCATATCTCATTACATCACATAATAAGGAGGGCATTTATCTTTTTAGGTTAAAGGAGGTCAGAAGCATGGGAGATCAATTAGAAGCTAGACTCACTGCTTTGGAGAATAATCAAGAGGAGTTTGGACATGACATACGGGAGATAAAGGGGAAGCTAGGTAAGATAATGAAGATGCTTGAAAGCTTTGGAGAGACTAAAGTGGTTCATCCTCAAGGCTCATCGTCATTTCCAAGACAACTACACGTTGAATCGTCAGCAAGTGGAGACCAATCGACTCTTCATGAAATGGCTAGCCAGGGACACTCCGATGCTCTCAACTGTCCAGACGATGATCCCGTGGTAGAAGAGGCTATGAAAAGGGTGAAAAAGGTAATGGATGAACTTAAGGGCCTTACAACTAAAGCTGAACCTTATGGCCTCAAACAATCCATACCAAGTAGGCCATTACAAAACCCTAACCTTATTCAGCCACCTATCCAAGCACTCCAAACAGGACCTACTTTTGTTCGACCTCCACGAATTGGTCCACGGCCAAACTTTTATTCTCGACCTACTTTTCAACCTCATGTTCAAGCTTTTGGAACAGGATCTCCTAGTCTCGCCCAACCTTTACATGCCTGTTCGTCGGTAAACCCATATGCTCATGCCAATTCTACTCGACCACCTTTTCAGCAAATTCCTAACACCCTAGCTTTTGTGCCACCACCCGCTCAAGTTAAAAATCAAGCTCTTGGCCAAAAACAATCCAAGAAGATGAAGCGCACGCAGCTTGACCCTTTACCCATAACATATGGCAAACTTTTCCCCTATCTGTTTGAAAGGCATCTTGTTGCTCCTGTATTCTTAAAACCCTTGGAGCCTCCGTACCCAATATGGTACAATGCAAATGCAAGATGTGAGTACCACGCAGGAAATATTGGGCATTCCATCGAAGATTGTAAGGCTTTCAAGTATAAGGTGAAGGGATTGATTGACGCAAAATTGCTCGATATAGGAGAAGTGGTCAGCCAGGAATTTGCCATGCTGGATTAGAGTTTAGAGGATGAAAAAGCAGCTGTTGTTGTGAAATTTCTTTTTGAAAGACTTTCAAAGTAAGGGGCGTTAGAATAGTAGGGAGTGTAGTAAGGAACTTTTGAATTTTGTAAACAATTCCGTTATGGATATGAATGTTACAAGATTATATTTAAGTTTGCATTCACTTCATTCATATATGCATAATATGATTTTGTCAGAAAATAATACGGCTAACAATAACTGTTTCCTAAATAAAAAAAAAAAAACAAAAAAACAGATGATAAAAACAAATGAATGGTCAAATGACAATTTTGAATTTATTTCTCTTCCTTTTTCCTTTCGATATACAACTTGTGATACTATGAAATAATAACAATATTTAAATTTTGTTCTTTTTTAAATTTCCATACAATAAAAGTTTCATATTTGCATGGCAAGCATGACATTTAATCGAGGGTTATGTTGGATTAGGTGTCAAGTGGCTTGAACATCGAAAAGCTTTGAAGATAGTTTTGGACCATGGAAGAGACAGAAATGATTCGAATGGAAAGGATGGAAAAAGCACAGCAAGAGATAAGAGAACAATTATCACAAATGGCAGGTTTATTGGAAAAGTTGAACGATGGAAAAAGGGGAGGACTAGCTACTCAAGAGGGGCATCAGTTGCGAAATGCTGAAGATTCTTTTTGTCCAATTAACAGTGGCTCACGAGAAACCCAAACATCTCAGGAGCCACAAGCAATGCCCACCAAAGATTATGTGCCATCTTCAGTCGACCCTAGTTGGTTTCAAGTGCATGCAACTCCTACAATAAACCCCCTCGAACCAACTCATATTGCCAATTTCGATAGTCACAGAGAGCAAGGGATACCACAAGTGAAAGAAGGCTCATGTTCCCGACAAAAGATAGAGCTTATAGAAGAAAGGCTTCGAATTGTTGAAGGAATCGATTTTCATGGATCTTTGGATGCAACTAGATTATCTCTAGTACCTGGTGTGGTCATTCCTTTAAAGTTCAAAGCCCCAAAATTTGAAAAGTACGATGGGACTACATGTCCGAAAGCCCATATCACTATGTACTGTAGAAAGATGGCAGCACATGTGCATGATGACAAACTATTGATCCATGTTTTCCAAGATAGCCTCAAAGGACCTGCTGCTAGGTGGTATACGCAATTGGGTAGGGGCGATGTTCACTCATGGGAAGATTTGGCAAGGGCATTCGTTACCCAATATAAGCATATTGTGTATCTGGCCCCAGATCGTTTATCTTTGCAAACCATGGAGAAGAAAGCTACTGAAGGCTTTAGAGAATATGCCCAGAGATGGAAGAATGTTGCCACTCAAGTCCGGCCTCCCCTCACTGAAAAAGAGACTGCAGCGCTGTTTCTTAGCACCCTTCAGGCACCATATTATGATAGGATGATTGGGAGTGTTACTAAGAATTTTGCTGACATGGTAGCCTCCGGAGAGATGATTGAGAATGCAGTTAAGAGGGGCAAGATCAAGATAGACGACATTGCTGATAACAAGTCAGAAAGAATGGAAGAAGTACAAGCAGCGATGTTTGAGGGGCAATTTCCCAGAAATTCCATTCCACCTCATCCCTATTTGCTGTACCCATCATACCATCCAACCTGGAGCAATGTTTCTTGCGATCCATATCTTTATTCACCAATCCCACAACCAGAAATCCAAGCAAACTCTTACTCCCCAGTAATTGCTCACTCACCTACTTTTGTGACTAATCCCAGAGCTCAACCTGTCCAACAACCAATAAACAACAGAAAAAGATCGAGAAGCAACCAAGGAAAAATTCCCATCTCAATTTCCGATCTCTTGCCTTTTCTAGTGAAAAACCAATATTTGACCCCTGTTTCTTTGAGAACAGCCCCAAACCCATGGTCCAAGAATTATGATCCGAATAGTAGATGTGACTATCACATGGGGGTAATCGGGCATTCAACAGAAAAATGCAGGCAATTGAAGGAAAGGGTTGAAGAGCTTATCAATGGGGGAATCTTGACTCAAGAACTTATGGATCAGTGGAAGTCCACTTTGATGCAAAGTTAGGTCATGATGAGAAACTAGATTGGAAGAAACTGAAATGTCAAGATTTTAGAGTTTGTATTTTGTTGAAAAATGCTTGTCATTTTCACTGGCCTAGGTGACAATTGTATGAGCACAACTTTTTGCATAATTTATTTTCCAGTGGCATGAGACAAGAATGTCTCTTTTCTTTACGTTAATGATAAAAATGATTCCAAGAAAATTGGTGATTACTGTCAAAGATGAATGTATTGAATCATTCTAGGATTACATCTCAATAAAATCTAAGTCAGTCGAGAGCCAAAAAGCTAAATTGGGGCATAAATTTTTGAAAGTTTGATTTTGTTTTCGCTTTGACCATGATGGGGCTTTATTATTAATTGATTTTCAAAGAAATGTTCGATTTGCAAAACTTTTTAATTTTTTGGGAAATCAATGACAATCTCAAGGATTCTGGACAATGGCGGTCGAATGTTTGCCGAGATCATTTTGAAACAGCTTTCCACCTAGATTCTTGCACAAATCCCAAATTCTTCAATCCTGTATTCCCTAGATGCCTTTTGCCCATGTTTTGGGGCAAGATAAAAAAAAAACCCAAAGTTAAGGATTTTTCCATCAAGGTCCATCTGCACAATACCTCGAGTTACGCATCATCTTTTTTCCTTGAGTGACGATGTGGTGTGTAAAGTCAAGCTCTGTTAAATTAAAGTGGTACATTATAAGAAAATCAAAAAAAAAAAAAAAAGAAAAAAAGAAGAAAAGAAAAAAAGAAAGAGAAAAGAAAGAAAAAAAAAGAAGAAGAAGAAGAAAAAATGAAATTGATCGTGACACCATGCAAACATGATATTCAGGTGATTTCAAAGCCAAAAGAAGAACTTGTCCTAAGAATTGCTTTTCAATATAAGCATCTTAATTTGAGATGATAAATGGCCATCTTTCACATCCCATTCACAAATACAAGCATTATCCTTTTGCTGCCCCTTTTGAGCCTGATAATTTCTTTCAAAATAAACCTCCTCCAAGGATCACCCTCTACACTGGGGGGGCATGTGCAGAAAGTATATTTTCAAAGAAAATAAATGATTAAGCTTTTGTTTTCGATCAAATAAGATTTACTATGTTTTGGAAATTTTGGATAGGAATCAATAAAAAAGAAAAAAGAAAGAAAAAGGAGGAAGGATACATGAGAAAGTACGCAAAGAAAGATGCTTCAAAGGATGAATAGGATTTTGAAAAAAAAAAGAACCAAAAAAAAAGAGGAGAAAAGAGAAAAAGAAGAAATACTTAGAAAAGTATAAAGAGAAAAGGTGCTTCGAAGCAGGTAAATGATAGATGTCTACATGAGAAGAAATGATCCTTGGATTGATCACCTTCAAATACATTTTGGGCCTGCTTATCTATTCTTTCAGAACCCCGAACCATGGCCTACATTACGTGCTTAAAAGTCCATTTTGGTCAAGTATGGATGCTTGTATCGAAGAGCTCTTCTTTGGAAGATTCTCGCCATTCTCTGGTTTGAATGAAATTTGAATTCTTGAATGCATGGTAAAGCAATCAATCAAAAAAAAATATAGAGAAAAGAAAACAAAAGAAGGAGCGCAGCTTTAGGGTGAAAACCCGAAAAGGGCAGTCTAGAGCAAACAATGAACTTTCAGAGCAACAAACCAAGCAGTGACTCGGATTGAAAACATGGAAAAAGAACCAATAGTCCATGAGAAATCCTCGAGATATCCAAAGATTCCGATGTCACTTGATTGCCTGACATTTTTTAAAACCTTTCTTCTTGTACATACCCTTCCTAAAAACAGAAAAGACCTCAGTCATTCGTACCTCATCTTGGCATTAGTGGAACGCCATTATTCGAGAATTTAAGAGATTGTCAAACCAAGTTGTAAATTTCTTGTTTAAAATTTTGTCAAAAAAAAAAAAAAAAAAAACAAGGAGAGAGAAAAAGTGATGGTATTTTGAGAAAACTATTTTAAGCTAAGTAAAGAACCATTGTTTTTTGGATAAGTGGCAAAATGTTCCCCAAACAGAACATCCTAGTGCACCGAACTTTCAATTGTCTAGTTGAAAAGATCCGAACAGGATTCATGTCACTCGTTTTGAAAAGTAATCACTAATTTTTCGAAAGGATCAAGTATCATTTGTGAAATTTGGACTCATTCCCCCTGGAAAATAGTTATGTGGAAAATTTTTAGCACTTTGTGTCAATAGGCTATGATGAGGTACAAGAACTCTGCACAAATGGGAAATAGAAAAGAGCTTTCATGATCATGTCGGGGCAAAGAAAATACAAAGATAAATGATGTTCCTTTTTGACAAGACAGAGTTTCAAAGTTAGAGAACGTACAGGGTTGAGTGCCATGCATACATGCATACATGCACAGTATCATACAGCATCAGCATTGAAAGTTTTGTGCAAAATTTTGAGATTGAAACATGTTTCTCAAGCTAAAGGCTCAACAACATCCGATCAAAATTTTGAAGGTTGTACAACCTTTCTTCAAAACAAAAAGTCAAGTTTATTCATGATAAAGAAATTTTCAAATCCAGTTTGATTAGTGCTATGTTTAATTAGGGTTGAAGAAAGATTTTCAAAAATTTCAAGTCTAAATTCCAAGTCCTCCGGGCACAATTATAAGACCTCCGAGCGTAAATTTCAAGTCCTCCGGGCACAATTATAAGACCTCCGGGCATAAAATCTCAAGTCCTCCGGGCACAATTATAAGACCTCCGGGCATAAATTTCAAGTCCTCCGGGCACAAGTCTCAAGACCTCCGGGCATAAATTCCAAGTCCTCCGGGCACAATTTTAAGACCTCCGGGCACAAATTTAAGACCTCCGGGCACAAATTTAAGACCTCCGGGCATCAAATCTAAGACCTCCGGGCACAAATTTAAGACCTCCGGGCATAAATTTCAAGTCCTCCGGGCACAAAATTGTAAGACCTCCGGGCATAAATTTCAAGTCCTCCGGGCACAAAATTGTAAGACCTCCGGGCACAATTTTAAGACCTCCGGGCACAAATTTAAGACCTCCGGGCACAAATTTTAGACCTCCGGGCATCAATTTTAAGACCTCCGGGCACAAATTTAAGACCTCCGGGCACAAATTTAAGACCTCCGGGCATCAAATCTAAGACCTCCGGGCACAAATTTAAGACCTTCGGGCATAAATTTCAAGTCCTCCGGGCACAAAATTGTAAGACCTCCGGGCATAAATTTCAAGTCCTCTGGGCACAAAATTGTAAGACCTCCGGGCACAAAATTGTAAGGCCTCCGGGCACAATTGTAAGGCCTCCGGGCAACAATCCCAAGTCCTCCGGGCAAAATTTTAAGTCCTCCGGACACAAATCTCAAATCTTTCAGGTACAAATTCTAAGTTATTCGAGTATGGTTTCGAAATTCTTTGGATGCAATCTTAAAATCATTGATTGATGCTAAAGTGAAGAGCTTTTAGTAAGAGAAATATTGTTAAGTATGTATATATTTATGTGTATATATATTAAAAAAAAAACAAAAAAACAAAAAAAAAAAGGAAAAAGAAAGGAAGAAAAAGAAATTCAAAAATAAAAAAAAATAAATAAAAAATGCAAAAAAAAAAGAGAGAAGAAAAACAAAAAAAAAAAAAAACTATTAATTTAAAGTTTCATCACCTCTGCTGCAAGGGGAGCACATTTCCAGGAAAAATTAAAGTTTCATCGCCTCTGCTGCAAGGGGAGCACATTTCCAGGAAAAATTAAAGTTTCATCGCCTCTGCTGCAAGAGGAGCCCATTTCAAAAAAAAAAAAAAAAATCTAAAGTTTCATCGCCTCTGCTGCAAGAGGAGCTCATTTCAGAAGAATTTAAAGTTTCATCGCCTCTGCTGCAAGAGGAGCACATTTTCAGAAAATTTTAAAGTATCATCGCCTCTGCTGCAAGAGGAGCACATTTTTAGGAAGAATTTTAAAATCTTGTTACCTTTGTTATAAAAAAAAAAAAAGGGGGAGAAAAGATGGAAAAAAGGAAAGAAAAAAAAAAGGGGAAAAGAAAGAAAAAAGAAAAAGAAGAAAGAGAAGAAAAAAGAGAAATGAGTCATAAGCCGGACAAAATTACTGTCAATTGTCTTTGCTCTATTCCTGATCCTCAGCAATGAGCAAAGAGGGGCAGCTGTTGACACCTAATTTTGTCCCATTTTTGTTATTATTACTGTTATAATTATTATTTGTGTTATTTATTTTTATTCTTATATATATTTTGTATTTATTTTTATTTTATTTATATTTATATTTATATTTATATTTTCTTTATTTTTATCTTTTATTTTATGTTTATTATTATTATTATTATTATTATCATTATTATTATTATTATTATTATTATTATCAGTCCCGTTGTCACAGAAGCATTAAATGCTTCGGATACCAAATCCCAGATCTGCCGGTGCCTACTCCAACGCCGGCGCCTCATCCTCCAGCCCAGATCCAGGAACCCCATCCCGTGAATCCCGCCAACAGAAGCCTACCGATTCGGTGATTCTGAAAGGCTAGGGGGAGCTTCAACGTTGTTTAAAAAGACCCCAAGCAGAGATTTCGGATTTTTTTCGGGGGACAGAAACAGAGAGAAAAAAAAGGGGAACCGAAAGCCAAAGAAAAAACTCCCATTATCACAACCACCATCGTCACCACCGAAACCCCCCAAACACCACCACCCAAGCCAAAGCAAACCCCCTAACCCAGATCTAAAACCCGAGAAACCTTAGAACCCGAGAAACCCAGATCCCAGATCTGAGATCTAAGTCCCGTTCGTACCTACAAAAAACGAAAACAAACCAAACAACAACAACCAGAGACCACAACACGATTCAACAACCAGATCCAAAAACCAAAAAGAAGAAAAAAAAAAAAAAAGATAAAAAAGGGGTAGGGAGACTCTCGGCCTTTTCAGATCTATCAGGTTAGAGGGATTTTCGGGAGCTACGAAGCCCAGATCTGAGGAGAGGGGGTCGAAGGAAGTGTTTTTAGGCCATCGGGAGCATCACCGGCGACCGGCGCACGGCGGCACACGGTGGCCGGAAATCGCCCGTAGGGGAGAGGGAGGCTGAGAGAGTTTGGGATTTTTTTTTAGAAGCCGGTGAAAATGAGGAAAAAAACAAAAAAATGGGGCTTTTATAGAGCACCAAAACGGTGCGTTTTGAGCCCCTGACCCGCGCGCCGACCCGCGACCCGACCCGAGATCCGCGCGACCCGCGTGCGACCCGCGCTCCACCCGCGACCCGCGCTCCGTCCCGACCCGATTTCCGACCCGGGTCCGTTTGGTATATTTCCTTTTCTTTTTTTGTTTTACTTTTATTTATATGTTTATTTGTTAGTTATGGCAAAATAATAATAATAATAATAAATATAAAACAGAAAATATAATAAAGTAAAAAAAATAAACAAATAGTATAAAAATAGAATAAAATAAAATGAATACATGGTTTTAAAAGGAAAGACAAATTAATATAAAATATGTAAAATAAATAGTTTTAAAGTATATAGATTTCATAAGAAATACATATATTAATAAATATAAAAAATATGTATAAATATATGGTTTAAAATGCATGTAAATAAATGGGTAAAATATATACATATAAATATATAAAATGTATGGCTTTAAAGCATATGAATATATTATAAATAAATATATAAAAATGTATATGGATAAATTATATAAAATGGAAATTAAATTTTGTTAGATAAGTGAAATGTGGGTTAAGGAAAAAACAATAATAATAAATGAAGAATAATAATAAAATAAATGAATAAAATAAGCATAGAATAATTCCGATGATGAGATATCGTAGAAGTCACAAGTAGTGATTCTTCGAGTATCTCTAGGTGAGAGGAATTTATCGAACGTCGCCAAAAGTATTGGGATATTCGATTCAATTTCTCAAGATTCAAATTCGTGTTTATTTTAAAAATATATAATAATATATTTTGTAATAAAGAATATTTAGAAAAATACTAATGAAAATTAATAAACACAAAAGAGGTAATGGAAATAGGAGAAAAAAATTAATAAAAGATAAAAGGGATTTTAGATATATAGGAATACAAAATAATTAAACCAATAGAAAAAATATAATTTTTCAAAGATGATTAAATTAACTAAATGAATGGTAAAAGGATTTTAATAAAAGATGACAACAAAAGGATTAAGTTAATAAATCTAAATAAATAAAGACAAGAATTAAAGGAGTTAGAATAATTCATAAGAGGTAAAAGCTATTACCCGATGATGGGATGTTACGGAAGTCACAAGTAGTGATTCCTAGCTGATCCCTAGGTGAGAAGAGTCATACTAATTGTTGCCAAAAGTATTGGAATATTTAGTATGGTTTTTCAATAATTTTTATTTTTATAAAAATGAAAAAAATAAGTTCTTTTAAAATTAATAAAAAATTTAAATTAAATTAAAATGAGGTCCGATGATGGGATGTTATGGAAGTCACAAGTAGTGATTCCTTAACTGATCCCTAGGTGAGAAGAGTCTACTAAATGTTGCCAAAGTATTGGAATATTTAGTATGATTTTTCAATAATTTAATTTTTTATTAAAAATAAAAATAAATGAGTTTTTAAAAATAAAGAGAAAGAAAATTAATAATAAATGTTAAATTTAATTAAATAAAATTCCGATGATGGGATGTTATGGAAGTCACAAGTAGTGATTCCTTAACTGATCCCTAGGTGAGAGAAGAGTCGTACTAAATGTTGCCAAAAGTATTGGAACATTTAATACAATTTTTCAATAATTTAAATTTTTATAAAAAAAGAAAATGAATAAGTTTTTAAAAAAAAAACAAAGAAATATAAATAAATAAACAAATAAATAATGAAATTTGAAAATAAAAATTCATTTGCATCATATTCTATCTGTTTACATCATGTGCATCCATTTAATTTTCGAAGCAAGTGCGAATTTTCCGAGGATGAGATTCTGTAGAAGTCACAAGTAGTGATTCTTAAGAAATCTCTAGGTGAGGAAAATTATTTCAAATGCTGCCAAAAGTATTGGAGTATTTGATTTAATTATTCAATACAAAAAAGTTCACATTTACTTTCGAAAAATAAAGTAAAATAAAATGAATTTGCAAATAAATAATGATTTTGAATAAAAGGTCGGAATTAAAAAGGAATTAATTTTAAATATTAAATTAAGATCATTTTATTAAAACAAAAAGGATAACACATGATTATTATGGTACCGTTTTTTAACGGGCGTCGTGGGGGTGCTAATCCTTCCCCACGCGTAACCGTACCCCCGAACCCAATTTTTGTTTCGCAGACCAAAAGGTTATCTTTTTAATAAAACTTAATTAATTTTGAGATTTTGTTGAAAAGATAAATGTTTTCAGGTGGCCAATCACACCTAGACAAAAAAGATTGGTGGCGACTCCATTTTTGTTTTTAAACACCTTTTTCGAAAATCGTCGAGCGCGAAGCCGTTACGACAATAGTATTTGTGATATATCCATCAAATAGGGAATCAAACATACCGTTCAAAATGCAACCTCTACAAGTGTAGTCAATAGTCATCGTTTTCCCATTTCTTTCTTTGATGAACTTCCTCACTTGTTTCATCTTCTTTCTCTTTTGGCTTTGGAGTAGTGAGGACATACGCAATGTTGAGTGTGGTGAAGAGAATCCGAATATTTTGTTACCACCTTAGATTCTGCCTCGATTTGTTAAGCTCTTTTTCTTTTATATTTTGACTTAATTTCCAACCCTTAATTGTTAAGGGAAGTGGGGTGGTCAATGGTCAAGGAAAATCTTATGAAAATCTTACAAAAATCTCTTGTAATAACTGCCTATAAGTCACAGTTTCAACTTGAATTCCCAGCTGATTTAGTCGCAACTTTTGACTAACTTAGGGGATTTATTTATTTCATTACATTTTCAAACATAAGAAGGGTCAACAACCAATGAAAATCAGGGAATAAAGTTCCATCTTCTACCCTAAAATCCTATTGGTTGATTTGTTTCAAGACTTTTCCTTAATTCTTATTCTTTCTTGTGTTTCGGTTCCCCTACTTTTAGCTTACTTTGGATGTTGTTCTATGATAATTTCAACCCTTCTTTCTTTTACTTTTTACTCATTAACAATACTTAAAAAGGAATTTTAAGGTCAAAAGTCAATAAAATGTGTTAACATATTTAGTAAATTTCAACTCCTTTTCCTTTTGATTCACACGGTTTCCAATATAAGTTTTTCATAATCCTTGTCGACTTTAAAAATTCACCGAGATCAATCCATATTTGATAAAAATATGAGCCCTATATGGTTGAAAATTTATTTGAGTTAACTTTCTAACACAACTTGAATCACCTAAATTGGAGTTCCCTATCAAAAATTATGTCCGACTCTTTATCCATTGCTCAGTTCCAAATTTCTTGCATGTGACGTGCCTTTAGGAATTTAATGATATTGATATACAATTAGTTAAAATATGAGCCTTATATGGCTAAAAGGATATTTAAGTTAACTTTGCAAAGAATTTTGAATCATCTTAATTGGAGTTTTCTACCAACCGTTATGGGTGAATCTTTATAAAGAGGTCGGCTGGTAGAATCCACTGCTCATAGGATAAATTTACAAAATTTATAATATTGATCCATAAGGAATTAGAATTTGAGCCTTATATGGTTGGAAAGATAATTAAGTTAGCTTTCCAAATAATTTTATAGTTTATCATTTGGATACTCCAATCAAGAATTATATTCAAAACATTACCGATTGGTCATTTAATTCTCATAATGTCTCGATCCTCAAAATTTTCAATTCTTAATTTACTTACTAAAAGTATAAAATTAATGGTTCTCATAGTTTGGGGTTTGGTTTCTTCACTTAGGGGTTTAACTATGCTCATTTAAATCCTAGAAGTTAAACCACATTGACCATTTTGACCACTGTTCCTTAATTTAGGGACAAAATGGTTATTTCTTGATTTATTGCATATTTTTCAAGATAAGCCGAAATCAAAATTTTACACGTCCGAATGACTTACCCAGAATCATATATCATCATTATATGATGATTCAAATATTTCTAGGTTGGTGTGCACTCCAATAGGGCCCTCATACCAGTACGTATGTACAGAAGTTCACCTTTTTGTGCCAAAACTAAAAATTGACTATTTTATTGACCATTTCGATTTATTTGGCCACGAAATTGTTAAATACTTATAAAATTAAACGCTTTCACAAAGTAAACCTAAGGAAGTATCCATTTCTTCTAGGCATATATCTCAAAAGGTGGTAGTCGAAAACCATCTTACAAAGGATGAGAAGCTTTTGAGAACCAAGGCTATAGAAATAATAGACTGGGGTGCCCTTGTTTTGAAGGTAGTGATTTTTTAGCATGGTTGTTAAAAGTCAAAATATACTTTGAAGTTGAAAGGATTACTAACCACTTAAATGTCAGGCAAGTTTTGGCTCAAACTTAAACAAGTAATAAGAGTTGCTCAACGAAATAAGGTAAAAGGTAAACAAAGAAACATTGAATCTACTATAGAATCATGTTTGATATAGCATTCAAAAAATCATTTTACAATACAGTTCAAAATATTTATCTACTCTAAACATATTGTAATCTCAAGACTTTGATCTCCTCTTGGACTTGTACACTAAGGCGAGGTTGTCACAAAGCAAAGTCATCCAATTGTTCAACCTCTAATGGTACCACACAAGTTGTGAATGGCATCTTCTTGAAGTTTGTGTTGACATACAACTATTACCATGCTAGCAACCTGAGTATCAATAAACTCAGTATCTATGATTCACAAATCTTGATAACATAATCTTGAGGAAGAACTCTTTCTTTTAGAGCAAGAATACAATCTCAAAAACCTTTTAGGGAAATCGGCATAGAGATACATAGCTCCTTGTGCTAGCCAAATTTTGTAGGGCAAACTCTTCAGTGTTTGTTTCAAGTCAAACTTAAGTTAATGAAGAGATAGAATTCATGCACTATCAAGGAAGTTGTGCATTAAAAATAAAAGACACAATTCCTTACACTTGCCATGATCCATATGGAAAATCTCCCTATAACTAATCAAAATTCTCACATAGGAAATTGTTAGAATAACTTCAATTCTCAAGCAAAAAACCTATATGCTTGCCGAAATTCATAGGGAAAATTATATTGCTTTGCCACACTTATAAGGAAGAAAACCATAATGATGTCGCCACTTGTAAGGAGGTAGAAGCTATGGGATGTTTGCATAGTACAATTATAATTACTCTAAGGTGGTCGACTATAATAGTGTTTATATAAGTTAGGTCAATTGTGTTTCATTAATTGGTACAATTAGTTTAAGCGTTTGGACTTATTATTAATTATAATTGGGTACTACTCTTAATTAAACAATTAATTTTGAGGCAATTATCCAAATTTAATTGATATAAAGGATTATAATTTAATTAAACCATTTAATTAATTTCCAATAATCCCTTATTAATTGTAATTTGGCCTACTGACTTAATTAAAACACTTTTAATTAAGTCCTCTTATTTAAACACATTTAATTAAGCTCAATTACAATTCCAAAAATAAGTCCCATGAAAAATTCTAAATTTTTTAAACACGATCAACTCAATTTAATCCATTCATAACTCTTATGTGTGTGATCCTTTCGGTTTCCAACATGTCGGCATTGAATTTAAATATTCATTTAAATTCATATATCAAGATAGGTATCTGGCAATATATATCATAACCACTCAAATGTAAGAAAAGTCAAATAGTTTACTAACATATTTAGTTTATATTGTCTTAGTATAATTTGGTTCTTTCATCAAAAAAATATCTTAGAAATGTATAAAACATGGTTCAGTGTCTACTTTATAAGCATTCCCACTTTTATCTAAGAGCTAGAAATATTAGAGACTGCATACACAAAAGATGAGTGTAGCAGAAATGTGTATCGAAGACAAGATGTGTGAAAGTCATTTACGTTGATTTGAACACATACGAAGTAGACCTGTAAAGGCTCTAGTTAGGAGAATAGAGGCTATGAATGTTGAGAGAAGGGTTAAGACTAGGGGAAGATCGAAAAAAACTTGGAAAGAAGTAATTTGGAAAGATATGGAGGTATTAGAGTTACACATTGTCTTGGATAGGAGTCTGTGGAGAAGGAGAATACATATGGACGATCTAACGTGAGTTCAGATTTTGGTTCATATAGCGTACCCCAATCTCTTGGGATGATGATGATGAAGAGGAGGAGGAGGAGATACTAATATTAATTCCATAACATTTATTACTCTGTCCAGAGACTTATAGTTAATTTAAGCCAGGATTGACTAAAATATTATTCCATAAAGTCATTTAGGGAGACGGATCCTCATCTTGACTACTTATCCAACTCATGTGCTTTATGGTATACCCAAAATCATCCTTTTTAGTTGACCTGACAAATCTAGACATGATATGAACACGATATGAAAAAACCATTTATATGTTTGGGAAATTCGTGTTTTGTGTATATCTGTGTTGACACGAATTGAGACACAACACTTTCGTGTTTTCACGTGTCTGAAACGGCTAAACACGTGCAAGACACGAAAACACGTTTAAGAAATTTATATTAAACGAATACACGATTAACACATACATTACATAGAAACACGTTTCAAGAAATCAAATTACACGGATACACATGTAAGATGCGGTAACATGTATGCTTTTAGTGGGAATTGAACCTTAACCAAAGCAAAAACACTTAAGTGTTTTACAAAGTGAACAATTATATTTTATCGATATAATATGTTATGAAAATTAATTTATTAAAACAAACTAATACTTTAATAAATATTGCAAGAAAATAAATTAACAAAATTAATTATGAAATTATATCTTTAATTATGGTTAAGATAATAAACTTTTAAAATTCTTAAAATAAAGTATTGAAATTAAGAAAAAATATATCATAAATTAAGGTACAATTAACAATTCTTTACATATATGATAATATAATATATAAATGATATTTTATCATAATGAATAAAATATAAATCTTGACACTGTATCACTTAATATGTTATGAAAATTAATTTATATCTTAAAACATATTAATACTTTAATAAATATTGCAATAAAATAAATTAATAAATTTAATTATGAAATTAAATTAGTTGATTATGGTTAAGATAATAAATTTTAAAATTTTAAAAATAAAGTATTGAAATTAAGAAAAAATTATTGTAAGTTAAGAACTTAAACTATAATAATTTATTCTTTACATATATGATACTATAATGTATAAATATATATGATATATTTTATTATAATGTATAAAATATAAACAACCAAAGCTTGGCCTCGTGGTTGTTACCCTTTCTTAGGAGAGATTAGGTCCAAAGTTCGATTCCCCACTTTCCACTTGTACCTCCTATGAACCAATAAAAAATGTATAAAATATAAATCTTGTATTATGCTAATAAGAGATTGTGTAATTAATTAATTATTTTATATTACTGACACTGTATCACATGATATTGATAAGAGATTAAGAGTTTACACATTACAGAATTACATTATTTAATATACTAAGAGATTTTATACTTTATTGATTTATGATATATTAAAATAACATAATAGTAACATACAAATTATTATTATTATTATTATTATTATTATTATTATTATTATTATTATTATTATTATTATTATTATTATTATTATAAGAATAAGATATTAATATACTTATTAATGATTTATTGGTTTATTTTATATACTTGATTTTAAATCATAATCATATGATGACAATGAATTGATGATATATGATGTTGCTTAGAGAATTCTGCAGCATCTCTGGGCAGGTCATCAGTTAACAAAAATCTGAACTATTTGTAAGCCCCAGTTGCAAAGCAAAGAAGAGGAAATGGTTTAGTGGGATCCTAAGAACTAAGATTAAAGCATCACTAGGAAAATATTTAGGAATCGAATTTGGTAAGATCAACAAGAAGAAGGACTTCTTCCAACCACTCCTCGACAGAATTTAGGATAAACTTTTAGGATGGAAGAGCCATTGTCTTTGGCAAGGAGGGAGGTTGACCCTTATTAAATCAACTCTCAACTCCGTTGCCATCTATACCTTTCATGTTTTAAAGCACCAGGGCACATTTGCAAGAAAATTGATCAAACCATTAGAAATTTTTGGTAGGGCCACGATAAAGGACAAAGGAAACTGCATATGAAGAATTGGGAGCATCTATGTCTACCCAAAGACAAAAGGGGTTTAGGAATTCGACAATTTGAGATAATGAATAGAGCGCTCTTAAGAAAGCAAGCTTGGAGAATACTGACAAACCCACAAGGAATTGTTAGTATAGCACTCACTAAGAAATATTGCAAAAAGCAGAGCTTCACTAACACCACGGTCAAACCGGGAAATACATGGATTTGGGGAAGCATCCTCATAGGTCGAGATGTGTGCAAAAAAGGTTTAGAGGTCCAAATTAGATCAGGAATCAGATCAAGTAACCAGACCATTATTAGGAATGGGAAAAATCCATCATCCTCGCACCTTACTTGATAGTCTTCAAAATGATCTCACATTAAGAACTTTTATCAACTAAGCAGAATTATGTTGGGATCAATCACACAATTCAATGCTTAGGGAAAAGGCAGCATTTGACACCATTCAAACAAGAACCTTTTCCATCTCAGATAAAGAACATGAATTAGTCTGGAAGTATAGTTTTGATGAAAAGTACACAGTGAAATCGGCCTACAAATCCATCTTAGAGGAAATAGGAGATGAAGACAACCTGACCACCAATCAAAATGATAAAACCAAGTGGAAAAATCTATGGAGACTAAAGCTTCCCTATAAAATGATCATTTTCTTATGGAAAAATTGCAACAATGGATGGCCAGTTCGTAGTGAATTAAACAAAGAAATATTCAAGTGTCAGAGGAACATCCACTTTGTCAAGAGCAGGAGGAAACGGTAGACCATCTCTTCATCTAGTGTCAGGTCGCAAGAGCAGTTTGGTTTGCTTTTGACCTAACCCTAAGGGTAGAATCTCTCACTCCCCTAAGCATAAACAACTGGATTAATTAGATTTTTTTGGTTAAGGACATTAATGTTCCCGAATCCTTCAAAATCTACAGTCAGGCCTTCAGCATTCTTTGGGCACTATGGGCTTATAGAAACCACTACATCTTTTCGGGACTAGATCCTAGCCCCCCCCCTCCCCCCCCAAGTTCTATCCTATCACAAGTCCCAAATGAAAGCTATTAGGGAAGCTTTTAAGGAGACATATCTTAACAGGATGCAAAGGAGAGAGCACAACCCCCAGATAAGAACCAGAGGAGAGATCACCCCAGCTTATCCTGAACCAGAGGATAACTCTTGGATGGTGTTCTTGGGAATCAATCATATCCGCAAAACCAATCGTTTTGGAATCAGTGCCTTGATTCGTAATCCTACAAGACACACACATGTCCTTTGTGATAACATCAACAAATCTTCAAAGCTACTGGCAAAGACATTCCTTGCTCAAAGGGTTAGTCTCAAGCTCCAGGAAATCAAAGCCAGGACAGTCCTTCTCAGAAATGACAAAAACAACTGGAATTCATTATTTGAAGGAGAATCAAAATTCCATTGGACTTTAAGATCAACCATCGAAGACATAAAGAAGGCAACAAAGGACATAAGGTTAGTTTTCTTCACAAAGCGATATCCTCTAGTAGACAAAGTGAACTCCCTCACAAGTTTGGCAGCTACAGGCAGGAAGAGCTTTATCTGGATTTAATTGTCTAACTGGTGTTTTGCCTAAATATATTCCTTGTACTTTACCCAAAAAAAAAGAAATTTATAATAAAACATTTATTTTAAATGACTTAATGTTAACTATTTATATCTTGTTTGTATGTTTTTGCAATTTTCAATATATATTATGCACTGTATGGATTGAAGATATTATTATTTTGTTATATTTGTTACTAATATTTGAATATTAATTAATATAGATGTAAAAAAATGTAAATTAAATTATTGATGTAAATATGATGGTTTTTTTATCATTTTTATTATGTTTTATTTTTAATCGTGTCATCCATGTCGTGTCATTTGTGTTGTGTCAATTTTGTGTTATTTTGTCTAAACCATGTCGTGTCATGTCAATTTCGTGTTAACTGTGTCATGTCGTGTCACGTGTTATACGTAAAAAAAATGTACTGTGTTTGTGTTTACGACTCAAAACACGTTTTATAATTTGTATAATGTTTGTGTTTTGATAATTTTTGTTGTATCTTGACTCATGTCATTTCGTGTCATGACACGAAAACACAAATTACCAAGTCTACTTTTTAGGCATTTGACACCCAAACTCATAAAGGTAAAATCGAAGTGTGACAATTCACACGTAAGATGACTTGGCATCTTAAGTCATAAGACTATTTATGGTACTAACATGTGAGAGCATTTTCATAAACACTCAATGATACTACCAAATGAAGCTCTCCCAACGAGTCATGTTCAATAAACTTATTTTCTAATAAACATCCACTTGCTAACATCAAATTTCCCAATATTTCAACTTATGAAATCGGTTGCAGACTTATCATGTACCAATCTTTTAGCACTATCAATATTTTGTCTTGATAGTACGATGACAAAAAATTAGGAACATATCTTTGATACATAAAAATCTCATAATCATAACCCTTTATAATTCCCTTGCAAAGTTAATTTGTTTCATGAGCTTCACCATTTAATAACCAATGAACCCATTATTGTCATAATAAATGGTGAAGAGAAACCTTTATGCCATGAGACCATGTCTCATGCCCAACGGATTGACTCTAAAGCATATATTAACAATGAAGGTTAGAACAATGATGATGGGCTTGGATGGTCGTGCCTTGCAATGGCATCAGCACTATTCGAAGTCCAAATGAGGTTTGTCTATATATCATAGTGGAATATCTACGTGAATGAGATGAAGAGGAGGTTCACTGATATAGAGTTATTTTACCCCATGTCTGACCTGGTGACTTTGAGGCAAGAAGGTACAGTGAAACAATTTTATGAAGATTTTCTATCCATTCTAAATCACCCAGAACTGCCACCTGATTATGCTTTAAGCGGTTTTATCAGCAGACTTTAGCCCAATAAACTGTGAGACTTTTCTTCCCTAGGAATCTTACACATGCTCTTAATTTAGCAAACGGCTAGAATCACTGATTTCTACTAAACCCAGACGACCTTATCCCTTCATTTCTAAACCTTGAGATACTAGAGTATCAGAAACAGCCATTACAGAAAACAGTAAGAAGAAACATGACTTCAAGATCAAGGGTAATTAAGAGATCAACAGATAATAAGCTTCTATCATTTTTTAATTATTATTTAATATTTAATAAAATAATATCTAAAATTAGTTGGATAGGTTAACAACTAATAACTTAGTTTTGCATAAAAAAAACAATGATTAATATTAATTATGATTCATCTTATAGATATTATCTTATGACCTTATAGTAAGGTCAAAATTATTAAATAGATACCCTTCGGTGACTGTAAATATAAACTGTGAATTCCACCTACAAAATGATATAAATGATTTCTGGGTCTATCAGAATTCAGAAGGAAGAAGACCGGACAACTCCTAACCAGTGTTCACAGAGTTGAAAGTGCCAAGTCCTGCGCATTGCATTCCTTCTACCTCGCACGATGTATAATCTACCCAGCTATGTGCATATCATTATCATACAAATTTGAAAGATGTAACCAATCCTAGCAGAGAAAGAACCCAGTTGAAGAGCATAGAGTAGAAATGGCATTACAAGACTATGATTTATAGCTGCAAAAAAGACCACATATTAGAAACCAAATCAGGAAATAATGGAATCCTCATCAAGACATGGAAAAACACCATCTAAACAAGCATAGACCATGGATTTTCAAAAAGTTTTAAAACTAAAAAAAGATACCCCTCAACCAAAATAATAGTCAACTGCTTCCATTGCTTCCTAAATTCTTGAAACAACTACTTCAGTTATCTCATAACAAGCCCCATGACCAAAGCAAATTTCTACCTGTAAAATTTGCATCAACTGCCACTGAGCTGCAGAAATAAATCAGCAACCTTCCTCGAAGTCATCAACCTGAGATGTGCCCTGTTATTCCTACATTTCTTCTCTACAAAATGAAAACTGAAACATGGAGAACCTAAAAGGACCAGTATTTCTAAAAACCAACTATTTACAGACTATTTATTCATTCGTTTACAGACATTTATAGTGACTTGTGTCTTGTTTGATACTTGAACAGTGAAATCCAGTTCAGTTTATGACAGGATGGGATTTTGGCAAACAGCTTACGCTGGTGGCGTGGAAAATCCAGACTGACTGTTGAAGACAATATTCATTCGTTTGCAGACATGTAATGATGTTGCCTTCTATGAGAATCGGCCAGTGGAGTTCAACTCAAACCAGGAAGAGAAGATTTCAGCAAGAAAGCTCATGTCCTGGGTTGACGGTAGAATAACAAGGACAAGAAACCACCAAGTTGAGATATAGCAAACCAATCAGGACCAAGCTAATTGAGGATGATTGCACATAGGAAACAACATGGTGATTCCTGCAGACACAAATATAAACTCATTCTGTTAAAAGCATACAGAAGTCAAAAAAACCAGTGAGGGAGGAAGCAGAAGAGAAACAATATCATTTTGTTCTCAAGAATTTTTAAAATATGGGGGAATAGTGCAAAACAAGATTCAGAGAACCAAGTATGTAAATTGGTAATCTCCATGTCACGATGAGGTGTGGCATTAAAGAGCATCTCATCTCAAAGAAAGGTTGAGACACCAATGTCTTGGATGAAAAGTGCATTTTATTATACAAATTATGTTTGCATCACATTGCCCCATCATGGACAATGAGTTATGAAAAAATCCCCAGAATGAATCACCCAACAATGTCACTAGTTCAATAAGATATAAGCTTTATAATCCATGAACATAGTTGAACCATGTTAAAACAAAAACCAGTGAATAAAAAAGTTGTCAAAAGAAGGGGGCAAGGAAACATAAATTGTACTTCAATTAGTTGAGGGAATTTATGTAACCCATTATAGTAACACATCCAATGCTCTTCAGTATATATTCAGATAGATGCAAAACCAATTTACAAGAATTAGTACGTTCAAAAAACTTGAGATAAATCCTGCAAAATTTTCATCATGTTAGGGCTGAGTGAATGATTAATGCTAAGAACATGAAGATTAAATTGCATTTGATGAATGCTTATATAACAGTCAAACGTAAACAAGAGAAGTACAGTTACAGTTTGTTGACTGTTGACTGGCTTGTCCAGGTTCTGTTAGGCTTAATTCCATATCATGAGTTGCAGTCCAACCTGGTTCATATGCTTCAAGAAAACCAATCTTTGCCTTATTAGGTAGATCATGGGGATGAACAAACGGCACTCCATGTGGCCACCCAATTTCCATTCTAATATTGGCACAAGGGCTATCAAGTGCATGGATGTGATTCTCACACTCTTTTAGGTTACAAAACCTAAGTTTGATGCCCTTCTTATCTGCAATCTCCTGAACCCTTTCCTTAAGCACTCTTTGTGCCTCAAGCCGTAATCTCTTGGAAGGAGGCAGAGGTTTGCATCTTGTACTATTCTTCCTTCTTCTCATCAAGGGCTTCATAGATCCTGTACCAGCATTTCATTGATCCAAGGACCTGCTGTTAAAAACTTCTCACTAAGCTACTTGGACAGAAAAATAACAAGGATAATCAATGTCAAGATGGCTCAGCAAGCCAAACAGCAAAAGTATTGTTTAGATCAAACTGCAGAAAACCCTATTTCTCATTGTCTTTTGACTATCGAGTAAAAATATTAATTCAACAATAATTCCAGTCCAGGATTGTCCAACTAAACCAAACTAGTTAAAGACAGTCTTATTAGTTTATCATTTATATCATGCACATTTCTAGACATGATCTGTATTTTTATTCACTTGGAGAACTATTCACACAATGTTGACAATATTTTTCCTGCTATGCATTTCAAGCATTGTGTAAGCAAAAACTTCAGTGAAAACAAATGACCTGTCACTGTTAGTTTCCAAGCTCCTAGTGACAAAAGTCTAGAATATATCTAGTAAACAAATTTAATAAATAAGCTGCTTAAGCATTTCGATAAAATCTTAAGGATATCTATAATGGTAAATAACAGATATAAAATAGTCTGGCAGACCACTTGGGGAGGGCATAAGGATCACAAGGAAATTTGACTTAAAATATGATGGTTAGAGAAAACACGCAGAATCATTTAGGATGGCAACAAAATACTTCAGGGTGAGGGAACTAATTTTCAATGAGAATGAACTGCTTCTAACTGCGGAAAAAACAAAAAACAGTAGCTCAAAGCCACATAATATATTCTCCTGTCATTTTATTGCTTTTTATGAGGCCAAAACAAGTATCATAAGAAAATGCCATATGTATTAAAAAATGCTGCCTACCATCTTGGGTTGTAGGGAAATTGAAACTCTGGAAAGTGTTTCTATTAAAGAGCTGATCTGTTGGGTGGGATCTCTGCATGAAGTCATCCACTGGTACAGGAAGCTGAAATTGAGCTTCAACCCCATGACCAGCTGCTCTCATCTCTGAGCAACTAAGACTGGTCATAGATTTGGGCATGAGTTTGAAAGCCAAAGAGCATCGTCCATACATGTTACCTTGAATATTATTAATCTCCGTCCTATGAAGTGCAGGATTGACATAACCTGCAGTCGCTTGATAAAGTGCGAGTCCAGGATAAACAACAGCTTCTTGAGGACCAAGGTCCCCATCTAAAAGAATCCACCGACCATGAAAATCTCTAACATGCAAACCTGCCTTGTCTGACTTAACAACAGATATTAAGCTTTTATCGACCTGGTGCTCATGGTCAGGGAACATGATCAATTGGCCATCATCCTGTGTTGTTAAATTGTGGTGTTGTGCCCCCTGAAAAGAAGGCCTTCCATGACAGCACACAGATAACACTGAAGAAGATATTTCCCGGCTTCTTAAGGGTACATTATCAAGTATTTCAGTAAAGGGAGAGCTGCGCAAGTTCAAGTAATAGCTGATTGCGTCCAGTACATCTCGAGCTGCCTTACCAAGCAAGGCAAATATATCAGGCAAACCACTTGGAGGAAACTCCATTCCATTGCTTGGCTCTGTGGGAGTTAGGCCTGGTCTGTAATCATATGTTTCATGCCATAGTTGGGGATCAGCATAGTAACCTGATGTTTTGCACCACTCACGAGAATCATTTCTGTGAATCAGGTCTGCAGATGGGTATGCTGCCCTTTGTTGGAAGTAAAGGTGAGCAGAATCTAAACCAGATCTCAAAAGAGCTCCATCAATAGCTGGAAACTGAATGATGGCAGCAGAATATTCAGCAAATGATTGTGATAAAGTAGAGACAGACAGCTTGTAAGAATCTGAAGGAAGGCCTTCAGAGGGTATGAGATCAGTAAGCTTTACACGACCCAGAGATGGCAGGCCATTGCCTGCCATTAAAATCTTTCAATGCACCAGCTACGTAACTTTCAACAAACAGTTATGACCTATTGACAATACAAATTAAAATTGGCATAAGTCAAAGCCCTTAAGACATCAAATACCATCCGTCATACAGGATATAGAAAATGAAAAAGACAAATTTAACACCATAAAACTAAACATTTTAAGACTATAAAGAAAGATAGGGCATCACTGACAAATAGGAAAACCAAAAGTTATTTCAGATGGTTCAACATTGGCAACAGTAAGCAATTGAAAACATTTCTTAAGAGTATGGTCTGGAAAGACTGCACAAAATAAAGCAAATCAAATATAAAAACAAAGGATAGTTATTCCCGTTACATAAGAAAAAATCTTCGCGGATTGAAATTCCTAAAATGATGAAAATTAGCTGTCCTAGGAAACATATTCACAAGTGAACATGCACAATGATTTGAAAAAGCACAAAAAAAAAAAAAAGACAAACTCCAAAACCGGGTGAAGCTCAGTCACGGACTCGTTTTACTTCCTGCAACTAAATCAAGCAAACAAAAAACAAAAATAGCCAAAGTATCTGCTTGCGGTCGATACTAGAATTTTCTTGATTTCACAGCTTGCGAAAGATGAGTAAAGAACATGTAAAATTCTAATGAAATCTGGAAAAAAAAATCAAGTACTCCATTTCATCACATACCATCAAACATTCCATTTACTAAAAAAAAGAAAAAAAATGAAATTGCTTTAAATTTTGAATTTTTATTACAAATAAACCAAAATCCAATTCATAAAATAAAAAAAAAAAACTTAACAGAAAAAAAATGCCCATCAGCGATCAACCCACAAATACAAATAAAAAAAAAAAGGAAAATTTCCATTTTATTAAAAAGAAAAAAAAAACTTGCCTATAGTAAAAGAAGCGAGGCAGTTAATTGAAAGCTGAAAGACTAAAGCTGTGAATGTTAGCAAGAAGAAAGGGGAAGGAAGATGGAATTTCCTCGGAAAAAACAGCAGAACTTTTTCTTTATTATTCACGAAAGCTGCACATGGGCCTTGCTTTAGTTGGGTTTGGGCTTGAAGACATACCTCACTCACCTTGTGTAGGGGTAGAGATTTTTTTTGGTTACGAAGGAAAATAAAAATTGAAAAAAAAATACTAATTCTAGCAGAGATTCCAAATGCATTACAATTTTTTTTTTTTATCTTTACGCACTATTTTTCACAGCAATGATACTATGTAATATAACAAATGGGTTTGAAGATGAAAAAGGGAATAGTCTCAAAAACTCCTTTTTTATTTTACTATTAGGAGAGTTTTGCCATTTATCACTCCGAATCCAAATAAGATTAATTTTAGATCTTAAAACAGATGATAATACATATATTTATAAAAAAAAACTCACTTTCTTTTTTTTTTTCAAAGAGGAGCAGTTGTGGATACTAATTTTGTTCAGATCATTTTCAAATATTTTAATTAATTATTTTTTTATATTATTTATATGTTTTGATTTTTTTTATTTTGATCTTGATTTTAATTTTGATTTCGATTGTGATTTTGATTTTATTTTAATTATTATTCTTTGTAAGACAATAGTGACAAGAAAAAAAATGGAAATATCATAAAAGAAGAAGCATATTTACTGATTAATTTAACTAATAATATTATAATATTATTAATATTTAATAATATTACTATCATTGTCATTATTAATAGTGTTAATATTTGTACTAATATTAGTATTATTGTTATTATTATTATGACTTCTAATTAGTATGGTGTTTTTATGTTTTATCTTATTAATTTTATGATGAGTGTCATTATTTTTACGATGGCTCTCATAATTTTTACAATAAATCTTATAAATTTTATGCTAAATCTAATCATTGTTACGATAATCCTTATCAAATTTAAGTTTAATCTAATCAATTTTACGATATATCTAATTAAATTTACGTTGGTAATGTGAAATTTACGTTTAATATGTTGGATTATGCCCTTAGAACCATTCATTAGATGATTGACTTTGGCATTTTTATGTATCATGACATTTTTATTTATAGTTCATTATTATATTTGTCTTATAACTGCGTAATATAATCTTATATGATAATGTCCTTAGAATAGTAATAACACACTATTCTTAAAATATCCCTAGTCAAGTATTATTGTGAACAAGGATAACAATAATACGATAAGACTAGTATGTGGTTGACTGATGACCATTGTCATGGATATAGGATATCAAGTCATCACATAGGTACATGTTAGAGAACTATGTACTGGATCGACCCTCCATGAGAACGCTACATGGATTGTTATATGAGTGTCATAAGCGATTCTCATAGTGATGATGGTGTATGTGATCCTTTGACTTGAGATCATCAGAGATCCCAACATAGAGAATTGCATACTTTAATGCTGCTAGATGTCATTCGTAACAGGATGGACTATAAAGGTAGTAATTGGGTATGCCTTGATCTATGTAGAGGGATGTTGAGTGATCAAGATAGGATTTATCCCTCTTATATAACAAGAGTGATGTCTTGGGCCCTTTGATAGAGTGAGACTAAAATGCATGGCCGTGCTCAAATAAGTGAATATGAGATATTGATTTTATTTGTTTAATTAGTCTACTCAGGAATCAAGAAACGCTGATTAGACTATACAAGTGTGACACATTCCATGACTTGTGTCTAATCAAGACATCAAAGGATAAAGGGATTAGACTACACGGTAACATCTATCACGAGTAAGGTTATGTCGAGTCATTGACATTCTCGTTACATGGGTAGCAATGATGTGTTGCTAGATACCGCTCATTGCCTGTGACAATTTTGTCATTGCCATTGTTTTGAGAACCTATTGGGTCGCACACTTAGAACGGATCAATGAGGAGCTTAATTAATCCTATTCTGAATTGGATTAAGGATATAACTAATCCTATTCTGAATTGGATTAGGGATATAACTAATCCTATTCTAAGTAGGATTAGAGTTCTGTTTGGCAGTAAATTTTAGGGTAAAATTTACTGCCTATAAAAGGATGTTTTCTGAAACATAGCCACACAACAATTAGAAAACAGAAAAGTATTCTTTTAATCGAAGCTAGCAGTTCGGTTAAAAGAATCAAAACGCTCCTTAAGGCATCTGATCGTGAGACGTTCAAGAGTCGTGAGATCCGTTCGTGTGGATACCATAGAGGCAGGAACGAAAAGTTGCTGCTTGTGATTCGACCAAAGACAGAAAAAGCAGAGAAAACGTTAGGTAAAATCTCGAAACCCTAATCAGGCAACCCTCCGAATCGATCCTGGTGGAGGCCGAATGTTTTATTTCCGCTGCGTGTTTGTTTCGGTCTCCTTCACTGGTATCCGAGCCAGGTTCGGAGTCCCTGATTTGTTTTGATAAAAGCATGATCTCTGGTTACTTTCTGTTTATGATTACATGCAATCGTTTTAATGAGATTAATACAGATTAGAATGTATATGATATATTCAGAGGCTACAAATCGAATTGTTGAAATTATATATATGATATATATCAATTTCGATTCAACTTATATGTGAGATATAATCTGTGATGCGAATTATTAATGGCGGTTTCTGTTCTGCATAAACGTTATGGAAGAAACAGAATAATGTCGAAAGTGTATAAAGATTGAAACACTTTTAGATAAGAGTTCTAATGCGACTAAAATTATAGTCAGTATGAGATACTGGCTGGAACATCCTGATAAGATTAGGACACTTCCGGATAAGGGGCGTTGGCAATGTCAATACTGTTGACCTTTTTTTTTTTCGGGGGCTCCGCCCCCAAACCCCCGCAAGGGGCGCTGCCCCTTGACCCCGCCCGTTGACCGGCCAGCGGGACCGCCGCCCCGCCCCTAGGAACCCCGCAGTCGGGTCATAATTCTTTTCAAATATGCCTCGTTAATAAAACTAAAATTTGAAATTGCATTACACTTGTTTGTATAACACGGTGGTTGTTGTTTGAGCATGGTGCATAGTTATAGCCCTAGCCCAATATGATTGTATTTTGGTGGTTGTAAATTTTAATAAATACGACCTGTATGTCGTGCCTTGTTCTTGAAATTCTTGTTGTACATTCTTTTCTCATCTTACTCCCCTCGAATGTAACTCGAGGTTTCTCTTAAACTATGTAATTGGAGCTGACAACCATGCAAAGGATGACCGAAGAGGCACTTGGAGAAGATGCTATCACCTTTAGGTTAACCCTTAGGGTTTCTCATTGGCTTGGGAAATCCATTTAGTTTGGGCTATAACTATGTCACGTTTATTTTATTGCTTAATTGCATGAGATGCATGGTTTATTTTGTACGTTTATGATATGAAAATCATATGATAATTTTAAAAAAGTAAAATTGGTGAGATCTTATTCAATAAACTAAGAAAATCCCTCAAATTAAATTAAGTCAATAATAGATGCCTACCAATGAATAGCACTCGTCAAGGCTAGAATCGATTTTGTTATGTTTGCCAAAGCAAAATATCATATCTATCTTAGTAAGACGCGATGGGATAATAGTGATATCCAAAGGCTATATATTGGGTTGACTTAACTAAATTTCCTCAATAGGATTGGGAATTTAGAGGCATAAAGTTGGGCTTCCATTCATGAGATGAATTAGAACAAGTGTTGTTCACCCAACTATCCAAGAGTTACATGAGATGTAATTGGTAAGTGTTGCCTACCTAAATAGCCAAATCTTGGGCGATTAGCCAAAGCTAACTCTAGATAAGGTGAAATATGGATCTTGGCCCACTAGAGAAATTATGTGATAATTTTTCTGAATCAATAGTGAGGGTTGTTGATTCGATAAAAATAGTGGGAGCATCATTTAATAAATATTTAATTAAATGAATGCATTCATGATACTTATATTTTGCATATTTTTGTTGTAGATTACCATGGCATCAAACACAAATAACACACTTTCACTGCGATCTGTCCTTGAGAAGGACAAGTTGAATGGGACAAACTTCTTGGATTGGTACAGGAACTTGAGGATAGTCCTCAAGCATGAAAAGAAGTTGTATGTCCTTGAAATTCCCTTACCTGAGGAACTACCCTCTAATGCTCCAAGGGCAGAAAGAGATGCTTATAAGAAGCATCAAGATGATGCATTGGATGTTAGTTGCCTTATGCTTGCCTCCATGAATCCTGAGCTTCAAAAGCAACATGAGGAAATGGATGCGTTCGATATGATCGACCATCTCAAGCAAGTCTATGAAGAGGAAGCTAGGCAAGAAAGGTACAATGTCTCTAAGGCATTGTTTCAGTGTAGGATGGCAGAGGGGACTCCCGTTGGTACTCATGTGCTCAAGATGATTGGGTACACTGAGAACCTTGAAAGATTGGGATTTCCTTTGGGCCAAGAGTTGGCCACTGATGTGATTCTGCAATCGTTGCCAGACAGTTACAGTCAATTTGTTGTTAATTACAACATGAATGAAATTGACAAGACTCTGCCACAGTTACTTAGCATGTTGAAAACAGCTGAATCCAACATGAAAAAGGCCAAGCCCAAAGATGTCTTAATAGTTAAGAAAGCTAAGGGCAGGGCTAATGCAAAGGGCAAGAAAAAGGGTAATAAAACCAATGGCAAGTTCAAGCCCAATGATACTGCACTGAAGCCTAAAGGTGGGGTTGCCAAAGAAGGGAAATGCTTCCATTGCGGTGAGACCGGACATTGGAAGAGGAACTGCAACAAATACCTGGAAGAGTTAAAGAAGAAGAAAGGAAGTGAGACTACCACTTCAGGTATTTATGTTATAGAAGTTAATCTATCTACTTCTTCATCATGGGTATTAGATACTGGATGTGGTTCTCACATTTGTGTAAATGTGCAGGAACTCAAAAGGAGTAGATCGTTGACTAAGGGCGAGGTCGACCTACGAGTGGGAAATGGAGCAAGGGTTGCTGCATTAGCTGTAGGAACTTATATTTTGACATTGCCCACAGGGCTTGTTTTAGAATTAGATGATTGTTATTATGTGCCTTCCATCACTAAAAACATTATTTCTATTTCTTGTTTGGACAAGAAGGGTTTTTCATTTATAATAAAGGACAATTGTTGCTCCATTTATTTAAATGATATCTTTTATGGTAGTGCACAACTAATTAATGGTCTTTACATTCTAAATCTTGATATGCCTATTTATAACATAAATGCTAAAAGGATTAAATCTAATGATCAAAATCCAACATATCTCTGGCATTGTCGCTTAGGACACATAAATGAGAATCGCATTTCCAAACTCCATAAAGATGGACTTTTGGACTCATTTGATTTTGAATCTTATGAGACATGTGAATCTTGTTTGATGGGTAAGATGACTAAAGCCCCTTTCAAAGGACATAGTGAAAGGGCAAGTGATTTACTGGGCTTAGTACATACAGATGTATGTGGACCTTTAAACACACAGGCCAGAGGTGGGTTTATGTACTTTATTACATTTACTGATGATTTCAGTAGATATGGCTATGTGTATCTTATGAGACACAAGTCAGAATCTTTTGAAAAGTTCAAAGAATTCAAGAATGAAGTACAAAACCAACTTGGCAAGAGCATTAAGGCACTTCGATCAGATCGAGGTGGTGAATACTTAAGCCAAGAATTTTATGACTATCTTAAAGAGTGTGGGATTGTCTCACAACTCACTCCTCCAGGTACACCACAATGGAATGGTGTATCTGAAAGGAGAAACCGAACTTTATTAGATATGGTTCGATCAATGATGAGTCATACAGATCTTCCAGAATCCTTTTGGGGACATGCATTAGAAACAGCTGCTTTTACACTGAACCGTGTTCCATCTAAATCGGTTCCAAAGACACCATATGAGATATGGACTGGTAAACGTCCCAGTATGTCTTTTATGAAGATTTGGGGTTGTGAGGCTTATGTAAGACGTCAAGTCTCTAACAAACTTGCACCTAAATCTGATAAGTGCTATTTTGTGGGATATCCTAAACTAACTAAAGGATATTATTTTTACAATCCCACTGAGTGCAAAGTGTTTGTAGCTCGAACAGGTGTCTTTCTAGAAAGAGAATTCATTTCTAGAAGAACTAGTGGGAGAAAAGTAGAACTTGAAGAAATTCAAGAGCTACAAGATAGCGCACCCGATGTTGAGATGGAGCCTGAGCAAGCACCACAAGTTGTTGTGGAACCAGAACCACAAGCTGTTGTGGAGCAACCGCCTGCTCAAGAGACACAAGCCTTGCGTAGATCAGTTAGAACACATCGTGAGCCACAGAAATATGGATTTCTAATGACTCAGAACGGTGATGTATTGCTCATGGACCAAGATGAGCCTACTACCTATCAAGAGGCTATTACAGGGCCAGACTCTGAGAAATGGCTTGAAGCCATGAGATCTGAGATGGAATCCATGTATGCCAACCAAGTTTGGACCTTGGTTGACTTACCCGAAAGGGTAAAACCTATAGGGTGTAAATGGGTTTTTAAGAAGAAAACCGACATGGAAGGAAATGTTCATACCTATAAAGGGCGATTGGTTGCTAAAGGTTTTAAACAAATTCATGGTATTGACTATGATGAAACTTTTTCACCAGTCGCGATGATCAAATCCATTAGGATCTTGCTTGCGATAGCTGCATACCATGATTATGAAATCTGGCAAATGGACGTCAAGACTGCTTTTCTTAATGGAAAGCTACTCGAGGATGTGTACATGACACAACCTGAGGGTTTTGTTGATCCAAAAAATGCTGGAAAGGTTTGTAAGCTGCAACGTTCTATTTATGGACTAAAGCAAGCTTCTCGAAGTTGGAATATTCGTTTTGATGATGCAATCAAAGAGTTTGGTTTCATCAAGAACGAAGATGAACCTTGTGTCTACAAGAAGGTCAGTGGGAGCACTATTGTCTTCCTGGTGTTGTATGTAGATGACATACTACTCATTGGGAATGACATCCCTACCCTTCAGTCTGTAAAGACTTGGTTAGGGAATTGCTTTTCAATGAAGGACTTGGGCGAAGCTACCTATGTACTGGGTATAAGGATCTATAGAGATAGATCAAGGAAATTAATTGGCCTAAGTCAAAGTGCATACATAGATAAAGTGCTAAAGAGGTTTAACATGCAGGATTCCAAGAAAGGATTCTTGCCTATGACACATGGCATTACTCTCTCAAAAGAACAGTGTCCTACAACACAAGAAGAGAGAGAACGTATGAGTAAAGTTCCATATGCATCTGCTATTGGATCCATTATGTATGCCATGTTATGCACACGTCCCGATGTCTCGTATGCCTTGAGCATGACGAGTAGATATCAAGTTGATCCTGGTGAACGTCACTGGATCACTGTCAAGAATATTCTTAAGTACTTGAGAAAGACTAAGGATACATTCTTGATATATGGAGGTGAGGAAGAGCTCATTGTAACAGGTTACACTGATGCTAGCTTCCAAACTGATAAAGATGACTATAGATCGCAGTCTGGTTATGTGTTTTGCCTTAATGGTGGTGCTGTGAGCTGGAAGAGTTCAAAGCAGGCGACAGTGGCCGATTCTACAACAGAGGCTGAGTATATAGCTGCCTCTGAAGCTGCTAAGGAGGCTGTTTGGATCAGGAAGTTCATAACTGAGCTTGAAGTTGTTCCTAGCATTGTAGATCCGATTGAGCTCTATTGTGACAACAATGGAGCCATCGCACAAGCTAAGGAACCTAGATCTCACCAACGATCCAAACATATACTACGGCGCTTCCATCTCATTCGAGATATCATCGAGAGAGGAGATGTGAGGATATGCAAAGTACCAACTGACGATAACATCGCCGACCCACTGACGAAGCAGAGACATGATCGTCACACTAGGTCACTAGGTATTAGATACCTGAGTGAATGGTCTTAGTGCAAGTGGGAGATTGTTGGATTATGCCCTTAGAACCATTCATTAGATGATTGACTTTGGCATTTTTATGTATCATGACATTTTTATTTATAGTTCATTATTATATTTGTCTTATAACTGCGTAATATAATCTTATATGATAATGTCCTTAGAATAGTAATAACACACTATTCTTAAAATATCCCTAGTCAAGTATTATTGTGAACAAGGATAACAATAATACGATAAGACTAGTATGTGGTTGACTGATGACCATTGTCATGGATATAGGATATCAAGTCATCACATAGGTACATGTTAGAGAACTATGTACTGGATCGACCCTCCATGAGAACGCTACATGGATTGTTATATGAGTGTCATAAGCGATTCTCATAGTGATGATGGTGTATGTGATCCTTTGACTTGAGATCATCAGAGATCCCAACATAGAGAATTGCATACTTTAATGCTGCTAGATGTCATTCGTAACAGGATGGACTATAAAGGTAGTAATTGGGTATGCCTTGATCTATGTAGAGGGATGTTGAGTGATCAAGATAGGATTTATCCCTCTTATATAACAAGAGTGATGTCTTGGGCCCTTTGATAGAGTGAGACTAAAATGCATGGCCGTGCTCAAATAAGTGAATATGAGATATTGATTTTATTTGTTTAATTAGTCTACTCAGGAATCAAGAAACGTTGATTAGACTATACAAGAGTGACACATTCCATGACTTGTGTCTAATCAAGACATCAAAGGATAAAGGGATTAGACTACACGGTAACATCTATCACGAGTAAGGTTATGTCGAGTCATTGACATTCTCGTTACATGGGTAGCAATGATGTGTTGCTAGATACCGCTCATTGCTTGTGACAATTTTGTCATTGCCATTGTTTTGAGAACCTATTGGGTCGCACACTTAGAACGGATCAATGAGGAGCTTAATTAATCCTATTCTGAATTGGATTAAGGATATAACTAATCCTATTCTGAATTGGATTAGGGATATAACTAATCCTATTCTAAGTAGGATTAGAGTTCTGTTTGGCAGTAAATTTTAGGGTAAAATTTACTGCCTATAAAAGGATGTTTTCTGAAACATAGCCACACAACAATTAGAAAACAGAAAAGTATTCTTTTAATCGAAGCTAGCAGTTCGGTTAAAAGAATCAAAACGCTCCTTAAGGCATCTGATCGTGAGACGTTCAAGAGTCGTGAGATCCGTTCGTGTGGATACCATAGAGGCAGGAACGAAAAGTTGCTGCTTGTGATTCGACCAAAGATAGAAAAAGCAGAGAAAACGTTAGGTAAAATCTCGAAACCCTAATCAGGCAACCCTCCGAATCGATCCTGGTGGAGGCCGAATGTTTTATTTCCGCTGCGTGTTTGTTTCGGTCTCCTTCATAATATACATGGGAAGTCGAATTCTCAATAACAGAAGTCGAGTTCCCATGAATAAATTAAAAATAACATGCTTAAAAGTTTTAAGAATTCGACGAGCCGATAATATCAGTCGACTACCCAACAATAAATTTTGCGTAGAATATATCGATTTCATAGGCAACCGACTGCTACATATAGCAGTCAATTGTCAATTACTTTTAACTTTTAGGTTTGTTTGGTTTATATATTTAACAATTATCTACAAACCCTAGCTTTTTTTCCTCTTCCAGTAATAGTGATTTCTCTGCAAATTAATCATAATCTCTTTCAAATAGCCTTATAAACCATATTCCTTTTTACATCCATATACAATAAACCGCACTCATCATTCGTGCTCTCTTGTATCTATATCAGATTTCTTAAATAGGGTAGATGAAAAGGTATGTGATATTTCATATACAATGATACACTTGAATTATGAGATATGTTTATTTAAATAACTTGTTTTATGAATTTTGTTTATATAATATAGTGTTACGAAGATCCTAGAATCAAAATTGGCTGATAAGAAACTATTACGTGAACTTATCCAAGATAATATACTTGGATTGGAATTTGATGGGGTTGATGAATGCTATAGGTTTTATAAAGCCTATGGTACTACGATGAGTTTTGGCGTTAGTAAACGTAGCACTAGGTGCAAAAAGATGAAGAGGTTGTCGTGAGATAGTTTACTTGTGCAAAAGAAGAACATAGGGCTACCAAGTGGGAAAATCTTGAGAATAGAGTTCATCAGCCTAAAAGATCATGAAGAACAGGATGTGGGGCAAATATTCGATTCACTTTGAAAAAAGATATAGGAAAATGGTATGTATCATATTGTCAACTGGAGCATAATCATGAGATGGTCAACCCTTTCAAAACATGTTTTTTTCCTGTCAAATAGGTTGTGAAATCCCCAAATTCATGTAATTCCTCCATATTTGAAAAATGATGTAAGCTGAAATGATTTAAATGAATATGAGAATTAATGTACAAATGATGTATGGAACATAGAAGAAGTAATGAAAGGGATAGTCAATTAGTCAAAGAAATAAATATCAAGAAATTTAATGCAATTAAATGAGGTATGTGGCTGATATGAGGAAGGGAAGAAGAGAATTAAATGGTCCAAGGGCCAAAAGAGATGGTCAATGGCTGAGATGAGAAAAAGAGGATTAGCATGCAATTAATGAAACCATGACTCATCATCATCTTCTCCCAATTGGCAGCCCTTTTCTAGCCCTTCCCTTTCGTTCCCTCAAGTTTCCATAAGTTTCCATTTTGGCTACCTTGACAAACCACCATTACCTGTCATCGATTCGTTAAGCTTCATTAACGAAAAATGATCCTTGTCGATAGCTCAAGCCATGCCTTTAATATGAAAGGCTGAATCAAAGTGATGAAGAAATTTGGTGAATTGTAAAGGTAAAAGCGTTAGGTGGCTTTAGTTGATTTTATTGATGGTTTGGAGTTGTATAGGGTTGGTAGAGTGTATTTATTAAGGTTGAATTTTATGTGTTAGCTTTAAATTGCCATATATTTTTTGAAATGACAAAAACTTAAGTAAGCTTTAATGTTTTAATTCATATTGTAAATTTGTCTTATCACACATGATTTTCTCAATACATTTCAAGTGATCATATCAAACATTAAGACCATGATTTAATGATGCATACTCTTATTGGTCTTAATACTTTGTAAATGTTTTGAATATTTTAGAAAATCACTTAATGAATTTTTGGACCATGTTTTCATCAGAGAAAGTCAAGAAAAACTCCCACAAAAATGTCAAAATGTTTTGGGTTGGATTAAAATCAAAAGCCATATAATTTCTAACCCAAAAGTGCAGGAAAAACTCATTCTGGAAGCATGGGATCGATCCCCTAAGGAAAGGGATCGATCCCTTTTTGACAGAATGCCCCGGAAGGCTAGATTGAAGAAAAGGATCGATCCCTTTGGTGAAAAGATCGATCCCTTTATGCCAGAAAGCCCCCAACGGCTAGTTTCTGTGAGATACAACGGCTAGTTTCTGTTTTGGCTCCAACCAACGTCCACAAACCATCAAAGGGACTATAAATAGAGGCTTAGAAGCTAAAGGAAGGAAGAGGAACTACTCAGCAACTCCAAAACACATATTCCTCAAATCCTCAAGCCTCAAACAACAAATCAAGAGCTACAAAGTCTTCATCTTCCATCATTCTCATATTCTTTGTATAGAGTAGCACAAATCTTGTATAGGCTTTTTCCTTGTGCTTAAACATTGTAATCACTTGCCTATCTAGAGGCCCTTATTTGATTACACAATTTGTAAACTCACTCATTCCTTGTAAAAGGGGAGGTTTCTCTTTAGCCTAAGAAAAAGAGGGAGGTTTCTCTTGAGCCTAGAAAAAGAGGGAGGTTACTCTTGAGCCTAAGAAAAAGAGGGATTGTAATCACAAATTCAAGATAGTGGATTTGGAGAAAATCCTTGGGAGCGTCTCAAGGTAGAGGACGTAGGCAAGGTAGCCGAACCTCTATAAATCGATTGTGTAAATCTCTCTCTCCCTACTCTTTATTTACTTGCAATTATATTAGGTTTATTGCATTGAACTTGGATTGCATGCTTGCCTAGCTTAGAGAACTTAGAAAATAATCAAATAGGCTAGAGAATTTAGAAGAACCGAAAAACGAACCTAAAGTTAGTAAAAACTGATTCACCCCTCTCTCGGTATAACCTATAGAGCCAACAATTGGTATCAGAGCTTGGGCTCGAAATTGATTTAGACTAACCTCTATCGAGCAAAACGATCATAAATGGATCTCGGTGATGATTTTGAGACTAGCTCACAAACTTTAGAAGAATATTTATTTGATGAGCTTCAAGATGCATTTAATGAGCTAAGTGATGAATATAAATCAATGCATGCAAAATATAACAAAAAGTTAAATAAATTTAGAAAAGAGAATGAAATTTTGATGAATACTAATGTTGAGTTGGAGGAGAAAATAAAAGATCTAGGCTCAAAGAATGATGAACTCACCAAGGTGAAATTAGAGCTAGAAAAGAAATTAGAAAATATTAAAGATAAATTGGCAAATCCTAGCTCTTTGACTATTGAGGATGAAAAGGAGAAACCTAGCTCTAGTGAATGCAATGACCATTCTTATGATGATTTACAAAATGCTTTTGATGAGCTAGCTAGTGAATTTGAATACATGAATTCAAAATACAAGAAAATTATTACAAAACTAGAAATGGAAAATGATGAGTTATTGAATGCCAAGCTTGATTTTGAAAAGAAATTAGAAGAAGCAAATCTAGAAATTGATGAAGTAAATAAAAAGAACTTAAATTTGCATAATTCATTTTCTAGATTCTACATGGGTCAACAAAAGCTAGATCATATGTTAGAGACCCAAAGAGCTTTCTTTGATAAAGATGGGTTAGGTTATAATGATAAACAAAAAGAAACTCATCTTAAGAATTTCCTAGTGAGCAAAAATGCTATGCATGATTTATCTCTCACATGCTCACTTTGCAATAGAATAGGACACTCTTCACAAGCATGCACATGTAGAAAGACCACATTTAGGGGAAGAGTAGTTAGGAAGATGTGGATCCCAAAGCATGTTATAAATGATGATGAAATGAGCTTAAAATGGATCCCAAAAGGATCTAAAATTGTTTGCACTAACTCTCATGGACCCAAGAAAATTTGGGTACCAAAACATACTTAAATTGTGTGTTGTAGGAGTGTTAGAGCATGGGAATACAATGGAACAATGGAGTTTAAATGCTCAACACATCCTCATGGAGTTTGCTTGTGCTAATGAGAGAGAGGAAGAGCTTGAGGATCCACCCTTGGCAAGGTCACAAAAATTCTTCAAAGGATAGCTCAAGGTGGTCCCAACACATCAAGGCAAAGCATACTCAAGCAAAGGAGTTTTGTAAGCTTATATTCTATCTTTTCAAAACTCATATGTATTAAAATTATTTGCTTGATTTAATGAGGCACTTGGTTGATAATTCTTGATGCATTGTGAGTTGAATAATTGAACAAAAAGGCATGATAAATGATTTTTGAGTGCTTAATGAATAGTTCTTGATGCATTGAATGAAAAGTATGTTTAATGATTTTGAAATGATTATTGGATTTCTGCATTTTGAGCAAGTCTTCTATGTGTTAATAATGTATTTACTTGCCTCAAATTGCCAAATATGTCATATATGCAAAATGCCATGTCATGAGCAATAATGAAGAACTTGTATGTTGGAAATCATGGCATGTTGTTCACAAGATGTATGATTTGATGATATATGTGCTTAAAACCTATGTGAACAAGTTTGTTTTGACATATTTGTAGTATCCAATGTATTAGTTTTGCCAAAACATGCATAACTCTCAAAATGATCTCCTTTGAGGCCAAAAATGCATTTTATTGTGAACATTCTTCCAAAATTGCAAAATCTTTTGTAAAATGGTTTTTGATTCATGTTTTTCATTCATACAAGTCCAAAATCATGTTTTACACATGTTTAAATTTTTACTTGGACTTAAAATACTCAAAAACGAAGTTTTGGTACTTCACAAGTTGGATTTTCTGTCAAAGCAACTGCAGAATCTGCAGGAAACATATAAGGGATCGATCCCCTTCCTAAAGGGATCGATCCCCCCAGGCCAGAAAGGCTTTTTTGCATGTTTTCAACCGAAATTGAGAAGAACTTTTCATTGTTTTGATACTTTCTCTCTTCTTAACTTAAAATTCATTGTTTTAACTTCTTTTTGATGATCTTTAAACAATGAAAATTCATTTTGCATTAATATCATGCCTCAACTCCATCAATTTATATTATTTCCAACAATTGGTATCACTTTCAACAATCAATATCATTTTTATTAAACTCACAAGTGCAAAATCATTCTTCCTGTTGAAAACATTCATGAATTGCATAAATCTTGAGTTATATTTTCAATGAATGCTTAAACATAATTTTTGAGATTTATTTTAATGATTTGTGTAATTTAAGAATTTGATGAACTTGTGCATAATGACTATTGATCATATCTTTTTGTTCATCTTAGTCAAGCATGCTTATAGGATTCGTCTCTTAGCTTGACTCAACTACTCCACACTAGGTTTCATGATAATTATACATCTAATGGAAGAATAATTAAAACTTGACCTTAAGGATTGATTTCAAATGTAAATTCAATAATTGGTAATGGTCATTGGCTTATAAATTGTGATGGTAAATGGATCCTAAATGTTCAAATGCATGAAACGTTATCATCCATGTACTTAAATTTTTCTTATGGCCAAACTATTAAAGAACTTGGGCTTTAATGACAACACCAACATTCAAAGATAAATGCAAACTTGAACATATGTATTATCCATGCATTTATTATTTGAATCTTTCCTTGCTCATAATTGGTTAAGATCTTGAATGGAAAATTGAGCATATGATTCTTTAGTTTCATGGAAGAAAATGTGTTTGCTTGAATTCCTTGATTTTTTTTGAATCTTTCATGTAGTATAAATTTGTGAATATGAATATGGATTAATACTTTATGATAGTGTGCTAATGATTAATTGATCCATATGCATATTTGATGATGTGTGTTGTGTTCTTGCATATTTAGAATGACTATTTTCTTGACATGAACACACACACATAGATATTGGATTCATGCAAAATGCCTAAGTCAACCATTTGTAACAATTGGTATTAAGATTGAAATAACAATTAGTATCATTGGTAACCGTATTTTCAATAATTGGTAAGCCAAATCTAAATTGCCAATTTGTATGAGCTTTAAATTGACAACTCTTCTCATGCTCTTTAGTTTGAAATGACAAATAGAGAAGAATTCTCTTAGAACATTTTTGTATAAAACTCTTGTGTGCTAGAATTTGTAGTTAATTGCTATATATCTTAATTCTAGGTACAATATTTCTTGAAAATGATTTATGAGCACATGTATATGATATGTTATATAATTTTAGCTCATAATCATGATGTATTGACATGCACCTTAGTTGGACTTTAGAGAACAATTGATACACTTAGGTGCTTGCTTAATTTCTTACCAATTGAGACCTTATTGCAAAATTATTTATAAACAATTGGTATAGGATCATAAGTCATATTCTTTGCATGAATATTTCATACTCTTAATGGATATTGACTTATTTATTTGTGCTATGAGTCCCATGTACTAACACCTTTCTTGTTGGATGGAGCATATTTTTATCTCTTCTCACATAGCCATGATTTTAGGGGGAGCATATTTTTTTTATTTTTCCTTCTTTTTGCTATGACAAAAAAGGGGGAGAGATAGATATTAAAAGAGAGAGATATTAAGGGGGAGAGATAATGGGGGAGAAATAGTTTGAAAATTCATTTTCAAAACCCATGCTTATATTAAGAGGGAGCTTTATAAAATCTTGCTTTATTTGAGGGGGAGTATTTTATCAAAGAATTTTCAAAGCAAATTTACATTAAGTTTTGTCATATCAAAAAGGGGGAGATTGTTAGCTTTAAATTGCCATATATATTTTGAAATGACAAAAACTTAAGTAAGCTTTAATGTTTTAATTCATATTGTAAATTTGCCTTATCACACATGATTTTCTCAATACATTTCAAGTGATCATATCAAACATTAAGACCATGATTTAATGATGCATACTCTTATTGGTCTTAATACTTTGTAAATGTTTTGAATATTTTAGAAAATCACTTAATGAATTTTTGGAACATGTTTTCATCAGAGAAAGTCAAGAAAAACTCCCACAAAAATGTCAAAATCTTTTGGGTTGGATTAAAATCAAAAGCCATATCATTTCTAACCCAAAAGTGTAGGAAAAACTCATTCTGGAAGCATGGGATCGATCCCCTAAGGAAAGGGATCGATCCCTTTTTGACAGAATGCCCCGAAAGGCTAGATTGAAGAAAAGGATCGATCCCTTTGGTGAAAGGATTGATCCCTTTATGCCAGAAAGCCCTCAACGGCTAGTTTCTGTGAGATACAACGGCTAGTTTTTGTTTTGGCTCCAACCAACGTCCACAAACCATCCAAGGGACTATAAATAGAGGCTTAGAAGCTAAAGGAAGGAAGAGGAACTACTCAGCAACTCCAAAACACATATTCCTCAAATCCTCAAGCCTCAAACAACAAATCAAGAGCTACAAAGTCTTCATCTTCCATCATTCTCATATTCTTTGTATAGAGTAGCACAAATCTTGTATAGGCTTTTTCCTTGTGCTTAAACATTGTAATCACTTGCCTCTCTAGAGGCCCTTCTTTGATTACACAATTTGTAAACTCACTCATTCCTTGTAAAAGGGGAGGTTTCTCTTTAGCCTAAGAAAAAGAGGGAGGTTATTCTTTAGCCTAAGAAAAAGAGGGAGGTTTCTCTTGAGCCTAGAAAAAGATGGAGGTGTCTCTTGAGCCTAGAAAAAGAGGGAGCTTACTCTTGAGCCTAAGAAAAAGAGGGATTGTAATCACAAATTCAAGATAGTGGATTTGGAGAAAATCCTTGGGAGCGTCTCAAGGTAGAGGACGTAGGCAAGGTAGCCGAATCTATATAAATCGATTGTGTAAATCTCTCTCTCCCTACTCTTTATTTACTTGCAATTATATTAGGTTTATTGCATTGAACTTGGATTGCATGCTTGCCTAGCTTAGAGAACTTAGAAAATAATCAAATAGGCTAGAGAATTTAGAAGAACCGAAAAACGAACCTAAAGTTAGTAAAAACCGATTCACCCCTCATCTCGGTATAGCCTATAGAGCCAACATTATGAATTTTGCATCTTTGAAAAAGTGAAAAAGGACAAGTGTTGGTGCAACCAAGCGTGTGGATTAATTGCAATCAAGGTAAGGAATTTATGTAACAGACGTAGGGTGACTATGTCCGCATATTTGATATATTTGAAATGTCTTTGGGAAGAAATACAAGTTGGGTTTATGCAGGAAAAGTTACATTTTGGGTCCTACTCCTAGTACCAATTAGGCTAGGAGCAGTCGACTGCTTTAAGTAGCAGCCGACTGCTTAGAGACAGCCAAAGCGTAGATTTTCGAAAATTGAGACAAACCAGTCGACTGTTATTTTTTCAGAATGTATTCTGTTTCAAACTAGTCGACTGCTATATGGGACAATCGACTGTTAATTGCTAAAAAGCATTCTGTTTCAAAAACAGCCGTCTGCTCAGGGAGCCAGTCGACTGCCTTTTCTAGGGAAACATTCTGTTTCAAAACCAGTCGACTGCTATATAGGGCTAGTCAACTGCCCTATGTGTTTTTTGAAAAACAAATTATTTGAATTTCAAAAGGGAAAAAGAAATTCAATAAAGCAAAATATGGTGTAGCAGCCGACTGCCCTAAAGACCAGTCGACTGCCCATTAAAAAAAGAGGTTTTGAAAACCTATTTCAAGAAAGTATATATGTATTTGCTAAAGGTTATATGAATAAGGTTTTGGAGACTATGAACACCTTTAATGGTCATGCACACTATTTGTACTTGTTCTTGGCTGAGGAGCCCTAGTTCGGTCCTCAGACCCACAATAAGGCACCTGACTAGTGAGCAATGTGGGCAATAGACATTGGCCATACGTCTCTTGCTTGTTCGACTTTGGGGAGGATCCCTGGCCCATACGTGGGTACGCCACTTATTTGATGTCTCATGGGATTATCCTTTACGGGTATATTTGTGGTATCCCTTATGAGATTTCTCTCAGGATTATCCCTTACGGGATATATTTGTGGCATCCTCATGAGATCTCTTATGGATTATCCCTTACGGGATATATTTGCTATATCCATTATGAGAATTATTTGGTGCATGATTCTATTGGAAATTAATTGTCTCCCATTTATTTGAAAGTATTTGAAAGCATTGAAAGTATTTGAAGTACTTGAATTATTTGATTTTTACTTGTATTTGATATTTGTGGGAAATATATATGGCATATGCTTTATAATGATTCTTCACGACATTATAGAGCCAAGCAGGAAAAACTGCATATAGTGACATAGTACGCTCTTTTACATTTATTTCTTACTGAGCGTAAACTCACTCCTTTACAAACACTTTTCATACAGATTATCTGAAGTAGAATCTCGCTCTAGAGAGAGGAGCTTAGTTGGGATCTCTAGTATACCTTCGAGTTACGTTTCCCAATAATTGTTAAAGGTATACTCATACATGATGTGATCCAGACTATTGTACAGTACTATACCACAGAAATGTATATTAGTTGTTTTGGGGATATAGAATATGTAAGTATTTGAGATCCTGGTGTATGTGATACATGTATATATATATATGAAAATTATATTCATATGAAATGTGCTATCATGCTATAGTAATAATGCTTAAATGTGAAGAAGAAATAGGGATGACATTGATAAACTAGACTAAGTAATGTTATGTGAAAAGAAAAAGTTAGTTGTTATTTGGATAGTGGCGAGGATGTCACAGATTGGTATCAGAGCAAGTTTGTCTGATGTTTGTTGATATCATTAGGTTGGAAATAGTAGATATCCCCAATGTACTGTACTTGTCTGAATACATATACGTGGTATAACTGTTTAAAGTTATACTAAATCATGTTATTTGATCATGATCTTGACAGAATGAGTACTCGAAGGAGGGGTACTAGACGAGGACGAGGACGAGGACAGGGTCGTGAGGAACTGCCCCTAACACAGTTTTCTCCTCCATCTCCATCGCATAGCCTGAATACTAGGCTAGCGAAAATGGAGAAACACATGGAGAACATGGCCGCAATGTTCACACAATTTATGTTGAACTTCCTGAACGTGGCCACAAATGTACCAACTGCTTCACCTACAGGACCTCTTACACCTATGGTACAACCCCCACCAGTCCCAGCTATGAAGAGGCGGGATCCTACTGCTTACTACAGTGTGACTTTGATCAAAGAGTTTAAGAAGTTGGATCCGCCCAAGTTTAAGGGGGACAGTGATCCATTGGCTGCAGAGAATTGGATGAAGGCGGTCACTAAAGCATTCGGATATATGACATGTACCGAGAAAGAAAAGGTCGGATTGGCTGCCTATTTATTAGTGGATGAGGCAGAGCCATGGTGGCAGGCCACTTAGACGATATTAGAGGCTCGACATTCAGAGGTAACGTGGGATAGATTTGTGAAGCATTCAATAAACAATACGTTCCACGCACGGCTCAGAGGAGATTACAGGTTGAATTTCTGAACTTGACTTAAGGGAATATGACGGTTAGTCAATATGAGTCAAAGTTCATTACACTGAGCAGATTCGATCCAGAAGTGTTGAGAAGAGAGGAGCATAAGACTTATAGGTTTATGGAGGGATTGCGACCTTCCATCAGGTCTAAGTTGTACCCCATGGATATCAGTACCTACGGAGAGGCAATCTGTAAGGCTCAACTGTGTGAGCAGGACTATGAGTTTCATCAGGCAGACTTCTGAGCTAGGAGTAAAGGTAAAGAACAGATGAAACGGAAGTCAGATGACAGAGCCTCGAGTGATAGATATCCATCGAGGAGAAGTAGGCCTTATGACAGAGCTTCGATAGGTAAGCAAATTAATTTAAGGAAAGGACCCTTGCTTTAAATTAAATGGTTACATGGAATTATACTAAATTGAGGAGTTATGATGATTATGGTACAGGGACTCCTAGACCCACAGGGATTAAGATAAGTGATGAGAGATCCCGACATCTAGCCAGTAGTATCGCTAGCTCACCGAGGAGTACAATGCCAAGGTGCGAGCATTGCGAAAAATTTTATAGGTCACAGCCTTGCCGGTTTGCAAGTGGGGCTTGCTATTGGTGTGGTGAACAGGGACATCGAATTAAGGATTGTCCCAAGATAAATCAGAGGGTGTTTGAAGGATCGGAGAAAACCCCTCAAGCACAACCTAAGACCACCCAACCCCAGCGTAAGGCCACAGCGACAGAGAAGGGAAAAGCACTCGTGACTCAGGGTCGGGTGTTTGCCATTGATAAGGAATCCGCTGATGCTTCATCTAAGATGATTCAAGGTAAGATTTACCTTAATGATAAGTATGTCTCTGCTTTATTTGATCCAGGCTCTACGCACTCTTTTATTTCTCCTATGGCTGCTATGAGATTAATTGTTGACCCTGAACCTTTAGGTCAATTGCTACAAATAAGTACTCCATTTAGGGAATCCCAAATGACGGACGTAGTGTATCGTAGTTGTAAGCTACGGGTAGGAGAGAGGGAATCAATAGCTGACCTAATCCTACTGAATATGTATGGATTTGATGTTATTTTAGGAATGGATTGGTTAGCTAAGAATCAGGTGATGCTAGATTGTCATGCCAAGAGTGTGATCTTCTCTTCTCCCGTTAGCTATGTTGTAAATTTTAAAAGTGTTTAATGCCAAAGTGTAATTGTTACTTGATTTATAGTAAATGAATTGATAGAGAATATATTTGTTATGTGAAGGATTTATAACGTATGTGGTGGATGTAGATCAGAAATGTCCCGAACTTCAGGCAATTCCAGTAGTCAAGGAATTTTTCGAGGTGTTTTCGGATGATCTTCCAGGACTTCCTCTGGATAGGGAAGTGGAGTTTACTATCAATTTGGTGCCGGGACTGAGCCTATTTCGAGATCTCCCTATCGGATGGCATTATGGAATTGGAAGAATTGAAGAAGCAGCTTTAGGAGTTACTGGATAAGGGATTTATACGACCCAGCGTATCCCCTTGGGGTGCTCCTGTGCTTTTTGTCTGGAAGAAAGACAGTAGTATGAGGTTATATATAGACTACCGATGGCTGAATAAGGTGACAATCAAGAACAAGTATCCTATTCCCAAGATTGACGATCTTTTTGATCAGCTTCGGGGTGCACAAGTCTTTTTCAAGATAGACTTAAGGCCGGGATATCATTAGTTGAAGATTCAAGGTGAAGATATCCCTAAGACAGCATTCAAGACATGGTATGGTCACTATGAATTCCTAGTGATGCTGTTTGGTCTAACCAATGAACCCGCGACTTTTATGGACTTGATGAATGATGTGTTCAAGTCGTGCTTGGACCAGTTTGTCATTGTCTTTATCGATGACATATTGGTGTATTCGAGATCCTAGGAAGAGCATGAGCAGCAATTGCGGATAGTGCTAAGTAAGTGTGATTTCTGGCTAGATCATATCTCCTTTTTGGGTCACATAATCAGTAAAGATGGAGTTTCAGTCGATCCGTCGAAGATTGAAGCGGTGGTTCAATGGGAGAGACCGAAAACGGTGACGGAGATTAGGAGTTTCTTGGGTCTAGCTGGCTATTACCAAAGATTCGTGGAGGGTTTCTCGAGATTTGCTACTCCATTGACGCGCTTAACATGCAAAGAGGTGAAGTTTGAATGGAATGGTGCCTTCGAGAGTAGCTTTCAAGAGTTAAAGCGTAGGCTAATGACTGCACCTATCCTCACCATTCCTAGTGGTTTTGGAGGATTTTCGGTGTATAGTGATGCCTCATGGCAAGGTTTGGGATGTGTACTGATGCAGCATGGTAAGGTAGTTGCCTATGGTTCTCGAAAACTAAAGGACCACGAGAAGAACTACCCAACGCATGACTTGGAGTTAGCTGCAGTAGTATTTGCTCTGAAGATATGGAGGCATTACTTGTATGGTGAGAAATTTCAGATTTTTATTGATCATAAAAGTCTGAAATACTTATTCTCTCAGAGAGAACTAAAAATGAGGCAAAGGAGATGGCTTGAGCTCCTGAAGGATTATGATTTTGAGATCTTGTACCACCCAGGGAAAGCCAATGTGGTGGCGGACGGTTTGGGGCAAAAGCATGTAAGTGTGGTGTCTTATATGATGATTCAAAAGTATGAGCTATTAGAACAGTTTGCAAGCCTCGATTTAAATGTTATGCCTTATGAGCAATTTGGAATAATGGCTAGTTTGAGGATTGAGCTAGAATTGATGGATAGAATCCGGGTTGCTCAGAGAGAGGATGTCTAGTGTATTGAGGCTATGGATGACATCCAATTAGGTATACTCTCGGAGTGTGATATTAGTAGTGATGGAATTTTGAAGTTTAAGAATCGCATGTGTTCCTCATGATAAAGAGTTGAGAAAGCTGATTTTGACAGAAGCACATGCCACTAGATACACATTGCATCCAGGAAATACGAAGATGTATCATAATCTTCGCAAGGTGTATTGGTGGATTGGCATGAAGAGAGACATAGCCGAGTTTGTAGCAAAGTGTCTAACGTGTCAGCAGGTTAAGGTAGAGCACTAAAGACCAGTAGGTTTATTGCAACCTCTACCTATACCAATGTGGAAATGGGAGCACATTACAATGGATTATGTTATGGGACTACCACGGACCAAGAGGAATCATGATGGTGTCTGGGTAGATGTGGATCGGTTAACTAAGTCAGCTCACTTCCTACCTATGAAGTCTACGGATACACTTAGTGCTTTGGCAGGCTTGTATGTGAGAGAAGTCGTCAGACTACACGGTGTTCCGATGAGCATTACATCTGATAGAGATTCCAGGTTTACCTCTCACTTTTGGGAACATTTTTAGGAAGCCATGGGATCTTAGTTGAATTTTAGCACAGCTTTTCATCCGCAGACTGATGGTCAGTTCGAGCGCACCATTCAAACGCTCGAGGATATGTTAAGAGCTGGTGCTTTGGACTTTAAAGGCTCATGGGACGACCATCTGCCATTGGCTGAGTTTGCATACAATAATAGTTATAATGCAAGTATCGGGATGGCACCATATGAAGCTTTATATGGTAAAAGGTGTCGATCTCCGATTGGGTAGGAAGAACTGGGCTAGCATAAGTTGTTGGCTCCAGATTTAGTCAAGCAAGCCTCTGAGGATGTTAAGTTGATTTGTCAAAGACTTAAGGCAGCTCAGAGTTGACAAAAGAGTTATGCGGATGCTCAACGGAGACCACTTGAGTTTTTGGTTGGAGACTACTTGTTCTTGAAAGTTTCTCCATCCAAAGGGATCATGAGATTTGGCCGATGAGGTAAGTTGAGTCCTCGCTACATCGGACCATTTGAGGTCATAGATCGTGTAGGAGATGTTCCCTATAGGGTGGCACTACCTCCGGAGCTATCAGGGAGTACACAATATCTTTCATGTGTCGATGCTTCAGAAGTATAATCCGGATCCGTCTCATGTCATCAAATATGAACCCTTGGAGATTTGGGAAGACATGAATTATGTGGAGAAACCAATTCAGATTTTGGATAGAAAAGATAAGGTGCTAAGGTCTAAGACGATCCCATTGACTAAAGTTCTCTGGCAATACCATACTACGGAAGAAGCTACTTGGGAGCTTTAGAGTTTAATGAAAAAGAAGTATCCAGAGTTATTCGAATAGTTGCCAATTTGAATTTGGAGGACCAAATTCTCTAAGGTGGTGAGAATGTGAAATCTTCAAATTCATGTAATTCCTCCATATTTGAAAAATGATGTAAGCTGAAATGATTTAAATGAATATGAGAATTAATGTACAAATGATGTATGGAACATAGAAGAAGTAATGAAAGGGATAGTCAATTAGTCAAAGAAATAAATATCAGGAAATTTAATACAATTAAATGAGGTATGTGGCTGATATGAGGAAGGGAATAAGAGAATTAAATGATCCAAGGGTCAAATCAATGGTCGAGATGAGAAAAAGAGGATTAACATGCAATTAATGAAGCCATGACTCATCATCATCTTCTCCCAATCGGCAGCCCCTTTCCAGCCCTTCCCTCTCGTTCCCTCAAGTTTCCATAAGTTTCCATTTTGGTTACCTTGACGAACCACCATTACCTGTCATCGATTCGTTAAGCTTCATTAACGAAAAATGATCCTTGTCGATAGCTCAAGCCATGCCTTTAATATGAAAGGCTGAATCAAAGTGATGAAGGAGATTTGAAATCCTAAAATTTGGTGAATTGTAAAGGTAAGAGAGTTATGTGGCTTTAGTTGATTTTATTGATGGTTTGGAGTTGTATAGGGTTGGTAGAGTGTATTTGTTAAGGTTGAATTTTATGAATTTTGCAGCTTTGAAAAAGTGAAAAAGGACAAGTGTTGGTCCAACCAAGCTTGTGGATTAATTGCAATCGAGGTAAGGAATTTATGTAATGGACGTAGAGTGACTATGTCCGCATATTTGATATATTTGAAATGTCTTTGGGAAGAAATACAAGTTGAGTTTATGCAGGAAAAGTGTAACGCCCAGCCCGTTCACTGGGTCATTACTCATCCGTACTGTCCTCTTTGGCGAGCCCACTGGCCCCCTCAAGGTTTTATCATGAGTGCCTGTCTATGGCCAGCCCTACCACTGGCTCACTCACAATTCACGTTCCGCATGTCTCCAACCCTTGACTTCCTCAAGTTGTTGAGACATGCTAACCAATTGTTTAGCATAAATGGCCAGTCAAGGGTTCGAGACATGCGGAACGTGAATTGTGAGTGAGCCGGTGGTAGGGCTGGCCATAGACAGGCACTCATGATAAAACCTTGAGGGGGCTAGTGGGCTCGCCAAAGAGGACAGTACAGATGAGTAATGACCCAGTGAACGGGCCGGGTTTTACAAAAAGTTACATTTTGGGTCCTACTCCTAGTACCATTAGGCTAGGAGCAGCCGACTGCCTTAAGTAGCAGCCGATTGCCTAGAGACAGCCAAAGCGTAGATTTTCGAAAATCGAGACAAACCAATCGACTGCTATACAAGCTAGTCGACTGCTATTTTTCCAGAATGTATTCTGTTTCAAACCAGTCGACTGCTATATGGGACAGTCGACTGCCCTATGTGTTTTTCAAAAAATAAATTATTTGAATTTCAAAAAAGAAAAAGAAATTCAATAAAGCAAAATATGGTGTAGCAGCCGACTGCCCTAAATACAAGTCGACTGCCCATTAAAAAAAGAGGTTTTGAAAACCTATTTCAAGAAAGTATATATGTATTTGCTAAAGGTTATATGAATAAGGTTTTGGAGACTATGAACACCTTTAATGGTCATGCACACTATTTGTACTTGTTCTTAGCTGAGGAGCCCTAGTCCGATCCTCAGACCCACAGTAAGGCACATGACTAGTGAGCACTGTGGGCTATAGACATTGGCCATACGTCTCTTGCTTGTTCAGCTTTGGGGAGGATCCCTGGCCCATACGTGGGTATGCCACTTATTTGATATCTCATGGAATTATCCTTTACGAATATATTTATGGTATCCCTTATGAGATTTCTCTCGGGATTATCCCTTACGGGATATATTTGTGGTATCCTCATGAGATCTCTTATGGATTATCCCTTACGGGATATATTTGCTGTATCCATTGTGAGAATTACTTGGTGCATGATTCTATTGGAAATTAATTGTCTCCCATCTATTTGAAAGCATTGAAAGTATTTGAAGTACTTGAATTATTTGATTTTTACTTGTATTTGATATTTGCGGGAAATATACATGGCATATGCTTTATAATGATTCTTCATGACATTATAGAGCCAAGCAGGAAAAACTGCATATAGTGACATAGTACGCTCTTTTACATTTATTTCTTACTGAGCGTAAACTCACTCCTTTACAAACATTTTTCATACAGATTATCTGAAGTAGAATCCCGCTCTAGAGAGAGGAGCTTAGTTGGGATCTCTAGTATACCTTCGAGTTACGCTTCCCAATAATTGTTGAAGGTATACTCATACATTATGTGATCCAGACTATTGTACAGTACTATACCACAGAAATGTATATTAGTTGTTTTGGGGATATAGGATATGTAAGTATTTGAGATCCTGGTATATGTGATACATGTATATATATGAGAATTATATTCATATGAAATGTGCTATCATGCTATAGTAATAATGCTTAAATGTGAAGAAGAAATAGGGATGACATTGATAAACTAGCCTAAGTAATATTATGTGAAAAGAAAAAGTTAGTTGTTATTTGGATAGTGGCGAGGATGTCACACAAGCATATAAAACTAGCTGATGTAACTGAAGCCAAAGCTTTGAAGACAAGTGCTATAGAAACTTGTCACATGATGAATTACTTTTATGCATAAGCCGATGGAATTGAGAATGTAAGATTTACAAGAAAAGATTTGTGTAATCGTCTAGCATCTGAAAGGCATGCTGAAATTCTTGATGGTAATGTTCAAGTGATGATAGTATATTTTACCGTGAAAAAGAAACTAGATAATGGATTTTACATGGAGTATACAACTGATGATGAGAAATGAATCAAGATATCTTTTGGGCTGATTCCATATCAAGATCAAATTATGCTTGTTTCGACGATGTCCTAATATTTGACAACACCTTCAAGAAAAACACATTTAATTTGCCTTTGTTGGTTTTTGTCAGTGCGAACCATCATCGTATGACCACAATATTTGTTTTCGTACTTCTTACCAATGAAGATGCCAAAAGTTTTATTTGGGCTTTGAAAAATTTTTTAGATTGTATTCTAGGCAGTCGAATGTTATAATCAGGCAATTGACTACCTAACTAAAATTTGAATTCATTATTTTAGCACCATGCTAAAATGGATGCCAAAACACTTAAATAACCAGGTAGTCAACTGCCTGCAAAACTGTAACTAATTAAACATTGTACTGGTAAAAAATATAACGATTTCTAGGTCGCTTTGGAAGACATTGTTTGTAAATCATTGGCTCTCAGCGCTTTTCATCGCAATTTTTTTCGTTTACACTATTTTTTTCCGAAAACTTACCTATTGTTAAAAATAAAAATTCTTCAAGAGAGAAGAACAACTATTTGATTAAGGCTAGGTTTAAGGTTTAGGATTTATAAAAGATTGAAACAACAATAAACTAGATCAAAGGGGAAACAAAAAAATGGAATAAAGGGATTTATGATTTACAAATTAGGGTTTACAAATAGTAAAAATGTTTATATAAAAGGAAGAATGTTGTTGGAATTGTAAAAGGTTATATTAGTAATATACTACTACAATTTTAATAATATTTAATATATAATAATTTTAATAACTGATTTAGTAGGTTATTAGGTTTATGGGTTTTTTAACTTTTTAAATTTAATCAATGGTTTAGATTACATATGACTAATCTAAAGATTATAATTTAATAAACTTACAGTAAAGTCAATTTTTATAAGCTTACTATAAAATCTGTAGAAGATTTGCTTGGTAAAAATATTTGGAATAAATTATAGCATTAAAGTGTATCAAAGACCAAATCAAATACAAATCTAAACCTTGGTGTCCAATGTAACGTCCTAATGACTTTAATTTCAGACTAAATTTTTCTTTCATTTACTCATTTGGTTGGGCTGTGAGCAGTGTCATACGATCAAACATACCTAGCTAAATCAATATCCAATTAAATCAGAGTAGTCCCAATACATTCATTTACAGTATACCATTACTTCCATTATCTTCTTGTTATATTTACATCAAGTCAAGTATTATTTCATATCTATACTTGATTAAGCAATCTCAAATTATATAAGCATTAAGTATTAATCATTTAAACTTTAGTATGCATCTCTTTCTATATTAAACGACTATCGTTAACAACAAACTTCTGTAGTTTACATCGGATTGACACACTAAAGTACTATACAGTAAAGTTTGAATACATAAAGTAACTGTATGATTATACCTCAAAAGTGCCAAATTGAAGCCTCAAGGAATTCGATCCAAATCTTTTCTTTTAACAAGGCAACTACTACTGTAGATTATCTGTGAGGTGGAAGGGGGTGAGTTTTATGCCTAATAAGAAATATTTATTAAAGAGCTGATATCATGCTAACTATATGCATGTATCTATACAAGTTATTACAATAATAGTTTACCATTAATAACATTAAATCTAATTTCGGTAAGAGTAGATATTATGTAACTACATGCATTATTATAACAATGCTAAGACATTTTCAATGACCTACTCTGGCAGTGACAAAGTCCAAAATCTATATAATTCATTCAATTAACAACTTGTTACCTATTAATGACATTGATACGAACTTAAAGGAAGGAATTACTATAATTCGGTCAAGGATACCGCGTTGAGCATGGAATGATGCTTTGGATCACCTTACTTGTCCCGGTACCTAGGTCCGATTATAGGTGTCCTAATGAAAATTACAAATGATGCATTAATGCTCTGAACTATTAGTGGAAATACATGTCATAACTTCAAAACCTTGGAAATTCCAATTTTTTTAAAACTATAATAATGTTAGCTTTAAATTGACATATGTATTTTGAAATGACAAAAACTTAAGTAAGTCTTAATGTTTCATTCATATTATAAATTTGCTTTATCACACATGATTCTCTCAAACCATTTTAAGTGTTCATATCAAACATTAAGACCATTATTTAATTGCATATTCTTATTGGTCTTAATACTTTACAAAATGAGTTTGAATGTTTTTATTAAGTAATTTTCTCAAGAATATATTCACAAGTTTAGAAAATTACTTAATAAGTTTTTGGACTAAATTTTCATTTGAGAAAGTCATGAAAAACTCCCATAAAATTCATAAATGTTTTGCGGTGAATTAAAACCAAAGACCACATCATTTCTAACCCAAAATGGACCAAAAAAGTGTAGGTTCAAGATGAGGGATCGATCCCCTAAGGGAATGGATCGATCTTCTATTGGCAGAATACCTGGAAGACGTGGACTGAAGCATAGGATCGATCCCTTAACACGTGAAAAGCCTCCAACGGCTAGTTTCTGTGAGATACAACGGTAACTTTCGTTTTTGGCTCCACCCAACGTCAAGAATACATCTAAGGGACTATAAATAGAGGCTTAGAAGCTCAAGAAACAAGAGAGAGCACCCAAGACATATCATTCTTCAATTTCTTCATCTTCTCCAAGCATCTCAAAGAGTTCAAGAGCTAAAATTCAATATCTTCTATTACTCTCAACATCTTTGTATTTTATAGCACAAATTCTTTAGAGTTTCCATTCTAGAGCTTAACCATTGTAATCACTTGCCTAACTGTGGCCTTTCTTTGATTACATTCCTTGTAAACTCATTCACACCTTGTAAATGGGAGGTTTCTCTTAAGCCTTAGAAAAAGAGGGAGGTTTCTCTTGAACCTAGAAAAAGAGGGAGGTTTCTCTTGAACCTAGAAAAAGAGGGAGGTTATTCTTGAGCCTGCAAAAAGAGGAATTGTAATACAAATTCAAGTTAGTGGATTTAGGAAAAATCCTTGGGAGCATCTTAAAGTAGAGGACGTAGGCAAGATTGTCAAACCTCTATAAATCGATTGCGTACATCTCTCTTTCCCTACTCTCTTTACTTATTTGCATTTATATTGTGTGATTGTTGAATTGAATTTATATTGCATACTTGAGTAGCTTAGAGCACTTAGAAAACTTCAACATAGGCTAGGGAATTTAAAAGAATTGAAAAACAAACCTAAGAGTACCACAAAACCGATTCACCCCGCCCTCTCAATTTAGCTTATAGAGCCAACAATTGGTATTAGAGCTTGGGCTCGAGATTGATTTGGATTAACATCCATCGAATAAAACGATCATAAATGGCTCACTTGAATGTAGGCACACCTTTAGGAGAAGAGGGACACTCATTAGTTAGATCTCTACTTTTCAATGGAGAGAATTACTCATATTGGAAAATTATGATGATGTTGTTTGTGTAATCAAATGACTATGAAGTGTGGAGTGTGTAGTTAATGGTCCCAAAATTCTAATGAAGAACGTAGATGGAAAGGATGTCCCTAAGAGTGAGATGAGTGGGACACAAATGACATGAGATTGGCATAATTGAATGCCAAGGCTATGCATACTCTCTTTTGTGCATTAGGTCCTAATGAATATAATAGAGTCTCTCTATGTGAGAATGCCAAGCAAATATGGGACAAATTAGCCATTACACATGAAGGGACCAATCAAGTTAGAGAAACTAAAGTAAGAATGCTCACACATGATTATGAACTTTTTACGATGAAAGAAGATGAGTCCATAGGTAATATGTTTACTAGGTTTAATGACATAATCAATAGACTTAAGGCTTTAGGCAAGACCTATTCCAATGTAGAAATGGTTAAGAAAATTTTGAATAGCTTGCCAAAATCTTGAGAGGCAAAGGTAACCGCAATAGAAGAATCTAAGGATCCTAACACCTTGTCTCTAGATGAGCTTATGGGCTCTCTACTCACATATGAAATGAAATTAAAGAGAAATGAAGTGCCTTCAAAGAAAGTAGGGGTGGCTCTTAAATCATCCACTCATGAAATCATTGGAGATGATAGTGATGAGAGTGGAAATGAGGAAGAAAAGGAAATGGCAATGTTTGCCAAAAGATTTAATAGATTTATAAGAATAAGGGAGAGAGAATGATAGGAGACATCAAAAAAGAGGGGTAATAAGAGGAGAGTCAAGTAGGAAAGAAAAAGACTTCTTAGTATGTTATGAGTGTAATGAATCGGGTTACACTAAGCTAGATTGCTCCTTACTTAGGAAGGAAAAGGATAGGAAACCTAAGAAGAAAGCATTTGTGGCTGCATGGAGCGATAGTGATAGCTCCGATGAGGAAAACGTAGATGATGAGGTAGCCTACTCATGTTTTATGGCTATTAGTGATGATGAGGCTAATTCTAGTTCTAGTGAAGATAATATTTATACATTTGATGAGTTACAAAATGCTTTTAATGAATTAGCAAATGAATTTCAATGCATGAACTCTAAATATAAGAAAATCATTGCTAATTTGAAAATAGAAAAGGAAGCCTTGACAAAAGTTAAGCTAGAACTAGAGAAGAAATTAGAAGAGGCTAACTTGGAGATAAATGAGTTGAATAAAAAGAATGAAAATTTGCATAACTCATTTTCTAGGTTTTATATGGGTCAACAAAAATTAGATCACATGCTTGAGACCCAAAGAGCTTTCTTTGACAAAGATGGGCTAGGATATAATGCAATACATAAAGAAACTCATCGAAAGAATTTACTTGTGAGCAAAAATACTATAAATGATTTATCCCTTACATGCTCACTATGCAATAGAATAGGACACTCATCACAAGCATGCCCTTATAGAAAAACCACATTTAGAGGAAGAGTAGTTAAGAAAATGTGGGTGCCAAAGCATGCTATAACTAAAAATGAATTGATCTTGAAATGGATCCCAAAGGGAAATTATTTGCACTAACACTCATGGACCCAAGAAAATTTAGGTACCAAAGCAATCTTGAAATTGTTTAGTGTAGGAGTGTTAGAGCATGGAGTTACAAAGAAACAATGAAGTTCAAATGCTCTACACACCTCCATGGAGTTTGCTTGTGCCAATAAGAAAGAGAAAGAGCTTGGGAATCCATCCTTCTCAAGGTCACAACAATTCCTCAAAAGGATAGCTCAAGATGGATTCAACAAATCAAGGCAAAGCGTTCTCAAGCAAATGAGCTTTGTAAGCTTAAATTCTATCTTTTCAAAACTCATATTTTCTAAAATTATTTGTGTGATTTAATGAGGCATTTTGTTGATGATCATTGATGCATGCATGAATGAAAGGCATGATAAATGATTTTTTATTACTTTGTTGACAACGCTTGATGATTGGATAAAAAGCATGTAGAGGTGGCAAACGGGCGGGCTCGAACGGGTTCGGTCTGAGTTATATTCGGGTTCGGGTTTTTTCGATTATGAGTTTTTTCAGTTTCGATTTTTCTCAGTTTCGAGTTTTATCGGTTTCTAGTTTTTTCGGTTTTGAGTTTTTTCAGTTTTGAGTTTTTTCAGTTTTGGGTATTTTCGGTCCGGTTTCGAGTTCGGTCCGATTTTAATCGGGCGGGTTTAGCGGGCTTAGTCAAATTATTTTAAAATTTTATAAATTATAAGTATTTTATAATTTTAAATGTAATAATTAATTTAATTTCATATAGTTAAATAAAAATATAATAGAAATGCTAAATTAAGTTAAAATTTAATAAATATTTATATAAATATAAATTTTTATGTTTTAATATTTTTATTACTTGACAATTATTATTTATTTTTTTAATTTCCTATGATATTCACATGTGTTATAAAATATATAATTATATATTAATAATTTTATAAAAATTTATACTCTTAACAATAACTTACTGGGTTATTATATTTTTTTAGGTCAACATTGGGTCATTAGAATTTAGACACTCTTACTTCAATAAATTTCTTTTTTTTTTTACTTTGTTTTATTAGCTTTTTTAATAATTATATTATATTTTTAATATAATTTTAAGTTTTTAAGAATTTTTTTACATTTATTTGGTCTTTTAAATACCAACATAATTAATAATTAAATTAAATCTAACCGCATAACTAGTTAATTAATTATTCAATTATAATGTTGAATAAGATTATAGTATACATTAAAAAAATACTTAATATTATGAATAATTGGTTAATTAATTACCTCAATTTTATATTTATTTTGTTTTTGATTTGTATATAAATCATAATATAACATTATTATATTAAATATAATCGTACTCATGCATATTAATTAATCAAATATCTCATTAAAAATTTAAAACGTCAAATTAAACAAGTTATATACACCAATTGACATTATATTATAAATAATAGCATTTGATATAATCATATCATATACAGTTATACACCAATTGAGTACTATTTTTTTCATATTCACATTAACATAATAATATTAGATATATACCAATTGATTGATTATCTAATTAAAATGTTAAATAGTAGATATTACTAAATTAATTAATATAATGCGAGTTATTTAAATATAATTAATAATAATACTAATAAAGTATAAAAAACAAATTTTATTAAAATTACCACTTACACAGTAATACTACTCTAATATATTATTAAATTACACTTTAATTTACTATTAGAATTATTATTTGTATCCACATTTAATTTTACATTTAATAGATAATAAATAAATTATTTTTAATAAATACTTAATTCTATCAAAATAATACTTACACACTAAGAGATTACATAATTTATTCTTAAAAGATTATTATAATATAATATATAAATCATTATTATAAGATACCAAATTGGTTTATTCATGTATAAGATTATTATAATATAATAAATAATTAATTACCAATAACTTGAATTATTAATGTCTTTTGTTTTAAGGCTAAAAATAAAATTACCACTAGCTTAATTTATAATTTTCTCTTTTAATGATGCCCAAGCTTATAAAAAACTTGTACGTGTATTGTTTAATTTAATTACTTAACTTTTTCTAATCTTAAAAACTTGAATTTTAATTTTAAGATTAGGTTTTTTTTTATCTAAATTTAATATCTTTCTATACTTGAAACTTTAAGAAAATATAGTTTAAATTTAATTTTATTAAAAATATTTTTAATGTGTTGCACAAAATATCAAATTCAAAGTTTCAAACAAATATTGAAATTATATAATTTTTTTATATATTTGATTTATTATTGTATGAAAATTAAAATTTTATTATAAAATAAAAATAATAATATGTTAAAATGATTTTTATAATAAAATCAAATGTTAAATTAATAATATATTTATTATTATAAATGCAATAAGTATAATATTAAAGATTATTTGATATCATATATTATGGTGTTTTAAATTAATTTAATTTAATTTAATTAAAAAGATTCAATATTTATTTTGCTGGTAATACATAATTGATAAAATTATATAATAAATAATAATTGTTTTCAAAATTTTAAATTTTTTAATTAAAAAAGTATATCAATTATTTATTTATTTTTAAATAATAATTATATAATTATAATTCGGGTTTTCTCGAGTTATAAATTTGGTTTTTTACGGGTTTCGGGTCGGATCGGTCTCGGTCTCGGATCGTGTTGAGCTCAGGTTATTTGGGTTCAGGTTGTGTCAGGTTCGGGTTTTTTCGGTTTCGGGCTTTTTCGTTTTCGAGCTTTTTCGGTTACGGACTTTTTCGGTTACGGGCCTTTGGCTTTTTTGGTCAATTCGGGCTGGTTCTGGTTCGGTCTCGGGTGGATTCGGACAGGTTTTCGGGCTCGGGCCAGGGCCAATATTTGCCACCTCTAAAAGCATGTAACATGATTTTGAAATGATTATTGGATTTCTGTAATTTGAGAAAGTTGGCAATGTGTTGATAATATATTTTCTTGCTCTAAAAATGTCAAATATGTCATGAATGCAAAATGCCATGTCATGAGCATTAATGAGGAATTTGTATATTAGAAATCATGGCATGATATTCACAAGTGTGGTGATTTGATAATATGTGCTTAAAATCTATGTGAACATGTTTGTTTTGACTTATTTGTGTTTCCCAATGCTTTAGTTTTGCCAAAATATGCATAACCTTTAAAATGACCTCCTTTGAGACAAAAAATGCATTTTATGGTGCAAATTCTTCCAAAATTGTGAAATCTATTGTTAAATGATTTTTCATTTTCATTCATACAAGTCCAAAATCATATTACACAAATGTTTAAACTTTTACTTGGACTTAAAATACTCAAAAACGAAGTTTTGGCACCTCAAAAGTTGAATTTTCTGTCAAAATTATGTAGAAATTGGATGAGGGATAGATCCCTCCACATGCAGGATTGATCCCCTTGGACAAAATGCAGAAAATCTGCGTTCTGGAATTAAAGGATCGATCCCCTTACTCTAGGGATCGATCCCTCTAGGCAAAATGTGCCTATTTCTGCACTTTTAAGCAAAAATTAAGAAGTTTTCTTAATTTTCTTGATACCTTCTTTCTTCTCAACTTAAAATTCATTATTTTCAACTTCTTCTTGATGATCTTTTCAATTTGAATAATCATTTTGCATTGGTATTGTTTTCAACAATTAATATTATTTTCATTGAGCTCGCAAGTGCAAAATCATTTTTCATGTTAACAACACTCATGATTTGCATAAATCTTGAAATATATTTTCAATAAATGCTTAAACATAATTTTCAAGAATTATTTCAATGATTTGTGTATATATTTGAGAATTTGATGAACTTATGCATGATAAATATTGTTCACTTCTTTTGTTCATCTTAGTCAAGCATGCTTAGAGCATTTTATCTCATAGCTTGACTCACATATTCCCATTAGGCATCAGGATATATTTTTGGTGGAATATAAATAATTAAAGGTCAATATATATATGCTTGAATGATAAAATGATCATAACTTGACCTTAATGATAAAATTCAAACATGACTTAGGTGAATGAAATATATGAAATACAAAAAGCTTTACCTAAAGTCATAATTATCCTTGGCCTACAATTTGAGTTGATAAATGAATTTAAATGTTCAAATGCATGAAAATTTATCATCCATGAACTTAAATTTTTCTTATGGCCAAATTTTTAAAGAACTCAGGATTTAATGACAATATCAACATTCAAGAATAAATCCAAACTCAAACAAATACACTTTGATTGATATCCATGTATTGAATTTTGAGTGTTTTGATGTTGAACTTGCATGTTTGCTTAAGATGAATCAATGATCATGCCTATGAGATGAAAATATTAGTTTTTCATGAAATTATACTTGACTTCACTCATAAATTGAAAATCTTAATGATAAAACACATTTTAGCTTGATAATATCGATTCACTTAGGTAAAGCCATTTTAGTTAAAATAGCATATACCCTCTAGAACCTTAAATGATGATAATAACTAGGGATATGGCTATTAAATGATTAAGATGAAAATCTTGAACCTTTCCTTACTCATAATTAGTTGAGGCATTAAATTGGAAAATGAGCATAGGATTTTTGTGCTTATAACTATGGAAGAAAATGTGTGTGCTTGAATGACTCAAATTCTTTAATCTTCCAGATGATTAGATTTGTGCTTATGAATATGGATTAATGTTTCATGATAGTATGCTAATGTCTAATTAATCCATATGCATTATTGATCGTGTGTGTGATTGTGCTCTTGCATATTTAACTTGATTATTCTCTTAAATCAACACATCACACATAACAATCAATGCAAAATGATTAAGTCAACCATTGGTAACAATTGGTATGAGTTTTAAATTGACAATTCTTCTCATGCTCTTTAGATTGAAATGACAAATAGGGAAGAATTAATATAAGACACTTTTGCATGATACACTATTGTGCTAGAATTTGTGGTTAATTGATGTATGATTTAATTCTATACACACTCTTTCTTGAAGATGATTTATGAGCTCATGTATATGATAGGTCATCTAATTTCAACTCATAATCATGATGTATTGCCATGCACCTTAGTTGGACCTTAAAGAACATTTGATCTACTTAGGTGCTTGATAAGATTGAAATAAGCAAGTTATAGAACTTAGTAGAAAATTTATAAACAACTTGCTTAATTGCTTACCAATTGGGAACTTCTTGCACAATTATTTATAAACACTTGGTATAGAATCTTCGCAATGTCCTTTGCATGCACAAACATTTCATACTCTTTAGGGACATTGACTTATTTATTTGTGCTATAAGTCCCATGTACTAACATATTTCTTGGTGAATGGAGCATATTTATTTGCTCTCACATAGTCATGATTTTAGGGGGAGCATAATTTTTATTTTTTTTCTTTTTGCTATGACAAAAAGGGGGAGAAATAATGGGTTTGGAAAATTCTTTTGAAAACCATCGTAATATTTAGGGGGAGCTTTATATTTAAAATCATGCTTTATTTGAGGGGGAGTATTTCATCAAAGAATTTTCAAAACAAATTTACCTTAAGTTTTGTCGTATCAAAAAGGGGGAGATTGTTAGCTTTAAATTGACATATGTATTTTGAAATGACAAAAACTTAAGTAAGTCTTAATGTTTCATTCATATTGTAAATTTGCTTTATCACACATGATTCTCTCAAACCATTTTAAGCGTTCATATCAAACATTAAGACCATGATTTAATTGTATATTCTTATTGGTTTTAATACTTTACAAAATGAGTTTGAATGTTTTCATTAAGTAATTTTCTCAAGAATATATTCACAAGTTTAGAAAATTACTTAATAAGTTTTTGGACTAAGTTTTCATTTGAGAAAGTCATGAAAAACTCCCATAAAATTTATAAATGTTTTGGGGTGAGCTAAAACCAAAGATCACATCTTTCTAACCCAAAATGGCCTAAAAAAGTGCAGGTTCAAGATGAGGGATCGATCCTTAAAGGGAAGGGATCGATCCCCTATTGGCAGAATGCCTAAAAGACGTGGACTGAAGCATAGGATCGATCCCCTAGGGCATAGGATCGATCCCTTAACACGTGAAAAGCCTCCAACAACTAGTTTCTGTGAGATACAACGGTAACTTTCGTTTTTTGCTCCACCCAACGTCAAGAATACATCCAAGGGACTACAAATAGAGGTTTGGAAGCTCAAGAAACAAGAGAGAGCACCCAAGACATATCATTCTTCAATTTCTTCATCTTCTCCAAGCATCTCAAAAAGTTCAAGAGCTAGAATTCAATATCTTCTGTTACTCTCAACATCTTTGTATTTTATAGCACAAATACTTTAGAGTTTCCTTTCTAGAGCTTAACCATTACTTGCCTAACTAGAGACCGTTCTTTGATTACATTCCTTGTAAACTCATTCACACCTTGTAAATGAGAGGTTTCTCTTAAGCCTTAGAAAAATAGGGAAGTTTCTCTTTAGCCTTAGAAAAAGAAGGAGGTTTCTCTTGAACCTAGAAAAAGAGGGAGGTTACTCTTGAGCCTGCAAAAAGAGGGATTGTAATACAAATTCAAGTTAGTGGATTTGGGGAAAATCCTTAGGAGCATCTCAAGGTAGAGGACATAGGCAAGGTTGTCGAACCTTTATAAATTGATTGTGTACATCTCTCTTTCCCTACTCTCTTTACTTATTTGCATTTATATTGTAATTGTTGAATTGAATTTATATTGCATACTTGAGTGGCCTAGAGCACTTAGAAAATTTCAACATAGGCTAGAGAATTTAGAAGAATCGAAAAACGAACCTAAGAGTACCATAAAACCGATTCACCCCCCTCTCGGTTTAGCCTATAGAGCCAACAAATAATACGATTTATTTCTTTTTAAACTATGCTCATGCAAGTCATTACCTTTGAAATCATGATAATGCATCTTACAAACATTCATTTCAAAATCTAACTTTCAAATTATTAACAGTCAAATAGTACACAATCGTTTATTTCAAATACAAACATAAACCTTATCAATAGTTAAATCAAATACAAATAAATAAACACTTAACTTTCAATCAGTATAATCAAATCATCAATATCTTTTATGACTGTCAAATTTTTCATTTCTATCAGTAAAATAGTCAAATCGATAAAACATTCGATGGAGACTATTAACATCCAATAGAATCATGCATTGTAACGTCCGGTTTTCTATAAAAATACCACTAACTTTTTCACTTTCTTTTATAATGGTTAGGCTGTTTGTCGGTATCATTGTCTCTTTTCTTTCATGTCATATAAGTCATTTCAGTAATCTTTATTTTCTCAACAAGAGATTTTTACTATGAACAGTAATAAAACTTTAAACCACATAATACAAAAGCATTTATTCATAACTTTACACATATGTCAGTTCCCAGGTTCTAGTTACTATTACAGTACCAGTCCTATTAATTTACATCCCCAAAGTCATTTACCATTAGTGAGTACTATACAAAATGTCTTAAATATATATCGTAAAATACAATATACCTTCAGTAGACTTTACGCGTGCCCCGAAGGAATACTGTATCCCCCAAAATTTGCGTTCCTTTACAATGAGCGGATTTCACTGCAAATAGTTTAGGTGAAAAACTAAGGGAGTGAGTTTACGCTTAGTAAGAAAACCTATACAAAAGGCTAAACTATGCTACTATATGCAATTAAAATCACTTAATAAACTTCTTTTAAAACTAGTGATGAAATATTTATCTATAAATGCATTTAAAATACAATTGTACAATGGAAACAATTCCTTTAAAATCATCAATAATCATCATTTAAAATATATAAACAATGAAACAGTACGATGGTATTCTACAATCATATCATTTCATTTAAAATTCACATTTACTTTTATTCACTATAAATATTTCTTTCTTTTCCAATTCAGTCAAATAGATAATCAAATCAATAGAGACAGTCCACTTCTAGTATAATCATGCATGAAACAATATCCCCGTAGGGACGGAACAGTAATGAATGGCCATCGTCGACCAATCACAGTTCGCACTAGTTAGGTGCTCACTATGGAACCTATGGACTTGACTAGGGTCTCACGATCATATCATGTAACAATATGCATGATTACCATGTAGCAACAGTCCCAAAATCATTTCTTTTAAAATATACAGTCATAATAAGAAGTCATTTCATAAAGTCATCTTCAATCAATTCATAATGGTAAAATCAATAAATACTATATTTAACAGTATTAGAGATCATTTAAAATTCTCAATGTATATTTTCAAACATTTCAGTAACATATTTGCACTCAAAACAATAAATCATTACATGTAAAATAATTTCAAATCATCCTCATGCAATTTAAACTATATTTAGTTTCATGTAGAATTTCAATAAATTTCCTATTTTTCTTTTAAAGCAAATCAAAGTAGTTGGATCACTAAATTCACTTTTCTAAAAATTTCAAATCATCTTCATGCAATTTAAACTATATTTAGTTTCATGTAGAATTTCAATAAATTTCCTATTTTTCTTTTAAAGCAAATCAAAGTAGTTGGATCACTAAATTCACTTTTCTAAAAATTTCAAATAATCTTTTTGTTTTAAACCATGCAAGCATAGTCTTCCTTTGCGACTTCTGTATAAGATTCCTTACCTCTACTCTTGCACACTATAAAAATCCGTAACGCCACTTACACCGTTTTACTTTTCGAACTTAGCACTACACAATAATTCCCGTTATATTCAAAATGCCATACTATAAATTTTTTTAATGAATACTATTAAATTTCTATTCCTCATTTTATTAATTTCAATAATTTATTTATGGTATTTTCTATTAAATATCAAAACATAATTGCATTTGAATCTTATTCTTTTCTCAAATCCACTTCCTCCAATATTCCTATTGTCTTCAGTTTATTTAATTTCCTATTAAATACTCAAAATATAACCATCCTTAATTGTAGCCTCTGACTAATTTAATTTCACTAATAGTTCTATTAATCCTTAATTTAAATTTTCTCTTAATTTCTATCTTCTATTCTATTTTATTAATTACTATAATTAATTATTTTATTTTCTATTAATTACCAACACATGTCCTCAATTAAATTGTATCTTTTTCTAAATTTCAATTTCATCAATAATTCTAAATTATATTTAAAATTATATAAATTAACTATAATGAATATTGTACTAATTTCTATTTTCTAATTATTAATTCTAATTGTTATTCTATTTTGTTTTCTATTAAGTACTAAAATATCACTTCAATTAAATTATATTCTTTTCTAATTTCTAATCTCGCCAATAATCCTATAAATTGTAATTTATTTTTCTTTAATTATTTAATCATAAAATTTAACATAATAATTCCATTCTTAAGTGTAGCCAAATTTTCCTATTACTAAAATTTATTCTTTTCTCATATTTTATTTTATAGCTATTCTTTATTCATTATTGGTATTAATTTTACCACTAACTTATATTTCACAAGTACTTCCATTTTTATTAATTTCAACAATTAATCTAACTTAATTTATTTCCTAGTAATTGCCAACACATAATTACAATAACTCATTATTTCCTATCCATTAAATCATAAAAGTTACATGAAATCCCATCTTTTTGAACTTGGCCGAAATTCCTTATGAGTTATTCCCATTATTTTTCATTTATTTCCCTTCCACTTAATTTAAAATTTCTATCCACTCCCTTTAGCACATTCAGCGAACACCCCATCTCTATTGAAAATTCATCATCGTCACCATGCTCACCCTTTAGCCAAATCATCTCCCCTTACCATTCCCTTCATCGTTTTTTTCATTTTCTTTCTGCTCAATTTATCTTCTCAATTTACTTATGATTACTTTCCCACTTCATTTGGAACTTATATCAAGCATCCTACCCACATAAAAGCTCATCACCATCGTCTACATGCAGCCATGACCGAACAGCACCCATTTTCTGCCAACAGTCACGTTTTGCACAATCATCACTATAACCAAGTTTAATCCATCATTTGCCAGTACTTTCTACCTAATAAACATTAAAACTACTACAACTTCCCCATTTCCACATCATGGCCGAATACCCATGGCTGCCTACAATTAATTTTTGTTCAATTCAAAGCTATAAATAAGTTTTACTAACTCCCTACAATCACAAACACTAAGTAACGTTGAGGGAAATGGTTTCTTCTATTACCTACCACACCAAACCGAACAGGGCAGCAAAGAACCAGCTTGGAAATTCAATCGTTCAGCCCCCAGAATTCCAGATTTAAGATGCCTCTAAGGTGTGGGAGAGGTTTTGTAAAGAAAGCTTGGTATTTGAGTGATGAGACATGATGAGTTTCTTGAGCAAAATGAAGAAAACGAGAAGAAATGAAGAGGAAATATGCAGCCGAGGTTAAGTCAACAAGGGAAGGTTGAAGATGATGCTTTTCTGTCCCATTTTAACATAAAAATAAAATTTATTTTATTCGTAAAATCCGATGTAGGAAAAGGACAAAATGACTTCTTAAAATTTCTAATATTGACACCTCTACATTTGTGTTATTTTATTATTTTATAAATTTCAGAATTTAATTTCACTTTAAATAAATTTAATTTATTTTAAGTTCGTTTTCTGGTCAACACTGACTAATTTGACCAGTCCCCACATTAAATGACTATAATGCCCTTGTACAATGTCATTATTTTCAATTGTGTCCTAGCTTTATTTTAATATTTTAATTTCAGAATTTATATCTTTATTTTTTTTATTATTTTTCATATATTTAAGTCAAACATTGTCAAATATTGACTCTTAAGGTGGTAGTGAAATTACCAAATCACCCCTACACGAGTGCTTTTTGTTGCATCGCATTGTTTTCAGCACTTTCGCATAAATTCAGTTCACGGGCTTGATACACGTGAAACCTTTTTACGTGAGGACTTTCTTATGACAGTCTGTAGGTTCAAAATCAATTTGGTTTGACTATTATTTAGAAAAATTCTTTTGGGGTATGGACACGATTGTCATTTTTGAATCTATTACACGTAAACCTAAGTGTGTCCATCTTAAAAATTTTCAAAAAATGGTCTTCTTGACCTTTAGATATTTCAGTCCTAATTTTCACATTTTGCCACTTTAAAGGCCATCCGAGTTACAGATTACCTTGTGGGGCCCACTTGACAATTTTCTTGATAACTACAACACGTGAAAATAATTTTCAGTAATTTCACTTAATTTTCTAATTCAACACCTTCAATAAGTATCGGAGGAATAGAAAAATTCGGGATCTCACATGCATAGAGGATATCACATTACGAATGCATATAAGAAATGGCGTACATAAAGCATGGGCTAGGGATCCACTCCTAAGCCAAGCACATAAAGGAGACAAATGGCCATCGTCACAAATACACATAATGTCCTCAATGAACATTGATCAAGTGTCATCTGGAACTGCTGAGATGTGATCAAGATCCTTAAGCAAACACATAACATCCCAAAGTGCCACTGAGCAAGTGATACCTAGATGGTTGTAGACTTGCTTAAGGTCTAACAGCAACACATAACATATAACAATATGCATGATCGCGGGTGCTAATAATCTCAAAACATTTACTCAGTTCCTATAAAGTGATAAAATGATATGTTATTTTTTCAAAACTTATAGATCACACATTCAAAATATAAGCTTTTAGGGAACTAAGTTCATTTCATAGTTTCATGGAATACAACGATGGGTTATACTGTGTAGCACTTAGCTCATTTGGGATCCTAGAGGTAACTATCACTGTCTTGAGGAACTCGTGTAGCACATAGGTACTTTCACAGTCTCAAGGAACTTGTGTAGCACATAGGTCCTTTAGGACCCTAGAGGTGGCTTCCACAATATAACCCTCAAACCGTAGAATACCATGTTAAAACATTTACTGTAAACCATCTTTATCAAATGTTTCATTTGATATATAACAGAAATCATTTACAATACTTTCAAACATTTGGATCATTTCAATACAATAAAACTCAAACACTTCATATTCGTTCAATCTTTAAAACATTCAAACTATGCATTCTTTCAAAACAGTTAAACATTAAGATAATACACTATAAAACCATCATGCACAAGGATTGCAAAACTATTAAACAATGATGATGCATGTGAGCAATGCAATTATGCATAACTAATGCATGCTTATGAGTTCCCCTTTCATTTTCGATTCTATTCTTTCAATTTCAATTTTTCAGTACGAACAATGACATTCAATCAACCCTAATGCTTTCATTACGATTAATAACATTCAATCAATTCTATTGCTTTCACTACGATGAATGCCCCTTAATCCATTCCAATTCTTTCTATACAATCAATAACATAAAATCTATAACTTTTTTTCAATCATTAACCAATCTCTAAATGTTTCTTCTCTCTTAATAACAGTTAATCGTTCCTATTATTCAACACAAAGCAATACTTTCAGACATATATTTTTGAATTAATACTAATCATATTAGGATCTAATGATTCATTTTAATAGTCATATTTCACTATCCAAATCCAACGATTTCAACAGTTGATTTAACTTATTTAAAACTCTTACTTTATCTACCACTTTCTCAAGTCAGAGCCATTCTGACTTAGGGCAGTTGACTGCTCTTTTGGGGCAATCGGCTATTATGTCTTTTCTTTAAATTTTCTATACCTTCCATGCTCTATCTGGATTACCTGGCCGACTATAGTATCCTTCTATTTACTGTGCCTAGTGAACTGTTAGGAAAATAATGTTTTCCAGCATATAGATTTCGTTATATCAGTCTTGCATACGATTCCTTTACTAAGCACGTTTCGCTCACCCATTTATTTTCCAACTCCACATGTTAATATAAGTGATTAAAAAGGGGTATACATTAGAGGATATCGGCTGAAATCTGGGTTACCCGAGACTACTTGTGTCGAACCAGAAGGTATTTGTACTTTCTTTTATACATTCAGATGAATTGTACAGTACTATTTAATTGAAAAATAGGGACAGGGGATGTAAGTTGTAAGAAAATGATATTAAATTTCATATTCCAAATTTATAAAATTATTTGGAGTTACTATTTATTATTGTTACTGTACAAGTGTAAAGGGATTGCAGACAGCCCAATCGAAATTTATGTGTGAAAATATGTTATTTATTGTATATTTGCACTGTTACAATACTAATAATAAAAAAATTTGACTTTACATGTACTAAAGATAATATTAAAGTTCAAATTATCATACCTTATCTGTCGTAAATGACTCGGTGTAATCAAATTGAGAGGACTCTACTTCTTGCTGGTAAACCCCTAATCTTCTATCATCCTACAAATATTCAACAAATTCTTACTTTTATTACATAACAATTAAATAAATAGCAAAATTCTAATTTTTTTTTGATTTAAAGGGTTTTGGCAGTTCACTGCCAAGTTCTAAAGGCTACTCGTATCGAATTACTTCAGGGCAATGCCCTGTCGAGCTATTGTCATAAGGCTTGGCAAGACACTGCCGAACCTTATTTCATAGGCTCAACAAGACATTGCTGATCCTTCTGTTAAAGGCTTGGCAGGCACATGGTTCGGTAGCATCCTATTAAGCCTTTGACATAGGACCTGGTAAGATGCTGCCGGGCTTTTTTGCAAGCTCTCAGCAGGCATTTGCCGATACCCAGACCAAGGTTTCGACAGCTGCTTACTGAGACAATAGGAAGAGTCTCGGTAGCATTTTGCCGAGACTCTTTCGTTTCTCCCAGCAAGGAATTGCCAGGAGATACCATGTACTCCTGGTAATTTACTACTGGGAGTACATTGTAACTCACCGCAATTCATTGCCAGGGGTATCGAAAATCATATTGTTTTTTAAACTCTAAATCGAAAAAATGGAAAGAATTATAAAAGTTTACCAATAATAACATACCTCTGCAGGAATCTGGCATATTTCATCTACGTCTTCATCCATAAATGAATAATTGCTTGAATCATCATCAAAATACTCCATTGATTAGATTTTTTGGATGGAATTTAATTGTTTAGAGTTGTGAAGAGAAGAAGAAGATGATGAGTTTAGGGTGTGTAAATGGATGAGGGGGTATAATAGTAATATTATCAAAAGTTATTTTTGAAAATAAAAGATGTTATTTATTTAGGGTGCAGCTAGCACTCCTTAGGGTGTGTTTAGTTGCTCTCAACGGAGATTGCTTCCTACCTCGCCCGAGCCCTCTGGCTGCTCTTCCTCCCAGCTTACTTCACTGCCTTCTTTACTGCCCTGTCAGAAGCTGCCCAAGCCCTACGCTTCTAGCCATGCCTTGCTACTGATTTGAGGAGACGCAGTAATGCCGAGGCAAGCAAAATCAGAAAGAGGAAAGCAACGGTTGTAACCTGAAAGCAGAGCAATATCCTGCATTGTTGAAACAAGACCGATAGCTGTTGAAGGTGAAGGAGACCGAAACAAACATGCAGCGGAATTTAAATCATTCGGCCTCCACCAGGATCGATTCGGAGAGTTGCCTGATTAGGGTTTCAAGATTTTACCTAACGTTTTCTCTGATTTCTGTCGTTGGTCGAGTCACAAGCAACAACCTTTCGTTCCTGCCTCTATGGTATCCACACGAACGGATCTCACGACTCTTGAACGTCTCACGATCAGAAGCCTTAAGGAGCGTTTTTAATTCTTTATAACCGAACTGCTAGCTTCGATTAAAAGAAAACTTTTCTGTTTTCTAATTGTGCAGCTCTGTTTTAGAAAAACATCCTTTTATAGGCAGTAAATTTTACCCTAAAATTTACTGCCAAACAGAACTCTAATCCTACTTAGAATAGGATTAACTATATCCTTAATCCAAGTCAGAATAGGATTAGACATATCCTTAATCCAATTCAGAATAGGATTAATTAAGCTCATCATTGATCCGTTCTAAGTGTGCGACCCAATAGGTTCTCAAAACAATGGCAATGACAAAATTGTCACAGGCAATGAGCGGTATCTAGCAACACATCATTGCTACCCATGTAACGAGAATGTCAATGACTCAACATAACCTTACTCGTGATAGATGTTACCGTGTAGTCTAATCCCTTTATCCTTTGATGTCTTGATTAGACACAAGTCATGGAATGTGTCACACTTGTATAGTCTAATCAGCGTTTCTTGATTCCTGAGTAGACTAATTAAACAAATAAAATCAATATCTCATATTGACTTATTCGAGCACGGCCATGCATTTCTTAGTCTCACTCTATCAAAGGGCCCAAGACATCACTCTTGTTATATAAGAGGGATAAATCCTATCTTGATCACTCAACATCCCTCTACATAGATCAAGGCATACCCAATTACTACCTTTATAGTCCATCCTATTACGAATGACATCTAGCAGCATTAAAGTATGCAATTCTCTATGTTGGGATCTCTGATGATCTCAAGTCAAAGGATCACATACACCATCATCACTATGAGAATCGCTTATGACACTCATATAACAATCCATGTAGCGTTCTCATAGAGGGTCGATCCAGTACATAGTTCTCTAACATGTACCTATGTGATGACTTGATATCCTATATCCATGACAATGGTCATTAGTCAACCACATACTAGTCTTATCGTACATTGTTATCCTTGTTCACAATAATACTTGACTAGGGATATTTTAAGAATAGTGTGTTATTACTATTCTAAGGACATTATCATATAAGATTACTTTACGCAGTTATAAGACAAATATAATAATGAACTATAATAAATAAAATGTCATGATACATAAATAATGCCAAAGTCAATCATCTAATGAATGGTTCTAAGGGCATAATCCAACAATCTCCCACTTGCACTAAGACCATTCACTCATGTATCTAATACCTAGTGACCTAGTGTGACGATCATGTCTCTGCTGTGTCAAAGGCTTCGTCAGTGGGTCGGCGATGTTATCGTCAGTTGGTACTTTGCATATCCTCACATCTCCTCTCTCAATGATATCTCGAATAAGATGGAAGCGTCGTAGTATATGTTTGGATCGTTGGTGAGATCTAGGCTCCTTAGCTTGTGCGATGGCTCCATTGTTGTCACAATAGAGCTCAATCGGATCTATAATGCTAGGAACAACTTCAAGCTCAGTAATGAACTTCCCGATCCAAACAGCCTCCTTAGTAGCTTCAGAGGCAGCTATATACTCAGCCTCTATTGTAGAATCGGCCACTGTCGCCTGCTTTGAACTCTTCCAGCTCACAGCACCACCATTAAGGCAAAACACATAACCAGACTGCGATCTATAGTCATCTTTATTAGTTTGGAAGCTAGCATCAGTGTAACCTATTACAATGAGCTCTTCCTCACCTCCATATATCAAGAATGTATCCTTAGTCTTTCTCAAGTACTTAAGAATATTCTTGACAGTGATCCAGTGACGTTCACCAGGATCAACTTGATATCTACTCGTCATGCTCAAGGCATACGAGACATCGGGACGTGTGCATAACATGGCATACATAATGGATCCAATAGCAGATGCATATGGAACTTTACTCATACGTTCTCTCTCTTCTTGTGTTGTAGGACACTGTTCTTTTGAGAGAGTAATGCCATGTGTCATAGGCAAGAATCCTTTCTTGGAATCCTGCATGCTAAACCTCTTTAGCACTTTATCTATGTATGCACTTTGACTTAGGCCAATTAATTTCCTTGATCTATCTCTATAGATCCTTATTCCCAGTACATAGGTAGCTTCGCCCAAGTCCTTCATTGAAAAGCAATTCCCTAACCAAGTCTTTACAGACTGAAGGGTAGGGATGTCATTCCCAATGAGTAGTATGTCATCTACATACAACACCAGGAAGACAATAGTGCTCCCACTGACCTTCTTGTAGACACAAGGTTCATCTTCGTCCTTGATGAAACCAAACTCTTTGATTGCATCATCAAAACGAAGATTCCAACTTCGAGAAGCTTGCTTTAGTCCATAAATAGAACGTTGCAGCTTACAAACCTTTCCAGCATTCTGTGGATCAACAAAACCCTCAGGTTGTGTCATGTACACATCCTCGAGTAGCTTTCCATTAAGAAAAGCGGTCTTGACGTCCATTTGTCAGATTTCATAATCATGGTATGCAGCTATCGCAAGCAAGATCCTAATGGATTTGATCATCGCGACTGGTGAAAAAGTTTCATCATAGTCAATACCATGAATTTGTTTAAAACCTTTAGCAACTAATCGCCCTTTATAGGTATGAACATTTCCTTCCATGTCGGTTTTCTTCTTAAAAACCCATTTACACCCTATAGGTTTTACCCTTTCGGGTAAGTCAACCAAGGTCCAAACTTGGTTGGCATACATGGATTCCATCTCAGATCTCATGGCTTCAAGCCATTTCTCAGAGTCTGGCCCTGTAATAGCCTCTTGATAGGTAGTTGGCTCATCTTGGTCCATGAGCAATACATCACCGTTCTGAGTCATTAGAAATCCATATCTCTGTGGCTCACGATGTGTTCTAACTGATCTACGCAAGGCTTGTGTCTCTTGAGCAGGCGGTTGCTCCACAACATCTTGTGGTTCTGGTTCCACAACAACTTGTGGTGCTTGCTCAGGCTCCATCTGAACATCGGGTGCGCTATCTTGTAGCTCTTGAATTTCTTCAAGTTCTACTTTTCTCCCACTAGTTCTTTTAGAAATGAATTCTCTTTCTAGAAAGACACCTGTTCGAGCTACAAACACTTTGCGCTCAGTGGGATTGTAAAAATAATATCCTTTAGTTAGTTTAGGATATCCCACAAAATAGCACTTATCAGATTTAGGTGCAAGTTTGTTAGAGACTTGACGTCTTACATAAGCCTCACAACCCCAAATCTTCATAAAAGACATACTGGGACGTTTACCAGTCCATATCTCATATGGTGTCTTTGGAACCGATTTAGATGGAACACGGTTCAGTGTAAAAGCAGCTGTTTCTAATGCATGTCCCCAAAAGGATTCTGGAAGATCTGTATGACTCATCATTGATCAAACCATATCTAATAAAGTTCGGTTTCTCCTTTCAGATACACCATTCCATTGTGGTGTACCTGGAGGAGTGAGTTGTGAGACAATCCCACACTCTTTAAGATAGTCATAAAATTCTTGGCTTAAGTATTCACCACCTCGATCTGATCGAAGTGCCTTAATGCTCTTGCCAAGTTGGTTTTGTACTTCATTCTTGAATTCTTTGAACTTTTCAAAAGATTCTGACTTGTGTCTCATAAGATACACATAGCCATATCTACTGAAATCATCAGTAAATGTAATAAAGTACATAAACCCACCTCTGGCCTGTGTGTTTAAAGGTCCACATACATCTGTATGTACTAAGCCCAATAAATCACTTGCCCTTTCACTATGTCCTTTGAAAGGGGCTTTAGTCATCTTACCCATCAAACAAGATTCACATGTCTCATACGATTCAAAATCAAATGAGTCCAAAATTCCATCTTTATGGAGTTTGGAAATGCGATTCTCATTTATGTGTCCCAAGCGACAATGCCAGAGATATGTTGGATTTTGATCATTAGATTTAATCCTTTTAGCATTTATGTTATAAATAGGCATATCAAGATTTAGAATGTAAAGACCATTAATTAGTTGTGCACTACCATAAAAGATATCATTTAAATAAATGGAGCAACAGTTGTCCTTTATTATAAATGAAAAACCCTTCTTGTCCAAACAAGAAATAGAAATAATGTTTTTAGTGATGGAAGGCACATAATAACAATCATCTAATTCTAAAACAAGCCCTGTGGGTAATGTCAAAATATAAGTTCCTACAGCTAATGCAGCAACCCTTGCTCCATTTCACACTCGTAGGTCGACCTCGCCCTTAGTCAACGATCTACTCCTTTTGAGTTCCTGCACATTTACACAAATGTGAGAACCACATCCAGTATCTAATACCCATGATGAAGAAGTAGATAGATTAACGTCTATAACATAAATACCTGAAGTGGTAGTCTCACTTCCTCTCTTCTTCTTTAGTTCTTCCAAGTATTTGTTGCAATTCCTCTTCCAATGTCCGGTCTCACCGCAATGGAAGCATTTCCCTTCTTTGGCAACCCCACCTTTAGGCTTCAGTGCAGTATCATTGGGCTTGAACTTGCCATTGGTTTTATTACCCTTTTTCTTGCCCTTTGCATTAGCCCTGCCCTTAGCTTTCTTAACTATTAAGACATCTTTGGGCTTGGCCTTTTTCATGTTGGATTCAGCTGTTTTCAACATGCTAAGTAACTGTGGCAGAGTCTTGTCAATTTCATTCATGTTGTAATTAACAACAAATTGACTGTAACTATCTGGCAACGATTGCATAATCACATCAGTGGCCAACTCTTGGCCCAAAGGAAATCCCAATCTTTCAAGGTTTTCAATGTACCCAATCATCTTGAGCACATGAGTACCAACGGGAGTCCCCTCTGCCATCCTACACTGAAACAATGCCTTAGAGACATTGTACCTTTCTTGCCTAGCTTCCTCTTGATAGAGTTGCTTGAGATGCTCGATCATATCGAACGCATCCATTTCCTCATGTTGCTTTTGAAGCTCAGGATTCATGGAGGCAAGCATAAGGCAACTAACATCCAATGCATCATCTTGATGCTTCTTATAAGCATCTCTTTCTGCCCTTGGAGCATTAGAGGGTGGTTCCTCAAGTAAGGGAATCTCAAGGACATACAACTTCTTCTCTTGCTTGAGGACTATCCTCAGGTTCCTGTACCAATCCAGGAAGTTTGTCCCATTCAACTTGTCCTTCTCAAGGACAGATCGCAGTGAAAGTGTGTTATTTGTGTTTGATGCCATGGTAATCTACAACAAAATATGAAAAATATAAGTATCATGAATGCATTCATTTAATTAAATATTTAATAAATGATGCTCCCACTATTTTTATCGAATCAACAACCCTCACTATTAATTCGGAAAAATTATCACATAATTTCTCTAGTGGGCCAAGATCCATATTTCACCTTATCTAGAGTTAGCTTTGGCTAATCGCCCAAGATTTGGCTATTTAGGTAGGCAACACTTACCAATTACATTTCATGTAACTCTTGGATAGTTGGGTGAACAACACTTGTTCTAATTCATCTCATGAATGGAAGCCCAACTTTATGCCTCTAGATTCCCAATTCTATTGAGGAAATCTAGTTAAGTCAACCCAATTTATAGCCTTTGGATATCACTATTATCCCATCGCGTCTTACTAAGATAGATATGATATTTTGCTTTGGCAAACATAACAAAATCGATTCTAGTCTTGACGAGTGCTATTCATTGGTAGGCATCTATTATTGACTTAATTTAATTTGAGGGATTTTCTTAGTTTATTGAATAAGATCTCACCAATTTTACTTTTAAAATTATCATATGATTTTCATATCATAAACGTACAAAATAAACCATGCATCTCATGCAATTAAGCAATAAAATAAACGTGACATAGTTATAGCCCAAACTAAATGGATTTCCCAAGCCAATGAGAAACCCTAAGGGTTAACCTAAGGGTAATAGCATCTTCTCCAAGTGCCTCTTTGGTCATCCTTTGCATGGTTGTCAGCTCCAATTACATAGTTTAAGAGAAACCTCGAGTTACATTCGAGGGGAGTAAGATGAGAAAAGAATGTACAACTAGATTTTCAAGAACAAGGCACGACACGCAGGTCGTATTTATTAAAATTTACAACCACCAAAATACAATCATATTGGGCTAGGGCTATAACTATGCACCATGCTCAAACAACAACCACCGTGTTTATACAAACAAGTATAATGCAATTTCATCTTTTAATTTTATTAATGAGGCACATTTGAAAAGAATTATTATTGAGGCACATTATTCTGTTTCTTCCATAACATTTATGCAGAACAGAAACCGCCATTAATAATTCGCATCACAGATTATATCTCACATATAAGTTGAATCGAAATTGATATATATCATATATATAATTTCAAAAATTCGATTTCTAGCCTCTGAATATATCATATACATTCTAATCCGTATTAATCTCATGAAACGATTGCATGTAATCATAAATAGAAAGTAACCAGAGATCATGCTATAATCAAAACAAATCAGGGACTCCGAACCTGGCTCGGATACCAGTGAAGGAGACCGAAACAAACATGCAGCGGAATTTAAATCATTCGGCCTCCACCAGGATCGATTCGGAGAGTTGCCTGATTAGGGTTTCGAGATTTTACCTAACGTTTTCTCTGATTTCTGTCGTTGGTCGAGTCACAAGCAACAACCTTTCGTTCCTGCCTCTATGGTATCCACACGAACGGATCTCACGACTCTTGAACGTCTCACGATCAGAAGTCTTAAGGAGCGTTTTTAATTCTTTATAACCGAACTGCTAGCTTCGATTACAAGAAAACTTTTCTGTTTTCAAATTGTGCAGCTCCGTTTTAGAAAAACATCCTTTTATAGGCAGTAAATTTTACCCTAAAATTTACTGCCAAACAGAACTCTAATCCTACTTAGAATAGGATTAACTATATCCTTAATCCAAGTCAGAATAGGATTAGACATATCCTTAATCCAATTCAGAATAGGATTAATTAAGCTCCTCATTGATCCGTTCTAAGTGTGCGACCCAATAGGTTCTCAAAACAATGGCAATGACAAAATTGTCACAGGCAATGAGCGGTATCTAGCAACACATCATTGCTACCCATGTAACGAGAATGTCAATGACTCGACATAACCTTACTCGTGATAGATGTTACCGTGTAGTCTAATCCCTTTATCCTTTGATGTCTTGATTAGACACAAGTCATGGAATGTGTCACACTTGTATAGTCTAATCAGCGTTTCTTGATTCCTGAGTAGACTAATTAAACAAATAAAATCAATATCTCATATTGACTTATTCGAGCACGGCCATGCATTTCTTAGTCTCACTCTATCAAAGGGCCCAAGACATCACTCTTGTTATATAAAAGGGATAAATCCTATCTTGATCACTCAACATCCCTCTACATAGATCAAGGCATACCCAATTACTACCTTTATAGTCCATCCTGTTACGAATGATATCTAGCAGCATTAAAGTATGCAATTCTCTATGTTGGGATCTCTGATGATCTCAAGTCAAAGGATCACATACACCATCATCACTATGAGAATCGCTTATGACACTCATATAACAATCCATGTAGCGTTCTCATAGAGGGTCGATCCAGTACATAATTCTCTAACATGTACCTATGTGATGACTTGATATCCTATATCCATGACAATGGTCATCAGTCAACCACATACTAGTCTTATCGTACATTGTTATCCTTGTTCACAATAATACTTGACTAGGGATATTTTAAGAATAGTGTGTTATTACTATTCTAAGGACATTATCATATAAGATTACTTTACGTAGTTATAAGACAAATATAATAATGAACTATAATAAATAAAATGTCATGATACATAAATGATGCCAAAGTCAATCATCTAATAAATGGTTCTAAGGGCATAATCCAACAGAAGGAGACTGAAAAGTTGCTGCAACCGAAGTCATTGTCGCCTACACCATCTCTGCTCATCATCTTCATTGCGTGGCCGTTTGCTGAATGTTGTGTTGGCTTCGCTAGAAGCTACTGCTGTAAATTACAAATTGCTGCGTTAAAAATAAAACGCTACTTGCATGAGATTGACTCTGGCGGAGCTGCACGAGAATTCTGCTGCGTGGTTGACAAAGGCTTTGATAAAATGGCAGACATTGCAGGTGAAAGATTAGTCAAAATGCGAATAAGAGGCTGCTAAGAATTTCTTTTTGTTAAAAACTGCTTAGAGAAATAGAGAAGCCAAAGCTTGAAGCCGCAAGGTTGAATAGACGCTAGTATGTTGGAATAGAGAAGCCAAAGCCAAAAACAATTTCTTTTTGTTTAATGCTTACTTTCCTTCTTCTGTAGCTTAGCTTTTGGATGTTATTTTGTATTAATTATTATATGTCATTATTAATCATGATACTCCATTATTCTTGTGATGTTAAGTTTTATTAGTTTAGTGTTATAAGCATGAAGTAAACAATTTTATGGTGACTATGAATTCTTTTAACAGGATAATTTGTTTTTTAGTCCTGATTAATTATTTTTCGAGATCAATATTTTTATAGGATAGTAACTTAAAATTAAAATATTTTTTATGTTAGAAAATTGTTTGTAAATTAGGATTATTTGTAAATATGAGAATTAAATATATTACGAAAAGTAAATAAAGATTATCTCGATGATAAAATTTTAAAAAGTTATAAATGGTTGACATTGAAAATTTCTAAATGAAAAGTTTTCCTTAAATTTCACTTGTATATTGGAAAATATGAGAAAAATTTTTAATATTAATAATCGATATTTATTTCCATGATACATTAATATAATAATAAATAATAATAAAAGGTAAATAATAAAAACAAAATAAATAAAATATGTAAATAAAGATATTAGTAAATGGGTAAGCATAGGATTAATAAAGTTATTTGAGTAATATATTAATAACACTAAATAATACATAATATATAACAATTAATAATAAAATGGATAATTATCTTATACACCGTTAGTAGAGTTTTTTTTCTCCACAAGCAGAATTAAGATAATAACACATGTATTATTTTGTTTATTTTATATTTTCTTAATATTTTAAAAGGAGATGTGTCATCATCTTAATCCCACTTGTGGAGTTAAAAAATTTCACTGACGGTGTATAAGATATTAATCCTAATTAAATATAATATAAAATAATAAACAATAAATACAAATCATAATGAATTCTTTCAAAAAAAAAACAAATCATAATGAATTATTATTTGAGAATCAATTAAGATTATTTCGATGATAAGAGTCCACAGAGTCACAAATGGTTGACATTTGGAATTCTTTATGTGAGAAATTTTCTTGAAGTCTCACCAGAATGATGAAAGGCTAAGACTGTGAGACTCGTATTTTAAAGAATTATTTAATTTTATTTATATAATTAAGAACATTGAATAATTTATAATTAATAAATTTTGAAACATACTTTAGGTATACGGGCAGAACAGCAAGTGGGCCCCACAGACTTTTAAGGTCCAGATGAAGGTGGAACTTTAGGGATTCGATATTTAGGGCTGAAAATTATAAAGGTAAGAATCCCCACATAAGATTTAATTATTTTTGCATGTTTTGAGAAATGTGCAATAATTTGAAAAATGACGGTTTAGTACATAAGCCATCAGATTTTTTGGAAATAACAGTCAAACCAAAAGGACTTTTGACCCACTGTCTATACTAAATAATTTCTCATGAAATAAAATTTTAGAAAATCTAGACGGATGGAATAAACTAGATGCAACAACAAAAATTTAAGCGATTTTATGGTTAGGGATGTTTCGGTAATTTCACCCAAACCAGTAACCGAACCCTAACAAAAGCTTCACCAAACATTACAGCAAGTTAAATAGAATTGATTTATGATTAAAAAAAATATTTTGGAGATTAGATAGATTGTTTTCAACAAAGTTAAACTTAAATGGCAAAATTGGAAGAAATCTTTAAGTATAAGGGCAAAATGGTAAAAAGGCCATTAAAATATCCTATTTCATGAATTTTCCAGCCTCTTCCCCACTCATTTTCGGCCAGCAACCAGCAGCTACAATTCCTTCATAGCCATGCTTGGTAGAAGACAGAGAAAGTGAGAAAACTAATCCAAAAACACATTAAAATCAAAAAACTTCCTTCACCAATCTTGCTCTCCTCAACCTCCTCTTTGTTTTGGTACCAAAATCAAGTGTCAAAATAGCAAAAATCAGAGTGTAGAGCTCCCTATTGTTTTCGGTCAAGGTAAGAATTATGAAAGCTTTGATTTTCCTTCATGATTTATGATTAAATGCTTGGTGTTCATGATGTTTCCATGCTTTGCTTAGGTTGAATCATGTAAAAATCATGTAATTGGGTGTGTAAGGGTTTCAGACACCATCCAACCTTCATGAGCATGATGAGCTTTGATGAGAAATTGGTGTAGGAAATTAAGTAGAAATTATGAAAAGTATGGAAATAAACTTAGTTAAGCTTGATGTGAAGAAAACCAACATGTAGCAATTTTAGCATGAAGAGGGAGGTTTGGCCATGGCAAGAAGGGTTGGAATTTAATATCATTCAATGTATAACTTGTGTAGAAAATGGTGTAGAAATTTGATAGAAATAATTTGGAAGTAGAAAGGAAGCTTAATTGGAAGAAAATCACTAAGTGGCATAAAGATTGCAATTTGGCCTTTTGAAGGGGGAGGAGGAATTTGTGCCCATTTCAATGTAATTTAGGTCCTAAAATAATGTATAAATTATTATGAGAATATAGGCGCAATCGAAATCGAAAACGGAGTTATGTAGCAAAAGTTGTAATTTTACATCGGTAGAAGTTAGACTACATTTGGAGAATTTTACAAACAATTCATTAGCATTTAAATTATTAAATATTCTTTTAATTAAAATATGGTGAATTTATCAAGTTGGAATAATGAATTTGCAGCCTCGAAATCTTAAGGTGCTATTGGTGCAGACGAGGCGACTATCGATAAAATAAGAGGTAAGGGATATTTGTATGAAGTGTAGGTATACTTTCTTGCATAATTTGATGAAAATTGCCATTTGTGGAATTGAAATTAATATTTTGGATTGGATTTGGAAATTGGGAATTGTGGTTGAAGCTGTGATTTCGTGCATGAAGGTTAGGCTAAAATAAACCATTATGCTATCAGAATTTTCTAATTTATCTTAACCCCTTTTAAATCATTATTTGGCATGATATTAAAAAAAAAAGAAAAGAATTTTAGGTATTTAAATATTTAAACTCTTAAATATGACTTTAATTAAATTATGTTATAATTTGGTTTTTGATTTGATTTTTATAAGAATTACATGATTTTTTGATTTCTTAAATATTTTATATTTCTGTGATATTGGAATAAGACATTTTTCATGCCTGATGTTGAATTGAGAATATGTTTTATATTTTTATATTTTTATATTTTAATGTATTGAAATTATGAAATAAATTCTTATGAATTTTATTTAAGGCATGATTTATTTAATTTATCTCTGTAAACGCTTTAGAAAATATTTTTGAAATGTTTTGAGACTGTTGGCCCTATAGCTACCTGCAGGTACATGCATTTCCATTCCATTTCGATGCTACTAACTCTAGCCTAGTCTTTAGCTCCCACAGGTGACACCTGGCTAGTGATCACACTGTGGCCCCTTGACTATAGCCATACATCTACTATAATGCATGTGTATGATTTAATTTAGCAACATTAAATTTTCTATAGTGGACTTGGATACCGGAACATGTAAGGTACTTCAAAGTACCTCCCATACTCATCTGGTTATCTAATCCACTATAGTATCCTTCTTATTAGATCATATGTACTTAAATTTAATATTTTGAATTCATGGTTTTGTATGAAAATCCATTTATGAAATTGCATTTAGGATACGCTGTATCAGCTTTCGTATAGGTATTCTTTACTGAGCACGTCGGCTCACCCCTTTATTTTTCACTCCTAGATTATTTGCAGTGAGTTCGGGTCTACTTTTCTGGAGGACTTGATTCCTGGTATTCCTCATCAACCTTACCGATTTGTTGAGGTATACTAGTTTTACTTTTATGTATTCAGACTTTTGTACAGTGCTACTTTTATGCATAATAAACTTGGGATGTAAATAATTATATTTTGTTTACAAAATTGAATTTTGAGTCCTGGGTTCGTATAAAAATAACTAAATTTTATTTTGACTATAAGTTGACACTGCAGAGAGCTCAACCGTTGGTGATTGTGTATGTGAAATTAGTAAAATATATGATATTTCAAACCGTGACAAAGAGAGATTTTCAATTTTAATTTGAATTTGTTTCTCAAATTTAAATCAATTAACTTTAAAATAATAAAATTAGTATAAATTATTAATAAAATAAAATTAGGAAAATTAAAGTAAAATTATATTTGTTAGCTTTAAATTGACATATATATTTTGAAATGACGAAAACTTAAGCAAGCTTTAATGTTTTAATTCACATTGTAAATTTACCTTATCACACATGATTTTCTCAATACATTTTAAGTGATCATATCAAACATTAAGACCATGACTTATTGATACATTCTTATTGGTCTTAATACTTTATAAAATGTATTGAATACATTTTAAGAAAATTATTTAATAAATTTTTTGGACTCAAATTCATGTTTTCAAAGTCATGTCATATTTAAAAATACTCAAAATTGGTTTTAGAATGCTTTTAATGCCTAAAGACCTAGAAAAGGCAAATGAATATTGTAAGGGATGGATCCCCTGATCAAAGGGATGGATCCCCTGTCTGAAGGGATGGATTCCCTGATCAAAGGGATCGATCCCCTGAGGAAAAGGATCGATCCCTTTTATGGCAGAAAGGTCCCTCAGCCCAGAATAAGCATTCTGGAATGAAGGGATCGATCCCTTTACCTGAAAATAGCCTGTAACGGCTAGTTTTTGTGAGACAACGGTTATATTCGAGTTTTGGCTCTAACCAACGTCTAGAACACATCCAGGGGACTATAAATAAAGGCTTAGAAGCTAAAGAAAGCAAGAGGAACTACTCAGCAACTCCAAAACTCATATTCCTCAAATCCTCAAGCCTCAACAACAAATCAAGAGCTACAAAGTCTTCATCTTCCATCATTCACATATCTCTTGTATTGCTTAGCACAAATATTGTATAGACTTTTCTTTGTGCCTAATTTCTGTAATCATTTACCTACTTAGAGGTTTTCTTTGATTACATCTCTTGTAAACAAAATCATTCCTTGTAAAAGGGAAGGTTTCTCTTTAGCTTAAGAAAAAGAGGGAGGTTTCTCTTAAGCCTAGAAAGAGAGGGAGGTTTCTCTTGAGCCTGCAAAAAGAGAGAGTGTAACACAAATTCAAGAATAGTGAATTTGGGGAAAATCTTTGGGAGCGTCTTAAGGTAGAGGACGTAGGCAAGTTACCGAACCTTTATAAATCGCTTGCGTACATTTCTCTTTCCCTACTCTCTTTATTTACTTGCAATTATAATTGTGCTTATTGTATTGAATTTGAATTGCATGATTGAACAGCCTAGAGAACTTAGAAAATATTTATATAGGCTAGAGAATTTAGAAGAATCGAAAAACGAGCTTAAGTTAGTTAAAAACCGATTCACCCCCCTCGCTATAGCCTATAGAGCCAATAATTGGTATCAGAGCTTGGGTTCGAGATTGATTTAGACTAACCTTTATCGAGCAAAATGATCATAAATGGCTCACTTGAATGTAGGCACACCCCTTGGATAAGAGGGACAATCATTAGTTAAACCTCCACTCTTCAATGGAGAGAATTACTCTTATTGGAAAACAAGAATGATGTTGTTTGTCCAATCAAATGATTATGAAATGTGGAGAATTATAGTGAATGGTCCTAAAACTCTTATGAAGAAAGTAGATGGAAAAGATGTCCTTAAGAATGAGGATGAGTGGGACACAAATGACATGAGAGTGGCACAATTGAATGCCAAGGCTATGCACACTCTTTTTTGTGCATTAGGTCCCAATGAATATAATAGAGTGTCTCTATGCGAAAATGCTAAGCAAATATGGGACAAATTGGCCATCACACATGAAGGGACCAATCAAGTGAAAGAAACCAAAGTAGGTATGCTCACACATGATTATGAGCTTTTTAGAATGAAAGAAAATGAGTCCATGAGTGAAATGTACACTAGGTTCAATAACATAATTAATGGACTTAAGGCATTAGACAAGAGCTATTCCAATCTAGAAATGGTTAAGAAAATCTTGAATAGCTTGCCAAAATCTTGGGAAGCAAATGTGATGGCTATAGAAGAATCTAAGGATCCTAACACCTTGTCTCTAGATGAACTTATGGGCTCCCTACTTACATATGAAATGAAATTAAAAAGAAATGAAGAGCCTTCAAAGAATGTAGGGGTAACACTTAAGTTTTCCACTCATGACATCATTGAAAATGATAACGATGAGAGTGGAAATGAGGAAGAAAAGGAAATGGCAATGTTTGCCAAAAGATTTAATAGGTTCATGAGAATGAAAGAGAGTGAGAATGATATGAGACATCAAAGAAGAGGGGTAATGAGAGGAGAGTCAAGTAGGAGAGAAAAAGACCCTTTAGTGTGTTATGAGTGCAATGAATCGGGTCATACTAAGTTAGATTGCCCCTTACTTAGGAAGGAAAAGGATAGGAAACCTAAGAAGAAAGCATTCATGGCTGCATGGAGCGATAGTGATAGCACCGATGAGGAAAATGTAGCTGAAGAGGTAGCCTACTCAGGCTCTATGGCCATTAGTGATGATGAGGCTAGTAGTAGCTCTAGTGAAAATAATGATTTTATATTTGATGAGTTAAAAAATGACTTTAATGATTTAGCAAATGAATTTCAATGCATGAACTCCAAATATAAGAAAATCATTGCTAAATTAAAAATAGAAAATGAAGCCTTGACAAATGCTAAGCTAGAATTTGAAAAGAAATTAGAAGATGTTAACTTAGAGATAAATGAGTTGAATGAAAAGAATACAAATTTGCATAACTCATTTACTAGGTTTTATATGGGTCAACAAAAGCTAGATCATATGTTAGAGACACAAAGAGCTTTTTTTGACAAAGATGGGTTAGGCTATAATGAAAAACAAAAAGAAACTCATCTTAAGAATTTCCTAGTGAGCAAAACTACTATGCATGATTTATCTCTTACATGCTCACTATGCAATAGGATAGGCCATTCTTCACAAGCATACACAAATAGAAAAACCACATTTAGAGGAAGAATGGTTAGAAAAATGTGGGTACCAAAGCATGAAATAAATAATGATGATTTGAGTTTGAAATGGATCCCAAAAGGATCAAAAAATATTTGCACTAACTCTCAAGGACCCAAGAAAATTTGGGTACCAAAACATGCTTAAATTGTTTGTTGTAGGAGTGTTAGAGCATGAGAATACAAAGAAACAATGGAGATCAAATGCTTTACACACCCCCTATGGAGATTGCTTATGCCAATGAGAAAGAGAAAGAGCTTAAGAATCCATCCTTGGCAAGGTCACAACAATTCTTCAAAGAATGGCACAAGGTGGATCCAACTATTCATGGCAAAACACTCTCAAGCAAAAGAGTTTTGTAAGCTTAATTTCTTATTCCTTAAAGTTTTTACTAAATTATTTGTGCTTAGATGAGAAATTTGGTAGATAATCTTTAATGCATTGTGATTGAGCAAAAGGCATGATAAATGATTGTTGAGTGTTTGATGGACAATTCTTGATGAATGAATGAAAGGCATGATTTATGATTTTAAAATGATTATTGGATTTTCGCATTTTGAGCAAGTTTTCTATGCGTTGAAAATGTATTTACTTGTCTCAAATTATCAAATATGTCATTTATGCAAAATGCCATATCATGAGCATTAATGAAGAAGTTGTATGTTAAAAATCATGGCATGTTGTTCACAAGAAGTATGCTTTAATGATATATGTGCTTAAAACCTATGTGAACAAGTTTGTTTTGACATATTTATGTAATTCAATGCATTGGTTTTGCCAAAACATGCATAACTCTCAAAATGATCTCCTTTAAGGCAAAAAATGCATTTATTGGTGAAAATCCTTCCAATATTGCAAAATCTTTTGTTAAATGGTTTTTCATTCATGTTTTTCATTCATACAAGTCCAAAATCATGTTTTACAAATGTTTAAACCTTTACTTGGACTTAAAATACTTAAAAACCAAGTTTTGGCACCTCAAAGGTTGAATTTTCTGTCAAAAACTGCAGAAAACGTATGAGGGATAGATCCCCCTCCTATAGGGATTGATTCCCCCAGGCCAGAAAGGCCAAAAATTGCAGAAATCATATGAGGGATCGATCCCCCTCCTATAGGGATCGATCCCCCCAAGGCAGAATGCCTTCCTTACACTATTTCAACCAAAAATTGAGAAGAACTTTTCATTGTCTTGATACCTTCTTTCTTCTCAACTTAAAAAATTCATTGTTTTAACTTCTTCTTGATGATCTTTAAAATATGAAAATTCATTTTTCATTGATATCATGCTTCAACTCCATCAATTTGTATTATTTCCAACAAATGATATCACATTCAACAATCAATATCATTTTTCATTGATCTCACAAGTACAAAACCAGTTTTCTCATTGAAAATGGTCATGAATTGCATAAATCTTGAAATAATCTTGAAATATACTTTCAATGAATGTTTAAACATAATTTTGAGAAATATTTCAAGAATTTATTGATATATTTGAGAATTTGATGAACTTGTGCATAATGAATATTCTTCATTACTTGTTGTTCGTATTAGTCAAGCATGCTTATAGGATTATGTCTCTTAGCTTGACTTATCAATTCCACACTAGGTTTTATGATAATTATACATCTAGTGGATTGATTTCAAATGTAAATTCAACAATTGGTAATGGTCATTGGCCTATAATTTGTGATGGTAAATGGATCCTAAATGTTCAAATGCATGAAACTTTATCATCCATGTACTTAAATTTTTCTTATGGTCAAATTATTAAAGAACTTGGGCTTTAATGACAACACAAACATTCAAAGATAAATGCAAACTTCAACAAATGTACCTTGATTGATATCCATGCATTTATTATTTGAATCTTTCCTTGCTCATAATTGATTAAGGACTTGAATTGGAAAATGAGCATAGGATTTTTGTACTTGAAACCATGGAAGAAAATGTGTTTGCTTGAATACCTTTTTTGTTTGAATCTTCCATATGGTATAATTTTGTGAATATGAATATGGATTAATACTTTATGATAGTATGCTAATGTTTAATTAATCCATATGCATATTTGATGGTGTATGATTGTGTTCTTGCATATTTAGAATAATTATTTTCTTGACATAAACACACTACACATAAATATTGGATTTATGCAAAATGTCTAAGTCAACCATTAGTAACAATTGGTATTTGATCGAAATAACAATTAGTGTCATTGGTAACCATATTTTCAACAATTGGTAAGCCAAAACTAAATTGACAATTGGTTTGAGCTTTAAATTGACAATTCTTCTTGTGCTCTTTAGTTTGAAATAACAAATAGAGAAGAATCCATTTAGGATATTTTTGCATGAAACTCTTGTGTGCTAGAACTTATAGTTAATTGCTATATGTCTTAATTCTATGCACACTCTTGCTTGAACGTGATTTATGAGCTCATGCATATGATATGTCATCTAATTTCAGCTCATAATCATGATGTATTGCCATGCACCTTAGTTGGACTTAAGAGAACAATTGATATACTTAGGTGCTTGCTTAATTTCTTACCAATTGAGAACTTATTGCAAAATTATTTATAAACAATTGGTATAGGATCATAAGTCAAATTCTTTGCATGAATATTTCATACTTTTTGTGAATATTGACTTATTTATTTGTGCTATGAGTCCCATGTACTAACATGTTTCTTGTTGGATGGAGCATATTTATTTGTTCTCACATAGCCAAAATTTTAAGGGGGAGCATATTTTTTATTTTTTCTTCTTTTTGCTATGACAAAAAGGGGGAGAGATATTAAGGTATTAAGGGGAGAGATAATGGGGGAGAAAAACTCTTTTGGAAAATTCTCTTCAAACCATGTTTACATTAAGGGGGAGCTCTCTAAAATCCTACTTTATTTGAGGGGGAGTATTTTATTAAAGAATTTTCATAAAATCCTACTTTATTTGAGGAGGAGTATTTTATTAAAGAATTTTCAAAGCAAATTTACATTAAGTTTTGTCATATCAAAAAAGAGGAGATTGTTAGCTTTAAATTGACATATATATTTTGAAATGACGAAAACTTAAGCAAGCTTTAATGTTTTAATTCACATTTTAAATTTGCCTTATCACATATGATTTTCTTAATACATTTTAAGTGATCATATCAAACATGAAGACCATGACTTATTGATACATTCTTATTGGTCTTAATACTTTATAAAATGTATTGAATATATTTTAAGAAAATTACTTGATAAATTTTTTTGACTCAAATTCATGTTTTCAAAGCCATGTCATATTTAAAAACACTCAAAATTGGTTTTAGAATGTTTTTAATGCCTAAAGACCTAGAAAAGGCAAATGAATATTGTAAGGGATGGATCCCCTGTCTGAAGGGATGGATATCTTGATCAAAGGGATCAATCTCCTGAGGAAAGGGATCGATCCCTTTATGGCAGAAAGGTCCCTCAGCCCAGAATAAGCATTCTGGAATGAAGGGATCGATCCCCTATGGAAAGGGATCGATTCTTTTGCCCGAAAATAGCCTGTAACGGCTAGTTTTTGTGAGACAACGGTTATATTCGAGTTTTGGCTCCAACCAACGTCTAGAACACATCCAAGGGACTATAAATAGAGGCTTAGAAGCTAAAGAAAGCAAGAGGAACTACTCAGCAACTCCAAAACTCATATTCCTTAAATCCTCAAGCCTCAACAACAAATTAAGAGCTACAAAGTCTTCATCTTCCATCATTCACATATATCTTGTATTGCTTAGCACAAATATTGTATAGGCTTTTCTTTGTGCCTAATTTCTATAATCATTTACCTACTTAGAGGTCTTCTTTCATTACATCTCTTGTAAACCAAATCATTCCTTGTAAAAGGGGAGGTTTCTCTTAAGCCTAGAAAAAGAGGGAAGTTTCTCTTGAGCCCGCAAAAAGAGGGAAGTTTCTCTTAGTGTAACACAAATTCAAGAATAGTGAATTTAGAGAAAATCCTTAGGAGCGTCTCAAGGTAGAGGATGTAGGCAAGTTGCCGAACCTCTATAAATCGCTTGCGTATATTTCTCTTTCCCTACTCTCTTTATTTACTTGCAATTATAATTGTGCTTATTGTATTGAATTTGAATTGCATGATTGAATAGCCTAGAGAACTTAGAAAATATTTATATAGGCTAGAGAATTTAGAAGAATCAAAAAATGAGCTTAAGGTTAGTTAAAAACCGATTCACTCCCCTCTCAGTATAGCCTATAGAGCCAACAATATTAAATTAAATTAAATTATAATTAATATTAGATTAAGGTTAGAATAAAATTAGGAATATTTTCATAAAACACTTAATAAATCCGATGACGGAGTCTCTCCAAAAGTCAAATGGTACTACTTGAATACTCTTGAGGTGAGGATAATTTTTAAAAAATTTAGCCAGAATAATAGAGTTTCTTAGAAATTTTTCAATATTTAATTATTTGTATAAAATAAAGAACATTTAAATTAAATACCATTTAATCAAAACTTTTTAAAGATAACATAAGATTAATTAGATAGCATTCTAAGATAGGCATTGTGAGGGTGCTAACACTTTCCTCACTCATAATTGTACCCACGAACTCTAAATTTGAGACATAGACCAATCTTTATACTTAATTTGAATAGGTGACCAATCACACGTTATGATTGGTGGAGACTTCATAATTTGTGTCTAACTATTAAGTTTTTCTAAAACTTAATACGTTATGACAACCATAACAGAGTGTAGGGTTTGAGATAAAAAATAGCTATGATTTTGAATTGTATTGAAATTTTATGTTGATTTTGTTTTTCTTATAGATGTTTGATAAAATTATGAGAAACTTTGCATTGTTGATTTGTTGTATTAACAGAGTTAATTTATATCTTCTTGTGCTGTAGAGTGTTTGTTTAATAGATGTTAAAATGCTTCCATGCTTAGACTAGTAAGTTGCCACTTCATTCATGTTCTAATGAAAATATACCATTTTTTATGTTTTTTTAAGCAACAGTGTTTCTTTGCATTTGAAAGATAGGAATCAACATTTGACTAGTTACGCTTTGTTTTGTAAAAATATTAATTTTAGTTGAAATTATAAAAATAGCGTAAAATAATTCTAAGATTAGGGGGTGGACGATGTCCTTTATTTTTTCCAAATTCTAATTGGTGAGATTTTCAGTATTCATGTTCTGCCAACATGCTAGTCTAAGCATTGTTATCATTTTGACAAGATTGAGTTGTTCCATCAACATCTAATGATTGGGAGGTGAACCTTCTAATCCTTTTGTTTTCTTGATGTATTAGTCTCATGCCCTTACTATACAAGATAGTTATAAAATGAATCTTGGAAATATTTTTCTGAATTGAGTAAAATTGTATGTGAAAATTTGCAGAGATATATGATCACTATGTTCTCCATGAACAAATGATAAATGAAACTCTTGAAGAGATGATGGGGAAGTTACTAGAGATAAATCCATAAGCAGTAGCTAGCTGTTAGAGGACTTTACATGATGCCCAGGGCACTTGTTGACGGCTTCCACAGAATCACATAGATATTCCATGCTCCATACTTCATAGTCCATTCAAATTAGACATGATAATCTTAGACACGATACGATTACATGACACAAAAATGATATGAATATAAGGCACAAGGTGACACAGATTAAAATTAAATAAATATTGTATATCAATATTGTAAAAGCTAAAAATAAGATTTTATGTTTTTCATGTCAATACGAATTTTCATACAAAATTTTTGTGTTTTACACGACACGAACACAATTTTACATGACACGAACACGAATTAAAAACACGAATTGTCAGGTCTAAATCAAACTCAGTGCCCTTTGTTTTTGTGTCTTTTGAATAGTTTATACCATTAGCCATTGAAAAGTATTAACTAGGGTGTAGTCTGACTGAATTTAATGGAAGGTTGCACCCTCGAGCAAAAGAAATATGCTTTGTATTGAATCAACTGAAACTCTTGTTACAATATATAAATGAAAATGAAACATAGGATTATTTCATACGCTATTGCTTGTCTTAGTATGGATTACAAATTGTTAATTCTTATAAAAAATAATTTTTTTTTCTTTTGCAATTAATGCATCGTTCCCACAATTTAATGGAAGGCTGCACCCTCAAGCAAAAGAGATATACTTTGTATTGAATCAGCTAAAACTCTTGTTACAATATATAAATGAACATGAAACTTAGGATTTTTTTCATACACTGTTGCTTGTCTTACTATGGAGTACAAATTGTTGATTCTTAGAAAAAGCAATTTTTTTTCTTTTGCAATTAATGCATCGTTCCCACAATTTGCTGAACTTTATTGTGGTATTATGACTATATCTGGGATAAAAAAAAGCAATAATTCCATTTATTTGTTGAGACATCTTAATTCTATGGAATTAACTTAAGTACATGGTAACTACTAATACTCGAGAAGATAGGTGATGAAGATCCAATGTATTTAGCATTAAACTTTGCTAACATAAAAGTGTACAACAAAGATATACAGTATAAAAGAAAAAAAAACCACTACATTAAGATGTAATAAGAAAATTCCAATTAAATTGTTAAAACCCAAATTAAGATCCATCCAACAATTAAAAAAAAAGAGTATAGTGCCAACAAAAAATACTACTAAATAAAGTTGACATCACAAGGTTGAATCTAATGTAGGTCATATGCATTAAGTGTTGCTCTCTCAATAGATCCTAGAGTAAAACAAAAAAAAAGGAGGAAAAGATGGTAAAATACATTTTTATCCATTAACATATTTTCTTTCAAACAACAAAATTTCAAATTTCGTAATTTACCGTACATGATTGTGAGGACCATATTTTCTTGCATTTTGCTAAATGATTTTCTAAGTTACAGAATGGAGAGGTGAATGTGAACCGACAAGAGTAGTCCAATAGTGGAAGGTTAAAGGATTTAGACGTGGGGCCCATGAGATTTGTGGAAACCTGAAATGACCTTAAAAGGACAAAATGTTGATATTTAGAGTCCAATAAACCTATGGTAATAATTTCGTTTCGACCGAAATCTGATTTGAGGTACCTAAGAATTATGCCCAACAAATTGGGAAATGATGATTTCTTCCATAGCCAAAAATTTGAAATTGAAATAAAGTAAAAACGTGAGTTGATTTTTGGCGATTGATTGAATATAGCCTAAACCTCTCATGGTAAAGACTGACCCCAAACTAGTCTGAAAATCAGAATCTCAAGAAATAGATGAAAACCAAATGAATATACTGAATGGCTTTCAGTTAAAGCCAAATTTATTCCGAGAAATTTTCAAGCGCTGTATAACTATAAAGGACACTGAGAAATTTACTTTTCAAGATGAAAAGTCAATAAAAATAAATAAATGAATTTATTGGAATGTTCGATAAATTTAATTGAAATGGATTGCTTAGAAACGGTGTTTCGGGGAAACATCGAGAAATTAGTAGAAATTAATAGAAAATTTTAAAGATAATTATTAAATTATCTCAAGATAATTTTAGGTCATGAGGAGTATGGGAAAATTATTTATGGCTTTTTTTGGGAAAGAATGAAAAATGAAAATTTGAAGTGAGAAAGTGTAGTTAACCAATCAACTTGGTAAAAATGAGAATTAATAAGGGGTGATATGGTCATTTAGTAACCAAGTCAGATTTTTATGGTTAAATTAACATTAAAATCACATGTTGAAATTAATTAAAAAGCTAAAAACCTACCACTTTCTTCCCCAGCCACTTGAAACCTCAATTCTACCCAGCCTTAGGCATCAGTTGTAGGGCCACCGTGTGAGGTCAAAACACCTAGGAAAACGACCTCTATTCAGGTTGGTCAAGAAGGATCGATTGTAACCCTATTTTCCCTCTATAACATACCTAAATTTCAGCTTACATGGAGTTCATTTGGCTAGTGAAAAGTTTGCTGGAAACTCTACCTGTCAAACTACTCTATTTTAGGCATGAGTGAGAGAACTATCTTGTGAGGCTGAAACGGCAGGAAAACGGCCTTACCTCAAAATGGCCAAGAAGGATCAATTAAAGAATTACCTCTTCTCTACCACATATCCAAAATTAGCCAAAATAGACTACATTTGATGGGTGAAAACTAAGCTTGAAATTGACTGTGCAGAGGTGAGTTAAGGTTGGAAATTTTAGTTTGTTTTAAATCAAATATATGTTTTATTTCTAAATTTTCTACGCCTAAATCTAGTGTTAGGAAGTTATCAAAACACCCCTAGGATAGCAAGAGAAGTTCGGCCAAATGGGTTTGTTTGTGTGAAGTTGTATAAGTTAGCTGGAAGATGAGATATGTAGTGGTAGTATTGATTTTAAGCTTTTATATAATAATGGTTTTGAATAAAATTTAGAAGAAACCCACGAGAGGGGTTCAACCAAGAAGAATTTTATGGGGTTAGTGTGCTTAAATTGATTTAAATGTTATAAAGAGTGATATTAGGAATAAAGAATAATATCAAGATAGTTAAAACAGAAAGAAAATGGTTCGTACATCAAAGAGTGTATTTAGCCAGTGAAGGACATTGTTAAATTGAGAATGAAATAATAATTTAATAATTTTAAATGAGTTAGAAAATAATATTTAAAGTATTAGTATTGTTAAAATTGAAAAGAGACTGAAAAGAATTATTTATGCGCTAGAAGCAATTTCAACTTTGATAAGAAGTAGACTTGAAATGTCATTCTATTAGGAAATTAAAATCGTTATTAAGTACTCTAAATAATTAGTAAAGGGAGTACTGGGTTTTAACTGTGATTGAATACTGATTGCAGCTAAGAAGTCTGTAGGAGCAAATTTTGGAAAAGAAAGGATAGTTACAAGTGACCGGCAATGTGAGATTCACATATTCTTTCCACATTATACACTGTATTCGAAGTTAAAATGATTAGATTAAACAATGACAATAAGTTGCATTATGCTTTTAGCTATTGGAGAAACTGTAAGGTGTGCCCTACTGGATTTTTCTTGACTCAAATGGGAACGGAAGTGGCAAATTGTAAATTTTGAGATCAAAATACATAATCAGTAAGAGACCACTTTTCGAAATTCCTTCAATTGAGCATACCTAGGTTTATGTGCAACAAATTCGATAATGACAGTTGTATCCATAGCCTGAATAAACTTTTGTGAATAATGGTCAACTTAGTTTGACTTTGGAGCTATATACTATTATAGATGAATCCTCATGTGAAGATGTCTTACGCAATACCAAAAACAGCTCAAACGAACCAAAAAGCCTTCGTTTAGGGTTATTTTTGGTAATTTCGCTTGTAGGGTTGACCAAACTCTGTTAAAAGTCAAATATTTGACTTTCTCATGATATATATAAATATATATATATATATATGAGATTTTAGTAAAAATAAAAATAAATTGGAAATAAATAAAATGATTTAAATATTATTATATTAGTTGGGATATAAATGGGATAATTGAAATTTTAAAGGGGCAGTTTGGTTAATTGGCCTTAAAAGATATTTTAATTATTAAAATAAATAAAATATGATATCTTAAACTCATCTTCTCTCATGGCAGGCCGTCATCCTCCATTTTTGGCTAAGTTAAGGTTTCTTTAAGAGAGAGAATCCTAGTGAACCACTATCACAACCACCCCAAAGCCGCCACCTTCCTTAAGCAAATTTGCTCATCTCACCACCCTCTCTCTATTTATCTCCAAAATAGCCATCGAAAGGCCATTTGAGGAGTGTTTTGGCCCCTCGAAGTTTCAACTATAAGGAAGGTGAGAGAGAAAACTTATGATTTTGATTTCTAATGGCTATTTGTGATATATTCTTGATAGTTAAGCATGTGTATAGGCTTAAATTCATGCAAAGCCAATTGTATGAGGTGGTTAGGGTTTTGGCCATTAGGGTTTCATATTGTAGCTTGTGTTGTTTCATGCATAATGGATGTAGAAATGATGTAGAGAACATAAGGAACATGATGGTAGCCTTAGAATTGAATGAAACTAAGTATGGTGAGAGATGATAGTTTCGGCCAAGAGAGAGAATGAACATCACCATGCTCAATTTAATGCTTAAATGGTTAAAGAATAATGTTTAGGTATTGGTAAGACTGTTGGTGAAGTCAGATTCCAAAAAGGAGGCATTTTGACTATAGTTACATTATAGGTACCACTACGAAATAGATTAAATTTGTCATTGTATTAGAAAATATGGAAGGTCTTACGATGTAGAACATTCTATGTAAAAAGGAAGAATGGATTTTAATCATGTTTCGATATTGTTTTGCAGCTCCTTTCGAGCTGGCATAGTGTACTGTGGCCATAGTAGTAAGAATATATATATATATATATATATAGAAAGTGTAGGTGATACTATGTTGCATTGGGATTTATTAGTTGGTTGGGAATGTTTGAATTGTGATTTTAGTGCAGGAATGTTAGAATAGTTAGTACCGTTATGCTGCCAAAAATTTCATAAAACGACTTCTAAGATAGAAATTTACTAAAAACAAACTATTTAAGATAGCAAAAATAAGGGAAGTAGAATGAATGATTAAGCTAGCATATAGGCATTAAGATCACCCGTATTTATAACTCAGTTCTGGAAGGATTTTTAATGATTTTTACCATTTCCAAGATATCTATAAGTTTTAAACATATGTTTACATGTAAATAAAATATTTTGAACATTGGTTCTCGTGCTGAGAATATTTACCATATTTTTTTATATGAAGTGTAAATGCTACCAATTTTAATGCTTATGGACTAACTGAAGATATATTGTATTGAAATGATTTTCTATAAATGCTTTTGAATGTTATATGATTTGTTTTAAGACTGTTAACTCCCATAGTCGCCTTTGGGTAATCATGCATTAATGACTGAATGAATGAATGCTTGCTATTTGACATTGATTATGTCTTTAGCATCCACAGTCATCACCTGATTAGTGTATTCTACGGACCCCTTGACTATGGCCATATGTCTTAATGTATTTCCCACTCAGGAACCTTAAACCGCATGATTCTATTAGGATGTTGACTGTCTCTACTAAGTAATTTTACTGAACCATATTTGTCGAAGAAAAAGGTTTACTCGCAAATGAATGCAATAATAGTATGCTTTTATCATTTCAACAAAATGGTTTATTAAACTGCTTTTGATACAACTTTACCGTTTACACTGAATATAGATTTGATATACAATGGTTTTATACGCTATGATATTGTTATTGATGTTATGAGATAATAGAATTTTAGTTTAAACGTATGAATTCCTTCTCTAGGAATCCTGACAGGTTCATTATATTCGAAACTAGGAATTGGGACAAGTGAGGTGCTTTAAAGCATCCTTCCTTACTCAGCCTGGTATCCCTAACCGACTACATAAATCCTTCCTTTTTCATACTATGTCACTGTTAGAGAACATAAATGTAAATGGTTTAGTTATGTTTAGGATAAATCATGTTAGATGTATAGTATCTGCTTTTTATATATATTTCTTACTGGGCGAAAGCTCACCCCCTCACTTTTCCCCCTTTTCAGATTATCTGCAGTAGTATCTTCTTAACTATTAGGAGAACCTATTCTTTTGGACAGTATTCCTTTGGGGTAGAGTTCTGTTCTATAGAGGTATACTATGTTTATCTTTATGTATTCGACTTATTGTGCAGTACGATATTGTACCTTGTATTAGTATCAAGGATGTAAACAGTATAGTATTTTGATAGTCAAAGTCAAGTAGTTTGTAAATAAATTATTTTGTTTAATATGTATATAAAATCAGTGTTTGAGATTATCATATTATTCTTGTAATGCATGGAAACAAAAGAAACAAAAAAAAATCAAAGGAAATAAGATTGAAATAATGACACGACAAACGGCCTAACCAAATTCAATGAAAAAGAAAAAGTTAGCCTTAATTTTAGGAAATTGGGACATCACATGCAATCGAGGGACTTTTGGTTAAAATAGCAAGGAGAGAGGTAAAGGACCTATATAAAAGAAATATAGGACGGTGTCATGGTCATTCTAATATCACTATTCTATGAAAGAAGGTCTTTACGTTACTTACACTGTTTTGCTATGAAATAATTCCGCTATTTTATTTTCTAACGACATAACGTAGTGTATCTTTAAAAATTCATTGTGGAAGAAAGTATTGAATGATTTGAATGTGCTATGATTTAACTATTAAGTACTTGAATTGCTTTGAAAACTCTTTATGGATTTGAAACCGTCTGAAACTATTTCTGGAATTAATAACTGATATAACTACTGCTTTTAAATCGAATAATTGTTGAAATTGTTTTATGGTATTAAAATTGCATGGGTACTGTTTGTGGATTTTGGAACATTGTTGAAGATTGAGTTGTGAATTTAAAATTGATTTAGAACTGTTGAGCATTTGAACTATTGAAAATTGGATTGTGGTTTTGTAACTACCAGCAAGAGGTCCCATTTTCTAAAAGGTTATGCTACCAAAATTTATACGAAATTGTTTTATGGGAAAGGATTGTTATATTTATGTATAAAAGGCATTTAGAAGAGATTTATTTAAGATCAAGTTAAAAAGGGATCTTTAGTCTTTCGTTTAAAATTAAACTGAAAGGATTTTGAATAGGAGTTGTAGGAAAAAAGTTATATTTTAGAAAAACATTAAGGGTTTTAAGAATGCTAAACGTTTGACAATTTTATATCGTATGAATAGTTTTAGTTTAAAACTATGAATTTTAAAATAGAATTGCACTGTAAGATCTTTATATAGGCAAGTAGTTAAACTTGCATAACTGCACTATTCATATACATAGCAATGGTTTTGGGAAGTTATGCATTATGAAATATTGATTTTGAATATTTTCGGATTTAAGGATAGAAATAAACTAATTGATCTTATTGTTTTAATGTGTTGAATTGTTTCAACTGGTAAATGATAACCCACAAACTCTATTTATCGTTCTTCGAAATAAAGTTTATATTTAGATATTTTGACTTAAATTACATTGAAATGATGCTAAATTTCTATGAATGAAGTGTTTTAAAAATAGTGGGTTATCATAAATGTTTTTAAATGATAAAAGGATTGGATTTCCTACTAAAATCGTATTTTGAAAACTATCGTAACTGTATCGGTTGAAAAGTGTACGTTATATTTTATTGAAAATCGAGGAATCCAGCCAAATGATTTGGAGGCATTTGACTTCCCATAGTTGCCTACTGGCAGTCATGTCGTGTTGTACTGTACTGTTTGTTGTTAGACCTTGTGCAAGTTTACAACCACCTCTGTATCACCTATTCCATGGTACTGTGGGGTGCACTGTTCCGTTATTGACTCTGAGCAAGTCTTTAGCAGTCCCCAGATGTTATTGGCTCTATGACACTAGATGGACCTCTATTTGACTATAGCCACATGTCGTTACTATTTACTCCTTATTGGGACTACTGAAATTGCATGATTACTATTAGGATATTACCTTGTCTCCTACTTAACTGTGTTAAATGACTGTTACTACTTTGAAACGAACTAACTGTCTTCTGAACTATTTCCAATGACTATTACTGAATTATTTCAAATGACTATTTTTGAACTATTTTAAATGACCATTACTGGTCTGAAACAAACTGTCTGTTTACTGAACTGTTATATATGACTGTTTCTGATCTAAATTGAACTATCTGACTTCTGAACTATTTTAAATGATCTATTTCTAATCTCAAATCAACTGATTGTCTTCTGAATTGTTTTGAATGAATTGATGAAATTGTTTAAAAGGAAATGTTACTGTTTGAAAAAAAATAGTATCGAATTGATTGATTTATCGATTGACGAAATTTTGTTAGTTTTATTGAAATATATAAATGAATTGATTAACGTTCTTTTTTGACCTATCGGCTTAAAGTTATTGCATTGATTGATATGAAAGGTATTTGTTTTAGAACCATATCGAATTGAAAAAATTTTATTAGTAGAAAAGAAAGATTTTATTGAATCGTATTGCATTGAATCATTTTGAAATGCCATTGATCATATGCATTGAATATTTTATTAACATAATAGGAACCCTATAGTCATTGTATTGGGAACTGGGACAAGTGAGGCGCTCTAAAGCAACCTTTCATGCTCACCTCAGAATTCCTAACTGACCATAGAAATTTCCCTTTCGAACCAATGGTTATTGTTGATGGTCTTTATTGTTACCAGAAAAATATTTGTGGAATTATTGCATATAGTTGTCTGTTTCTTTTATATATGTTTATTACTGGATGTAAAGTTCACCCCCTTACTCATCCTACAGGTCATTGTTAGCAAACTCGTTGGGTAACTTTCATTGAGGCTAGCGGAGTGATCGTTGGAAGGTATAATATGTACCTTTTACTTGTATCCAATCAACACTTGCATAGCATATGTACTCGTAATTGCATAAGGGATGTAAATTAACTAACGTTAGATGTCTAATATTGTTAGAAAAACATTAGTGTGATGAAAAAATATTTAAGTTCAAATATATACAGATGATAAGGTTATAGTTAGACTTTTATATTTATACACTATGATGGAACTAAAATGGAATGAATAAAAAGTTATGACTGCATGTAATGAATGAATAATGGACTACATCACACAATTGACTAGGACCTTAGATAGCATTATGATATCGAAGGCTAAGCAAGTATTAGCTAATCACTAGAATGACTTACACTGTACACAAAAGACAAACCAAATGGTAAGTGATGTAATGAAATTGGAAATGAAAATGAAAAAAAGAAAAGAAAAGAAAAGTTCACGTAAAATTTCATGTTCTCAGCGTGACAATGATTGGGGATGAGAATTTCGAGACATATTGAGTGATGGTATCAAATGAGACAAACTAGCTAGATAAAATTCCTATATGAGATTATATACAGCATAAAAAAGTTAATCCATAAAAATATTATTCGAGCAATATAATATTAGAATTTTACTTGATGGAGCACTATAATAAAAATGAAAATTCATTTAAAATAATGTTATATCCTAATTAATTTACCTTCTCAAGAATATTTTCTCAATTAGATGTAACTACATCTAACATTGTTGCAAAATTTTTATCATCCCTTCAAAACAAAAAGAATTAAAACAAAAATGTTAATGTAATCTGGTTGAACAATGTAGACACCATATTTTATCCGAATCATCCTGAACTTTGTTTAATAATTTGAGCTTAAAGGTTGGTTAAATCAATATAATTGGACTTTTGTAAATGGACGCAAATTGGAATCAAGCCTTAACTTAAGGCTCCGTTTGGTTCGTGTAAAATGACTTTCAGAAAATGATTTCTGTAAAATGATTTCTGAAAATTTAATTTTCTGAAAAACTAATATTTTCTGTTGTTTGGTTGATATGCTGAAAAATATTTTCTATTGCTTGTTGTTTTAACTCAATATAGATTAAGTTAAGTTTCAGTGGAGTCTTTTTCTTAACAGTGGTATAGGTTTGGAAATTGTTTTCTCCTTTTGAAAATGGTAAGACAATTTTCCAAAATCGTTAAAGATTTTCCATTGACCGAAAATATTTTACAGGTACCAAACACTGAAAGATGTGAAAATATTTTATGAAAAATGAAATTCGTGTACCAAACGGACCCTAAATAGACTTTGAATGATGAGCTTAAAATTACTTGGACTTAAAGACTTAATGATTTGCCCATTATTTTATTCATCTTCATTTTGTTTATTTATTGTTATCTTATCTGTTTTTTAATTAATAGAAAAATAATGATGGTAAATGAAAAAAGATAATAAGAGATAAGAGCAAATAAACCCAAACTTAATCTGATAAATCAAAATTCAAAAATAAAATGATCGGATTAATTATCAAATTAAAAAAAAAAAAACTCAATCTCAAGCTCATAAAAGGGGATATACACAGGATTGGGACACACAGGATTGGGAGCCCAGAATAGAAAGTTAAAAAAAAAAGAAAGAACCCAGGAGCATTGAAAGTTCTGGGGCTCATCGGCCTAATTGAGATTAGGATTCAGAGGCTCTAACAGAAAGACAACAATCTCTTCTTTGTTCAAGGTCTTGGTTTTTAGGGAAATGCAGAAGCAATTTTGATTCAGTTTAGAAAGTATCATAGGATTCGTGGAGTTTTCTTTTAGAAGGTGGACTACCAGCGGCAGTGGAACGCAGCGGTGGTGCAGCGTCGGCCTGAGTAGCGGCTCCGAGCATTGGTATCAAGTAGCACCACCAAACAGCGGCATAGATGTTGCAACTGAATGAAGAAACTGTGTCGGTGGGCAATAGACGAAGTTCAAAGTTTAGGTGCGGAAGCAACAGACGTTTGCTTGTAGGAGAAAAAGAAAGAAAGTAAAAAGAGAAATTGTTAAGGGAATAAAAATGGTAAATGAAATCGTAAGCTGCAAAAAGGCATGTGAATATAATCAATTGAAATTGAGAAAAGCAAAAAATGAAGCAATTTTTGTCCATACGTGTTTTATCTATTCTGTATTCCATCATCAGGCATGCTTTTTTTTTTTTGGTTCATATCAGGCATGCATTTTAAAGATATATTTGTTTAGTTAATTTATTGTAGTTTAGCTAATTTGTTAAGTTTGATAAAATTGCTTAATTCATTTATTTTGGTTTACTAATTTATATATTATTTATTTTGTTTTATTTAGAATTAGATATATTAATTAATATAAATTTAATTAGGTTAAAGAGTCAAAATAATAAGATGTTTTGTAAATTAAACTATATTATAAATTATTTAAAACGATAAAGTAAAGTAAACAAAAATGATGGTCCGGCAATAGAATTCTATAGTATCAAAAATAGTTGACATTTCGAATTTCTTAAGTGAGACTTTCTTCCTCGAGTTACGATAGAATGACATGGAGAACGTTCAATATTTAAAATATATATTTCTAAAAATTTAATAATTATAAAATTATAATTTTATTATTTAATAAATTAAAATTATCCTAAGGATGGAATTTGAAGTGTTACAAATGATTGACATTTTTTATATTCCTAGATGAGAATGACTTTTTTAGGTTTCACCAAAATGATGAAAAATCTAAATGCAGTTGTTCATTATATTTATTTATAAAAAATAACAAAAAGAAAAATTAAATTAAATAACAACTATTAGAAAAATATAAATCAATTAATAATTAAAGAGATAATATTAGAAATTAATTACAATAATAAAGTCTAGCAAAAATATAAATTAAATAATAATTAGCAAGATAATATTAGAAATGAAGATTAAATTTAAAACAAATATTAGAAAAAATGTTTAATAAATTTGACGGAGCCTTTTCAGAAAGACGAATGAGATTTTTTGGATACTCTTGAGGCGAGAGAAAAAATCTTAAGGGTTGCACTAGAATGATGGAGAACACTTAAGAGTTAGCTCAATATTTAAATAATCAACCTAATGAAGGCCACGAAATTAAAAATTCTAAAAATCACAAAATTATTTGTACCGTTTAAGACGGGTGTCATGGGGTGCTAATCCTTCTCCATGCATAACAGAACTCCAAACCCTAACTGAAAATGTAGACCAGTACTTAAGTCATTTAGGTGGCCAAACACACCTAGGTTAAAAAAAAGATTGGTGGCGACTCCATTTGATTAATTTCTGGTGGCCTAGGTTTAGGAACATTATGACAAACAGATTAGAATTAAAATATGAAACATCCTTAAGTTAAATATTGTACATACCTTAATTGTTTACTTATAGGACATGTAATCTTAGTGTGTCTAAGCTTTTTGGCACACACTACATCTTTTTTTTTTCCACCTAAGATTTCTCTTGGATTTTTTTTATCTAAAGGATTTTGGTCTTCCTTTAGTTGGGACATGAGAAGGGTCTCTTAGAGTGGGAGTGATATTTGTCAGTAGCTGTTTAATTTGAGATTGAGTTGTGCCTTGTCATTCACCAAGCTTTAAAGTTGCATCATTTCTATGTCACTCATGGACAAAAGTTACTCTTGAACTTTTTTTGCAAAGTTGCACAAAGATGCTTATATTTCCGACATGATTTTGAATCATGCTCAACAACTTCTAAAAATTGCTCCATCAAACTATTTCTTATAGAAATGACAGAAGTTTGTCTCTTAACTTGTAGCACATCTCTAGAAATTCCATCAACAACTCTTCATAGCATTCATTGTCCATCTCTTTAAGACATATTATGGATCAAGTGCCTCCATCAATGACTTCTTTACAAACATTGAAAATATATGTCTACATAAAATCCCAACAAACTCAATCATGTGGTATGAACATATAGCTTTATTAGTAAATTTTGTGAAAGCTACTTCTTATAATGGAGTTTCCTTCCTATAAGGTACAACTCTTTATATATATTTATTCACTCACATTTTCACCAAGTTTCTATTTTCAAATTTTCACTAGAAAAGAGTTCTTGAAATTTCATAAACATTTTTCTGGTATAAGTTTGCTGCTGCAGCTTCAATGTTGTAACATGTCTTTCAAATGGCTTTGGAGTTCATCATTTTCACATCTTTTTCTTTCTCTTTTACTTATCGTGCATTCAATGTCTCTTTGTGCTGATAGACAAAATGACTTACTAGTACTTCATCATTTTCACATCTTTTTCTTTCTCTTTAATATATCATGCATTCAAAGCCTCTTCGTACTGACAAACAAAATGACTTACTACTGTGCTAGATTGAACAAAATTTTTTAAAAATTTGTTCATACTCTCACTTCATTGTGTTGTTGACAATCCAACACAAATGTTGTTCTCAACTATGCACGAACCCATTTTTCACGTCGTACATATAAATCTTGAAACCAATTTTTTTTTGTCAAGCCAAACTTACAAATGATCTCATTCCATTCCAATTCAAACTCTTAAATTGTAATAGTATCATGAATACAATGATGAAAGTCATCTTGAAACATAGGAAATTTCTATAAATATTTTCCAAATGTTTTGGAAGCTATTGTAAAATATGCCACATGCATAACCTATAAGTAGTATTAGGCAATACCTATGCAATTGCCTTACCCATAGCTTTGTCATTATCATTGATGATAGTAGTTGGGGCACAACCCAGCATCGCCTCATGTGAGATTCACTCTTACTATTGCTATTTTATATTGTTAATGAAGTTAGGAAGATAAGTTATCTCATAACTATTCAAATGCCTTATGTTTCATAGGTGTAATAGAGATTTGGACCATGAGCCCTACTGGGACTTATACTATTTTGATGGAGGTGAAATCTAATGGTATCGATAATTGAGTAAAATACTGAGATGGTAAGAATCTAATTTCAAAATTTCTTTGTTTGAACATGTTTTGAAAAGTGTGCAATAATGTAGAAAATGAGAATTAAGTCCATAAACTAGAAAAATTTTCATAAATAACGATCAATCTAATTTGATTAAAGACCAATTGACAGTCATTGATAAATCTTGGTGTGGAGAAGTCTTATGCAATGTTAAGTTGTGGACTGAATCACACGAAAAATTAGAAAACTACGAGATTGGATGGTTAGGGTTATTTTGGTAATTTTATCCTTTTGACCAATCAAATCCTATCAAAGGCCTATCCAATGATTAGAATATGTTAAATAGATATGTTTTATGATTGAATGAGATATTTGCGAAGTTAAACTGACTGTTTAAGCAAAAATTGAAGTGTAAAGGGTAAAATAGGAATTTTTATAAACTTTAAGGGCATTTTAGTAATTTGCCACCAAGATATTATCTTAAAAAGAAATTTCTAGTCTTCTCTCCCATCTTGGCCAACCATCACCATCCACCATAACCTTCTCACACTAAAAGCTTAGTTAAGAGAGGGAAAGCTATAATAACCCCAGTAAAAACACCCTGAAACCAAAAACTATCTTAGACAAACTTGTTTAGCTCTTAGAGCTCTACACCATACTACCAAAACCAAGCCTTGAAGTGGCCATTTCCATTGTGTTTGGACTCCATCAAGATTTAGCCAAGGAGGAAAGGTGAGAGAAAGCATAAGTTTTTATGATTTAATGGCTTTAAGCTATGTGTTTAAGGTGTTTAAGCATGTATTTAAGCTTGAATTAAATTGAAACCATTAGAATCACTCCCTTAAGGTTTCGGACAACATAATGCATGCATGAATGTGATGTTTCATGCAAAAATAAAGTAGAATCAGTGTAGAGAGTGAGTAAAATGCATATACAACATTAAATCGTTGAAACGGAGTGTGTTGCCATGGGAGGCCATTTCGGCCAAGTGAAGAGCATAGGGAAACCATGATCAATTCAATGCAAAGTGGGTCCTAGAATAATGTATAAATTAATTCAAGATTACTGGTGAAGTTAGAACCGAAAAAGGAAGTGTTTTAACAATAGTTGCAATGTAAGCACCAATAGGAAGTAGACTGGATTTACAGTTGCAGTAGGCCTTAAGGAGTTAAATGTTTTTTATAACTAAAGTGTATTGAATTGATAGTGATTGTGTGGTGTTTTTCAGCTCAAAAGTGAGGAGTGTGATACGGGTGCTACTGAGCAGTACAGTACAATATGAGCGGTAAAGGATATATGTAAGTGGCGTAGGGATATTGTGTTACATTTATAATGACTAAATTGAGATCGAATGTGATGGAATACGATAAATTGAGTGAAATTGGGAAACTCTGATTGTGGTTATTGAACTGTGTTCCTAGTGCAGGAGGGTTAGGATTGATCATATCGTTATACTACCGAAATTTCGTAAATACAACCTTAAACCCTAGAATGATAATGGTAGATTATAAATGTCATTGAAATAAAGTTAAAGAGTGAATGGATCAAAAGTTGCATATAGGTCGCTAAGAGTACTCAAATTTGTAACTCAATTTTCGAGATTGATTTTAATGATTTCCCTGATTTTTAAGATACCTACAAGTGCTAGTATCATTCTTATACATAAATAAAATATTTTGAAAACTGGATTCAGAACTGAGAATATTTGCCGAGTATTTTTATCTCAACTGTCGTTGGTGTTGATTTTACTGAATTATGGATTGACTGAAGAATTGTTTTATTGAATTGACATCTGAAGAGTGTTCTCATTGTTTCATATACTGTTTTGAGATTGTTGGCCCCATAGTAGCCTTCAAGTTTATCATGTTGATCTAAGTGAGTGAGTGTACTATTTTGTTGCTGATTGACCTTAGTTACCTCTTTAGCACCCACAGCCGTCACCTAACTAGTGTTTAGTGTGGACCACTATTGACTATGGCTATACATCTGACTATTATTCCCTTTTGGGATACTGAAACTGCATGATTCTATTAGGTGTTGCCTAGTCTCCACTAGACTATTATCGAATGGTTTTACCGTAATGTTTACTAAGTATTTACTGAGTATGGTCAATTGAATTGATTATTGAATTATATACTGAACAGTCTACCATACTATTACTGAGTGATTTATTAAACTGTTTACTAAACTAGTCACTATACCGTTTACTGATTATTTTATTGAACTGTTTACTAAACTAATTTTTATACTATTTATTGAGTGACAATTAACTGTTAACTAAATTGCTTAAGTAATGATTGATCAGAAACTGAACCATTCAACTGTCAATCGAGCAAACTATGGTAAACTCCTTATAATTGGAGCTAGAGACCAAGACAAGTGATGTACTTCAAAGTATCCGTTTGTACTTGCCTGGTTACCTAACTGATTATAGTATCCTTTCTGATAGAGACCCTAAATATTGTACGGATACTGATTTTGAGTGTAGAAGCATGCTTAAGATACCGCATGTAGTTATGCATAGTATCAGCTCTTTTATATATATTTCTTAATGGGCATAAGCTCACCCCCTTACTTTCCTTCTAGACTATCTACAGGAGATTTATTTTGTTCTAAGAGGTGATCTGATCAATATCCCTGAGGTGATTACCAGATTTCATAAAGGTATACTATTTTACTTTTATTTGATCATACAATGTATGTACAATACTACTATGTATGTTTTTGTACAGGGGATGTAAACTTTACTGTAGTATACTGAATGTATCTGTAGAGTGTTTATTAATGAAAGCTAAATGTAAATTAAGTCTTGATTGTTCATATATATATGTATCAGAAGTGAATGTTTTGGATTCTGGGATTGAAATATCGATTGACCTTGAAATTGAGTGTAGACATTGCAAATAGCCCAACCAATCATAATAAATAAGGAAATTGTTAGCATTGAGTGTCAATAATCAAATCGTGACACCTTAAGCCAAGTTATTAGCAACCATATGTAAGATTCTGCAATTTCATTTACTAACAAAACACATCTAAATATTATTGACTAATGATGATGGTTGACACCAGTGAATGCTACAAAAAGCATATCTTATCAATTTGTTAAATATGTAGCATCAAAAGTGATAACATCTCTAATGTACTTTTACACCATTCTTGATCTTGCATCTATCTAGAAACAATTTACCTAGCAACGATTTTCATCAACTTGAATTGCATAAAGAAAACCAAGAAATTTTGTTTCAGCTTCATCAAAGTATCTGAACATCCTCTGTGCATCTCCTTCTCCAAGAAGCTTCATTCTTTTATTTCCTATATAATTTTGGTCATCAACTAAAGTACAACCAATATTATAGTGACCACCAAATTCTTGACATAAAATTGATACAATTTTCTGAGTAGGCACACCTGTTGTATTCAATATATTAATACTTTTCCTTTAGACCGTTGATATTTGTCGATGTCCACGAAGAAAGCTTATACTTTTAGGTGCAAAAAGCTCATGGTTGTGTTTATCTACAAACTTTTACTTACCACCCATTTCTCTTCTACTTTCTTAAACTCATAATTGATTTGGAGCCATTTCTTGTTTCTACACGTTTGCTCATTTTGCATCTTTTATCTGACAATCTTTTTGTTGAAAACCTTCTCTAGGACAAGTGTAATCTACTTCAAGTATGACTATTACGCATACTAAAACCTTTTCACCTTAAATACACCTTATAACAAGTCTCTGCATCAGCTAATTCATCAAATTTCATTCCTTCACATGGTTTTAAAGATCCACTATATGTAGAAAATTTAAGAGCTAGATGCTTATCATTGTCATCAATTGAATCAATATCAATCTCATCTTGTATATGTTCAACCTCAATGTTTACTTTAGCTTTTAAAGAACTATTACCAATAACAATCTCATTTTCTTCAATAGATATATTCCCTATCATAATTTTGTATATTTCTTATATAATTAGTAACTTAAAGAAAATAAATCTAAAAGGAAAAAATGGAGAAACATTCTATTTGAAACTTAAACAAGCATGGCATTAAAATTTTTTTTATTGAATAGTATTTCAGGAAAACTAATTCAAGAGTAAACAACCAAATTATAGCTCCTAATATTAGAACCAATGAGAAAAGGAGTAAAAGATACATACAACAAAAAATTAGAAGGAAAATAGTTGTCTTCATCTAAGATTTGAACTTGTGGCTTCAATTTAGAAAGAATCATTTATAAGATCCTATAAATCAAGTTCACTTCCTTTCCAGTTTGTCACTTGAATTAATAGTTTCAATTATTGTACTTTGTTAGCAAATGACATTATAATTGTTTGAGTTTATGAGTACAAGCATGGAACACTAAGATGTTGGAAAAAATGAAACTAAATATAAACTAAATTGATCAAGGAGAAAAAGGTAATTAAGGACAATGAGTTCTTTTTTTGTCAAAAAGAATAAATGAAGTTTGATTAAGAAATAACTATACAATGGTACTTCCACTTCTCGATTAGATGTTCCCTTTACCAGAAGCAAACTACAAGGATGAAAATATTCTCCATTGTTTGTCATGTCATTAAGTGTATATAATGTTGGTAACCGCTACTAGAATTCAAGCTTTTTGCATATCCCAAATCAATGTTCCTTTATCTACTAGTGGGTTTAATGGGAGCACCAGGCGAGTTTTGGCAACACCATTTAGTCAATTTAGTTTATATCCAGTTCCATGTTTCCAGACATTCTCATTTCTTTCGGTGAAAATTCATTAAAGCATTTTATCAAGCATTAAACAGACATTGTCTTATATAAAACCTTTGAATCTATAAACACTCTTTACAACAAAAGGAATATATAAATTAACTTTCTTAATATAACATATCACAAACCCAAATTGTTTTCCATAGTTTTATCAAACATCTATATGCAAAATAACATAAACATAAAAAAAATAAAATTTAACATCATACCGTTGGCTGGAATGGATGCTTTGAAAGAGGAAAACTCTTAAGGGAAGGTATGAAAGTGTAGTGCCATATCCAATCAAATATGAATTTGAAAATCAAGCCTACAAATTTATTTACTCAAACCCTAGGCAAAAATCAAGTTTAGGGATTTTTTTCTCTTAAACTCATTTGTTCAAGAGATAAATTTTGATGATTTTTTACTTTTAATAAAATTAATTATTAATTTTAATCAGATTAACTAGAGTTAAATTACTTAGTTAAAGTGTTGATTTGATAAAGGAGTGCGCAAAATAGGTATGGTATGTGTTTAAAAAAATATGATGCGGCAACTTCTCATTATTGCCTAAAAAATGGGTTTTTATGATCATCCTAATATAATGTATTCCTAAGGAAAAAAATGGATATGTTTAAAATTCATCTAAATTTAAATGCTCGAAGGTAGACTACATCCATGCATCAACTAGTAATAAACTTTGTAAAGTCAATAGAAGACTTGAACTCACTTAAAATCAACCTCCATCTCGCTTGCCGATTTTGTCTTACACAAAAATTTCTTTCTTTAAGAACATGTTGAATCGTCACATGCCATGGTCATTGGATAATCTATTGAATATCTCTAATAAGGCTACTCGAAGGAGGAACATTTATATTAGCTTTACTAAATCAATCACCAACATTGCATCAAGTTCATATATTACTTGTTGAATCCTTCCTATAAAGCTAGAAGTAGGCTACTGCTTGCAACTCTGCTGCTTTATTTAAACATAAACCAAGTTGGACTTTAAATCCTACAATCTAATCTCTTGTGCTGGATCTAATTAAACCTCCAGCCCTTAATATGTTTAGTGCTTATTTGTGATGCTTCATCACTGTTTATTTTAACCACACTATTAGGTAGAGCAGTCCGGTATGTTACAGTTTGCTCTTTGTGCACCCTCTATTTTTTAGCATAAAGTTGTTGTATCTCTAATGCCCCCATAAGAAGGAACTCGCTGGCTTTGAAGGGTTGTCTTGTATGTGTTCAACTTCATTAAAGACTACTCTATATCTTCTGGTCCACACCTTCCATAAAGATGTTACAAAAATGTATTTCCAATCCTTTTCATGCTCCATAGCAGTAACTTGTTCTTAGATATTATTATCAATCCAATATGTCAAGGAATAGCTAAAAATTGAGTTCCAATACTTTAAAGGAAAGAGAATTTTCCATATCTCTTTGGCTTTCTTATAATCCTATGCAAGGAATGTTGTCTTTTCTATAGTACCACAAAGACCACAAACTGCTAAGTGTGTAATTCATCAATGGAAACATAGGTGATACATTATAATTCTTCTTTTCCTTACTAACCATATGAAAAACAACCATCATTATGGGATCGACAACTTCTAAAGCTAATCCATTTCTCCATATTCGCTACATATAGTTATTTACTGGTAGCAAACTAAACTAACTAAGAAAAGAACTTGGCATCTAAAGTAAGGCTCCAGATCCACTTGTCATCCATCACACAATGATGTGAAAGGGGATAATCGATCACTTTCAACACTACCTCTAATGGCAGATGGGCCAAAATTAAGTCAAAGTTCCATCTACCATCTATCTCCATAAACTCATTAACTTGTGAGGTTATATCAACAAAATCAAGCATATTCTCAATTCGTTTAGTAAGTAGCTTGTTTAACCAACAATCAAACTAGAAAAAGTGTTATCATCCTTTTCGACCTATTGCTACAATTCTTTAGAAAGAATTTGCTATGCAGACAGTAAACTTCTTTAAAAATGTGACCACCCGTTCATTTTAAAGATTATTCATGCATGCAAATCTAACTGTCACTTAAGGGACACCACCAAATGGAACTCCCACTTCAGGTCATGTTAGTAAACTTATTCTTTAATAAGCACCCATATGCTATCCTTAAATATTACTATATTTCAATCTATGAGGCGAATTACTTACTTCATAAGTAAAAAGGCTTAGCATGTACTGATTTTCGAGCACTGTAACTAAGTTTTGATGTATAAGGATTCTCATAATTTTACTTTCATTACAAATGTGAGAACTTATTATTTTGTACTATACATGTACAGACATATAAATTTTAATTAATAAATAAATTATTGTTGTATATTTTTATAAATATTAAGTGAAGAGCCATGTGGGCCTTACTTCAATTTCAGTGTCCATATGATGATATGAGTGAGAAAATAATTTTTGGGAGGTTGAATAATGATATTATGGTGATTTGGAAGTCAAAATACTCAAGTTGCATTATTTTGTGAAACATGAGAAACAAATTAGAAAATGACGGATACGTACTAAGGGTAATTTCATAAATTTCTCCCAAACCAAAATGAATTGGGACGAAGTAAAAATATCATATTATTCTACATGAAAATTACTTTAACATGGTGTCAACAGATTTGTCGAAATAGTCACAAAAACAGAAAATTTCATTATCGGGTCACGAGGGTAAAATCGTAATTTCTCACTATCCATGCACCGTGCGTCAACGAAACCACTTCCAATCATCAAGATATGTTTAATATGACCATTTGGAACCAGAATCTGAAATTTTGGAGCCCGTTTACATGGTTTTATGCCAACAGGACATTAAGGGTAAAATCGTCCAAGATTTCATAACTAAGCGCATTTTGATCATTTGGCAAAAGCTTCAGAAATTTCTTTATTTTTTCCCCAGCTGCTGAAGGTCACTATTCACTTTCTTCTTCAGCCAACTCCCACGCCATCTTCACCAAGAAAGAAGAGAGAAAATTTCTAAGTCTCCTAGCTCACACTACACTTAAAATCTCAACATAATTTATATACCAAAAATAGTCTCCTCTCTCTCCTCTACAATCCTACACCCATATTTTATCCTATCAAGCATTATACAAGGAGAAACAAGTCCTCAAAGTTTCGGCCAAGCTTGGTAAGTTTACCTAGGCCTATGTTTTTCTTGAGTTTAATGGCATAAAACAATTCCTTTAGGTGTAGTGAGCATGTTTCTAGCCACAGTTTTGTTTAATTGTTGAAAAATAAAAACCCACCATTGAAGAGGCATTCGGCCAAGCACGGGAGTATGGGGTTTCATGGTGTTTCAAGCCTAAAAATGGCGCCAAAAAATTCATTAAGCTTAGAAAATTAACTTAGGAAAATTAGATTGTTGAAAATCAAGTAAATTCATCACCCACCAATTTCGGCCTAGGTGAAGGGGAGGAGAATTGTGGCTGTTCTTGAAGGTTTGCGGGTAGATTTAGACTGTAGAAATTACGAGGAGTCTGCATCCGACGCAAAACAAAGAAGTTACATTATACAATCGGTAGAAATTATACTGCAAAAATATTTGCAGTAACTAATGTGGCTGTATTTTGGTATAAATTATAGCTTAAAAATAAGAATTAAATAAGCTAATAATTTTGGTGAAATTAATTATAGCTCGGGAGTTTTGGATTTCGTGTGGTGCAGTCGAGAAGCGCATATATCTTGGACCAGTAAGAGATGCGTGTGTGAATTTGTAGGGATATCCGAATGCATGTTTTCCATGCTATGAATTTTATAAGATTATTTGGATACTAAATTGACTCGAATTGCTATGAAATTGTGGCTTTCTGATTGGTGAGATTGTATTTGAATATGCAGGGAGGCTAGGACATTCGTAGTCGTTATGCTGTCGAAATTTATTAAAAATATTTCTAAAAATTTTATAAAATATTTTAGTACATTATTGATATTTTTCCTAGCCTTAAAAGTGATAAATTAATTATTTTCATAAATGGTGAATTTACCAAAATGTATTTATTAAATATTCATGATACCGATTTCGGTAAAAGTTAAACTACCGAAAATTCATCCCACGTGTTTTATAGTGAAATGTGTGATTGGTGAAGTGAAATGGTGAATAGTGAATATTTTATAAATGATTTTCATTATATTATTTACTAATTTATTATAATTTTCCTTTATAGATTAAAATAAATTTTATCACGTGTAGTAAATTCCATAAAGGCTTTATCATTTTGTAAATACTGTTTTGAGACTGTTATGCTCTATATCGTGCTCACGTGTCACGTGTTTCATGTGTTACTCATGTATGAAGCTGTTGACATTGAGCCATCTTCAACGTCTCAGTTGTCACCTGCTCAGTATACGACCGAGGGCATTTATAGACTATGGCCATAGATCTCACGTGTTTATTATTATTACTCCCTACGGGGATTATTATAGCATGATATTATCCAGGTGTTGCCTGGTCTCCACTATGATTCCATGTGTTGTTATTGGTTTTGGTGATAATTATTGAGATATGTTGTTTATTGTGGTATTTTATCACTTAATTGCTGAAATATCTGAATAGTTTATTTTTACTGTTACATGTGTTTAAAGTGATGATTTCAATGGTGGAAATCAAAATATTTTCAAGTGTTGTTCACATGATTAAATAAGTTATTTTACTTAAACATGTGAAATATTTATATGCATTGAAAATTTTAGTGAATCTTATATTAAAAATTATTTTACTCCCTATAGTCGCTCTGGGTTTCCGAGATAAAACAAGTATTTTAAAGTACCTAGCATGCTCTATCTGGATTTCCCGACCGACTATAGTATCCTTTCTTTTGTAGTGTGCCTAGCATACCAATAGGAAACTAAGGATTTTACTGCATATAGTCTTCGAGATATCAAGATTTGTATACAATTCTCTTACTGAGCCGTGGTTTGCTCACCCCATTATTTTATCTTTCCAAAGTATTTTCAGTGACTGTTGGATATATCTTCTGAGGATTGGTGGCTGCATATTGAGCACCCCGAGGCAGTTATTGTTTATCCCGAAGGTATATTTAGTTTATATCATATGTTCAGACTTTTGTTTACAGTACTACAGTGTTATATTGGATAGGGAATGTATATGAAATATTTAAATACTGTTTATAATTAATTTTATTTATGTAAATTAAATTAAAATGCAATATTTACTTTTCACTAATGTTATAAAAGTGAGGAATAAAGGCATCGAAGATAGCCCAACCAATTCAAATGTATGAAAATGTGTGAAAAAGTGTAAAATACTGTGTACTTAGACTGTAACAGTATTTATTGGTATCAAAGCGAGGTTGGCCTTATGTCGGCCGGTGCCTTTATGATAAAGTGAAGTGTTAAGTGGTGACATCTCCTATAGTATTATATAGTCTAGATATATAAAAAGGTCACTAACCGAAATTCGATAATCGTTTGTGTGGTGCAGATATGAGTGGACGACGGGTGACTCGTGCATATAGGGGTCGAGGCCAAGGTAGGGCGGAGCAGATTCTAGAGCCCCAGACACCAGAGCCTAGACTGGAGCCTGCCCCAAGACCGGCTCACCCTTCGCAGCCAGAGAGTCCCGATACTCGGCTGTCCAGAGATGGAGCGTATGTTGGCGGATTTTATCGCCATGTACAATGCTGATAGAGCTGCCAATTGGGCAGAGAGAGAGCGCACAGCTCCAACCACTCCACCTGTTGCACCACCTCCATCGCCACCAGTACAGTCGCCACGTGATATTGAGTCCTATTTTTTGATGTGACACTAGTGCGGCAGTTTACTAAACTTAAGGGTGATCAAGATCCACTGGTGGCAGAGCAGTGGATTACAGCTATGGAGAAGCTGTTCAAATATATGAAATGTTCTGATAAGGAGCGAGTCGGACTTGCGGTGTTCCAAATGACTGATGACGTGGAGCACTGGTAGAAGTCCACACATACAGTATTATTCGCCCAGCACTTGGTCATTACATGGGAGATTTTTGCAAAGGCCTTTACTGCCAGTACATCCCTGATACCGCACAGAAGAAGCTTCAGTAGGAGTTTATGGAGTTGACATAGGGGAGTATGTTGGTGGATCAATACGAGTCTCGATTTACCATACTCAGTGGATTCGATCCACTGACTCGGTTAGATGAGCGGCACAAGATAGACAGATTTAAGGCTGGGTTAGACTGTCGATCCGATCGAACTTAGTTCCGTTCGATATCTGTACATACGATGAGGTAGTTAGACGTGTCCAGCTCTATGAGCAAGATTTCGAGCAGTTTCTTTCAAAGTCCGCTGATAAGAGTAAAGGCAAAGGGAAAGGTAAAGCGAAGCGAGGCACAACTGATAGAGCTGGTAGAGAGCAGTCTAAGAGATCTAGACCGTCAAGTATTCAGATATCGGAGGGGCAATCCATGAGATCGACTACTGCAACCCCTACTACTACTGGTCCTACTTCTGCGCTGAAAGGTACCACGGCCAGATGTGATTGATGTGGATGGTCGCACAATACCCAACCTTGCCACTTGGTGACCAGGACTTGTTTTAGATATGGGCAGGCAGGACATTTGGTGAGAGACTGCCCTATGCTCCGAGAGGCAGCTGCATCTACCACACCAGCCCCAGTCCTTCCATCACCGACATCGGCACTAGTAGCTCCGACAAAATCAGATAGAGCGACACCCTCTCAGTCGAGATGAGCGACGGCAGTGGAGAAGGGTAAAAAGCCCATGACTTAGGGATGGGTGTACGCATTGGACCAAGAGACTGCTTATGCATCTGCAGACGTCATTAAAGGTAAAATTTATATTTTTGATATACACGTACTTGCATTAATTGATGTTGGTTCTACTCATTCATTTATATCTCCTGATTATGCTACCAGAGTCCTAGTAGAGCCGGAGCAGTTAGGGTATACATTGCATGTAAATACTCCTTTTAAAGAATCTCAAGTTACTGATATCGTGTATAGAAACTATAAAGTAAGAGTAAGCGAGAAGGAAACCACAGCTAACCTAATTTTGTTGACCATGTACGATTTTGATGTGACATTAGGAATGGATTGGTTAGCTGCAAATCATGTAATTTTAGATTGTTATACTAAGTTTGTAACCTTCTCCTAACCTGAGAAATATACTGTAAAACTTTTTGATAAATTATAATAAAAGTGATATGGTTACTAAATCGTGTGAATGTGTATGTGATGTATCGAAGGTTTTATAGCATGCGTGGAGGACGTGGAAAAGAGACATCTCGAGCTGCACAAGATTCCTGTGGTAAGTGAGGATTTACCTGGGTTACTGCCGGATCGGGAGATCGAGTTCACCATTGACTTGTTCCCCGTCATGGAGCCCATTTCTAAGCCCCTGTATCAGATGACACTATCGAAGTTAGAGGAGCTTAAGAAGCAGCTCTAGGAATTGTTGGATAAGGGATTTATACGTCCCAGTGTGTCTCTGTGGGATGCACCGATTTTATTCGTCCGGAAAAAAGATGGTAGCCTGCGATTGTGCATCGATTATCAAATGTTGAACAAGGTGACCATCAAGAATAAGTATCCCCTGCCCAGGATCGATGATTTATTTGATCAGTTGAGAGGCACCCAGGTGTTTTCAAAGATTGATCTCCGATCGGGTTATCATCAGCTGAAGATTTGGGATTCGGATGTTCCCAAGATAGCATTTCGAACTCAATATTGACACTACGAGTTTCTGCTGATGCCGTTCGGATTGACTAATTCCCCTGCAACATTTATGGGCATGATGAATGAAGTGTTTAAGCCCTATCTTGATCAGTTCGTGATCGTATTTATTGACGATATCTTAGTATATTCTAAGTCTCTAGAGGAGCATGAGCAGCATCTCCGTACAGTCTTGCAGACCCTCAGAGACTAGAAGCTTTATGCTAAACTCAATAAGTGTGGCTTTTAGTTAGATCATATCATTTTTATAGGACATGTAGTCTCGAAGGACGGGATGTCTGTAGATCCGTCCAAGGTAGAGGCCATAGTTTAGTGGAAGAGGCCTGAGACGGTGACAAAGATCAAGAGTTTTCTGGGTCTAGCCGGATATTACCGCTAGTTCGTCGTGGGATTTTCTAGACTTACTGCTCCATTGACACGACTCACACGTAAGGACGTGAAGTTTGAGTGGACAGATGCATGTGAGCGCAGCTTCCAAGAATTAAAGCGGAGACTTACTACAGCTCTAATATTAGCCCGTCCTAATGGATCTGGTGGGTAGATGCTCTGAGCTGAAAGCATGTAGCGATGGTGTCTTATATGATGGTTAGGGGACACGAGCTATTGGAGCAGTTCTCGAACCTCAGCATTATGGATTCATTGCTAGCTTCAGAATTAAGCCCGACTTGATGGGTTAGATCAAGGATGCTTAGAGGATAGATGATTGCTGTATAGCGATTGCCAGTCAGGTACAGGTGGGAGTACAATCTGATTTTGAGATTGGCACCGAGGGGATTATGAGGTTCAGAGGCAAAATTTGTGTTCCTAATAATCGACAGATCAGAGATCTGATCTTGACAGAAGCCCATACCTGCAAGTACACTCTGCACCCAGGCAGTGCCAAGATGTACTAGAATCTACGGAGGATATATTGGTGGCCAAAGATGAAGAGACATATCGCGAAGTTTGTGGCTAGATGTCTCCTTTGCCAACAGGTGAAGATCAAGCATCAAAAGCCTGTGAGATTATTGCAGCCTCTACCAATTCCTACTTGGAAATGGGAGCATATCACAATGGACTTCATCATGGGTTTGCCAAGGACCCGAAGAAACCACGATGCGATATAAGGGATAATGGATAGATTTACGAAGTCCGCCCACTTCTTGGCTATCAGATCTACTGATCCCCTCTGTGCCCTTGCCTACCTTTATGTGCGGGAAATAGTGAGACTACACGGAGTTCCAGTGAGCATCACATCGATAGGGATTCCCGGTTTACGTTCCACTTTTAGGAGAGATTTCAGGAGGCCATGGGATCCTGATTGAATTTCAACACAGCCTTTCATCCACAGACTGATGGGCAGCCCAAGCAAGTGATACAGATGCTCGAGGATATGTTTACGGGCGTGTGCATTGGATTTTAAAGGCTCTTATGATGATCACTTGCCGTTAGCCGAGTTTGCTTATAATAATAGTTACCAAACTAGCATCGGCATGGCACTGTACGAGGCATTATATGCTAGATGGTGTAGATCTCCGATTGTATGGGAAGAAGTGGGCGATCGAAAATTGTTAGCTCCCGAATTGGTAGAGCGAGCCTCACATGATGTACAATTGATATGTGAGAGATCCATACAGCACAGAGCCGGCAGAAGAACTATGCAGACACGAGACGTCGACCCCTTGAGTTCTCACCGGTGACTTTGTATTTTTGAAAGTTTCCCCATCTAAAGGAATTATGTGATTTGGCAAGAAAGGGAAGCTAAGTCCTCACTACATCGGACCATTTGAGATCTTGGATCACGTAGGAGGTGTGGCATACAGATTGGCACTACCACTCGAGCTATCAAGTGTGCACAATTTATTCCATGTCTCGATGCTTCAGAAATACGATCCAAATCCATCCCACATAATTCGATATGAATCGTTGGAGATATGGGAAGATATGAGTTACATGGAGCGACCTATCAGGATTCTGGATTGGAAGGATAAAGTACTACGATCTAAGACGATTCCTTTAGTAAAAGTCCTCTGGTAGTACCACCTCGAAGAAGAGGCGACGTGGGAATTAGAGAGTCTAATGCGGAGAAGTACCCAGAGCTACTTTAGTGAGTGGTTAGAGTGAAATTTGGAGGACGGAATTTCTTAAGGTAGGGAGGAAATGTGAGAACTCATTATTTTGAACTGTACATGTACAGACATATAAATTTTAATTAATAAATAAATTATTTTTGTATATTTTATAAATATTAAGTAAAGAGCCATATGGGCCCCACTTAAATTTCAGTGTCCAGATGATGATATGAGTAAGAAATTAAATTTTGGGAGGTTGAATAATGATATTATGGTGATTTGGAAGTCAAAATACTCAAGTTGCATTATTTTGTGAAATATGAGAAACAAATGGAAAAATGACAGATACATTTCGAGGGTAATTTCGTAAATTTCTCCCAAACCAAAATGAATTGGGACAAATTAAAAATATTATATTATTCTTCATGAAAAGTACTTTAACATGGTGTCAACGGATTTGTCGAAATAGTGACAAAAACAGAAAATTTCATTGTCGGGTTACGGGGGTAAAATCGTAATTTCTCATTATTCGTGCACCGTGTGTCAACGAAACCACTTCTAATCATCAAGATATGTTTAATATGACCATTTAATTGGAATCCAAAATTTTGGAGCCCGTTTACATGGTTTTTACACCAAAGGTACATTAAGGGCAAAATCATCCAAAATTTCATAACTAAGGGCCTTTTAGTCATTTGGAAAAGGCTTCAGAAATTTCTTTATTTTCCCCCAGATGCTGAAGGTCACTATTCACTTTCTTCTTCAGCCAACTCCCACACCATCTTCACCAAGAAAGAAGAGAGAAAATTTCTAAGTCTCCTAGCTCACACTACACTTAAAATCTCAACATAATTTATATACCAAAATTAATCTCCTCTCTCTCCTCTACAATCCTACACCCATATTTTATCCTATCAAGCATTATACAAGGAGAAACAAGTCCTCAAAGTTTCGGCCAAGCTTAGTAAGTTTACCTATGCTTATGTTTTTCTTGAGTTTAATGGTATAAAACAATTCCTTTAGGTGTAGTGAGCATGTTTCTAGCCATAGTTTTGTTTAATTGTTGAAAAATAAAACCCACCATTGAAGAGGCATTCGGCCAAGCATGGGAGTATGGGGTTTCATGGTGTTTCAAGCCTAAAAATGGTGCCAAATAATTCACTAAGCTTAGAAAATTAATTTAGGAAAATTAGATTGTTGAAAATCAAGTAAATTCATCACCCACCAATTTCGGCCTAGGTGAAGGGGAGGAGAATTGTGGCTGTTCTTGAAGGTTTGAGGGTAGATTTAGACTATAGAAATTACGAGGAGTCTGTCGGTATGCTCGGATTTAAAATCCGACGCAAAACGAAGAAGTTACGTTATTCATCCAGTAGAAATTATATTTCAAAAATATTTGCAGTAACTAATGTGGAGCATTTTGGTATAAATTATAGCTTAAAAATAAGAATTAAATAAGCTAATAATTTTGGTGAAATTAATTGCAGTATGGGAGTTTTGGGTTTCGTGTGGTGCAATCGAGAAGCGCGTATATCTCGGACAGGTAAGAGATGCGTGTGTGAATTTGTGAGGATATCAGAATGCATGTTTTCCACGCTATGAATTTTATAAGATTATTTGGATACTGAATTGACTCGAATTGCTATGAAATTGTGGTTTTTCAGTTAGTGAGACTGTATTTGAATATACAGGGAGACGAAGACATTGGCAGTCGTTATGCTGCCAAAATTTACTAAAAATATTTCTAAAAATATTATAAAATATTTTAGTACATTATTGATATTTTTCCTAGCCTTAAAAGTGATAAATTAATTATTTTTCATAAATGGTGAATTTACCGAAAAGTATTTATTAAATATTCATGATACCTATTTCGGTAAAAGTTAAACTACTGAAAATTCATCTCACGTGTTTTATAATGAAATGTGTGATTGGTGAAGTGAAATGGTGAATAGTGAATATTTTATAAATGATTTTCAGTGTGTTATTCACTAATTTATTATAATTTTCCTTTATGGATTAAAATAAATTTTATCATATGTAGTAAATTCCATAAAGGCTTTATCACTGTGTAAATATTGTTTTGAGACTATTAGGCCCCATATCATGCTCACGTGTCACGTGATTCATGTGTTACTCATGTGTGAAGTTGTTGACATTGAGCCGTCTTTAGTGTCTCGGTTGTCACCCGCTTAGTATACGACCGAGGGCATTTATAAACTATGGTCATAGATCTCATGTGTTTATTATTACTACTCCCTACAGAGATTATTATAGCATGATATTATCTAGATGTTGCCTGGGATGTTGGATCGAGAGTTAGGATGATTCTAATACTCCACCGAAAGACCCTTGTTGATTGCGGACTCTTGGCACTGAAGTATAAGCTGGCGTGCGACAGCGCCTCTAGACAGATGGCTACGTGCGAATAAACCCTTGGACAGTGATTACACTGCCTGACGTGCTAGAGTAGCTTTTTCCAGCTTGGTCCTTACGATTTGTACGAGTCCAGCAGCAAACATTGTACAGTTGCCTTATTAATAAAAGTAGAGGTTGAGACCATCAATCTCATAGTTACTGTGTATTGTGCAGCTGTGATTTTTATTATCTGCGTTAGTGCTGCTCCATTGTTGAATGAATGCGCTGCTGACAGGTGGAGAACTTAGTGCCATCACGGGGGAAATTTGCGATAAAAATTTAACCCGTGACACCGAATGACCTTGAACCATTGTTCACCTACCCAACTCTGAACAAAAGATTCAGGCACCCGCCTTTGACCCAATACTCGAGGCTTTAGCTTTTATCCCCAAGTATTATAATTTCACAGGGGCTAATTTAACCGAATTTCAATTAAATCATTCGGTTTCTCAGCAAATTTCTAATAACACAATGAAATTAAGGGGCAGTAATAAATTGTTGAGACAAGACATTCTTGAGGTTGATACTGTTAAGAGCCAACTAAGATCACATCACAACTGGAATAAAGTCGCTTACATCATTCACAACTAATACGATCAGATAGGGAATAAGGGGGGCACCAAGAAAACAGTAATATAACTTATGGCTTCCGAGGAGGTGAACTACTGCCACTACTGTTGCTGCTGCTGCTTCTTCCCAATGGCCTGCACATGAAAAAGCATCCCTTGACATCACATACTGGAAACCACAATAAGGCAACATTGATAAATTCAAAGTAACATCATGAGGCCATCTGCAGAGAACTTTTCAAGAACAAGTCTGTCTGTTTTACTGACTAGATAAAAGTTGAAGAATATGTTGATTGATCAAAACTTTCCAACTTGTTTCTATTATGCATCTCTGCGGCTTCCTACCAATGTCCTTGCACAGATTATTCAAATTCACGTACTAGCCTCTGTAAATTCCATGGCTGGCACCCAAAGTGTATGTTTCGAGATCATTCGTGGTTAAAATTCTTCATGACATAAGTTTTAATGCTGGCAACTTATCACATGCATATGGCCCCACCACTTCCCCAGAAGAATTCAGAAGTCCTAGCATCCCCTCTTCAGTAAAATTGTCGCTTTGCACAAAGCATATATTATGAATTACTTGGAAAACAATAAATCAATGTTATATTAGAAAATTCAAAGAAACATTTCCAGTGCTATACACACACGCACACACATAATAAAGAAAGAGATTTCCTCATGCAAGCACAGCCTAGTCTACATGAGTACAAAGTATCAATCACAAATGAAATAATAACAAATAATTTAAGAAAAAAGAAACCATCTTGCAAAGAAATAAAAATTTCATTTTAAGAGCAAATTGTTTAGTAACAAAATGAATAAAATAAATAAATAAATAAATAAAATACCTTCTAGGACTGCGACTCCTTGAAATCCTCCTTGTTACCTGTCATAATTGAAGAAAGAAAAGGCCAGATATCAAACAGCTAGTAAATAAGGTAGTCCTGAACCAAAAATAATAAATGCAAACCTTCCGTTGACTGGGTGATCCGGAATAGGATGATGACCTCCCACGTCTTGCTGCCGGTCCTCTGCCTCTGTTTTAAAGATAAAATAAAGAAGTAAGATCCCAGTGGTGGAAAAACAAGATTACAAACAAACAGTAAATCTCATGTGTTTCATTAACAGGCATACTTTCTTCTTAATCTACTCAATTCTAGCTTTCTTATTATATAAAAAATAATAATAAAAAAGGCCCAAAAAGAAGGAAAAATATCACTACTACGAACATTTCTGACCCCAAATACATCATATTCTGGTCCATTCTCATACTCCCAAGTCCATAGGGGCATAGAAAAGCATGAAAGGCACCAGCACAAGCTCAAATTCACTCATTCAAATTAGTCAATCAAATTACTAGTAATTTCAGCACATATATAAATAAATTTAATAAACTTCTCTAATTATTGCCACTTTTCTAGGGAATATTTGGCATATTGCAGGAAAATAGAGAGATGATGAAAAAGAAGACAGATTGTTTAAAGTAAATGCATCCGATAAAAGGTTTACGGTATTAAAAGTATTACCTCCTAGGTGAGATCGACCTTGAACGAGAACGAGCAGGTCGACGAATTGGAGAACGGCTCCGTCTACTCCTAAAGGGAGACCTTCTTGGAGGACTACGGGCTCGTCTAGGAGGAGAACTGTAATAAAACATAATAGTATAAGACCCAGATTACATGAAATTATTGTTGAACTAATTTGTCTACGCTCATCCACACTTCATACAACAAAAGATCAACACCAAAGTATCACTTATAACAGCCAACAACATAAATAAGACATACCATGAATAACAATTCTGACCTTTTACATTATAGTATTATTGAGTCACCAGAGTCAGTAAGATCTTATGCATTTATTTATTTGTTCACAAGTTGCAACCAGTTCACTTGTAACTTAGGGTAAAAAAATTTAAGCCTTATGAAAATAGCTAAAATGTATTATTACCGGCGCCTTGGAGGCGGAGAGCGTCTTCGGATTGGACTACCACGCATCCTCCGAGGAGAGGTCCTGTGAAGATTAAATGGGTCAAATTCTTTCAAAACCAGCTTAATAATTAAACGAGCTATTAGCCTACTATAACTATCAAACCTTGCTGGAGATCTAAGCCGTCTTGGAGGAGATGATGGAGAACGACCTCTAACAGGAGAGGCAGGTCGGCGCCTGGGAGGAGTTTCAGCACGGCGATAAGGAGATTCTACACGACGACGAACAGGAGAATCTACTCGCCGACGTGGAGACCCAGGTGGCCGTCTAGGAGATCCACCTCTTCGACCCACCGGCGATCTCCTTCGTGGTGAAGGTAGGGGTTTCCGTTGAGGAGAAGCTGATATCCATCAGTTAACAAGTTGAATAACATGCAAGTAATTAAATATACAAATCAAAGCATAAATTAGACAGAAACTATACTACGTAAAACATACGTTCCCGTGGTCGTTTTGGCCCATCCCTCTCAATATCAGCACCAGCAGTTTCAGGTTTCGGAGCATCTCTCTTAGTAGCAGCTGCAATTGGCTTTGGCGGTGGGGAAACTTTTGGTCGTGGTGGAAGTGTAAACTTCGCTCTCACAACATTGCCATCAATCTGGGCCTACATTAAAGCAACAAATAACATCATTCTTACAAAATACTCACTCTAAATACTACAAATAATTTTACTTTGGCATCTTAGCAAAACCTACACCATCCATGTACAGTAGAGCCTTTTCAGCATCTGCTCTCGTCTTGAATTCAACATAGCCATATCCTCTTGGAAGATTAAGCTGTTAAGGTTAAATATGTCAAATAATAATAATAATAATAATATTCAACAGCAAGAGATGAGCATGACTAATAGAAGCTTACAGCACGATCCATTGCCAAATCCACATTTACAACTTCTCCAAAATTACCTACAAAGAGGGAAGATGAAGACAATTATGATCAGCATTGAAATGTTGAAGCGTCTAATTTGTTTAAAAATATAAAGGAAGCAAATATTCATCCAAGAAAAAAGTAAGCAAATTCATAAGCATTTCAAAACTAGCAAACCATCATCTAAATTATATACAATTGTACAATCTCATTTAACATATAAATATAGCAGGCATGGAGATCAAATGAATGCATAGAATAAGAATCCCAAGACACATAAGATTGTCTGCAAAGTCAAAGTCTAAGTACCACCCCCTTTCTGTTGCCAACCTTGCTAAAACCATAATATAAATTTAATAATCTTGAACTAAGGCAAAGACAAATTAATAGTCTCAAGCCCCTAATGAAATGACTTAAATGAACTCTTCCTTAGAAACATCAATCCTGAAAAAGAAGCTACTTTTGTCACCCGAAGGTCTTGCACAAAACCAACGTGAAACCCTACACAGGTTTGTGGGGTACCAATTTGGCAATCCCAGTGGACCTTTTAAACTGATCATACTCAGCCAGTTTTTATATCTTTAGAACCTCCTAATACTTGGATGCATATTTCATAATAGTTTTCCAAAACTACTTATGGGATTAAAGACAGGATAAAGTTTCTAGAACACGAGGACAACCTCAAAGGACATTATAAAACCCTGTAGAAAAAAAATGTAGTTCAAAAACATTAATTGCAGAAGCAAACATAGCGTATATACAATAATTCTCAAAACTTCTTCTAGAAAAAAAATGAATCTTGTGTAACTCTATAATATAACTGTGAAAATATCATGCCTAACAATTATTAAGGACCATATTATTTGGGAGATTAAAAAAAAAAAACCATAGATTGTAATATTAGAAACAAGATCTACATACAAAAAAGTCAAGACAAGACTTACAACGTCCTCGTAAATTGACAAGGTTCTGTCAATTAATTAAGAGTTCATTAATAGTTGTCAGTATCATGACATGAAGTACTTAAAATGCCAATCATTCAATGAAAGTGTTACATGCCATAGTTTCTCAAGTGCCTCAACTCTCAAGAAGCATTAACTATTCTAAGTCAGCATTTATACCATTCAAAGGTTAAAAGGTAAGCACATACCAAATATTTCTCTTAGATGGCCTTCATTGACATTCCTGCTCAGTGAGTCAACATAAAGAACTAGAGACTCGCGGATAGGAGAAGCCTTCCTGAAATCAACGCCAAGAACAACATAAGTACTTGAGCATAAACTTAATCCTTTTCAATTACTGTATTTTTTTTTCTCTTTTTTTTTTCCTAAACATTATCATACCGTGAACCTCCTTACCAAACTATGAAGTTAAGCACAATGCATGTTTGCATATATTGCATGTAAGACATCCAACCAACTCAGTTTCACTGGCAGAATTTTCTCATGATTGAAGAAAACAGAAAGAAATAAATAATTCCCCGTCCTGGAAACAAAAGAAGAAAACACAACGAAAAAAATCGATCCTTTGTTTCCTAAGAAAATAACTACAATTTAAATAACCGTTATCCTGTAAGAAGAATAACTAAAATAAAAACTGCTTCTTTAAAGAATAATTGATTCTCTCTACTACTAGAAATCCAGATCCACTAACTTAAAACAGATTAAAAACAAGTTTCTTTTCTAACAATGTGTCATTTTCTAAATCATGTATTAAAAACCTTTAAAACATCCATTCCCTGGTATTTAATCATACAGAACATATGCAATAAATACATAATAAAGTAAAGGTTACACAAAATATTAAACTGAGCATGGAAGTGAATCTGTACTGAACATAGCTTTACCGTGGAGGTGGAGATGCTTTTTTAGATTGTGGAGGAGGGGAATGACCTCGCCTAGATGCATCAGCCGGACTGTGTCAGGGAAAGAAAAGACAACTCCGATACAAATATTAATTAAACTTCAAAAAGACAATTACCACATGCACCAAAAAAATAAAGGTGAGAGGGACAGTTGCAGTATCTTAAACTTGAAGCACCAATATCGATAAAGAGGATGGCATTCCCAATTGCAGAAGACACTGGATATAAGAATCTAAGTTCTCGCTCGTTAAATTGACTGCATTGCCACCTCTCAACTCATAATTTTAAACCGACTCTAGTACATCATACACATATTTAGATTTTAACTCAAGCAGCAGCCAAGATGACAGAATTTACACTTCCTACTAATCCAAGTAAGAATAAATCAATGAAGTTAAATTATCGCATACGGTAAGTTTTGAAATAGAATTCCATGAGTTTAGTTTCCAAGTACTTATTATTGGGTAAAACAAGCATTTTTGACAAAAATAAAATGTACCAACTTCAAGACTATCAACACGGGAAGGAATAATTGATATCCCTAAGATTCCAAATAGGGTTCTGTTTGCTTGTTACTTCACTTTTTTTTTCTATTTGCTCCTTCTTCCTAAGAATTAGAAAACAATCAAAAGCAAATGGTAGGAACCAAAATTAATCAATTAAAAATGCACTAATACCTAAAATGTAACACAATTCTAACATAATTGTTCCACATAAACGTAAAACCACCGGCTTTGATTCTCCAATTTTTTTCTTATATTGAAATAAGAAAAAGTAAAACAGCACCTAATCAATTTAAAATTGAATTCTTTGGTTTCTTTTTGCTACTAACAAAATGTATTTTTATGAAAATTTTCAAAAATAAAAATTTATTAAATCCTAATGAACAATTTGTAGAATATCAAAAATCTAAAGAGAGAAGAAAAAGTTTGACCTTCGACGCTGAGAAGGAGGGCTGCGACTTCGAGAGCTAGCGCTACGAGAAGGAGAGGAGGAGGAGAAGGATCTGGACCGGGAGCGAGAGCTAGACGGTGAAGCAGATCTGGACCGGGAGACAGATCGAGAGCGGGAGCTGGACTTGGAGTCTGAACCGGAGTTAGAACGGGAACGAGACCTGGACCGAGACCGAGAACGGGAAGATGAACCGGAGCCGGAGATGGAGGGCGAGCGACGCCCTCTCGTCGGTTTCGCCATTGGGGAACCACAGAGAAAGGAACAGTCAAACTCGAAACCCCAGATAAACCCTAGGGAGTGGGTGAGTATGGACTTCCGTAATTTTTCTAGACAGTGAGTGCGCGATTTATCTGCATCTAAGCTCTTTGGTTCACTGAAAATAGTTTAAAAAAAATTCTTTGTATTTTTTTATTTTTAGTGGGCAGAAAATAGATTGATTAACACAAAAATTGATATTTGTTAATGAAAAATTAGGAATTTTTTTTAAAAATTGTCTGACCTTTGAAAAGAAGAGACATTTTCCAAAAAATAAAAATAGTTATAGGTTATTCATAAAGCTCATGAGTATAATTTTACTCATGTTAAACTTTCAATATGATATTTTTTAACTTTGAATTAATTTAACCTTACATAAAATATTATTATATTAATAAAAATATTTTTTGTTTAATTAGATTAAAAATTTTAAATATTAAGATATTAACATTAAAACTTTTTTAATATTTTAAGTTTAAATATTTTATTTCTTATATAATTAATCTTAAATATTTTTAATATTTCAATAATAAACAATATTATAATTTTATTTTAATAACTAATAATAATTTAATAAATGATATAATTATTATTTTAATAATTTATTAATATTTTAAGTTAAGCTATAATGTTTATATTTTATATTAACATTTTAGTAATAAATATAAATAAATAATACTTTTGTTATGATTTTAATAATAAATACTTTCGGTATAAAATATAATTATTTTAAATTAATAGTTTTAATATTTCAAAATTAAATATTATTAATATTATATATATTAAAATAGTAATATTATTTCAAATTTTTAAAAATATTAATATAAGTAATAATAAATAGTTTTTTTTTAAATGTTTAATAATATAATATTTTCATATTAATGTACCAAAAAATAATATTTTCAATATATAATTATTTTTAATATTAATAATTTATTAATAAATTTTTTTTAATATTTTATTAGTTATGTTGATATCATCTAAAAAAAACAAATTTTCTAAAGAAAATCAAACAACAGAAAATATTTTTTATTGACTCATCCAAACAACGAAAATTCTTCAATTTTTCAAAAAATGTAAACATTTTCTAGAAATCATTTTTCGGAACTTATTTTCAATGAATTAAACAGAGACTAAAATAGAAAAAAAAAAGCCATCGAATTCATTTTCTTTTTTTTTTTCATATTACTTTTGGCTTTATTGTAGTTTTCAAAAAAATTTCCCACCTCGTCTCTTTTACATTTTTTATTTTTCATTTTTCATTTACATATAAGAGTTTTGACTTAGTAGAATTAAATTTTCTTGAAAAAATATGGGTAGACTAGGTTTTGATCTACAATGACTTTAAATCAATATGAAATGTGTTTCATTAGTCCCTTACTCAATAATTACTAGGGGAATGCTATGGGCAGTCATTTTGATAGTCACATTTTAGTACTTTCAATCTTATTAAGTCACGTCATTTCGTAGTTGATGGAGGCCCATCAAGCTCACAAAGCTTAAGTCATGTTCGTAATGATCGCGATCCTTTGAGCATCCATGGAGGTCCAATTACAAGAGCTAAAACAAAGATAATGCAACAAGCCTTAGCTGGTTTCGTTAATATTACTAGAGAGAAATCCCAACAAAGCTTGACCATGGAGGATGATAAAGTCTTCTACAACATGATCCGAGACCAAGTTCAACCTTTTTAAAGACACACAAGTATTGGACTAAACTGCAATTAGGCTATATGTATAAATTGGAACTAGTGCAATTGGGTCAAATACTATACTTATTTTATTTAGTTATGTTTTATGGGGCTGAACATTGTCTTAAATTTAATTTAAGCCAAATTCCTTTTTATTTAATAGGTATTGTAGGATTTTTATTTCTTGTTCTGCAAGTTAGGAAAATAGGATTCCTATTACTTGTTCTGCAAGTTTGCTATTTCCTATTCTGCAAGTTAGGAAAGTAGAATTCTTATTACTTGTGCTTCAAGTTTGCTATTTGCCTATAAATAACTATGTAACCCTTTGGGTAAAACACAATTAATTTTAGTAATAAAAACTGAGAGACTTATTCTCTTTGGTTCTCTTGAGAACTCTTGAACTTATCAAGGTCTTCCTTGTGGCATTCTTCTACCTTCCAATAATTAATACCATAGGTTCTTGCTTTTCTAAGCAACGGGTCTTGGTCCAATACCATAGGTTCTTGTGTTTTTACACAACGGGTCTTGATTTTTTCTTTAATTTTTGTTTTCATTTGCTGTGTTTTTAACTTGTTCTTGTTTTTCTTCAAGTATTCTTTGTGTTCTTCATTGAGTCTCATCTTCTTTCGGTGAGGTTTATATCATTTGGTATCAAAGCTTAGGTTCAATTCGTGGGAGTCTTGTTTTATTACGTTCTTGTGTTTTTTTTGTCTTCTTATCTTGACTGAAGTTGATCTTGAATCCTCTTCCAAGCCAACATAAATATTGTTTGTTCCTCATATTGTCTTCATTAAAATAACCTACCTTTACTTAACCACCAAGTAAACTTTAACTTGTTCTTCAAGTAACCTCAACCCCAAAAGTTTTCTTGCTCACCAAGAAACCTTCAAAAGCTCTAATTTCACATAAAGACTACCTTGTTCCACGAGCCACTATTCCCTATCGTTTCTTGCTACACAAGCTATTACCAAAACTAGCTTGTTTTCACAAAAGTTGCCTTGTTCTCCAAGTAAATCTTTTCTTGTTACTTAGACTTTTTGTTTTTCTTCATTGTTCATTTACTTTAGTAAAAAAAAAAGTAACAAAAAAAGGAAAAGAAAAGAGAAGAAAAAGAAAAAAAAAGAAAGAAAAGAAAATCAATTGAAAAGGTGATTCGTTATATCGTGTGTAGCAAGTGCAACATCAAAGGCAATCGTTGAGGTGTGCTTCATCAAAATCTTGAGGTAGTCATTCTTTCTTGAGCTTTGAGATTTTTTTTGCCTAAATCTGAAATTTTCTATTTACCTTTTTACCCATACTTCCCAAAATTACCTTTTGACCCTACCACCTAAAAAGAAACCCAAACTACCCCACCTTTGGCTGAACCAAACCCTAACCAAACACCCCAAAACACCCATATTTCCTTTAAGGTCGAGATTCATTTGGGTATTCTTGAGTCTTGGTTAATCTTGTTAAGTCATCATTATTTTGTTTTCCCTTTATTAAAGTCTTGTACTCATCTTGGTTGATTGTTGGTTAATAGTTAGATTCCATAAGTTGATTTTTTATTGAGTCTTAAGTTCAATATAAAACCTATAAGAAAAGTTGTGTGACTGAAAAAGACAAGAGTGTGTGAGTAACATTAGTAGAGAAAAGCCATATTAAAATTGTGTGAAACATGAGTGTGAGTATTACATTCTTGTGTGTATTGAGTGTAAAAATGTGAGGTCATACTTGTGAGGTCCTTTTCTTTTATTAACATTTCTTGCAAGTTACAATCATGTCTTCTAATAGTGAAAAGCCTTATTTGAGTAAGATGGAGTTGATGCTCCAAGCCATGCAACAACAATTTTCAAGAATAGAGTTGAGGTTTAATAATATTCATGATAAGTTGGAGGAACATGAAGCTGCCTTAGCTAAGGTAAAGCAAGGTCATACTTCTCATGTGAATGGCAATGTTATGAATAATGACTTTGATGATAAGGTTGATGATGAGTTTGATGATGATGAGTTTAGTGTGAATAGAAGTGTTAAAGGTAACTGTGGTAATAGAGGAGGTCATGGAGATAGGTATCATGATAGGATAGATGAAAATTTAGGAAGTATCAAATTGAAGATTCCTTCCTTTCAAGGTAAGAATGATCTTGAGGCTTACTTAGAATGGAAAAAGAAAGCGGAGATGGTTTTTGATTGTCATAACTATTTCGAAGAAAAAAAGGTGAAGCTTGCTGCTGTAGAGTTCACGGATTATACAATCTTTTGGTGGGACCAACTCATGCTTGGTAGACGTAGGAATAGAGAGCCACCTATAGCTACATGGGATGAAATGAAAGTGTTATGAGAAAAAGGTTTGTTCCTAATCATTACTATAGAGAGCTTTATTAAAAGGTTACAAGGTCTCACTCAAGCTTTTAAGAGTGTTAAGGATTATCATAAAGAAATGGAAATTATCATGATCAGAGGTAATGTTGAAGAGGATAGTGAAGCTACTATGGCTCGATTCTTACAAAGATTGAATCGTGAGATTGCTAATGTAGTGGAGTTACATCACTATGTGGAGTTTGATGATATGTTGCATATGGCTATAAAGGTAGAAAGGCAACTCAAGAGGAAAGGTTCTTCATTTCATTTTGTGCAAGGTTCTAGTTCGTCTTCTTCTTGGAAACCGAACACCTTTCGAAGGGATGATAGGACTACATTCAAACCTAAGATTGAATCCTCATTCAAGCCTAAACCTGAGACATCCAAGCCTAAGTGTGAAAGTGTCCAAAAGCCCAAACCCGAGGCTATCCAAGCATCCCAAGGTAAGAGTAAAGATATCAAGTGTTTTATATATTTGAGAAGAGGACACATTGCATCACAATGTCTAAACAAATGAGTCATGATTATGCATGATGATGGTGACATTGTAAGTGAAGATTCTGATGTTGATGATGAGATGCCACCATTAGAGGACATTGATGAGGATGATGATTATGTTGAGTTTGCTGCCCATGGTGAAGCACTTGTAACTCGTCGTGTGCCCAAATTAAGGATGAAGATGAAGTGCAACGAGAAAATATTTTTCATACTAAATGCCACGTCAACAATAAGGTATGCTCTTTGATTATTGAAGGTGGTAGTTGCACTAATGTTGCTAGCACTTATTTGGTTGACAAATTGAGTTTGCCCACTACAAAACATCCCAAACCATACAAACTTTAATGGCTCAATAATTGTGGAGAAGTAAATGTGACCAAGTAAGTATTGGTGTCATTTTCCATTGGAAGGTATAATGATAAAGTGTTGTGTGATGTTGTGCCTATGCATGTTAGCCATTTACTTTTAGGAAGACCATGGTAATTTGATAGACGTGTCATACATGATGGATTCACAAACCGTTATTCATTTACCATGGATGGTAAGAAATTCACATTTACACCCTTGAGTCCTAAAGAGATTTATGAGGACCAATTGAGGTTGAAAGAGCAAAATGAATCACAACAAAAGTCAAAGAATCTAGATAAGGGCAAAGATATTGCGAAGAAAGTAAGAAAAGACGTAAGCTTCTATGCAAAGGAAAGTGATGTCAAGGTTGCTTTTCTAGCTAAGTGCCCAATCCTTTTGTTTTTATATAAAGAATCTTGTTTTAATTCTAATGATCTTAATACTACTTTGCCTACTGATGTTGTGTCTCTTTTGAAGGAATTTGAAGATATATTCCTTGAGGAGATTCCAAATGGCTTGCCACCTATTAGGGGAATTGAGCATCAAATAGACCTTGTTCCTGAAGTTGCCATTCCCAACTGACCCGCCTGTAGAAGTAATCCGGAGGAGACAAAGAAGCTTCAAAGTCAAGTTGAAAAGCTTATGAGGTAAGGCTATGTTAGAGAAAGTATGAGTCCATGTGTTGTTCTTGTGTCACTTGTTCCTAAGAAGGATGGGATGTGGAGGATGTGTGTTAATTGTCGTGCCATCAACAAAATCACTTAAAGTATCACTATCCCATTCCTAGATTAGATGATATGCTTGATGAGTTACATGGTTCTTGCATCATTTCCAAAATTGATTTGAAAAGTGGTTATCATCAAATTCGCATGAGAAAAAGTGATGAGTGGAAAACTGTATTTAAGACTAAAGATTGTTTGTATGAATGGTTAGTTATGCCTTTTAGATTAACTAATGCACCTAGCACTTTCATGAGATTAATGAACCATGTCTTGCGTGCTTTCATTGGAAAATTTGTAGTTGTCTATTTTGATGATATCTTGATCTATAGTAGAAGTTTGCATGAACATATTGAACACTTAAAGAATGTGCTTAATGTCTTGAGAAACGAAAAGCTGTATGCTAACCTTAAGAAATGTTCTTTTTGCACTAATAAGATTATATTTCTTGGATATGTTATTTCTTCTAAGGGTATAACAGTAGAAGATGAAAAAGTTAAGGCAATTAAAGATTAGCCTATACCTAAGAATATCTCTAAGGTGCGTAGTTTTTATGGATTAGCTAGTTTCTATCGTAGGTTTGTTAGAGACTTTAGCATTATAGTTGCACCTTAACTGAAGTTGTTAAAAAGAATATTGGATTTAAATGTGGCCATGAGCAAGATCATGCTTTTAACTTGCTTAAAAAGAAGCTTTGTTCTGCACCTTTATTATCCTTACCTGACTTTACTAAAACTTTTGAGATTGAGTGTGATGCTTTAAGTATAGGTATTGGAGTTGTTTTAATGCAAGAGAATTGCCCCATTGCTTTCTTCAGTGAGAAGTTAAGTGAAGCTACCCTTAACTATCCCACGTACGATAAAGAGATGTATGCATTAGTGAGGGCTTTGGAAACATGACAATATTATTTATGGCCCAAGGAATTTGTCATCCACACTAATCATGAGTCTTTAAAGCACTTGAAGGGACAAAGCAAGTTGAGCAAGCATCATGTCAAGTGGATGGAGTTCATTGAGACATTCCCATATGTGGTCAAATATAAACAAGGTAAAGAAAATGTCGTGGCTAATGCATTGTCTCGAAGGTATATTCTAATTACTACTCTTAATGCAAAACTACTTAGATTTGAGTATATTAAAGACTTGTATGCTACTTATGAGGATTTTGAAAATGTGTTCATTGCATGTGAGAAAACTGGTTTTGGAAAGTTTTATAGGCGTGATGGATTCTTATTTAGGGAAAATAGATTATGTGTGCCTAGGAGTTCTTTAAGAGAATTACTTGTTAGAGAAGCCCATAGTGGTGGATTAATGGGACATTTTGGAGTAAAGAAAACTTTAGACATATTGCATGATCACTTCTTTTGGCCTAACATGAAAAGAGATGTTGAAAAGTTGTGTGAAAGATGTGTCACTTGTAAACAAGGTAAGTCTAGAGTTATGAATCATGGTCTTTATACTCCATTGCCTATTCCTACTACTTTTTGGACTGACATTTCTATGGACTTTGTTTTGGGTTTACCAAGAACAAAGAGAGGTAGAGATTCTGTTTTCGTTGTTGTTGATAGGTTTTCTAAGATGGCTCACTTCATTGCTTGTCATAAGACGGATGATGCAAGCAACATTGCTGATTTTTTCTTCAAGGAAAGTGTTCGTCTACATGGTGTTCTGATGACCATTGTTTTTGACCATGATGTGAAGTTCCTTACCTACTTTTGGAAAACATAATGGAGAAAGTTAGGAACAAAGCTATTGTTTTCAACTACTTATCATCTACAAACCGATGGTCAAACTAAAGTAGTCAATTGTACTTTGTCTACTTTGTTGAGGTCCATTATTCAAAAGAATTTGAAAAATTGGGAAGATTGTTTGCCTCATGTGGAGTTTGCTTACAATAGAAGTGTGCATTCTACTACTAGTTATTCTCCTTTTGAAGTTGTTTATGGTTTTAATCCACTCACTCCATTAGATCTTTTACCACTACCTATTGAGGAGAGAGCTAGTTTGGATAAGGAAAAGAAGGCTAATTTTGTTAAGCAACTACATGAAAAGGTATGTCAAAACATTGAGAAAAGGACTAAGCAATATGCTACTCAAGCTAACAAGCATCGCAAGAAAGTTATCTTTGAACCTGGTGATTGGGTTTGGTTACATATGCGTAAAGAGAGATTTCCTACTAAACGGTCGCTCCAAGTTGCAATCTCGAGGAGATGGACCATTCCAAGTGATTGAGAAGATCAATGACAATACTTATAAGTTGGATCTTCCAAGTGAGTATAATGTTAGTGCTACATTTAATGTTTCTGGTCTTTCTCCCTTTGATATTGATATAGGTGATTCTGATTTGAGGACAAATCCTTTCGAGGAGAGGGAGAATGATGGAGGCTCATCAAGCTCACAAAGCTCAAGTCATGTTTGTGATAACCGTGATCCTTTGAGCATCCATGGAGGTCCAATTATGGACAGTTAAGAACTTACACGACATGAGACTTTTGGGTTTATATGTCATGCACTGCTAGTCCACATATCACGTGCTAGCATTAATCCTTAATAAGTCATGTTGTTTCTATCCACGAACTTAAAAACGTATAGTCCAACGCAAAAGAAGTATATGTGACGTGACTCGATTGTTTAATAGTAAGCCATATCAAGCATGTCTCACATGTGTGCCTAACCATATGATACCATGAACATTTTAGTCCATTTTTAAAATCTAAATAATATAAAAAAATAAATTTAGGCTCCATTTGATTTACTAAAAATGAGTTTCAAAAAATGATTTTTTAGAAAATGTTTACATTTTCTAAAAAACTAAAAATATGTTGTTGTTTGGATGAGTCAATGAAAGTATTTTCTGTTATTTATTTGTTTTTTGAAATTTTTTTTCTTTTTTTCAAATGATATTAACATAACTAATAAAATATTAAAAATTATTTATAATTTATTTATTAATATTAAAAAAATAATTTTATTTTGAAAATAATATTTAATATTAAAATATTATATTATCAAACATTCGAAAGAAAACTATTTATGATTACTCATATTATTATTTTTAAAAATTTGAAGTAATATTACAATTTTATTATATATAATATTAATAATATATTAATATTTATTTTTGAAATATTAAGAATATTTATACTATTAAAATAATTATATTTTGTACTAAAAGTATTTCTTATTAAAATCGTAACAAAAGTATTATTTAGTTATATTTATTATTAAATTATTAATATAAAAATATTTGTAAATAAAATATAAAAACATAAGAAATGCAAGAGGTAGTCACTTTTACAATTATATTTCAACACTCTTCATCTTATTAGACCGTGTTACTTCTTAGTTTTATATGAAGACCTATTACCTGCTATTACAAGTTTTTTTTAAAAGTATTTTTTAGCATCCACATATTTTAGCTTTTCAATTTCTCACATGGGTAACTGGTCTTCACTTAAAACTAGGAAGTGACATGGCCCAATAAGATTAAGAGTGCTGAAATGTGAATGTCAAATTGATTGCCCCTAGCATTCCCCTAAAAACATTATATCTTAAACTAAAATATAATTTGGCCCAAAAATCTAAAATATTAATAAATTATTAAAATACTAAATAAATTATTTATTAAATTAGTATTTATTATTAAAATAATAATATAATATTGTTTATTATTAAATATTTAAAATATTTAAAATTAATATTATACAAAAATAAAATTTTTAAACTTAAAAAGCTTAATACCTAAATATGCTCTCGACATTTACTACAAAATTGAATTAAACTTTCAACATTTACTTATATGAAAATCAGTTCATTAAGTTTTGTTTTTAGCAATAAAAACCTAAACGTTTCAAAATAACATAATTAAACACATTTTTGTTAATTTCCTCTGACAGCCATTTGGCTTTAATGTTGTACAAATGTAACGACAGTTAAAAGATTTAACAGAAATGTACTTAACTATGTTATTTTAAAACGTTTAAGTTTTAATTGCTTAAAAGAAAACTTAATGGATTGATTTTAATGCAATTAAATGTTGAGTGCTTAATTCTATTTTGTAGTAAACGTTGAGAGCATAGGTATGTATTAAACCAACTTAAAATATTGAAAGATTTTTAAGGTTAACATTTTACTATTTAAAATTTTTAATCTAAATAAATAAAATTATTTTTATTAATATAATAATATTTATGTTGGATTAAATTAAATCAAAGTTAAAAAAATGAAGTCTAACTTGAGTAGAATTATATTCACGAGCTTAGTAAATAATCTTATACATAAACAGTTATTTTTTGAAAAATGTCTTTCATTTTAAAAAACATATGACAAATTTTAGGAAAATGTTTAAATTTTTTGTTGATCAAGAAATATTTTTTGTTGGCCAATCAAACTTTTAAGAAGCAAACACTAAAAAAATATAAAAACTATTTTGTCAAAAAAAGTCATCAAATAATGAAAGATTCTGCAATTGAATTCCTATCTTTTTTTTCGCAATCAATTGAGTTTTTATATTTTCAATTTTATTTTATTGAACCCTTACTTAAACAACAAACTGTTTGGTCTGTTTTTTTTTTGTCACGTGTCCTATATAGATTTAACAGTTTCTGTCTACAAAAAGATTCAATTAAATGAAAATTGAAATATAATGATTCAATTAATTGTAAAAAAAAAATTAAGAGCTCAATTATGAAAAATATTATTTTTTGAAGATTTTTTTGACCTTTGGCCAATTCTAATTAACCGGACCAATATCTCTAAAATCTCTCTGACCCAGTCAAGTTATAAGTTATTTTAACCGTACCGATTCCAATTCCTTGCTTTCCGGCTCATTCAAATCCGAGTATTACCCTTGGCTTTCTTTCTTTACTCTCCTTGTTAAACACTTAAACTCCTCTAGCTTTTGCTGTGTGGGTAAAAACTTTGCAGAGAATGTCTAGCATTATACTTTTTGAGGATATTTTCGTGGTTGATAAGCTTGACCCAGATGGTAAAAAGTTTGATAAAGGTGAAATCTTTAATCTTTGCTTTTTTATCCTTCTCTAATTTCCTCACTTTGGTTTTTTTTTTTTAATTTTTTTTCATGTGTTTCTTTCATTGCTCTGTTATGTTATCTATATGTTGTGAAGCTACCTTGATGGTGACAACGCAATCATGTCTATAAATTTCAGTGTGAGTGTTGGGTATGGATTTTGGATGATTTTCCGGTAACTTGTTGATGGAGAAATCTTGGAATTCAGTTTCCAATTATTATTGTTATTGTTATTGTTAGTAAATGGCATCAAACCTTGTTTACTGATCCTTATTAATACATGATTTTGATATATTCAATCAGTCACTCGCATTGAAGCACGGAGCCAGAATTGTGATATGTTCATGCACCTAGATGTGAACACAGAGATATATCCAATGCATGTTGGTGATAAATTCACAATGGCGTTAGCTCACACATTGAATTTGGATGGAACACCTGACACGGGCTATTACACTCCGGTAGTCTTCTTACTATTGTATTTTAATGTTTAACACACTTTTGCTAATTTGTTTGCTGCAACAGAAGATATTTTTGTTGGAAATGAAAGTTGCATTCAGATAACCTTGGCTAGAATCTCCTGGGCTTGAGTTGATTCTATCATTCATTTTTTCCGGTCCTCATACAGGATTGCAAACATGAACTATGCTTCAGTTTCAATTTGGTTCTAGTTGATATTTGTGTCCTAATTGTGTAATTATACTTCTTTGATGCCATTTTTGATCATATTGCCAGTTGTTAAAGCTATTCAAAAAGCATGTTAATAGAACGCATCAAAATCCTAGATTTTCCTTAACAAGTTTATGCCATCTACTATGTTGAATTTTGTTTCTAGTTGCCCTTCTCATACGATATTATCAAAGTGGAAGTAAATTAGAGAAGCATAAACTGAGTTTGCCATGGCTTATTAACTCTCTCTCTCTCTCTCTCTCTCTCTCTCTCTCTCTCTCTTTGTGTGTTTTTGTTTGTGTGTGCGTGTTTGGGTCCTAGGAGCGGGTGCTGGAGAGAAAAGCGTCTTTATTTTGGGAAGGGTGTTAGAGGAGAGCACTACAGCTTGAAAATAAGATTTCTACCCAAACCCCAGCCCTCCCTCACCAGGTTCTACACCAAGTGGCTACATTAAACTGATTACTATTGATATATACAAGATGAATTTGCAACAGTTGCCATTTGCTTTTTATGGTCCTAGTTTGCGGTGTAAATAAACATTTTGCCTTGAAGTTTGATCTCCGTAACTGAGTTGTCCATAGAGTTCCAATTGTAACAATCCAGTAATTATAGTTTGATTAATTAGCTATCAACTCTTGTTACTGTCAAGTTAAAATAGTGTTCAAAATTCAAACAAATCTACCATGAATACTACAAATTCTCTCAATGTGTCATATGATAACAATAACAAGTTAAGCCTTTTTTACTAAGTAGAGTCAGCTATATGGATCAATTTTTCATATGATAATTTCAAAATTCTGTCGACTTAAATCCCTTCGCTTCTTCTTCTTCCCATGGGTCTTCCTTAAGAAGCAACATTTATAAAGGCTGGTTTTCTTTGTTTGCACGCCTTTGCCAAAGTTCGTCTTCATTCATTATAAAGCTTATCCACACCTTTGTCCTCTTTCACATGCATGAGCACAAATAATTTTTTTTTCTATTATTTGTCAATATGTCAATGAAACTGCTCAGCAAGAGACTTAACTAGGAGAAAGAGATAATTTGTTATCATTCTGAATATCAAGCACCTTGTCAACTTTATTTAAATTGTCTTGGAAGGTAACGATGATTTTATTACATTTGAGTACTTTTTGTCTGTAGGTGTAAGAGTAACTATTGTAAACTATTTAACTATTATGTTAGGGGTACAAATGTTTTTGTAAGATATGGTACAAATTTCTTTGTAAGAAATATGGGTTCTATGGAAGCCTCATATCTTACAAAAACATTTGTACCCCTAACATAGTTTAAAATTATTTTCTCTAATGATCCAGACCTAAAAGTGAATTCTTTTGCTTAACAAAGGTATGAGAATCTGAGATTACTTCAACTACATGGGTAGTGTGAAGCATAGGGCAGCAGTTTGAAATGTCAGTCGTCTTTGCGACTATTGTTTTTGGTTGGGTGTTCTTAAAATTGGATTTTATCACCTTGGCTCTTGTTTCTTTATGACATATTTGAAGATTGAGGTCCCTTAATTAGTTGTGATGGTTTTCTTTTGCTTTGATCTTTTTCCTACCTGATTTGATCGACTTTGGATCAAGCAAAGATCACCCACTCTTGTTCACTTGAGGAAACTTTTATTCATTTCTTAACCAAACCCCGCACTTGTACAACATCCAATTTGGGTCTAAAAAAGGAAACAGCTGACCTGTGAGAAATGAGGGAAAGGAATGTGGAGAATCAGAGAATATGTGGTCCGGACAGCTATTCACAATGCCAATGGTGAGGAAGAAGCACTGAGAGGTGTGTAGGACTTGAGAAAGAACCAGATAGAGAGAAAGAAAATAGACTTGTGAGAAGGAGAGAATTGTTGAATTTATAAATGACAGGGAGAATTATATGCCGCCCATGCAATAGGAGACTAGAAGCTCTTGATTATTAATTAATTAATTAAACAAGGATTAGTTGGTTACTTGGTTATTAAAAATAGGACATTTATGGTGTCTTAATAACGGAGGCAAAACATAAGGGAAAAACTGTGTGCGCATGCATTTAAACACCTGGATGTTTTATCTATTTATCTATGTGTATTGTGTATGCATATACTTGAGGGCAGCTATATCTTAAAGGTATTCAATATTTTGTTGCCATATGCGTAACAAATTGGACCTGTGTTCCAGGGGAAGAAGTCCCTTGCAGATAAATACGAGTATGTCATGCATGGGAAGCTATACAAGATATCAGATGACACGTCAGGGAAAGGACTTAAAGCGTATGTTCATTAACCATACTAGGCCATTACTTTTTTTCCGTTCCACAAGTATCTCCTTTTACTCCACCGTTATTGCTGCTTGGTTGGTGCTGTTTTACTATGTTACATTATCTTATCTCTTTGCGCTGTTGTAGTCTTATTATTTGATCTTTAGAATAAATCTCTGTTTTTTTTGCTCAGGGAGATCTATGTTTCATATGGTGGTCTTCTGATGCTGCTCAGGGGAGAAGCTTCTCATGTCTCCCACTTTGAACTTGACCAGAGGCTATTTCTTCTCATGAGGAAGCTGTGAAACTCTCGTTACATCTTTCATTTCTCTTTAGGTTGGCTAAATGATGTGAGCTTTTAGATGACCATGGTTCTGTTATACATAATGGGTGACTCTTCACAGCAGAGACTGGTGTAATCTTGAATTTCATCCGGACCATGCTTGAAGCAAATAGTACTGCAATTAGAATAAAGTTTGAGTTTTAGCCTTTTTATTTTCTTTTTCTATAAGCGAAAATCCATCCCTTTTTTTTTTTTTAATTTTCATTACTATTTCTTAACCAAACATAATTTTGTCTTTTGCAATTTATATTTAGTATATATCCAATAAAGTTTTTTCCAAAAAATATATAAAAAATGAAAATTGTTGCTAATTTTTTTTTTAAAAGATGCTTTTCAAATACTAATTTGCCAACAAAAGGTTAATGGTACATAAATGGGTAATGTACTTATGTGCTATGTATACATACTCATATGGATAGTGTTCCTTCGATTTTATAAATTCTATGTCATTTTCTCATGCGAAAAATGCTCAAATTGAAAATATAAATTTCTTACAGTTCAAGTTTTCCAATGAAAAACACATATATACAAGTACTATATACGGTAAGATTCTTTTAAATTAGTACTTTTGTAGCCTATGATTAAGTATTAACTTAGAAGGATTACCAATTAAAATATTTTATCTTGTAAGTTATTATTTTTTATTAAAAATATGTTTTGTTTAATTTTCACAAATTTTAAACTCTTCCAATAAATTTATTAGTATTTATCAAAGACCAAAAAAAAAAAAAAACTCTTTAAAAATCTCCTTGTAAAATATATTTTATTTAATATATTTTGTACTTTTTTAGTTTTTGAAGTTAAAAATCTCGAATATGATGGCTTTTTACAAATTAACATCTTAAAGTACTTTTTTTAGTTCTTGAATGATATATATAATATATATTTTGTAATTTTATCAAATTACTAATTAATGCGATAGTCAAGACTGAAAGTTTATACTAGGTTTTAAAAAGAAACTATTATTATTACAATAAAAGATTTTATTAATTTTCTATAGTGACTCAAGTTTGACCAATAATTTTTAATTAATTTAGAAGAGTTAATAATTTAAATAAAATTATTTTAGAGGATTTTACGGTATATTAAGCATGAAGTATGTATGTAAGTAGTGTGTATATATATATATTTAAATAAAAGACAACCATCAATGTTAAATTAGACCTTCATCGTTAGTATATAGCAATGAAATTTTTTAAATGCTAAGTACCTTATGTACTAATATAATAAATAAACAAATAAAAACCAAACAGGCAGTGAAAACTGTAGCCAACATTATTTTATTGAGTAATTCTTCTAAAAAATAATCATGCTTCAGCCATTATTATTTGTTACACATATGAAGAAAAAGAATTTAAACCCAGAAAATACAAAGAAAAAAAAAGAACTGCATGATTTGCCAAGAAGGGGTACGTGAATCTGATCAATTCATTCTAATAAGAAGCACTTGATAAGTCCAAACAGTTAGCAACAAAAAGAACTAATTAACAAATATTGAATTATCATGTTACAACTCTGAACCACCATCAGGAATTAAGCACGGCTTACACGAGTATTACTTGATTGATCATGTGCTCCTTTTTGTTATAAACCAAGATCAAAATATTCAAAAAGAAAAAAAAAAGCATATATATATTATTATTATTAATAATAACATATATATGCCTGAGCTGAGTTGAGCTGCTAGCTGATGATTCAAAACACATAGAGATCAGCCAATTCTTCCAAGGAATCCAAAATGATATTTGGATCAGAATTCTCAAGCATCCACAAGAGATGATCAAACAAAACTACCTCACATTTCACCAATATGTATTCACCGCCAAGCTTGTGCTTCGACCTCTGGATCAATGCATTCAACAAAGGATGGTAAGGGTGCTTGGAACTAATCACATAACGTTTCCTTGTACTCCCACATAAATTGTTTCCGTTTCACAATGTTGATCATCTCCGCCAATTTCATCCCATGAATAATGATCTTCCCTGGCCGATTTCGACCTTAGGCTGCTGTACGAAGACGATCGTCCTAGTTGTCTCGACATGCTTTTGCATTTCCTGAGCGTGAGATTGATCTTCTTCATTGGATTTCTTTTTCTTTTCGGTTGGGATAGCTGGACAGATGAAGAAGAGAAAAGGAGACTTGATTTACACTCAGGAAGAAAAGAAAAGGCTACTTAAAAGAGAGGATGGTGGGTGCAAAGTCATTGTATTTCGGTGATACAAAAAATGTGGGGTCCATCATTTTTTTTTAATCACAAATATTCTCGTCAATTTTATGATATAAGACTAATTCTATTCGGACCGAAAGTGATAGGCGGTAAAATCTTTCCAATCGTGATAACTCCAATATTTGAATTGTTAGTATCATTGTCTGGAACCCAATAGGCCCATTGGCCCATTGTTAGTATCATTACCAGAAGGCCCACTTCATTGAGTTTAATTACGCGTGGCCCACTTTATTACACATCATAACGGATGCTCGCCATTATAGCTCGCCGTTACGTAACCAATCATTAATGAACGTAACCGCCCATAACTGCTACTCATAATGGCTCACCGTTACGTAACCAATCATCCATGAATGTAACCCTTCACTTAATACCCAACGGGCATAACCGATCATAGCATCTGTTACATCCAGGATTACCTATAAAAGGCATGAAGATAGAAGAGACAAGGTATGCAAACACATATTCATCTTCTCTAATCTTGATATTCTCTTAAACATTTTTATGACTTAAGCATCGGAGAAAGTCCCACTGGGAACAAACCCAGTGGCCCTTGTTTTGCAGGTTGATCCAAGGAGGAAAGAGCAGCAAGCCTAGCAACCTTTTTGGCATCAACATTTTGGCGCCGTTTGTGGGAAAGAAGAAGAAACCATGTCGAGTTCTCAAACATCCAATCTTGAAAATATTCAACCCTCTCAACCACCGTTGCAACCGACGGTACCAGTACCTGAAATCACAACAAACAACGCCCAAAACACTGAACCAGTCGCCATCGCTACACTACCACAAAATACCACCTTACCTCCCGCTACAGTTTCATTCCCCCAATCTACAGTAAGAACAGCTCACCTATCACCTCCAATCTCCATTTCAAATGATAACCACGGACCAGTATAATCAACTGCTTGCCCAAAACCAAGCTCTGAACGCCAAGTTAGAGTAGTATGCTAAAATCATTGACACCCTGACTGACCAATTCCAGATGACCGATCAAAATGATCGCCAGCATACACAAGAGACTACTTGCCCTTCACTTATCCCCAACTTGCCACAACCAAACACAAATTTATACCATCAGCCTGATCCCATTGTCAACCACGGTGGCTCTAGGAGAAGAAGAGAAAGGGAAGAAAAAAGTATTAATTACCCAGGAGTACCAACCAAAAGGACCAGAGTGGCCCCAAATCGCTCGAAACATACTGTCCACGAGAGATTAGATGCCATGGTCGAAGAGTTGAAGGAGTTGAAGAAGGGAAGATAGGAGATTGTACATTGTGTTAGGCGAACCGAGAGTCCCCTTGTTGAAAAAAATTCAAGAAGAGGTGGTCCCCAACAACTTCAAGATCCCGAAAGAAAAATATGATGGCACGGGCGATCCTCAAGATCATATATTATGCTTTGAGGCAACCTTGGACCTTTATGGAACCGCTGATGCAGTAAAATGTAAGACTTTCCTGACTACACTCAAAGGATCAGCTAGATCTTGGTTTTATTCTTTATCGGCCAATTCAATTACAAGTTTTAACCAGCTTAGCAAGTTGTTCGTTGGACACTTCCTCGCCAATAAGAAACAAAGAAGAACTTCGGCGAGTCTCATGTCAGTTGTTCAGCATCCCAAGGAGAAGCTAAGGGATTACATCCGTAGGTTTATTGCCGCCTATGCTGATGTCAAGGATCCCAACGACATCTTTGCAATTCAGGCTTTAAGAGCAGGGGTGCTCAACGACCACATCCATTATTCATTGTGTGATGAGCAGTTGGTGGCTTTACATGAGGTATTGCAGAGAACCAATATGTTAGCTGAAGTAGAGGAGATTAGGGAAAGAAACTTGGAAAGAGCCCATGTCAAACCAGAAAGGAAGAACGATCAGCCGGAATTTCGACGAGCAGGAAGAATGAACAATAATCGGAGGATAGAGCAAAATCGCCTCAAAGAAGGTTCCAATCCTACATTCCTCTAACAACAACTAGAGAAGCAATTCCGGCATCAGTTTACTCCTCTAAGTGAAAAGGGTAATTAGTCTGCCAGTAACATTGGGGCAGGGAGAACACACCCTAAATTTTATAGCAAGCTTCATTGTAGTAGACCAGCCATTAGCTTACAATGCCATTTTCGGGTGACCTATAATGAAAAGAACCAGCATGGTTACGGCCGTTTATTGTCTAACCATCAAGTTTCCAACTCCAACCGGAATAGGCTATGTGAAAGCCAATCAAGCCATGGTAAGAAGATGTCATCTTCATTCTATTCAGCTAACCACCGAAGGAGAGCCGTCCACTTTTGAAGACATTCTTGCCATACAGCAGCAGAACCATGAGCCATTGCCTCTAGAAGAACTTGATCCAAGAGGAGAGTAGGAACAATACCAACCTCTAGAAGAAACCAATGAAGTAATTATTGGAGGCGAACAAGACAGAACAACTCGAGTGGGGAGTCGATTGCTAGAAGAATAGAAGGAGACATTGAAATCATTGCTTCAGAAAAATGTTGATATATTTGCCTGGTCAGCAGCTGAAATGCCAGGAATTGATCCATCTGTTATTTGTCATAGTCTGAACGTAGATCCAACAGTAAAATCGATCAGACAAAAGAAAAGAAAGTCCTCAACTAACAGGATTGAAGTTGCACGGGAAGAAACTCAAAAACTGTTAAAGGTGGGCTACATCAGAGAGGTCAATTACCCAGACTGGTTATCTAACGTTGTCATGGTGAGGAAAGCTAATGGGAAATGGAGGATGTGTGTGAATTTCACTGATCTAAACAAGGCATGCCCAAAAGACAGTTTCTCGTTGCCTTCAATTGATATATTAGTAGCTGCCTCTGCAGGACATAAGCTGCTAAGCTTCATGAATGCCTTCTCGGGTTTTAACTAGATACTAATGAACCCCGGCAATCAGGAGAAAACGGCGTTCATCACAGAGGACAGTATCTATTGTTACAAGGTAATGCCTTTTGGACTAAAAAACGCAAGTGCAACATATCAAAGGCTGGTGAATAAAGTGTTCGTCGATCAAATTGGGCGATCAATGGAGGTATATGTTGATGACATGTTAGTGAAAAGCTCAAATTTGAAGCAACATATGGAGGATTTGGAGAAAGCATTTTCCACATTAAGAAGATACAAAATGAAGTTGAACCCTACAAAATGCATATTCGCCGTTGAAGCTGGGAAATTCCTCGGATTTATGGTCTTTAGGAGAGGGATAGAGGTGAACCCAAAGAAGATCCAGGCAATCCTAAACATGAAGCCCCCAAGCTCGCCAAAAGAGGTTCAAACCCTAAATGGTCGGGTAAATGCATTAGGCAGGTTTGTTTCAAAATCTGCTGAAAGATGTTTGCCTTTCTTCAAAATTCTTAGAGGTACCTCTAGATTCAAATGGGGTGAAGACTGTCAGAAGGCTTTTGAAGAGTTGAAACAGTATCTGAGCTCGCCACCTCTCCTTGCCAGTCCGAAACCTGGGGAAAATCTTTTCCTCTATGTAAATGCATCAGCAGAAACTGTTGCAGTTGTACTAGTTAAGGAGAAAGAAGGAACTCAGTTACCTGTGTTCTATGTTAGTAGAACTTTGAAAGGTGGTGAACCAAATTACAGCCATGTTGAGAAAATTGTCTATGCAATAATAATTGCTGCTCAGAAACTAAGGCCCTACTTTTAGAGTCACCATATTATTGTAATGACTAATCATCATTTGAGAGATGTTTTACAGAAATAAAGTTCCTCGGGGAGAATGGTGAAATGGAGTATTGAACTAAGTGAATTCAGTATAGAATATCGACCACGGAAAACAATCAAAGCTCAGGCTTTAGCGGATTTCGTGGTAGAACGCACATTCATCATTGCTACTACAGAAACTAGCAGTGAGAAAACAAGCAAAGGTGATTTGGTGAGCCGACAATGGGAGCTATATGTTGATGGCTCATCAAGCAGAGAAAGTGCTGGTGCTGGGATAATTCTTGTCGGACCAGAGAAAGAAAAATTTCAGTACAGTATCCGATTCAGATTCTGAGTTACCAACAATGTGCCGAATATGAAGCATTGCTGGTAGGAATGGAGCTCACCAGAAAAATAAAGGTGCCTCACCTACTGATATTCACAAACTCACAGTTAGTTGTAAAGCAGGTCCTTGGAGAATACGAAGTAGAAGATACTACTCTACAACAGTATCATAAAATGGTTACCGATCTCTGGAGACAGTTTGAATCTATGCAATTGTTACGAATACCCAGAAATGAAAATTCTGGAGTAGATAGATTGTCTCAAATGGTTTCAGATGATAGCCTTGAGGAGGAAGGAGTAATGATAAAATATCGGCATGCCCCTAGAATATCAAGTTCCCAGCAAGTTCTTGAGCTTTCGAGTGATAATTGGCGATTGCCAATCTTACAATATTTGGAGAATAGGCCAACTAATTTGACCTGGGTAGAAGAAGCCAAAATCCGGAAACAAGCCTTTAGATTTGTTATAATCGATGGCGAGCTGTACAAGAAATCTTTTTCATTACCCTATCGAAGTGCTTAGGTCTAGGGGAGGCAGAGTATGCTCTCAGAGAAATCCATGAGGGTATATGCGGACAACACCTAGAAGGTAGGGCCCTAGCCTATAAAGCATTGAGACATGGAATTTACTGGCCAACATTGAAGAAAGACGCTGTTGACATGGTGAGGAGATGTGACGCATGCCAAAGGTTCGCCTAAGTCAATAGGTGACCGCCTGAGAACTTAAATTCAGTAACAGCACCCTGGCCGTTCGCCCAATGGGGATTGGACATATTAGGACCTTTCCCGATCGCCAAAGCTAGAAAAAGATATGTGATAGTTGCCTGTGAATATTTCACCAAATGGATTGAGGCAGAAGCAGTGGCTACCATAACCCAAGCAGCAGTAGAAAAGTTCATCTGGCAGAATATCATCTCCGGGTTTGGTCTTCCCCAAACTCTGGTCGTTGACAATGGTCCATAGTTGGTGGGGAAGAATGTCTTAACCTTCTGTGAAAATTTACATATCAGACTTTGTCCTGGATCAGTATCACATCCTTAAATTAATGGCCTAGTGGAATCTGCAAACAAGAAAATACTGACTGCTTTAAAGAAAAAGCTAGATGACATGGCTAATGCCTGGGTAGAAGAATTGCCAGGGATACTTTGGGCGATCCGAACCACAGCTCACTCGACTACAAGAGAATCTCCTTTTTGCCTCGCCTTTAGAACAGAAGCAATAATCCCAGTGGAAATTGGGGTCCATACACTAAGGACTTCCAATATAATTACTGAAGAAAATGAAGCACAGCTCAGGGGAAACTTAGATTTATTGGAAGAAGTCAGGGAAGAAGCTAGGGTTAGGACGTCAGTCAGACAACAAAAGGTCACCCAATACTATAATAGAAGAGTTGACGATAGGACATACAAAGTAAATGACTTGGTCCTATGCAACTATGAGGCGAGCAAACCTATAGCCGAAAGGAAGAAGCTTTCTCCCAATTGGGAAGGTCTATATCGAATTCTAAAGGTGCTTGGCAAGGGGACATATAAGCTTGCCCATCTTAATGGCAATGAGGTTCCAAGAACTTGGAATGCACAACACTTAAAGAAGTATTATGTCTAAGTCCCCGATTCGAGAAATGCGATTGTAACCCCACGAATGGGCAATCATTCTTTTACTTAAGTCCCCGGTTCGAGAAATTCAGTTGTAACCCCATGAATGGGCGATCATTCTTTTGCTTAAGTTCCCGGTTCGGGAATTTCAGTTGTAACCCCATGAATGGGCGATCATTCTTTTGCTTAAGTTCCCGGTTCGGGAATTTCAGTTGTAACCCCATGAATGGGCGATCATTCTTTTGCTTAAGTCCCTGGTTTGAGAATTTCCGTTGTAACCCCATGAATGGGCGATCATTCTTTTGCTTAAGTCCCCGATTCGAGAATTTCAGTTGTAGCCCCATGAATGGGCGATCATTCTTTTGCTTAAATCCCCAATTCGGGAAATGCAGTTGTAACCCCAAGTTTGGGTTCATTCCCAATTCGAGAAATATGATATCCATGTTTAGGCTCATTACTTTACTTAATCCCAGAATGGGAAGTGACCTCACAATGAGCGGTCATTCATTTGCCTAAGTCCACAGTTCAAGAAAAACTACTACGACTCTGCTTGAAGGCGATCAAATTCATTCGATCGCCAAATTCACTAGTATCTTTGGCATTTGTCGTGAGTACGATCGCCAATTCACTAATATCTTGGGCATTTGTTCGCCTTCGGTTAGCACCCGTATCCTGATCATATGTTCACCTAAATCTCGACACTAGTTTTGAGCACCGGGTCAATAGTCGCCATGATCTTAGGAAACGTATGTTAGAGTCTTGCTCACCCGAAACCTTAAAGCTAACATTTTTTGGGCACTTACTCGCCCATTTCTCGAGTTTCTACTCACTCTTGGCCCGAGCGGCATTCTCTAGGGACTTTCTCACCCATGATATTAGATTCTTATCATCTTAAACGCCAGAATTTAAAAGCCCTTAAACCACTTGACAGAAAATACAGAATTCAAAGGAATAAAAGGTCTATGGCGAATATCGATCACTTTGTAATCGCCATTCGCTAGGGGGGCATAATGTTAGTATCATTGTTTGGAACCCAATAGGCCTATTGGCCCATTGTTAGTATCATTACCAGAAGGCCCACTTCATTGAGTTTAATTACATGTGGCCCACTTAATTACACATCATAACTGATGCTCGCCATAATAGCTCGCTGTTACGTAACCAATCATTAATGAACGTAACCGCCCATAACTGCTACTCGCCATAATGGCTCACCGTTACGTAACCAATCATCAATGAATGTAACCCTTCACTTAATACCCTATGGACATAACCGCCAATAACTCCCATTTAATTACATAAATGGGCGTAACCGATCATAGCATCTGTTACATCCAGGATCACCTATAAAAGGCACAAAGACAGAAGAGACAAGGTATGCAAACACATATTCATCTTTTCTAATCATGATATTCTCTTAAACACTTTTCTAATTTAAGCATCGGAGAAAGTTCCACTGGGAACAAACCCAGTGGCCCTTGTTTTGCAGGTTAATCCAAAGAGGAAAGAGCAGCAAGCCTAGCAACCTTTCTAGCATCAACATGAACCATATCCAAATGTATAGAAAAGAAATCCACTTTCACTTCTTCCAATCGCTTGTTAGTGTGGGGTCCAACATTAGCAACCAAACATTTTAAATTTAATGAATTTAAGGGGATTGTGGGTGGCTTTTGCACGCACAAAATGACACTAATTTGTGTACCAATAATTATCAAATATATCATGGATTGACCTTTTTTTTTATTTTGTATAGGCCTATTGTTTTCATTATTCATATTTGTTGATGGAAAAGGGAAGCAAATACGAAAATATAGCATTCCTACTTACAATCACTTTTGTTTTCGAAATCAAACTCAAAATTATCATGGTTGAATATTGAATTTTTGTCATTATATTTTAACATTTTTATTGGATTTGAATATTTCATTAATATGATAATTTCTTTCGACCTTTTTTTTAAAAAATTAAACAAGATCAGAAGTATAATGACAAAATTTAATTTTGACGGATTCATAATGTAGTGAAAAGTGATGAATTTGATACGTCTTGAAAAGATCATATGATTTGTATCATTAGAAATTAACTAATTGATGAATTAGCATATGAGCTTTACTTTTTATATTTATGAATGATTGGAATTTCCATACAAATTAATGGTAATTTCTTTTTTTAGAAAAATCCTTTTTATACATTTTACTTGTGCTGTATAGTAGAATTTATGGTCAACTTGCATTCTAATTAAAAAAGATGAAAAAAAGGCTAAAAAAGGAAAAACAGAAATTTACACCGGAAGAAATCTTTAAATTAAATTGTCAAAGAATTGTTTAGTTTAATTAAAATTAAGTTTATGCTTCTACGAATCGATCGGTGTTATATGATTTTTTTTTATTTTCTTTTCTCTTGGATGTATTACTCTTTCTCATACCATCTAAAACAAAAAAAAATTGACTTTTCACTTAATTAGAAAGAATTTCTTTTTTTTTTTTTTCAGAGAGTGAAAGACAAAATATCAAAAGATTCATCCATTATTCCATGTAAAACTTTCCATTTGATTGGAATAGAAAACGTCAATATTACCAATAAGTTACCGTAAATTCCAGCTCATAAAAACTTAAACCATAACCGAAAAACTACTTTGAACTTGAGAGAATAAACATTGAATGATTGGAAAGAAATTTCTTAACATTTTGATTAAAGAAATATTTAAAGATATACATATGATGCAATGACAGTATGTTGAGACTATACAATATCAATGCACAAAGGATTGACACATCATAAATAAACTTTTATAAACAAATTAAAAAAAATTATTTGTATTTATTTTTAAGGACATGATATTTTTTTAGTTTGTTTATTAATAAAGTATCAACAACTGATGCATTGACAGTATATAAAAATTATATACTTTCAATACATCATATATAAACTCATAAATGAAACCCTAAAAAGAAGGAAATACAATGAATATGATCAACGTCGTAATTAAATACCTACTAAAAGGCCCTAAAAGATTATCACAGAGGAATATTGTAAAGGATAACAATTATTCATAGAAAAGATGATGATTTAGTATGAAATATTGGGCAAAGATGTAAGTAAGAGAGGAAGAGTTGTCCCACAGGATGGAAGGGCTTGATTAGCTGCCTCATCCTGTTGGTTAAGTGACAAAAGGAGTGCACGTGGACATCTTTGTCACTCAAGTAATAACTACTGAGCTGATTCTTTCTCACATGCCATCCATAACCCAATCTCAATCAATGCCTTTTCATTGAACATAAACCTACAAAAAGAAAAAAGGTTTAATTAAGGGTTTTGATTGTACACTATTTCTTGTATATATTCAGGTGAGAATAATGTTGATAAGAGAAAGTTATTCACAAAATAAATTCTTTGAATTAAGAGATTTATTGTATATATTATATTGAGTCAAATTTTTATTTTTAAGGATTTATATTTAATTGTTATTTTTATTCTAAGGATTCGTGTTTAATTGTATATACTTTTAGCTTTGCTTATACATGTATAAATAGGTATTCTTCCTATCAATTAAATTTGTTAAGTCATTCATAAAACTTTCTTTTCTCTAAATTCTTTTATGGTATTAAAACCCTAAGCTCTAAAGGCAAAACACTTTTTAATTCTTCTTCCCCAGTGGCTAACACTCATCTTCAAACACCAAACCAAGAAAATTCATCCTCTTTTATACTCATAATCCTTAATCACCATGATCATTTTCTTATCACAGCTGTTAATAGTACCTCTCAAACACCATTGAAACACATGTCCACAAACTACAAGAAAATTTTAATTCCATACACTTTTAATTGTGTTGTTGCCAAAAACAACAATAAAAAGTTGCTGACGTCAAATCCTCGATCTTCGCGTTAGTCTGTCTCCAACGAATCTGCGAAATAGGAAAAGTCAGAGGGGCGCAGGGGTTTTCCCCTGTGCGCGCACTCCGATGCTTAAGTCAGACAGGGTTTTGGCAGGGTTTCTGTAGGCAAATAGAGCTTAGGGTTTAAGAATGATACCTGTGACCTATTTATAGGAGTTATTTTGCGCGTAATTACCTTTAAGCCCCACAGCTTAAATAATGACCTAGTGGATCATTTATGGGCCTTTTGAGTCCTCTTTCCTCTTGGGCTTAAATTATTATTTGGTTTAATGGTCTTCAGCTTGACTTATAGAAAAGCCCAGTAATAATTGATCTAGTCCACATCAATTGCTCCCCACTCTTTTACAAGGTTTACCTTGTGAAAGAGTATATAAAGAATGGGCTTTTCAAATTCTTTTGCTACCCTCTTCCTGGGATTATCACAAGAGTCTTTTCATCTTTACTTGAGGGCTCAACTAGTGGACTTCATTATTATTTATAGCAGAAACGACTTCGTGTCATCATTTCTTTTGTCAAGTATCTTTTTAGAACACTACCGGGATACGTTTTTCTTCTCTGAGCTAAATGCTTCTCCAGTGGAATATACCACCCTTCTTTTCAAATTCAAGGTCTTAGCTGACCGAAACCAAGAGCTATAAGGAGAAATTACAAGATTGCGGAGCCACCAAAGCCTTTTAGTTTCATCAGTTGCGATTTGTGCTTGGCACGCTCCGGGTTGGTTGAAGCTTGATCCTGATGCTGAGGATTTGGAACATTTTCTGAGAATAGGCATTTATAAAGATCTATCTGATCTTACCAGCCCTTAAGAGCCTTTTCGTCGACCCGAGATGGTCGGGGTTCTCACAGGCTTGGACGAAGATGATTTAGATAATTATAGCACCTCAGGGCGTAGATGCTTGGGTGTCTGTTAGAATCGATGCTCCTTTTGAGGCAGAAGTTAATCTAGAGTGCTCCCCAGTTTTTTGTGAAAGAGCTTAGTCTTTTACAGACTGATCAGCCCATTTTTAAACTCATCTACCGAAGCAACTATACATTTATCTTGTATTAGTCTCACGTAATAATCTGGCTTTCCTCGTGCACTTTTTTGCTTCAAGTTCTTTTATATATGGGGCTTATGTCGCTCAATTACTGCTTCAAGCTCAAGCACGTCATGCATGATTTACATCGCACACTTTTTTGCTTCAAGTAAATGCGTAGCCTATATCGCACATTTTTCGCTTCAGGCTTTTGGTTTGCCCATCTCGCACGTTTTTGTGCTTAGGGACTTTTCATTTGCCCATCTCGCACACTGTTCGCTTAGGGATTTTCAAATTTGCCCGTCTCGCACCATTTTGTGTTTAGGGACTTTATAGAATTGATAAGGATATAACATCGCCCGTCTCGCACCATTTTGTGCTTAGGGACTCTATAAAATTGATAAGGATATAACATCGCTTTTATATCCGGAATGCCAATATAAAATGTTTGCATGCACTTTGTCAATCAATTTCGGGGACATCCGATAAAATTGTAACGTACCTCGTACCATACCTCATCGCTTTTATATCCGGAATGCCAATATAAAAGGTTTGCATGCACTTTGTCAATCAATTTCGGGGACATTCGATAAAATTGTAACGTACCTTGTACCATACCTCACAGCCTGCATACTTTGTGCTCCCCAAGTTTTTTCTTTGCAACTTTTTGTGTCCAAAGAAGAACTTTTACTGAAGTATTGATCCTGTCTTGCATACTATCCGCTTAAGGACTTGTTAGAATATAATATTGTTTATATCCGAGATGCCAACATAATGCGTTAAATGTAATATGATAAAATTGTAACGTACCTCGTTTAGAGATAATTTTGCCCGTCTCGCACCTTTTTGTGCTTAGGGACTTTTGTTTTGCTCGTCTTGTATCTTCTCGCTTAGGGTCTTATTTTTGCCCGTCTCGCGCATTTTTCGCTTAGGGACTTATTTTTGCTCGTCTTGTATCTTCTCGCTTAGGGTCTTATTTTTGCCCGTCTCGCGCATTTTTAGCTTAGGGACTTATTTGTGCCCGTCTCGCGTCTTCTTCACGCTTAAGGTCTTATTTGTGCCCGTCTCGCGCATTTTTCGCTTAGGGACTTATTTGTGCCCGTCTCGCGTCTTCTTCACACTTAAGGTCTTATTTGTGCCCATCTCGCGCATTTTTCGCTTAGGGACTTATTTATGCCCGTCTCGTGTCTTCTTCACGCTTAAGGTCTTATTTGTGCCCATCTCGCGCATTTTTTCGCTTAGGGACTTATTTATGCCCGTCTCGCGTCTTCTTCACGCTTAAGGTCTTATTTGTGCCCATCTCGCGCATTTTTCGCTTAGGGACTTATTTATGCCCGTCTCGCGTCTTCTTCACGCTTAAGGTCTTATTTGTGCCCATCTCGCGCATTTTTCGCTTAGGGACTTATTTATGCCCGTCTCGTGTCTTCTTCACGCCGTCTCGTGTCTTCTTCACGCTTAAGGTCTTATTTGTGCCCATCTCGCGCATTTTTCGCTTAGGGACTTATTTATGCCCGTCTCGCGTCTTCTTCACGCTTAAGGTCTTATTTGTGCCCATCTCGTGCATTTTTCGCTTAGGGACTTATTTGTGCCCGTCTCGCGTGTTCTTCTATTCCTGCAACATGTCTATCAAACATGGAGGGTTATCATAGTACAGATAAAGATAACTGGCCTTTCGTTTCATAATGTAGTATTTCCAATCAAATGGAACAAGTAAGAACATAATTGCAGCAAATGTTAGAATAATAACAATAAGCTTCTACCGCTTGTACAGTTCCAAGTCTTTGTCTTTGTAGAGTCTGTAAAGTGCAATTGCTTGGACATTCAGCTGTTAATCATGGATCATGCGTTAAGTCGCACCTTGGTTCTTTACTCATAAGGACCAGCAATCTACCTTCGCGAGCTTACCACAAGTTGTTTCTGATCCAACTATGTCGAACTAAGATCTCCCTGGCTTGCTGCCTTATAGGACAGTGGCTAGTGCCTTTCTTTGGACACCTGCCTAATATGATCACAACTGTTAGAATGGACAAGAAAATTGCAAGCATAATATATGAGGGCACCCATACGTCCTTGCTTGGTCGGTGAGCACTATAACAATGTGCAAGGGACTTCGATGACCTTGCATCCAAGCAATTGGTTGCGCTCATATGTCTCCCACGTGCTTTTTCTAACTCATTAGTAACTAATTCTCATTTCTTGTTATCAATATCAATGCTAATGAGGCATCCTCCTGGCTCCAATGATGAGTCCGACTTACAAGGTCTGGAGACTTGGATAATCTCGAAGGTCTATGGCTTCCTCAACAGCCGCACAATCAGCCTGGGGTTACTGAGGTTCGTAACCAACCTAGGCTTATCGAAGTGCATAATGAGCCTGAACATGTCGATGCAGGTAATCAGTCCGAGCCTATCGAGTCACTGCAAGGGTTAGATGGTGACGAGCTCTAATTTTTCGATTTACTACCATTGATCCCTAAGCAGACTCTACGGCTGTGGCTGGGCCCTCAAATGATGCTCCTACTTCTGAAATTGCTCCTCCGGCTCCCCAAGATCCTAGTGCTGATCCTGCAGGTTTGGTTCTCACAGCTTTGATCTCGACGCCATAGGCTGGCACATCCTTGTCTCGTTTAAAGGACTCAAGAAGCTGACACACCCTTTATATAGACAAACCCTCTTTCACATGTGTGGTTGTCTTAAGCCACTTCTAGATGGTTGTTAGAGCAGTTCTTGAAAGCTTATGTGTCAGACGATCAACAGATGGGCCGAAGGAAGCTTTTGGACATTCTGTCGGACTAGGTCTAGAGGATTCTAGATTGTTCCGCTCAAATCTCGCACTTGGGCGTGCGCAGACATCGCCTGCATTGTGCTAACGGGGAATTTTGTGTATGGGTGCTGTGTTCACCTAATTTTCTTCGCTATCATTTTATCAAAATAGGGAGCTTATCGCATGCAAGAGCCCATATCTCATCCAAGGCTTGTCGCTCGTGGGAGCTCCCCTGTCACCCAAGGTCTGTCGCATGCGGGAGACCATGTCTCGCTAAAGGCTTGTCACGCACGGGAGCTCTTGTCTAGCTCACGGCCTGTCACTCTTCTTGGCTTTGAAGTTCAATTTCACAACGAAGAAGATAAGGTTGCCCATTTTGTGAGATCTTCAATAGTGGTCCCTCTTTTTCGCCATTTTGGCATTTGCATGCGTGAGCCACCTCTCACAGAAAGAGTCTGCCACGTGGAACCTTGTCGCCAAAATTTTTCATGTGCGTGCCTGTGCTCGCTGAATTAAGGACATGGTTGTCGCCCATTCCTTGTACTCTGCCGCCAGAGATCTTTCAGGCGACAGGCTGGGCTCTACCCATTTCGTGTACTCAATCACCAGGGAACTTTTGGGCGTTAGGCAGGGCCGTAGCCCACTTCTTGTATTCTGCCGCCAGAGATCACTACCTGCCGCCAAATATGTGACTGGTCATCGCCTCAGCTTTTTCTTTCTCTTCTTTTGTCTTTCCATTTTTTTTCGGCACAATACCTTTTATTTTTATAGTAGTTAGCGTACCTTTACACCATATAGCTCCCCAAGTTCTTCTTTGAAACAACGTTGTCATTTCTGTTCAAAGATGAACTTTTTCCCGAGCGTTGTGCTTGATGATGTACAAAGTTGCCTAATCCTTTTTCGCTTTGGCTACCCAAAATGGTTGCCCATAGAGTTTTCTCTCTTAGGTGAGTTCCTATATCGGTTGATAAGGGCTTGCTTGCTTGGGTCTTAGGATGGCTGTATTCTTACTCATTATTCACAACCGTACTCTCGTGATGGCCACTAGCTCGTCTGACCTTTTGTGTCCTGCCCGGTTTTTGCCGCTCATCTATGTTCTTACACATCTGGGCGAACACGAGGGGGCATCTTAAGTTCTAGCGTGTTCCCTGAGGTCTTTGGTTGGGGATCGCCCAATAGAGCTCTCCTGGACTTATGCTCGCTTGTTCTTAGTTCTTCGTCTAGCTCTTCCCTTTCCTGGGTGAGCTCATCTAGCGTTGCTTTGTGCCTTGTGCGCAAGATGCTAGGCTCACGGGAGCCATTCGCTTGTCTAGAATGCTTACAGTGTGACTTTTTCTCACTCGCATGGCTGTCGAATCGCTTTATTACGACATTACTTGTTGAATGTGCTCATCATTACCTTTGACCTATTGTCCTAGCGTACGGCGGATCGATCTGTCGTGGCAGGAGCCCTTCTGTTGTGGAGGTGCCTATCGTACATTAGCGGACTTGCATTTTCTTCTCCTCAATGTCTTCGTTCAGCCCCTTTAAGCTGGGCTTCATGCATTTTTTGAGAGCTATGGATATGCAAGTCAGCAAACAAGTGGTGGTTTTGAGTTTGTTGCTGTTCACATTTTTGCTTTCTTTTTCATGCAGACGGTAGCAAACACATTTGCAATGATAGGCCTCGATTTAGTGAAGAACCAAAGCGGGATAGCAAGATGTTGATGGTGAATGGGAGCTTCAGTGATAAGCAGTGGTGCTTGGAGGATGTGGTGATGGGGGTGGTTATGGTGTCAGGGAAGAGAAGGCCAGCGGTTGGACTAAGCTGCTTTGTCGCAGGCGGGAGGCTTCCTCGCCAACACCTATCGCACGCGAGATCCACACCTCACGCCCAAGCATGTCGGCGCTAAAGCAACCCCCTCTCGCCCAAGGAGGTGTAGCGTGCTGGAGCTGTAGCGGGCGGGAGGCTTCTTCGCCAACTCCTATCGCACGCGAGATCCACACTTCTCGCCCATGCATGTTCGCCCATGGTTGCAGAAAGAGGTCTACCTCGCGCGACAGGCTTAGTGCGACATGATAATCACCTTCTCGCCAAAGATATCTCATGCGGAAGACACCCTTTTGCCGGCAGGCTCCTCGCATATATCTTCCAAGGCCTGTCGCCAGGGGTCTATCCGGCGCGATAGATAGCTCTCGCCTGTGCTAAACAGGAGGAGGTCTCTCGCCGAGGGTCTGTCGCATATATCATCCAAGTCTGTTGCCAAAGTCTATTTTTGCGCGGGAGATGGCTATCGCTCGTGCTAGCAGAAAAGAGGTCTCTCGCCAAAGGTCTGTCGCACATATCGTTCGTTTGTCGCCAGAGCCTGTTTGCGTGAGAGCTAGCGTCTCGCTCAGCTAGTAGGAGGAGGTCTCTCGCGGAGGGTCTGTCGCATATATCATCCAAGTCTGTCGCCAAAGTCTGTCTGCGCGAGAGCTAGCATCTCACTCAGTACTGTCTCTCGCCCAATGTAACAAAACCGGCGGCTCTCGCCCAATGCTAACAGGAGAGAAGGCTCTCGCCAAAACTAACAGCTGGAGGTCTCTTGCCAATAGGCCTGTCTTCGCGAGAGAGAGCTCTCGCCCAGGTGACAGGAGGTGTCTCTCGCCTATCACCCAGGAGGTGTCTCTCGCAGGTCTCTCGCCCCTGGGAACCCCGCAGTCAGGGTCATAATTCTTTTCAAATGTGCCTCATTAATAAAACTAAAAGTTGAAATCGCCTCCCGCCCATGCAAGTCTCTTGCCATGCTGTGCCCAATTTTGTGGCGTAATTTGTGCACTCTGCCGCAGCCTACGTACCTTCTCTTCCGCAGATCGTCTTTCACCAATTTTTTATGGCTTTTCTGTTTGTTTCCCACAGACGGTGCCAATTGTTATTGCCAAAAACAACAATAAAAAGTTGCTGACGTCAAATCCTCGATCTTCGCGTTAGTCTGTCTCCAACGAATCTGCGAAATAAGAAAAGTCAGAGGGGCGCAGGGATTTTCCCCTGCGCGCGCACTCCGATGCTTAAGTCAGACAGGGTTTTGGCAGGGTTTCTGTAGGCAAATAGAGCTTAGGGTTTAAGAATGATACTTGTGACCTATTTATAAGAGTTATTTTGCGCGTAATTACCTTTAAGCCCCACAGCTTAAATAATGACCTAGTGGATCATTTATGGGCCTTTTGAGTCCTCTTTCCTCTTGGGCTTAAATTATTATTTGGCTCAATGGTCTTCAGCTTGACTTATAGAAAAGCCCAGTAATAATTGATCTAGTCCACATCAAATTGACTTTGATCTTTTAGGATTTATTGATGAAACCCGCCCTTGCCCTCCTCCTGTTGATCCCAATCACCATCTTCAGATTAGGCAAGACGACCTCATTCTTAAAGCCATAGTTGGATATCTCTCCCCAAATTTTATTATCTCTACAAAAACCTTCCGTGAAGCTTGGACTATATTAGCCAACACTTATACCAAACCCTCTCGTGGTTGAGTTACCCAATTTAAAAAGCAACTTTGGTTACTTGTCAAAGGCACCCAATCCATCAACGAATATATGCAATTAGTTAAATCGATTACTAATGATCTTGCCATGCTCAATGCTCTAATGATAATGAAGATCTTATTCTTAAAATAATTGATGGGCTTGATAACGACTACAAGACTCTTTGTAATGTCATTCATGTTGGTGAGAATTTCATTTTCTTTGAGGAGTTAAATGGAAAACTCATCAACCATCAAGCTTTTCTAAAATATAAAGCTGCCAAAACTCAATCTAGGATTCTTGTTAGTGCCACCCTAACCCAATAACAAATGGAAAAAATACCAACATCTACAAAAGATAATACAAAAGATATGCGAAGAATAGATTCTTCAAATTAATGAATTTACTGTATATATTATATTAAATCAAAATTTTTATTATACACTATCTTGTATATATTCATGTGAGAATAATAATGATAGTACAAAAGTTATGCAAAGAAAAAATTCTTTGAATTAATGAATTTATTAAATATATTATATTAAATCAAAATTTTGATTCTAGGGATTTATATATTTAACCTTTATCATTGATTCTCGAGATTTGTTAATTATTATCTTTAGCATAACTTATACATGTATAAATAGGTTTTACTCCTATTAATAAAACTTCTTAAGTCATTTATAAAACTTTCTTCTCTCTAAATTCTTTCATGGTATTAGAGCCCTAAGCTCTAAAAGCAAAACACCTTCTAATTCTTCTTATTCTTTTCTAGTGGCTAACGCTCATCCTCTTTTACATGCACAATCTTTAATATGTAAGAACATTATACAAGCCTAACATGCTTCTACACAATATGAAACATGTTGAAATAATCAAAAGTGGAAGCAACAGGATCTAACCTCCAGCCATTGCACTCTATAACTTGCTATTGAACGATTCCTTGGTTGAACAATTTACTCTGCTTCTATCAAGAGCCTTCGAAGCACTCAAATGCTCACTAGATGATGTATAATAGAGCAGGTGATGCTTAGGGACCGGATTTTTGCTCTTTGTTTGTCAATTTGGGGCCTTAAAACTTCTGACCAACTCAATACATTCAAACCATCATAGAATTGTGTTTTTATGGTCAGAGAATCAGTGAAATAATGGACCATATATTTGGCATTGATTATCACAGGTTATATATGGCAATAGCCAGATTTGGTCAACATGTGATCAAGGAATATGCCAACATAATCCCTATGATATTTTCCTATTATAGCTATTAACATAGATATTAAATAGAGATACATATCGTGAATCAAAATTTTATTTTCGTGAATTGAGTATTGACCATTTTATCATATTGTAAGATACGGATAAAAAATTTTAATTCTAAATAATATATATGTAAAGTAAAGAGAAAAAAATATTTTAGTATTTGATATTATCAAAATTTTCATTTGTACCAATATACAAAGACAGATAAGAAAATATATGTCAATGAATGCAAAATTATCTAAATGGTTTGTTACTTTTTAATATAATTTTTTCACATTTCTTAGACAATAATAAAATATTAAAATAAATTGATGACTTATTAAAAAAAACTTTAAATGCTCATAATTTTAATTTTTAGTAAATTTAAATGGGACAAAATTATTATTATTTTCATTAAAATTTTTAATTTTTGGGAGGTAACATTAATATTTTCATTAAAATTTTAAATTTATCTATATATTTTAAATAAATTTTTAAAATTTTAATTGGGAATTATCTCCACAATATCCCATTTAGACAAATTCTTTCTAATATAAAAAAGGTGATTTAGGGTAAGAAAAAATTTAATTTTTTTAATTTTTAGTCTTTAAGTTTAAGAATTAAAATTTGAGATTATAAAAGGTTTTTTCATTTCAGTCTAAAAAAATAATAAAATTTGATTGTTAGCAATTGAGTAAGAAAAATACTTGCTTAAACTTGAATTAATTAAAATAAGTTATATCGTTCCTTAACGAGAGTATCGACTATTGTACGATATGTATTGTGTTTCATACGATTCACTTACGATTCTTAATAAAAATGTATAATTTATTGATTTGTATTAATTTGCATGAGTATCGTATTATACAATATGTATCATGTATTGTACGATATTGATAACTATGAATATTAATAGTATCTCTCAAGCACCATTAAAACTCACATCCACAAACCATACTTCAAGGAAATTTCAATTCCATACACTTTTAATTGGCTTTGATCTTCTAGGATTCATTGATGAAACCCCCTTTGCCCTCCTCCTACTAATCCCAATCACCATCTTTGGATTAGGCAAAAAGTCTTATTCTTAATGTCAGTTGGATCTCTCCCCCTAAGTTTAATACAATTTTTTCTCTCTACAAAAACTTCCCATGAAGCTTGGATTGCATTAGCCAACAACTATGCCAAACCCTTTTATGGTTGAGTCACCTAATGAAAAGAACAACTTTATTAAGGCACCCAATCCATCACCAAGTATATGAAAAAAATTGATTGCTGATGATCTTGCAATGCTCAATACTCCAATCGATAATGAAGATCTTGTTTTTAAAATAATTGGTGAGTTTGATGGTGACTACAAGATTCTGTGTGATGCTAATCGTGTTCATGAAAATTCCATCTTCTTTAAAGAAATTACATGAAAAACTCATCAACCATGAAGTGATTTCATAGTTACCGGTTCATAAAATGTTGTAATATATTGATTTTGATTGTAACTATAAATAAAAATGTACTATTAAAAACAACACTAAATATAATATATTCACAATTAGTTGAGTTGATAATAAGAAATATATTCATTCATAATTAATTGAATTCATAGATATCATGTATTCGTGAATAGATAATTTTATGAATATCTCTTTCTAACTTGATATGAGGAAATGAATATAGTCTTACATTTGTTCTTCAAGAAGGGAATTTTCTTTGTTCGCATAAACTGGGACCATAAAATAAAAAATCCAACCAATAAATTTTACACATTGGATGACATGCGTCATAAAATTAAACAAAATGAAAAACAATATCATATTATTTTTACTGTATCCTATATTAATGTGAGGTATTGATATTTTTGCATTAAATACAACAATTATTGATTAATATGAGATGATCTTTAATGTATTGTATACAATTATTACATTATATGTAACATCCTCGAAAGCTAGGATTTTCAGGCTAACTTTTTCCTTTTCTTACTATGTTTGTCACTTGCTCAGTGTAGTTAACACCTAACAAGTAGATTATTACTCATTTAACTGTTTAAGACTAATTGTCTAAAGTCCCATTTAATGGCCTCATAACGCGTGCCAAATTAGAAACTAAAATATTTTGCCCTATTATATGTGTTAGCTTTAAATTGACATATGTATTTTGAAATGACAAAAACTTAAATGATATTTTATATTTTGATTCATATCGTAAATTTGCTTTATCACAAATGATTTTCTCAAACTATTTTAAGTCTAAGATCATGATTTAATGATATATTCTTATTGGTCTTAATACTTTATGAAATGGTTTTGAATATTTTCATTAAGTAATGTTTCAAGAATATATTTGAACACAACCTTAGAAAATTACTTAATGAGTTTTTAGACTATGTTTTCAATTAAGAAAGTCAAGAAAAACTTCCACAAAATTTTAAATTGTTTTGGGATAAATTAAAACCAAAGATCACATCATTTCTAACCCAAAATGACTCAGAAAAGTGCAAGAAAAACATGAGGGATCGATCCCCTATGGTAAAAATCAATCCCCTATTGGCAGAATGCTTTAGAGGCGTGGCATGAAGCATGGGATCGATCCCCTAGGGCATAGGATCGATCCTTTAACAAGTGAAAAGCCTCTAACGACTAGTTTCTGTGAGATATAATGGTAACTTTCGTTTTTTGCTCTAACCAACGTCAATAATACATCCAAGGGACTATAAATAGAGGCTTGGAAGCTCAAGAAAGAAGATAGAGCAGCCAAGATATATCATTCTTCAATTTCTTCATCTTCTCCAAGCATCTCAAGATTACAAGAGCTAAAATTCAATATCTTCTATCATTCTCATCCTAGCTTGTATAATCTAGCACAAATATTGTATAAGCTTTTCTTTGTGCTTAATCTTTGTAATCATTTGTCTACTTAGAGGCCTTCTTTGATTACACCCATTGTAAATCTAATCATACCTTGTAAAGGGGAGGTTTCTCTTTAGCCTTAAAAAAAGAGGGAGGTTTCTCTTGAGCCTAGAAAAAGAGGGATTGTAATACAAATTCAAGTTAGTGGATTTGGGGAAAATCCTTGGGAGCGTCTCAAGGTAGAGGACGTAGGCAAGGTTGCCGAACCTCTATAAATCGCTTGTGTACATTTCTCTTTCCCTTCTTTCTTTACTTGCAATTATATTGTGATTATTAAATTGAATTTATATTGCATACTTGAGTAGCCTAAAGAACTTAGAAAACTTCAATATAGGCTAGAGAATTTAGAAGAATCGAAAAAAAAACATAAGGTTAGCTAAGAACCGATTCACCCCCTCTCGATTTAGCCTATAGAGCCAACAATTGGTATCAGAGCTTGGGCTCGAGATTGATTTAAATTAATGTCTATCGAGTAAAATGATCATAAATGGCTCACTTGAATGTAGGCACACCCCTAGGAGAAGAGGGACACTCGTTAGTTAGACCTCCACTTTTCAATGGAAAAAATTATTCATATTGGAAAATTAGGATGATGTTGTTTGTGCAATCAAATGACTATGAAGTGTGGAGAGTAATAGTTAATGGTCCCAAAATTCCAATGAAGAAAGTAGATGGAAAGGATGTCCCTAAGAGTGAAGATGAGTGGGACACAAATGATATGAAATTGACGCAATTGAATGCCAAGGCTATGCACACTCTCTTTTATGCATTAGGTCCCAATGAATATAATAAAGTCTCCCTATGTGAGAATGCCAAGCAAATATGGGACAAATTAGCCATTACACATGAAGGGACAAATCAAGTTAGAGAAACCAAAGTAGGAATGCTCACACATGATTATGAGCTTTTTAGGATGAAAGAAAATGAGTCCATGAGTGAGATGTTCACTAGGTTTAATGACATAATCAATGGACTTAAAGCTTTAGGCAAGACCTATTCTAATGTAGAAATGGTTAAGAAAATTTTGAATAGCTTGCCAAAATCTTGGGAGGCAAAGGTAACCGCAATAGAAGAGTCAAGGATCTTAATACCTTGTCTCTAGATGAGTTTATGGGCTCCCTACTTATATATGAAATGAAATTAAAAAGAAATGAATAGCCTTCAAAGAAAGTAGGGGTAGCACTTAAGTCTTCCACTCATAAGAACATTAGAGATGATAGTGATGAGAGTGAAAATGAGGAAGAAAAGGATATGACAATATTTGCCAAAAGATTTAATAGGTTCATGAGAATGAAGGAGAGAGAAAATAATAGGAGACATCAAAGAGGAGAGTCAAGTAGAAGAGAAAAGGATCCATTAGTGTGCTATGAGTGTAATGAACTGGGGCACACTAGATTAGATTATCCCTTACGTAGGAAGGAAAAGGATAGGAAGCCTAGGAAGAAAGCATTTGTGGCTGCATAGAGTGATAGTGATAGCTCCGATTAGGAAAACGTAGATGATGAGGTAGCCTACTCATGCTTTATGGCTATTAGTGATGATGAGGCTAGTTCTAGTTCTAGTGAAGATAATGATTATACCTTTGGTGAACTACAAAATGCCTTTAATGAACTAGCAAATAAGTTTCAATGCATGAATTCAAAATATAAAAAGATTATTGCTAAATTAAAAATAGAAAATGAAATGCTATTAAATGCCAAGCTTGATTTTGAAAAGAAATTAGAAAAAGCAAATCTAGAAATTGATGAAGTAAATAAAAAGAACTTAAATTTGCATAATTCATTTTTTAGATTCTACATGGGTCCATAAAAGCTAGATCATATGTTAGAGACCTAAAGAGCTTTCTTTGACAAAGATGGGTTAGGCTATAATGTAAAACAAAAAGAAACTCATCTTAAGAATTTTCTAGTGAGCAAAAATTCTATGCATGATACATCTCTCATATGCTCACTATGCAATAGGATAGGCCACACCTCTCAAGCATGCACATATAGAAAAACTACTTTTAGAGGAAAAATAGTTAGGAAGATGTGGATTCCAAAGCATGCTATAAATAATGATGATTTGAGTTTGAAATGGATCCCTAAAGGATCAAAAATTGTTTGCACTAACTCTCATGGACCCAAGAAAATTTGGGTACCAAAGCATGTTTGAAATTGCTTGGTGTAGGAGTTTGCTTATGCTAATGAAAAAGAGGAAGAGCTTGGGAATCCATCCTTGGCAAGGTCACAACAATTCTTCACAGAATGGCTCAAGGTGGATTCAACAATTCAAGGCAAAGCATTCTCAAGCAAGGAGTTTTGTAAGCTTAAATTCTATCTTTTCAAAACTCATATGGGTTAAAATTGTTTGTTTGATTTAATGAGGCACTTTGTTAATGATTCAGGATGCATTGTGAGTTGAATGATTGAACAAAAGGCATGATAAATAATTTTTGATTATTTTGTGGACAATTCTTAATGATTGAATGAAAAGCATGTTTGATGATTTTGAAATGATTATTGGATTTCTGTAATTTGAGCAAGTTTGCAATGTGTTGATAATATATTTTATTTGCTCAAAAATGTCAAATATGTCATTCATGCAAAATGCCATGTCATTAGCATCAATGAGAAATATGCATGTTAGAAATTATGGCATGATGTTCACAAGTTGGATGATTTAATGATATATGTGCCTAAAATCTATGTGAACATGTTTGTTTTGGCATATTTATGTTTTCCAATGCCTTAGTTTTGACAAGATGTGCTTAACTCTTAAAATGACCCCTTTTGAGACCAAAAATGCGTTTTATGGGGCAAATCCTTTGAAAATCATAAAATCTATTGTTAAATGATTTTTCATTATAGAAGTCCAAAATCATATTACACAAATGTTTAAACTTTTACTTGGATTTAAAATACTTAAAAAATGAAGTTTTGACACCTTAAAAGTTGAATTTTTTGTCAAAATTTTGCAAAATTTGGATGAGGGATCGATCCCCTCACATGTAGGATCGATCCCATTTGAAAAAAATGCAGAAAATTACATTCTAGAAATTAGGGATCGATCCTCCAAGGCCAAAGGCCTTCCCTACACAGTTTAAACCGAAATTTGAGAGGATCTTTTGTTATTTTCACACTTTCTTTCGTCTAAGCTTAAAATTCATTGTTTTCAACTCCTTTTTGATGATCTTGTTGAAGACATTTATGAAATGCATAAATCTTGAAATAATCTTGAATTACTTTCAATGAATGCTTAAACATTATTTCAAGAATTATTTCAATGATTTGTGTATATATATTTGAGAATTTGATGAACTAGTGATTGATTAACATATTAATTTCTTTTGTTTAACTTAGTCAAGCATGCTTAGAGGATTTTATCTCATAGCTTGACTCACATATTCCCATTAGGCATCATGATATATTTTTTAGTGGAATATAAATAATTAAAGGTCAGTACATAGCATATACCACTTATAACCTTAAATGATAAAACACTTAGGGATATGACTATAATTTGATTAATATGGCAATCTTGAACTATTCCTTGCTTATAATTGGTAAAAATCGTTAAATGAAAAATGAGCATAGGATTCTTTGTGCTTGTGACTATGGAAGAAAATGTGTACGCTTGAAGGATATAAATTTTTGAATCTTCCATTTATGCTTATGAATATGGATTAACATTTTATGATAGAACCTAATGTTTAATTAATCCATATGCATATCAAGACCTTATTCATGACAAGGCACAGTGACATGTAATTCTCAATATAGTCTTAGTACTTACATACTGAATGCTATATACTGTGTATAAAAAAAGAATCTCAAGGTCTAGAATATGAACAGGGATAATAAGGGGGTTTACACTTCAACATAAAAGTAATAACGCTTAGTGGCCCACACTTCGAACTCTCAGTGCTCCACACTCGCATCTGAGCCTATTTGAAATAATCTGTGAGGTGAAAGAGGGGGTGAGCTAAAGCTCAGTAAGAAAATATATACTAAGAGATGCCAAGCTCATATCGTACTACGTGTTAGTGTATACATGTTAAAATTGAGTGATGATCGTATAAATCAAGCCTTATGCACATACAGTGAGAAGACCTAGCTAGACTAGACACATAAGTATTCATGTTAAGGCTTTTAGGGGTATTAATTGAAAGGATGCTTTGAAGCTTCTCATTTTCCCGTGCCCGAATACCTACCCTAAGTGGTCCCCACTGTTACGTTACTTAAAACACTGAATGCATGTACCATGCATAAACCAAATGCACCAAAAGAATTGATTTACTGAATATAATTTACAAGAACATTGAGTTTTTAATGTAAACAGGATTATGCAGCCAAAAACACTTATGTAGATGAACATTAAGTCATGTAAGTGTTCATACCGATGCAAACCGAGATCTTGTACAAAAAGAAATAAGAAACACATTCTTTTCCTTAAATAAATCCAAAAATGCATATTTAAAAGCATTTATTAAGAAATAGGCATCATTCACAAGATTGGGCAATATAACCAAGATTCGGTAAGATAGCCAGGTAAGCTTTCTGTGAAAGCATTCACTGTAGCTAGCAGTGGTCACAGTCACATTCTAGGGCTCAAATCACAATCCCATATTATGGCTCTATTCATGATCATGAATCATCCTAACACCAGTGATCATCTACTAGCTGAGGTACATGTCTCAACCAGTTGTTAGACAACTCACAGTCCTATATATGTGTATATCGATATCCATTGCTAACAAGTGGTCTCCATGACATATATACATATATAGGTGCCTAAATGCTACACAGGCTTGCAAAATGCCACATAGGCATAACAGTGCCACTTAAGCACATCACAATGCCACACAAGCATAACACAATGCCACAAAGGCACATCTTAGTGCCACGTATCTTAAGTATTAAATCCATGCACATATAGCTTTAAAACAAAGTTTATATGGTCAAAGCTTATATCATACAAACACATGTAGTTTGAACACTTTAGCATGCATAAAACATACTATGAACAGTTGTCACATCATTTCAAAACACTTTGGCAAGGCTGTCAAGAAATTACTTTCACATCATATATAGAGCCGACTTGACACTTTTGTAAAACAATATTTATCATTTGAAAACACAAGCAGATCTTGATGCAAAGTTGCATTCATAAAATGCATGATGTTTATAATGCATAATATAGGTTTAAACTAGTTCTCTGAGGTCTACTTAAATTGATTTCTAATGAAACTTTTGGTAGCATAATGGCATAGGTAAGATCCTACTCAATGTCACAATTACAAATAGATTAACCTGTATTATATTCAACAAGCTTATATATATATGTGTGTGTGTGTGTGTGTGTGTGTATATATATATATATATAGATACATAACTAACATCTTTCCAATTCATTCTTACTTCAGAAAAATATGTGGATCAATATTAAGTAAACGTTGAAGATTAAATAACCATATTTTTACCACACACACACATACATACCTCTATTTATTTTTTCGTCAATAACACTCAAATATTTTCCATTCCACAATCAATAACTCTCTAAGTATAATCCTCAAGGCAATTTAAACTCCAAAATTAAATCATGTAGCTCTAAATGACTTTATTTAATAATACATTAACTAATATAAGGGTACATTACTTACCACATTAGCATCACATATACCATTTTCATTCTTTCATTTCATAACATAAGTTTACTAATTAAATATACACCATATCATTTACCAATTAAATATACACCATCAAATACCTTCCAACACTTATAATGCCAAATAATTCATAACCTAGCATGACCAATGTAACACTATAAACTAACATCATTCATAATTATAACACAATTTTTATTACTTCTCCAAATCACCATGCTCACCTTTTCATTTCCATATCATTATTTCAAATCCATGATCATATCATGTAATATATATATATATATAAAACATATATCTCAATGTACAACCACCAATATATGTTCAATCACCCTTTACTCAAAATCACTTCACATCTTTTTCTTAAGCACCATACGTTTCAATAAATCCCTTTAGTCCCCAAAACTTCGATTATATGTGTATGTGAGCGTGCCTGCGCGTGCGCGTGTGTGTGTATATATATATTCTTTATCCACAACATCCCTAATTACTTAACAATCATGCAATATGCAATGTAGACATTCAATATATGTAAAATGGCAATATGACACCAACATACCTTAGCATAATTTTCTCATATTCACATCACATGTATATAATTATAAATCTTAACATAATTATTATAACCATATGAACAATCATTCACTATATATAAATATTATATTTTCAAGTACTAATATAAACCTAATAACTTCTTTGTATATAAATTCTTACCTAAAATTCTTGAGCTTGCTAAATGCCATCCCCTATTTTACTTAAATTTTCGGTTGCTGTAATACCTCCAAACAGCAGCCAAGTTATAGCCTTAATCAGCCCCAAAATAGATCGCCCATAACAGCTTCCCTTATTTTAGTTTAATCCTTTAAGACCATTGTCCAACAGCCTTTAATTTAGCTTAAATCAACCCTCGAGATCATTGAGTTTAGCCTTTAAAATCCCTTAGTTCCAAGTTTGTTTTGAACCTCAAAAAACACTAACCTTTCAACCCTTGTTAAGCCCCAAAGCACCCTAGCTTCTACCCTGATTCCAAGACTTGAAAGTTCCTTGTTTCATCCCCCAAACACAGCTGCAGACATGTACCATTCAGTTTTGTTTTCCCTTGCCTTTTAGGCTCTTGTTCCAGCTGAGAATCACCTTGTTCGACCTCCTTAATCGACACCTAAATCTGCCTAAAAAACCACCCCAAACAACAACCTTATTGCTCTATTTTGAGCACCAAATTCTAGCCACTTCCAATCCTCTTTCAAGCGTCTTTGCCCAACTCCAAACCCCCTATACACAGCTCAAACATAGCCATATAATAGCCCTATCACAGCTTCGTTTAAGTCCCCTTTCAACCCCTTTAATTAAACCTTTGATCATCACCAAAACCAAGTTGAGAACCCCCTTTAAACTACCCTTAACACTCTTCTTTCCTACTCCTGTTTCCAGCCTTGTTCAAGCAGCAAGAAAATCACTTGAACACCCTTCAAACACCAGCTTTAATGCCTCAAAGCCACCTCATTGCATCACCACTTCAACTTTTATATATAGTCCATGAAAGCTACTGTTTACTTTTGTTTTAGGCTTCCTGGTCAACCCTCAAATAGTGTCAACAACAACCTTGCCTTTCTAGCCTAGCTACAACCCAAAAAGGTCTTCTTCAATCACCAAACTCACGGCAATACCCGTTTTTCCAGCCAAGCTTTTAGCCTTAAAAGACACAACTTATAGCCCCCATTGTAACCCTAAAATCCCAGCTTTCAATTTGCTCGTTTTTTGCCCATTTTTAGGCATGAAGCACCTCTATTTCAATAGTTTGCAACAGTTGCAAACCACCCCTGGCTAGCTGTCATGCCTTGATTATTGAAAATTGGAACTAACTTTTTCCATTTTCACTCAGTCGATTGGGTTGTACTTGATGTCCTTACTCTGAAAGTAAGCTAAAATTTACTTAGCTAAATTAATATCTATCTATTCAAATTGGTCCCAGTACAGTCAGTTACAGTGTGAATTACTTTTATTTACATTTTCATTTCAAATTTTATAAATATCCAAAAGCAAAGGACTATAAGTGACACTTAGATTCCTTGAGTCTATTGTTTACATCCCTTTACAAACTAAAATACTGTATAATAAACATCTAAATACAATAAGATAACTGTGCAATTAAACCTATAAGGTACAACATTGAGACCTTGTAGGAATTTGATTAGAACCTTCCCTTAACAATCAGCTATTACTGTAAATAATTTGTAAGTTAGAAGGGGGTGAGCTTATGCCCAGTAAGAAATATATATAAAAGAACTAATACTATGTACACTTATATGCGTGTATTGAAAACATGTTCATAAACTTATAGTCAATATTAAAAACAGTGGTTGGGTACTCTATTGAAAAGGATACTATAACGATTAGAAGTACTAGGATGAGTATAAAAGGATGCTTTAGAGCACCTTATTTATCCCGGTCCCTAAATTCGACTATAGGGAATATATGAAAACTTTACTGATAAGGAATTCATGTGTATCAAATCAACGTCAAAACTTTTCAATCCTTCAGTGGCAATACTATACGGTGAACGATCATTATCAAATCATTTATAATTTAAAATCGGTAGAAAATGATGCTATATGCGTGTATACATTCCGTAAGCACTCAATAAACAGTTCAATAAAACAGTCAGTAAATCATTCCGTAAACCTTTTAGTAAAACACTCAATAATTTACTTAATAAAATGTTCAGTAACTCATTTAGTAAACAGTTCAGTAAAATGTTCCATAAATCATTTAGTAAACAGTTTAGTAAAACTTTCAGTAAACCATTCCGTAAACGATTTATTAAACAATACAATGGTTACTTTAGTAAACCAATCAGTAAATGATTTAGTAAATGGTTGAGTAATTAATTTAGTAAATCAGTCCTTAAACGATTCAGTAAATAGTATAGTAATCGATTCAATAAATCAATCAATAAACATTTCAGAAAGTGATCAATGAACAGTTAGGTAAATAGATCGGTGAATAGTTAATAAACAATTCAGAAAACAATTCAAACAGTCAGAAAACATTTCGATAAGCAATTCAGTAAAACAATTCAGTATGCAATCGGTAAACGATTCAATAAGCAATTTAATAAAACAATTCAGTAGAAAATCGATAAACGGTTCAATAAGCAATTAGATGATTCAATAAACGATCGGTAATGATTTAGTAAATAGTTCAGTGATCAATTCAGTAAATAGTCGATAAACAATTCTATAGTCAGTCAATAATGGCTCAATAAACAGGTCGGTAATCACTTCAGTAAACAGTCGGTAAACGATTCGGTAAATAGTTCAGTAATCGATCAATAAACAGTTGGTGAACATTAAGTAAACAGATCAGTAGACATTCAGTAAACAGTTTAGTAAACGATCAGTAAACAATTTAGGAAACAATGCTATAGGAGTTCATAAATCAGTACAATAAATAGTTCGATAAACAGTTCTATACAGTTTAGTAAACAATTCAGTAAAACAATACTGTGATAGTTCAGTAAGCAATTTAGTAATTAGTTCAGTAAGCAATTTAGTAATTAGTTCAGTAAACAGTTCAATAAACAATTCAGTAAACAATACCGTTATAGTTTAGTAGAGACCTGGCAATATCCCAATAGAACCATGCAGTTTCAATATCCCAAGAAGGAAGTAAACAGTAATAGTAAGACATATGGCCATAGTCACAGTGATGTCTATCCAGTGTCATGGAGCTAGTGACAATCCTGAGGATTGTTGAAGACTTGCTCATGATCAACAGCTAACAGTGCACCCCATAATACCACTGAGCAAGTGATACAGAGGTGGCTGTAGACTTGCTCAAGGTTTAACAACAAATAATACAATATAGTGTAGATAGTAGCATGATACAAGAGCCAACAGTTTCAAAACATTTACTCGGTTCCCATGGAAACAATAAAACCATACTTTGTGTTTCAAAACATAATACAGTGATATAAACATACATTTTATTGTCAAGGTCTAGGAGTGCCTGGATTGGCCAAGGATTTACCACCCCAATAGTCAAAATATAAACTTTTGGGAACCATGTTTCATTTTAAAATCATACGGTTTGGAAATCAAAACATTTCATTCAATACGTTCAGTTAAATTCAAAACATTTAAATTATTAACTTGAGTCAGAAAATAGACACTTTCAGTAAAGCTATATCAGTTAATTCAAAACATGCAAATTTTTTACTTCAGTTAGACACTTAAAACATTAACTTCAGTGAGAGAGTCAAAACTTTCAGTAAAACAGAGTCAGTCAATCTAAAACATTCACTTCAGTCAGTCATTAAAACATTTGAAGATGCATTTCATAAACCAGTTGGAAAACACTTCACTTTTAACAGTGTTTAATCAAAATATATCTTCAGTCAGTTTATAAGTCTATAAAATAAATAATAGAATTTCTTATTGATAGTTTAGGGTTTTAAGATCGTTTTATGAAATTTGGGTAGCATAACAGTACTATCTATCCTAATCCTCCTGCACTTAAAACACAGTTCAAAAGCCACAATCTAGTTTTCAATCTCAATCCAATCATAATATTAATCACTCAGTTCAGTAAGTCATTTCAAGTCACTCAGTCCAGTCAATCTCAATTTCAATTTTGCATGGTTTCAATCATACCAATGTCGTCATAATATCCTTACGTCTTTTATATATATATATATATATATATATATATATCCCTTACCTATTTCCATCATAATACTGTCTACCACTTTAACTCCAGTAACCAATTATAGATAAGCGAGCATATATTCGCCTATCGTTTTCCTTAACGCCACTCACTTCGGAGCTGCAAAACAATATCAAGACAGTCAAATTTCAATATTCCTTTTACAAAGAATGTTCCAAACTCTAAGGTTTCTCATATTTTCTAATACAACAGCAAATTCGGTCTACTTCATATCAGATGCCAAACTGCAAGTACAGTCAAAACACCTCCTTTCTCAATTCTGACTTCACAAGCAATCTTGTAATAATTTATATAGTATTCTAAAACCATTAATCTATCAAATTGAGCATGATTACACTATAAACCTATGTAGGTCGAAACTTCAAGGGGTAGATTCATTGGGTTTTGCTTCAATTTAAACTTAAATATATGCTTAAACACATAACAATAAGCCATGAAAACACAAAAATTTAAGCTTTCTCTCACCTCTTTCTCTTAACTGAAATTTCAAGGGAAGATTTCACCCATCAAACGGCCATTTCCTTGGCTGATTCTAAGATATGTGGTGGAGTTCATCGAGTAGAACAACTTTCTTTTAAGGTATTTTTCCATTTAGGGCTTGTACATTAGGTTTTTATAACTTTCTCTCTCTAAAACAAGCTTTCTCTCTCCTCTAAAAATGGTGGTTAGCCATAATAAGAAAAAGATGAGATTTTTTGTGATTAAATAATATCTTTGAAGCCAATTTACCATTTTACCCTTCAATAATTTTAAAAATTCACGTTATAGCCCAACTACTACAATATTCGATTAAATATTCAATATAATTTCAAACTATTTCCATTTCAATGCCAAATATATCTATTTGACATAATTTAGTCAAAACTTTGACTTTTATTGGGTTTGACCTGTCATTTTGATGAAATTACCAAAATACGCTTGATTGCTCATTTGGGTTATTTTCAGCACTTTCATGTGATTTAATCTACGAGTTGCAATAATATGAGACTTCTTCATACAAAGATTCACCTATGAATGTTATTTGGTCTTAAATCAATTTAGATTGACTGTTATTTACGAAAGTTTCCCTAGCCTATGGACGTAACTGTCATTTTTGTAATTGTTGTGCGCTTTTCAAAACATGCTTAAATGAAAGAATTTTGAGATGTAGATACTTGCAATCTCAGTATTTCACTTCAAATATGCTTACTCTAGGGTCTCGTTTCCATTTGGATAATAAAAGTCCTTATAGAGCCCACATTGGGTACTTCCCTTATCTTTACCAAACATACCCTTTATTTTGAAATATTAGCGATGAACTCTCGCTTTTCAATTTCTACACTCTTTAACTTATATTGGGTATTAGAAAAGTAGAGTTCTCACACCATCCTCTCAAAACCCTTACAAATAGCCTTCTATTTGGCCTTTGTTACAGCCCTATTTTAAGTGCTAGAAAATACCCTGATCAACCGCTATCTTCTACTTGTTCAATCTCCCCTACTGCCTCACGGTTTGGTAGCCCTTGCTTCTTCTCTTCTTTCCTTATTCGTCTTCCCTTCGTCGGCAGCCCTTTATATTTTTTTTTGTCCAAATCTGATTCAGCAAGAACCCACCAGCCTCTACCTTCGCCGGTGGCAGCAAGGTAGTTAGCTTGCGATGGTGGCATACTATTCCTTCCTCTCCTTTCTCCTCTTGGCAGGACTGTCCGATGGCCTTTCTTTTCTTCTCTATCTCTCTTTTGTTGTCAATTCTCCTCTTCTTTGGTCGGCGGCGAGCCGATCTCTCTCTCTCTCTCTCTTGCTTGTCGTTGGTCTCTCTCTTCTTCGATCTCTCTCTCTGATCAGCTTACCATTTCTTTCCTTTTTTTTCTTCAAAAGTTTGATTCGAACACTTATGCTCGACAAGCTTCCAAGACGCTTGTCAACACACTATTTTATTATTATTTTGTATTTATTTATTTTTTATTTCTTTTTCTTTTCTTTTTTTTGGTATAATTATATATTTTTATTATATATTTATTAGATCATATATATTGAATATATCAATAAATATGTATATACATTTTATTTTATTTATTATTTTTTATATCCTATATGTATTTATATATTTTCATAATATAAATATAATTATATTTATATATAATTTTATAATAAAATATTTATTATTATATATTTATATTATATGTATTTCAAATGGAATACTGTATATGTGTTTTATTCGTTGTATATATCTCTCTTTTTTTAATAAAAATTAATTTCCTAAAATAAATCTCCACCTAATCAATTTAATTATACATAATTAATTAAATATTTTGATTCCATTAGAAATCCTTAAATTTAATTTACTTCGATATGCCCATTGGCATCCATGATTAAATTTCAATCACTTCAATTTACATTATCTCGATTTCTATTTAGTGAGATATCTTAGGTTATCACGTTTATCTACTTATCGAGTGAAAAAAATAAACATGAATACAAATAAAATTTTTATTAAAACCATGTTTGCCATATCGGAACCCTAAATAGGGCCTTTTCGGAAGCAACATAACAGTTAAAATTGGCTCTGAAGTAACTCATTCCTTATTGATATAGGAAGTTCCATTGCATGTTAGGAATTCAATCATCTATCTCTTTAATCATCTTTATTTGAAATATCAACGAAATACTAACTAAAAACCATAGAAAGAAAAAAGAAGCATTGGAAATGATTTGTAAGCATCTTGTAAAACGAAACCTACTACAAGCTTTTGCACAATGTAAATGCTTAATTTTGAAAATTACAATTTTATTTTTTTAAATTTCATACTATAATGAAGGAAAGTTAGAATAGGTGACAAGGTTGTTTTACAAAATAATCTATTCTTAGAAAAGCTCTTTCACAGAATAACTCTTCTCAAAATAACTTCTTCACAAAACAACTCTTTCGTAGAACAACACCTTCATTGAAAAGAAGAAGTGGAAAAAACCCTGGAATAGGGCAGATTCTTAGGTTAACTTCATTATTGGGATGTCCTAAAGAGTTTAGATTGGTGGATCAAATATGGAGATAGTTAAGAGTCCTTCACTTAACCTTTCTTTGAAATATGTTTGCTTTTCTCTATTTCTTTCAGAATAGAGTAGTGAGTTACCATCTTTAAAAATGAAACTCCCATTAGACAAAGTATTAATTCTTTGTAACTACCAATTCTCATTATTATGTTATTAATACCAAAGATATGTAACTCTTATTCTTGACGCCTATATATAGGAGTTTTTGTTGTCCTTGAAGAGGACTTTTTGACAAGTTACCTGACTCAAAAACTCTCAAACCCTCTCTACATTACTTTCTTTACTCGACCTTATTCAGCCTTCTGCCTTCTCTACTCAACCTTGTTCTTAGTCTCGCTCAATGTTCTACCTCTACCTGTCATTGTACTCATTCTTCAAGGTTTACTCTAGTTTACCTCTCCATCGCTTCTTGGCACATCTTGTTCTACTGGTTTGCAATGTTTCCCCTTCATAGAAAAGAACTCATTTACATTTTAGTTGTCTAATTCCCAAAACATGTTCCAAAAGGACCAACTGCACTAGTGGCATCCTTGTTCCCTGACACTGGGGGAAGAAGCAAATCAGGAACAATTGTAGAAATAATAGTGTCAGTCTAAACAAGTTGAGTACTTGGAACAAGTTCAGTTCTTAGAACAAGTTCAGTTCTTAGAACAAGTTTAGTCCTTAAAACAAGTTCAATATTGGAAATAGGTTGAGCATTTGGAACAACATCTTCGAAAATAGCAATTTCATCACTTTGAATATCATTGTCAACTTCATTGAAGAAATCATCAGCACTTACTCAAATAGAGAACTATAATTCTTTAGTTGATCATTGTCAGCTCTAGAAAAGGCATCATCATCAGACTTATCAAAATTCATGAAGTGTTCATCATCAGGCTCATCATCATCATCATCATAAGATTGCTTATCATCATTAACAAATTGCTCCTTACAAATTGATTTACCCTATAAAAAAAGAAAGAGACGAGAAGAAAACATCAAAATAAATAATGAAGGGGAGCAAGAAAGAAAAAGAAAGCAAGATAACTTACTTTGTCATGTGTAGAATGTGAAGCAACAATACTAGTAGTCTTCTCATCTATTTGATCAACACACACTTTTCCCTTTGATTGGAGGTAGAAAACATTAATTATAAATTCTTAATATTATGTTTTTAATCATATTTTGTGGTTGAATGAACTTATCATGTTTGTTTTCTATTTAGGTAACAAAAATAAGCTTTTGGAGCAAAATGAGCTAAAATGGCAATTTTGAAATTTTTTGACCAATCAAGGGTAATATGGTAATTTGACCAGCTTAACAACTTTGGATGAAGATGAAGCCTCTATGAAAGTTAAGGAGGACTTCTCAATCTTTTCAAAATGTATAAGATTGCAAAAATTCAAGTTCATTTGATGGCTAAAATGTTTGTGGAAAGAAAACTCAAAATTTTGATTATAAATCCTAGTGGGAGTAGAATTTCCTAATTGGCTATATAAGGACTCTTTGTTCACATCAGTTTTGAAAAGTTTTATTAGAGAACAATTACAAGTAGGAGAGCTCTTTAAGAGGTGGACTACTACTCCAAGACTTTATTAAATTGGTTAACAACAGAGTTTTAGTCAAAATGAGAAATTTAATTAAAGAAGTTTACTTTAAGAGCAAGTTGTGTAATTAAAAGTTTATTCTAGAGTAATTTCCTATCAACTTAGGATTATAATTGGCCTATTTAAAGGCCATTAAACTCCTTAAATCAGCCATACATGTTTTAGTGTAGTAGTTAACATTTTCTACTTAGATTTTATGTACTTATCGATTTTTTCTTCTTTTTATAAAACATTACTGATTTCTTTCTTTCCTTTTTTATAATGTGTTGATTTCTTCATTCTTATTTTATACTTCAATAACGTTTTCTTCTTTTTAATAATCAAAACCAATTTCTTCTTTTATTTATATGAAAATTGATTTCTTTATAATCTTTAATATGATTGTTGATTTTTATAATATAAGTGGTTAATTTTATAATTCGGTTATGAGGTAGTCTAAGTATTTTTGGATGCATGTTGTGAGATGTATGAGTTTAATATATAATTGTTAATTAAGTATCTAAGATTCTCTTAGCATATTAATATGACTATTGATTTTATTTTATAGGTGCGCAACTATTTTATTAAATTTAATAGTCTACTGCTAATTTTAAAAATTAAGTCCATAATTACTTAATGCTTTTAATAACCAGAGATCTAGGAGAATCAAAGTTTAAGTTAAATAAACCGAGCTTATGTGTTTATTGCTTAATTTCAATCCATATCTTTCTAGTTACTAATGATGCTACTAATTATATCTAGAGAGCTTGTTCTAGGTAGTTTAGTAGTTAGGGATTAATTGAAGGGCTTGTTTCAATTAAAGACTTAGTAAGGAAAAATGGTGTAATAGAGCTTGTTGTTTTGCTTCGATTGAATGCTTAATTGATGATATTGTTTTGAATTCAATGATCAACATCAAAATCTAAGAATAATTAGATGCCTCGTAACTGAAGCATGTTTACAATGAAAATCAATTTTTTTTTGTTATAAAAGCTCTTGATTTAATTTTTAGTTTAATTAGTTAGTTAATTTAAAACCCCATTTTCCTTGTTTTTAAAATTAGATATAATTTCATAAATAATTCAATAATTTCAATCTTTGTGGGATCAACCCTTACTCTGCTAACTACAAATTAGTTGATTAAGAAATTTTTAATTTTGGTGAACTCAACACTCATCACCCTTTCTCTTTTAGCATGATGGGACCAAGTGCAAAGATATGTCATTTTGTGTAATATTGTCAAGGGTCAGATGTTTCCTAAGATCAAGAGGAGGTATGCAAAAGGCTTTCTAATAAAAAATACATAAACCCTAACAAGCTAGTCATCCTGAACTATAATAGCTATTCTTGTTAAAAGTCGATATAACCCAGAGTTTGATCTCCTTATGTTTCTTCTGAACCTCATCAAAATGAAATTCAAAAACACAAGAAGAGAAGTCTTCATCCAAAGTATTAAAAGGAGCATCTGGAACCATTTGATCATATCCAAATTGGCGAGCAACTACATATCGAATATATTTTAATAGAATGAGAATTTCTATCCAAGCTCGTTTGGGTACTCTCTGTCATAGAAGGTAACATGTTAAGATAGGTCCACAAATAAAACATAATTTCTTCCTTACTTAAAAAAGAAGAACGACGTTGATTCTAAACACCATAGTAGGAATTAAGATTACCATATCCATTCCTCTTATGCAAGTAAGGACACCAAGTGAATTCTTTAATCACATCAAACACCTCAAGAACACATCTCTTTGCAGTTTGATTATGCCATGCTTAAGCTCTGTAGTTATTCTTAGAGAGAAGACTAGAATAAGTCACAAGTTGAGGACTTTGATTAGGTACTGGAGCACAAACACTAAACTGCTCCCACAAACATATTTGAATGAAGAAAACATCGATGTGCGTAAGAATCCTATACCGACCATCTGAAAAAGAATCCAATCTTCTATTAAGAGAATCTAAATAGAAAAAAGCTAGCAAAAAGCATATATCTTTGGCAATTTTAATAGCTAATAGAATGGAAGGTAGACTAATACCATCATTTGGACATCCTGGAAATACATGCTTGGCTAACCACATTATTAATAGTGCTTCTAGCTCATGCTCAGAATTTGAAAGATTAGTAGTATTACTTTCACCTTTTCTAGGTTTGAATTTATGAAAAAATAGACTAATCTAGTTAGAGAAATGGGCAACCTTAGATTTCTCCCTTTGATGTTTGAGCAAATCACAAAACAAACTATGAGTTTTCTCTTCTTCTTCAAACAAGTTGATGAAGCAAATATTATGTCTCCCAAGAAAAGAAAGTTTGAGAAGAACACGTATATCCTCAAGAGTGAAAGTGAATTCTTCCCAAGCAGTAATTATGGTATGAGAAAAAGTACTCAACCTTGCAAAAATAGCATGCCATACATCTATTATTCCTTCTCTACGAATACGAAGCTTAGAAGAAACCAATATAGCATCAAGTACTCTCGCTAAAGATAGAACCTTTACATGAGCAAGGTTTTTCATTACCTTATGCACCAAATCTTTCCAGCCTTGAGTAGTGTAACATCCCAAATCCACAGTATAACCTAATATTCACTTATAAATCACACTTACTTACCAGTTGGGCTGTCTGTGATGCTTAACACTCCTAACACTTTAATAGGAATTAGTACTTTTATTTCTCGTACTAATATGGAAATATGAATTATTAAATTCTTTCCTTAAGACTGTATATACATTCCCTTCTATTTAAAGTAGTATTGTACAACTTTACTGAATATAAAAAAGAAAATAATGTACCTCCGATATCAAATCCTTGGAAGGTAATTCCCTTAGTCCGAAATCAATAATCTGTGGAGTGGAAAATAAGGAGTGAGCGACAACGTGCTCAGTAAGGAAGGCGTATGCTGCTTTATAAAAATAAAGACTATATCCCCAAATCATTTTATTTATCTTAACAATCAAACCCATTAGGAAAACAATGGATATAGTTAACATTAAACAGGATTCAATAGATCCTTTCAGTAAACAGAAATCAATAAGTTGAGACTAGGCAACAAATAAATCACGCTCTCATTGTTCCCTCAGGAACACAAGTCGTCCGCTTTTGGGGTGCACCCATAGGCCATCGCCCCTCATGGCTATCTCGGCTAGATCTATGGCCATAATCTATAGGTGGTCCTTGGGTCCACTTGCCAAGTGGCCTCGAGACCACTGATGACCTAGCGGGTCCATCAGCTTTGTGACGCCCTGGGTTGCACCCGTAGGTCCATCGACCTGAGCCATTGCCCCAGGCGGATTACTCAGTTACATGAACTCAGGGCCTAAAGTCTCAAAAATCACTTTTATATCTCATGAAAAAAACCTTCAAGGAATTATTTCATAATTTCATCATTTTCTAAAAATGATTTCCTTTCCAAAAAGTTTTTAAAAATGGCCCGCAATCTCACTGAATTCCTTGTGAGAAAGGCACGGGTTAAATTGACTCGCCATGGCTAGTTCGCCCATGGTCAACTCGTCCACTTGCCAACTCACCCAAAAAAGGTTTTATATTTTCTATTTACAAAGATCTTAAAAACAGCTTATTTTTCGTTGAGAAAATGAAGATTGAAACCTGTTCGCCATGGTCAGCTCGCCCATTATGGCTCGCCCATGGTCAACTCGAAAGTGAGGTGAACAAGTGTTCGCCCGCCAACCTTTGCTTTTAAAAACAACAAATAAAACTGGCTCGCCCTCAGTGGCTCACCCATGACCAGTTCGCCCACTATGGCATTGCCCATGGTCACCTAGCCCAATGCGGCACTTCCATGGTCAACTCGCCCAATGTGGCACTTCCATGGTCAACTGGCCCATAATTTTCTTAACAAAGGGGTCGCCCGCCTCAAAACATTATAAAAGGGTTCACCCATCTGTGGCTCGCCCGAATTTCTATCAAAACAGGGTCACTCGCCCAAGGTATCATAAAGAGTTCGCCCACATTGGGTCGCTCGGATTTTTATTAAAACAGGGGTCGTTCGCCCCAAAACAACGTAAAAGAGGTTGTTCGCCCAAAACATCAAAAAAGAAGGGCTCGCCCGCCCTGTACCAGTTCACCCAATCATAACATAGGGGTCGGCTTTTAGCTCGCCCAAATTAAAACAATTATCAAACCAATGCATGTCATAAAACAAAACAATTTTCTCAATAATTTTCATAAAATTTAACTCCACAGGATATGCATTCACTTCACACACATTTCCCTTACCTGGTATTACGAAGCCTTGCTTCCTGGTCACCTGCAAAATAATTTATTAAAACTATTAATATTTTCTTTTCGAATATTTTCTAAAACTATTAATATTTTCTAACCAAATGGGCGAGAGTTGTGACTACTCTACAGGTCGCCATTTGCCCAACAGAGCTCGCCATTCACTATGGGCTTACACGTGGAAGCTCGCCCAACATTACTCGCCATTTATTGGCTTCTTCGTGGGAGTTTGCCCAACATGGGAGCTCGCCCAACAATTCAACTTGCTATGCTCTTGCATCTTAGTTCGCTATTCATGGCTTTTTATTCAAAGGTGGGCTTGCCCCATGACTTGGACTAACACTTGGCGACCTCGCCCTACTCGCCTCATTAGCGATCATCATTTCCAGGTATTTTGGGTGATCATACGCCTTCGCCCATTTGGGCGATCAGCCTGACTATCCAAAAATGTTGGCGGACCGGTATATCACCAATTCATGCATCACATTAAGCTCGCCTCAACCCTTGGGCGAGTATCCCAATTTCCTTGCTCGCCTGCTTGGCGAGAAGGCTAATCTCGTTCGCCCACCGTGATTTATCTATCACGTTACACATGCCTAATACAGCAGCTTATGTTCAACCATAAACTATACACTTTCATGCCCAGTAATCTACCTAGCATGTCATCGTTATCTATAATCCAAGGATTAAATACATACAACGTTGGCTGGAAATTTCTTTACCTTGGTTTAACCAAACCAGCACAACTCCAAGTTGTTGTTGTTTCCTCCCTCATCAGTCCTTCCTTTCTTGGTTTCTTGGAGGGTTTGAGATGAAAGGGAGATTTAGCAAAGGGGATTAGGTAGTTAGCTAATTAGGGACATGAATGTTTATACCAAAACTCCTTGGAAAACAAGAGCAAAGCAATCAGCTTCCAGCTACCTCTTTATATACAGGTTGCTCAACACCCCTTTTTGCTGCATGTTCACCTTAGCTTCTTCCCTCATCACTTCTCTTGTCTTGTAGTGTGTTAATGCATGAAGACAAGCACCCCACAAGAAATCGGCTAATTCTCTTTTCTTCCTACACGTTATTGACTAGTTAGTATTTTCTTGTTGAATTTGTTAACCCTTCTTCCTCAAGCACCTTTTATTTTGTCTTTATGCTATTAAATTCTTAATCTTCCAGCCTTAACAAACATGAGGAAAGAAAAGTGTATTAGTGATAAAGGTAGGGTTCTTGGCATGTTGTCCACAACTCCTTGACTTTTCTTACCACTTCTTACCATTTCAACCAATCAGCACTAATCTTATGTGAAACCATTTAATTTATCATTTGAAAATTTTGCTCTTTATTGCCATGGAAAGGAAGTGGCGTGTACTCCACTTTGCAGCCACCTTTCTTGACTTCCCTTCATCCTTCCTTTTCACTCTTCAACTAATAAGGTTTCTTTTATCCATGAACTTCATTTTATTTCTTTTGCATTCATTCCAACCGAATGTTCACACCATATTGTCAAATAACATTCCAACAATTCCATAATGTAAAGTGAGATTTCATATTCAACGTTGATTTAATTCCACTAAATAATTTAATTCTGTTATCCATCATTTACAATAGGCTATACAGTATAATAAAATCGGGTCTCACAAGTAGATTGAGAATTCTCCTCACTTAAATTTAAATTTCAGAATAGATGCGCCTAGAATATGAGTTTGGAAAGCCGATGTTTTAGGACTAATACTTTGTCAAGAATGACCAATTGGAGGATCAGGATAAGAAGCAATTCATCTGCCATGAGCCTCTTTCCAAAAATGATCCTTTCTTCCTTCCTTAATAATTTGATGTGACCAAGAACAGAAGGAAGTGAACAATCTTGTCCAACATGAAGGTGCATTTTCTTATCAATAAGAGCTTTACTATTAAAATCTTCGGGAGTATAATCTTTACTTTAACCTAATATGTATTGTGATGTAATATGGATGTGAAATGATGTGGATTATGATTAGTTAATTGCAAAGTATTGTGAAAATTATTACTGTGATTGGGATATATTAAATGAATGTATTTTTGCAAGTAGTTTAATCGGGGAAAATCTCTCATTATAAAGGGGATATTTTCAATTTGTTTTCTAGGCGAGAAAATACTCTAGATCAAAAATGATTATTACCTGCCTTAAAGAGTTAATTAAATTCACCCGTTGATTAAAGTTTAAGTTATCAATGTTGGAGTATAACAAAAATACCAGTGAGACTCATTTAGTGACTACATTGACACCAACACAAACTTTAAAGTGAAAAGAAAATTTTAATTCATAAATTTGTTAAGTGGGATAGGTGTAAGTGTTAAATATACGTCACAACCTTCAATCATGACAATATAGGAGTTTTTGTTATCCTTTAAAAGGACCTTTTGGCAAGTTATCTCACTCAGAAAGTCTCTCAAACCCTCTCTACACTAATTTCTCTACTCAGCCTTTTGCCTTTTCTACTTAGCACTGTTCTCAGCCTTCTACCACCACTTGCCACCGCACTCATTCTTCAAGGTCTGTTCCAATCTTCCTCGGCACATCTCATTTTACTGGTTTGTAACATTTCCTCTCCACAACAAAGAATTCATTTGCACATAGTATCTACTTCCTATTATCATTTGTCAATTTTTTTTCAAACTGCCTACTTCACTGTCTTCTTTTCCCAACTTTTCCTATTTTATAAGCACAAAGCTATCTCACCATTTCTCTAGAAATATCCCCCAAAGTAAATAAAAGACGAGGTTAACAAAATTTTGTATTTAACAACCAAAGCTTGACTTACACAAGATATAACATTTTCGTAAATTTTAAAATTTTTCATTCAAGATTTGAACTTGAAAGTTGAAAATAATAAAAATAAAAGGTACGTAACAACAAAATAGAAGCTTTTTTTTTTATTATTTTTCCTGTGAAAATGAATGATTAAGACAATTCTCCAAATTGGCCGGTACATAAACAGCCAAAAATCCTTAGAAATGATTCAAAGACGGGAAGAGAACCATTAATGCAAATGCAACTACTAAGTCTCTTTCTTGGGAAAGCAATGATGTTTCAAAGACCGAATCTTTCATCCCCAAATTATTGCATTTCGGATAGCCAACAATAAAGTATCATAATTTAACATCTAAAATAATAAATTAATTTGGAATGAATCGAAGATGGGTCAATTTACTGTGAAGTCAGCTTATTGTTTATCAAGACAGTTATTGGGGAGAAATTTAGCCTGCAGGGAGCATAGAAAACTTGTCTGGAAGTTGTTATGGACACCAAAGGTTCTTCTTAAAGTCAAACTATTCATGTGGAGACTGGTTCAACAGATTATACCTACCTTTGTTGCGTTGGGGACAAAAGGAATTATCACTGAGAGTAGATGTCCTATATGTGGAGTAATGGAGGAAGACTGGCATCATGTATTCAATGTTACCTCAGCAAAGAGATATGGGGCAGACTTTCCCTGGATCTAAATGATAGGACATGGGGAACTGATATTTCGGTGGAGGTTTTTTGGTCTGACTTGTTGGCTAATCTACTACAAATGGATAGGTTGGAGGAGGTACTTTATATGTTTTGGTCTATTTGGGAGAATAGAAACAAGTGCTATCATGATGGGGTATGTTTGACTGCTGCATCTGTAATACAGAGGACTAATGGATTGAGAATCCCAGTTTTAGAAACTTGTAGAAGGCCAGCAGAGGTTAGGGGAGATGTCCCGCAAATGTAAAGGTGGTCTCAGCAAGACAGGGGTATAATAAAAATTAATGCTGATGCATCTATACACGAACAGGATGGAATTGCAGGTATGAAAGTAGTTGCACGTAATCATAATGGAAATATTATATTTTCAGCATGTAAAAAGATGCAACAGGTAGGAACGGTACTGGAGGCTAAAGTTTTTGCAATTTTATGGAGCCTAGAGATTGCTAAAGAATCGAATCACAGGAGGATTGTGATTGAAAGCGATTGCTTAACAGCTATTACTGAGATTAAGACAGCAGACCTGTCTTTTTGGGAGGGTGGTAGTTTAATTTTATCTATTCAGCATTTAGCTTTATGTTTTGAGTTTTGTGATTTCAATTATATTTCTAGAAATGCAAATACTCTTGCTCACTCGTTGGCAAGATTAGCATATCAGGAGGAAAACCAGTCTATTTAGCTGAATGTACTGCCTGACATGATATGTAATCCAGATTTGCATTAATGAAAGTTATTCTCTTATCAAAAAAAATAATAAATTAAACTATAAATGGTGACCAGTAACAGGATCCAGGAATGTAGGGATGGGAACTTCCACCTTAGCTTCCAAGGGAAAACAACTAGGAATGCTCTCTTTCAGCTGGCTTAGAAGCGAAAGCCATTCTTCATCTATTACATCAATCAATAGTTTTTTCCTTAATTAGCCCTAGGACTAGATTAGTTGCACTGTTGCAGACATGGACATCTTATCTATTAGTAATATGAAATGATCAAAGAGGGCAACTAATCGTTATTATTGTAACAAAAAAAAAACTAACCATTATTATGAAAGTGAAGAGAACAATTAACCATTTATTAGAATAAGATATCTATTATTATTAGCTGTAATTTTAAAATCTCCTGTAGTGTTGTTTTTCATATATTGTCTATACCACTTATACAAATAAGGTTCTATATATTGCTTACACAATTTAAAAATATTAGCAATGTAGGCTTAGTTTGGCTCATTGGTGCGGCCGGTGAGCCATGGTGAGATTGCTTTTTTGAGAAAAAGACAAAAAAAAAGCTCAGAGTACATTGGATGTAAAATTTTGAAAGTTTGAGGTATTTTAAAATGAATGCATTTCAAAATTCATCATTTTAAAATGTTAGAATTTATAATTAACTTGTTTGGGCAAATAATATCTAGAAAGAATTTTTGAATACTAAAATTTGATTAAATAAAAAAATAATTATAAAAGAATAATAATATTATACATTAGAAAAAAATATCAAATAAAATATGCAATATATGTATCATTAGATTTGTAAAAATATGTAAATATTATTAATAAAATAAAAAATAAACATATATATTAAATTTAAATAATAATATGATTTTGTTTTTAACTTTATATTTAATAGTGAACCATGTCTAATAAAGTAAGAAAAAATGAAAAAAAAATTAAAAAATCACCTCTTTAAATAGATTTTCAAAAGTAAATTTGAGCATCTCAATTTTTTTTTTTTGAAATCCTTCTTAAATTTTGAAATTCAAAAAGTTTGCATTTTGAACTTTTATATATTCTGATTGAAATAAATTCCCTCCTTAAAATCCTTCATCCAAATACACACTAAAAAAATGATGAAATCCCTTCGGCCTCAAAAGTGAAGTCATCAAATGTTGAAACGAAAAAGCATTACTTCTCCTTCTTGTACTATATATGTAGGGTGGTGTGCTTGAATCCAATAAGTAAAACAAATGTTTTATGGAAAGAAAATTACTCTTAAACCCTTAGTTCTAAATTTTTTTATTATTTTATCGTAATATATATTTTAATAACCGTTTTATCTTTTCTAATATCATTAGAACCAATATCATATGAAAACAAATACATGCAAACAATCTTTCTTTCCTGATTGCATATTTGAAACTCATGCAAGATATTGTGGATACGCCATTCAAGAAATTTATTACCTTAAAAAACTTAAGATTTATATCTAATGCACTGACAGTATATAAACTATACACTGTCAATGCGCCACTGGTTAACATCTCATCAATAAGCTTTATGAGCAAATTGAAAAAAATTTATTTGCGTTTATTTTTAAGAGCTTGATATTTTTTTAGTTTGCTTATTGATAAGATGTCAAACTCTTATACATTAACAGTACATAAAAGCTATACACATCTATGCATCATATACAAACCCAAAAACTTATAGGCTAATAGCAATGAAACAACTTACAAGGCCTTTTTTCCTTCCTACTGCTAGTGAACCAGCAGCAACAAAATCATCATAACCGATGAAGAATGTTATGAAAAAGACGTCTGTTTATGAGGTGATGATGAAAAAGAAGCCCATATTTCATACTCGTAATCAATGATTCCACAAATATAATTTCTCTTAGAGATGCACGTGAATGCATATTCTGAACCATTACACAACTTTGACACAAGCAGAAGTTCAAAAAAGCATGAGATGCTCATGTTCTGATTGAAGAATCATGTCTCAAACATGTAAGCAATCTCTTCACTTTTCTTATTTGCCAGATACCAAACCATCATGCAATTTTGACATAAGCAGATGTCTCTTTAACATTATTACTTTTTTAGCCCAATTTCCAATCAATTCCATTTTTATCAATAAAATGATGCCCCATACAGCTTGCTGATAACTGCAAGGAAAGTAGCTGACTGAAGTGCCAGAGCCAGGCTTGTAGAAGCAAGAAGATTGAGTTTTCTTTTTGTTTTCTTTTTTGCTTTGAGCTAAACAAGTCTTTCAAGACAGAAGACAGGAGAACAACAAATAACAAAAGAAAAATAGAAAATAATTGCTTCCATCCAGCCATTCAGAGCTGAAGGGATGGGAGAATAAAATTTTGAATATGTATGATGACGCTTACTGTCTCAGCATCTCTCAAACTCAGAGTGAATAGCTCCAGCAGCTTGAGAAGCAGTCATTCCTGATAAAGAAAGAACAAAATTAGACATCGTTAATCTACAGTCCTTAGCAGTAACGTACTAAAAATTCAAAACAAATACAAGACAATCTGCACATAGTACAGATTGGATACCAAGCATAGCCAAAGCTAATCTGCAAGTATATTCCATACTTTTGATTCCTGCACCATTAAGAGCAACAGTTTCAACTAATGAAACAATGAAAACTCATGCAGGCATGAAATCCATCTTTTGTATGATGAAACCAAATAGAAACAAAAAAATTTAAGCCAAAAGGTTGAGTGTATAATCCGCTATTAAGCCAAAAATTTAAAAACTGTTCAAGGTTGGGGATGGTTATTATTATTATATAAGAAAGTCAGGGATATCCCCATTCTTTGCCTAGGCCTAATCACCTCCCATGGCAATCTAAAGGCACATTCCCCCACATTGGCCTGGGATTTTACTCTCGGAGTGCTCCCCAAAAGAATCAAACCTAGGTTATCAAGGGAGCTTCTCCCTCACCAATTGCACTAACCAATGTGGTAGGGACGGGGATGTTTAGCCGGATTCTTTAATATGAGTAGTCTCCTGTAAGATAAAGGAATTGTAATTCGGAGTTTCTTTAAATTTTAAATGACTTAAGTATTGGAACAATGACTAAACAATTAACATTCCTAGCCCTTAGATCAAAAAGACCTCTTTGTCTGCTTTTCCCCAGAAAATAAACCTGTATTTACTGTTATTAACACTATACTTGAATGACAGAATCACCAACTTTAAGACACATGAGAAAATAAATCAGTTAAGCATATCCAGAAAAAGAACATGGGTTCTTTCAAGAAAAAAAATTAAAGAAAAGAGAAAGAACATTAGTGAATGGTAAATAAGGATAGAGAAGAACCTGAACAATGGAGTCCACCTCCCGAATATGAGATGAGAATTTATTTCCTAATCCCTGTAACAGTAAAAGAGATAAGAAATTGAGGACCTAATTGCAACAGAATTGGAAAGATAGATAATAGTACTCAAAATCATTATTTAATTTCATATCGAAATGCAGTTTCTTTCCCAAACAGAAAAAAAGAAAAAGCAAGTACCCAAAGTAAGAACAAAAACAAATATTATAAGAAGCACTACCTCCTTTTTTTATAAAAATGAAATGGAGGAGGTTAATCCGGAATATTGCCGGATATTGCTGGTGGGGCATTAAGCAATCACAGAATACTGCCAGTGAGCACGTGGAACAGTAGCAAGATAAAAGAACTCTTGAGCTGTTATTTTGGTACCAAACTTATAGCTCTGTTGTCTATTATCCATTTCAAGTGTGTTAAATCACACAAATCTTCAAAAATTTATAGCACATGGAAATTTAAGAAGAGAAAGAAAGAGAATACTGCTAATAGAAATCCAGATCTACTGCCATATCAAGACTTAGAGAAAAGAAAGTATGAGTACAATTTGCTGGCTAGTTAACAAAGTAGACTCTATTTTAAGATCAATTACGGTTATTCATTGTCAAAAAGAATACAGCATGAAGAAAAACATGCAATAGGTTCCAAAAATATTATCTATATGCAAAGAGCCTATCATCTTCTCCGACTGTCCCGGTAATCTTCTTCACTTTCTTTATCCTTTAAGAAGCCTAGAAATGCGAGAAATCCAAAAAGGAAGAATCCACCTGACCAATTGCCCCCTCCACCTCCACCGCCACCTCCACCACCATCATCATCACAGGGAGGAAATCCAGAATCACCATCATCTAGTTGCGGTGACTTCTCTTTTGCTGCAATTTAATAAACCATATTAAGCAATTTAAAAGACACCTTATAGAATTACACAAGAGTACACCAAAGTTATGGATTTCAAGCAGAGCTTATATCCCACCTAGGGTAAAGGAGTTCAACAGGGCCAGGGTTCTATTCCTAGCCCCTGCAAGCTTAGGAATTTATCACCTATATACCATAGCAAAAGAATAGTAAACCAAAAATACAGATAAAATAACATAAAAGTTGCTTGTAACTGAGTGAAATCCTGGTTAACCACAAGACATAATAAAAAAATAGTAAATTTATTACATTAACATGATTTAGCAAAAAATGAGGGATAGTAGGGCAAATCAAATAGGAACATCCTTCAATGCTTCTAGCCAACAGGCAGCATCTGGATTCTCATGTGCCAAAAACAAAAAAGAATCACCCTGCCAAAGCAGATGGAGCATGACAGTGCAAGTATGGAAACAGCATGACTAAGTATCCAAAAAATTATGAGAAAGATACATGCCTATCACCATTTTTTTAGCTATTCCATCAAAATCACCTAGCACTCCATAACCTTCCTAACCAATTATACTTAAGGCAGGTGACTAAAGATCAACTAGTAAAACACAAAAAGGAATACATCTAACCAAATTTGACAAATTATTGAATATGTATATGTTGGTTATTACCATGGACAGGGGCTTGGGTGATTGTCGGTGCCTCACGAGTAATGGTTTGAGTTTGTCCTGATGCACTGCAAGTTGCATTCTGCAGGAAAAAGAAACCAGGTAATAACACAATCATTAAAATCTCTATTTTTACAATGCGTAAATTGAAACATGAACACAGATCAAGAACAAACTTTTGATCTCCTTCACTGCATCTATTTCGTACTTAATGCTGCCTATGCTAGTACATGAACATATTTAACGAGTTTTGAATCTGATCATGATAAAAGACCAGCAAAATTCATAATCTATAATACTCTTTCGTCCATGTTAACCACTATTAAGGAAATCAAATACTTTTCCCAGCATAAGAAGTTTCAAAATTTTAATAAACTAGCAAAAAGGCAGAAAACTAAGCAATGACAAACTTACCAAAGAAGCAGCAGCACGTATGACAGATAAAGATTGCTTTCTACTTCTTCCAACAATAGGTTGTAATTGCAAGCCAAAGCCTATTGGCTTAATTCTCGTGGAAATTCTGAGGACGCCACAGCAGCCACTGGGCTTAATTTGCGGCTTTAATTGACTTCCTGGTGAAAACCATGATAAATGTTAACATGAAGATAACGCAATCGTATGAGTAATAAAGGAAATTCCAAGAAAACCAGCTGGAGAAAGAGCATACCAGGAGATAATAGAGGCAGCGAGGGGGCAGTAACAATAGCTGTAAGCATTTGCAAATAACAAAAAAGACAATTCGGAATTCGGATAAGGACAAAACCTGAAAATATATCAAAGCTTGTATTGTTAGATTACATGAAATTTTAAGATTAAAAAGAATCAAATTTCCACCAAAATTATTCCTTTTTAAACAAAATTAATGCCCGCAGATGAATTACACTTAAAAATCCTATCGGCTATAATCACCCACGGAAAAATCGATTGATATTCATAATTGAAGTTGCTAAACCGACTTAATTTATAGATTACATACACGAAATTTAATAATAGAGATTACAAAAAAATAACAATAAGAGAATGCAAACCAAAATTGACACCTTAAATTGAAGAAGTAGGTGGGTACGATAAACCAAGAAGAAGAAGAAGTTGCCGACTTCGAGGATGATTGAAGAAGGAGGAAAGAGATGAACCAAAAAGAGAATGAATGAGAACTGGGAAAACGGAAACTCGAATAAGAGCTAAATGCTGCGGCGTGGGAAACTAAAATTTGGGCCTCAAAGCCTCTCTAATATGTCGGCCATAACCCAATCAAGTTGAGCCTAGCGTTGAATATTAAATTCGAGCTTATTCAATTTAAAAATTATAAATTTTTGGATCCGTTTGATTAACGTATTTTATTTTTTCGAAAATATTTTTTATATTTTCAGTATTTGATACGTGTAAAAGATTTTCGGTCAATAAAAGATGAAATTCAATCAATGAAAAATCTTTAAAGATTTTGAGAAATTGTCTTCACATTTTCAAAGGGAAAGACAATTTTCAAACCTATGCCACTTTTAAGAAAAAAACTCCCACTAAGACTCAACTTAATCTATATTAGATTAAAACAACAAACAACAGAAAATATTTTTTAGCATATCAATCAAACAACAGAAAATATTAGTTTTTCCAGAAAATCAAATTTCTAAAATCATTTTACAGAAATCATTTTCTGAAAGTTATTTTACGCGAACCAAACGGAACCTTAAATTTAGTTTAAATTCAATTGAATTTAAATTTTAAAACTCAAATTCGACTTATAAATTATTCGAACTGCTCAAAGTTTAATTTGATAAACTCAAATACGTTTCGTAAATTCACTTTGACTATTATTTTTAACCAAAATTCTGATATAACTCAAAAATCAAAACAAATATTTTTGAAAACCGAATAAAAGCTTGTAAACATAAACATAAATGGTCACAACTCAAAATGCAACTAAAAATACATTTCCAACAAATGTATTTCTTAATTACTTTTAAGAGTATTATATTAATTTTTCTTTAGAAAATCAAGAGTACTAAAAAAGTTTAGTGCTTAATTTTTTCAAGTATCCATATTATAGTCATTTTCACTTGATATCTCTTTGGACTAATTTAGAAAACACACCATCTCTTAGAGGTATTTTAAGTCTACAAATCATTTGTAAAGCTTAAAACTTATTTAGGATCAAAGGATGAGGTATCCTCTAGAGGCGTTTCGTTTGTGGAAATTAGGTTATTTATCAAAATTTGATAATGGCCAAACATTTTATATTTGGGAATTTGGGAATGTTAGCATGCGCTTAGTTTATGAAAAGAAAGCTATTTTTCATTTTCATTTTTGTGAAAAATAGAAAATGTAAAGGAAAAACATGTTTGGTTGAAGAAATAATAAACAAGTTTTTGGAAAATGAAAATGAAAATGGATCAAAACTAAAGAACAAAAAAAAATGTTGTTTTCATTGTTTTCTAAGAAAATATAGAAAACAATTGGAAAATGTGAAATAATGGATCCTTTAAAAAATTTTTAATATGGTTTTTAAGAACCCGATTTTGATTCATAAGAAACACAAGATTTTGAAATTTTTTGTAAAAGTTGAAATAACACTATAAACCCCCTCCCCTTTTTTTTGGTTGCACTATAAATAGTTTCTTTAAAATATTATATAAATATATAAAAACCAAAGCTTTTGGCTAAAAGTAAAATATCATACATAGATAATCTAAATATTTAATACATGTATTATATTAAAATAAAAACTAATTATCATTTTTTTATTTTGTAAAATTAATATAGACAACTATGTACATTAAAATTACAAAATAAATAAATTATCTTTTTAAATAAATTATCTATTTATAGTACTATACTTGTTTGAATATATAATTGTTTTGGAGTTACCGAAAATGTTCATTTATGTCTATTTTTGGTAGAATGAGCTACAGAAGAAGGAATGCTAGACAAGGACGAAGACGGGCTCAACTATCTCCAGAACCTCTCCTCCCTCCATAGCCTAAGAGTCCTAACACCTGTATCTCGAGGCTAGAGCGAAACTTCGAATCAATGACTAATATATTTACACAGTTTATGGCAAATTTTGATAATAATGCCAGTAATCAAGCACCAGCACCATAAGTGGCGCAACCTCCTCCTCATCAGGGTAATGTTCCTCCAAAGCCTTAGCCATAGTTTGTGCTGTCACCACTTGTGAGAGCTCAAATTTCTTTATTCTCCCTATACTTATTAAAGGTGAAGAAATGGAATAATAAGTAAAATTTCGGAAACAATTCTTCGGAGTTATGGAATTATTGGAAAAAAAAATTTGTCAAGTGGGCCCCGCAAGGCAATCCGTAATTCAGATAGCCTTCAAAGTGGTAAAATATTAAAATTGGGCCTAAAATGCCTAAAGGTCAAGAAGACCATTTTCTGAAATTCTTTAAGATGAGTATACCTCGGTTTAAGTGCAACAAATTTGAAAATGACAATCGTGTCTATACCCCGAGAGAATTTTTCTGAATAATGATCAAACCAAATTGACTTTGAACCTACAAACTATTATAAGAGAACCCTCACGTAAAGAAATTTCATGTGGATCCAGCTCGTGAACTGAATTACGTGAAAAGGCTAAAAACAACATGAACGAAACGAAAATCATTCGTTTGGGGTAGTTTAGTAATTTCACTACTACTACTTGGTCAAACCACCTTGATAGTCAACCTTTGACTATGTTTGACTCAAATATATGAAAAATAATAAAAATAAAATATAAAATCAGAAATTAAAATAACAAAATAATAGTGGAATAGAAATGGAATTAGTGGAGATGTGTAAGGGTAAATTAGTCTTTTTTTAAGGGCTGGTCAAAATGGGTCAACCTTTAACTTATATTGACCCAAAATAAAAAAAATAAATAAAAATAAAAAAAGAAATTCTGAGCTGGACCAGAAAAGGCCCCGTTCAGTGGCATAAGATGTAAATAAGTCAAGTTTAAGTGGGTATTTTAGACTTTTGGGAACATATCAGATTTTTGTAAATTAAAATATTAAAATTCACCAATAAAATAAAGACAATACATAAAATTCTACCAATTTCTTCGGCCTTCTTCAACCCGTCACACAGCTGCTGCAGAATTTCCTTTCGGTTCCTCCATTTTCACAAGGGTTCTTCACGTCTTCCTTAAGAAATATCATCTCTCCCTCATCTGATCATCTTGGTCCCTTCATAAGAAACGTTCCTTACCTAAAGAGCTTCCTAAACATCCCAAAATCTCAGCCAAAAACCTCCATACGTGAGCTGTCCTGTGGCTGGCAGAATTGAAAACTGTACAGGTTAATTTCCTGCACTGGTTTTTGGACACTTTTACCTCTTGTTTATGGCTATATTTGATGAGTATGAGATGTTTGTGACATTAGCTTGAAGTAAGAACATGTATAGATTAGGCTAGGGTATTTGGCCATAATGAAAATGATGAGAAGATGACGTTGATTTTGTGGCTGATGGTGTAAAAATGATAATCTGAGTTATAGAGAAAACAACCATGGTGATGGTTTAATAAAATAATTAGCATAGAGAATATTGGGATTTTGGTTAGGGGCTGTAATTGAATGAAAATATGGTGATTTTGGAGTGTAACAGTGATGATTGGTGGCGTGAATGATGAAGTAGGGAAGTTGGACAGAATGTGAAGATGGCATAACAGAAAAGACGTGGGCTGGCTGGAGGAAATTGTGCAGCCGGCCAAATAGAAAAAAAAAAAGAAGGCATTTGGCTGTTTTGGGTGGTAAAATATTAGCACATAATGTATTAAATGTAATTAAATTTATAATTAAAAGAATTATTGGCCTAAGCTTATACAAGGCCATTTGGCCATAGTGAAAAATAATGAGGTGGGTGACTTGGTGAGGATAATAGTGAAATTAAGTGTAAAGTATACATGAGAAAATATTCATGGAATTAAACTTGAAAAAAAATGAAAATGTATAAAACCCCATAAGCATCCGGCCATGGCTGTTCATGAAGGAATAAATTAATTCTAATGAATTTATGGTAAGAATGATAACATAAGTAAGGCAAAATGATCATGCCTTTAAATTGACTAAAAATTTTCTTAGCATAGTGGTCATAATAAAGCTTTATGGGAAAGGAGTGAGTTTAATTTAGTGGTGGAAATGTTTTGGATAATGGTAAGATATAAGGATTTTCATGAAGCTAAATAAGAGAAAAAATAAATAGAGTGACGATGGCCATATTCGGTCAAGAAGGGGACTTATGGAAATCTTATTTTGGTTCCTAAATGAAAATGGTTAAGTGAAAATTTAGGTAAAATAAAAAGAGAATGATGTATAATAATGAGGGTCCTATTCGGCCCCAATAGGAATTCATAGGAATTATATTTTAATTCTTAAGTATAAAGGGATAAATAGAAGTTAGGAGAAGTAAGGGAAAATTTTTATAGATTGAATGCAATAAGTCTAATTATTTTAATAATATATTTGCAGCTAATAATTCGGGGAATTAAGTGTAATAGTCTGAGTGTACATTTTTACACAATAATTACTAGTATTTTACACATTTTTATCGGTTGGGCTGTCCGTAATGTCTTTGACACTTGATCCTTAATAATAATAAATGGTGAACATTTATTCAATAAATTCGGAATATAAAAATTTTTACAATATTCCATACACTTTACATCTCCTCTTTCTATTTTACAATAATGTAGTATTGTTTACAAGTGTCCGAATATATAAGAGAAGTGACTGAACCTTTAAAATTCAATAGTCTTCGTCCCAGTGGGCTACTCGTAGTTATATTTAACTGAGGAAGCCATTAAATAATTCTTATGATTAACTAGGAAGATTTGAAAGTAAGAGGTGAGCGAATCACATGCTCAGTAAAGGAGTCGTATGCTGCTTGATATAATGAAAACTATATGCCGTAAAACATTTATTTCCTAACGGCGTACTAAGCACATTAAAGGAAGGATACTATAGTCGTCCGGAAAATCCAGATGGAGCATGGAAGGTATTTTAGAATACCTATCTTGTCCCGGAAACCCAGAACGACTATAGGGAGTAATAAATAAATTGTTTTATTTAAAAACAATTTAATTCTTAATTCTCATAACTATAAAAATGGTATAAACCATTTCATTACATCACTTTAGTACACCGTTTTCAAAACACATGATAGTACAGTGATAAAACAATAATTACAGTAAACAGTCTTTTCAGTATAGTAGCTTATTAATATCCAAATCACTGGATAATAGTTTAGTAATTATTTCTATTTTTAGAAATAATTTTCAAAGTATTCGCTCTCAATAACAGAAGTTTCCTTTCAGTTCAGTAAACAGTATTCCGTACAATTCAGTTCAGTAAACAGTAAGCAGTAAACAGTAATTTTCAGTTCAGTAAACAGTAATCAGCAGCTACCAGTTCAGTAAAACAGTATTTCTCAGTACAGTATAGTTCAGTAAAACAATGTTTTGGTACGGTTCAGTTTAGTAAACAGTAATTCATAGTGCAATACAGTAAACAGGATTTAGTAAATCCCTTCAATAACAGTAATCAGTAAGTTGAGACTAGGCATCACCCTACAATTAAATCATGCTATCATCATCCACTAAGGGACACAGTAATCATCCCTAAAGGGACACAGTATATGGTGAGATCTATGGCCATGATCTATAGGGTGTCCTCGGTGTACACTTGCCAGGTGACATCCGGGATGCTAATGACTGGCGGGTCAATCAATCACGTGACAGTAGCAGTAATAGTATGATGCATGAAACTCGGGGCCTAAGTCTCAAAACAATATAAAAATCGTACCACAGCTTTTATGGATCTTATTCAAAATAATTTGAAATATTTCATGTTTATCCATAAGGCTCTCACATTTTCATATCTCCTCACCTTTATGGAATTTATAAAATAAATAAGATCAGTATTTAGTTCCATAAAGGTATAAAATCATTTCTTTTCCCATAAAAATACCTTTAAGGAAAGCCAATGAATTAAATCATTTATTTAAATAATTATTTCCAAAAAGGTATTTATTTCTCATTTCCACATACCGTAAATCAGTCCGTAAATATTCATGTATTAAGTGAGAACACAAATAAATATTCATTTTGAATATTTAAAATCATATAAAACATAATTAGTTTCTCACTTTAATGAAAATATAAAACATGAATATTTAATTCTATAACTTTCTCATAATTTCCAATTTATGGAAAATTGGTGGAAATTACATTCAAAATTTCTCATTTAAATCATTTCATGCATCTAAAATATTTTATAATATTTTAGAATACTTTTGGAAATTTTCCGACAGCATAACAGTTGCGGATTCCTAACGTTCTGCACACAATTCACAATATGTAAACTAGCTTATCAACCACAATTTTGCATGTTTTCAATGTAAATCATGCTTCCAATATTCTCATAAAATTTAGCTCAAGAAAATATGCAATTCATTATATCACTACAAGTCACACACTCCCCCCTTACCTGTCTTATGAAACCGATCTTCCCGGTTACGTTAATCGAAATCCGTCAACTTAGGCTGCAAAATAATTTTATCAAAAATTATTAATATTTTTCCTCTTTATTTTAAGCCTCTAACTTTCATAAATGCAACCACTAATGACACAGTACATGCACAACCAGTATTATTTACACTGGTGCTAAAACTCAACTTCTTCATTTTAGCTTCTTTTTCGGTTTTAATTCCACCAATAATTCTTTTTCAATTTCTATAGTTATTTTCTACCCGTAACTCCAATTTTCAGCATATTTTCCCTATTTAAATTGTCATGGCCGAAACCCTCTTTATGGCCAATTCATGGTTTTTGTCTCTTTTTCCTTAAATTGTTGCTTTTAATTGATAAAGGCTTGTCCACGTGAGCCTTGTTTGCCATTTTCTTATATGAACCATACATTTCCCTTGTTCTTTCATGCCAACCGAAACCTCCCTTCACTAGCTCAATTTTGCTTCTTCATCATTTCAAGTTTCTAAGCTTTCTATTCAACTTATTTATATTCCATCAATTATTTCTCATCATTTTCATACAATTTCTAGCATGATTTCTTGATTGTTCTCAATCTATATCAGGATCTCAACTTGTGCTAATTCCATGATCTAATAAAGTTTAACTAAAAATAATACTAGAACCATGCTTCTCATGTTAAGAAACCTATAAATCCATCATTTGATATCAAGGAAACCATGGACTTGTAGTAGCTCACCTTAACCGAATTGTCCACTCCAAAACAGAATTGCTCTTCCTCACGTCAGCCCTTCTTGGTGATTCCAAGTTATTCCAAAGTAAGGAGGAAAGGTGGATAGGAAGGCTTAAGTGGTTAAGTATCAAAGGTACATAAATTTGCTAAGTTTCCTTGGATGAACGAAAGCCAAACAGAATGAAATTGAGCAGCAAACAGAAAACCATGGAGCAGCAAGGGAAGTCGGCAAAGGAGGATGAAAATTGCTGAAGTTTTAGTTCATTTAATTTTCTATTCATTCATGTCCTCCAATAAAATGTTGCCACTTAGCTACTTATCTCTTTTCTCATCATTTCATATCTCATATTGCATTAAAATGGGCAGCAAACGGCAGCAAAAAAAAATTGTGGTAGTGATAGATTTTGCTGCACGTTTCTTTGACTTGATTTCCTCTTCTTTTTATAGTTTCCAGCCAATAAGATTTATCCTATGTTAAATATTGAACTTCTCTTCTTTTAAATATCAATTATATGGCATTTTATATTATAAAAATTTTCAGCCAAGTTTTCTTTAAATGAATCACGTCAGGTAGCTTACAGCAGTAGGAAAGTGGCGTTTAGTCCAAGTTGGCTGCATGATTTTGACTTGTTTTCTTTCTTTTTGAAGGCTCCAATCAATAGCATTTAACCATCTTTCCAAATACAAGTTTTCCCTCCATTAAACATCATTTGTTGGCAATTTTTATACCATAAAAACTGCAATCCAGCCGATCAGCAATATAACAGGAAAGAAGTGGCGTGAAGACCACTTTGCTGATCAGTATTGCCTCTCTTTTATATGTTTCAACCAATCACAATTTATCACATGTCAAGTTAATCTTCTTCCTTCCTTTAAATATGATTTATTTGTATTCCTTTTTTTTATTTTTTTACACCATAAAAATTTACATTTCAGTTGCCTTATAAATGGATGAAACGTGCGGCATACAGCAGCAAGAACTGACGTGCATTCTAAATTTTCTACATGTTTTGGCCTTGATTCAACTTCTTATATGTATTCCATTCAATGCCAAAATACCATACATCCAAATAATAAATTTCTCCTCTCTTATACATCATTTATTTGCATATTATAATATGGAATTATCACTTTCATATATAATTTTCAGATTCACTTCCTTTATTTATTCTACACTTCCATTTCATCCTTTAATATTTACTTTACCTCTTATACACCATATTACAATTCATAAATCTGAAAATTCCAAAATTCAAAGTGAAAATTCGCATTCAATCTTTATTGAATTTCACTAATTAACTTATTTCCACTGTTAAGGATTTACGAAAATATGGTGTACAGTGCTATAAAATCGGGTCTCACATTAAGTAACTTAGTGGTGCGAATTGGAGTGCTATCTCATACTGCGATTAAGGTAAGGAACATGTATAGGAGTTGCTTAGGAAATGTTTTACTTGCTTTCATAATTTTTAGAAAACATATCGTAACCATTCCCTTACCCAATTTTCCCAAACAAGAAAAATAGAAAGTTAATTTTAAATTTATACAAGTCTAAATATGATTTTTTTTTATTTACATGAAAATATTTTATTGTTATTATTATTGATTTACACAAAAAGATTTATATAAATCGGATTACATGAAATGAATTATATGAAATGATTTACGTGAATTGATTTACAGGAAATAAATTACATGCATTGATTTACATGATATGAGTTACATGAAATGGCTTATATGAGATTATTTGTATGAAATGTTTGAATTGCATAAGAAGAAATTTTATTACTATTTTATATGATTTTCGACTGACTGAAGATAATTGATATTTAGAATGATTTCTACTATTAAATGAAATGATTTATGGAAATGTTTTGAGATAGTTGCTCCTATGGTGATCATGCATACTTATGTGCTTACGTGATTTACATGGCTGTGAGACCTTAGTCAAGTCCTCAGCACCACAGTTGACACCTGACTAGTGTACACTATGGACCTTTGATGATGGCTATTTGTCTCCTTTTATGTGCTTGGCTTAAGGGAGGATCCTTGGCCCACGGTTGGGTATGCTACTTTTATGTGCATCCCTAATGGGTTATCTTTTATGCATAATTTATCGGATATGATTGTCTCCACTGTACGACATTGTTTTACTAAACTAAATTGTTTACGATACTGAATTGGTTACCAATATTGAACTATTTACTGTAATGTTTTTCAATTAACTGTTTATAATTGTTTATATATTGATATCGATTTTGAAAATTACATTGCATAAATTATGACATGTTTCATATTGATTTCATTGTGAACTGTTTACTCCTTACAGTCACATCTAGGAACCTGAACATGACAAGTACTTTAAAGTACCTTCCATACTCCACCCGATTACTTAGCTGACTATAGTATCCTTCCTATTTTGTTCCCTAGTGCATTGTTAGGAAATAAATATTTTTACACATTTAATATTATATTTAATATACTTTTGATAATTAATAAAATAAGTTATTTTTACTTAATTGCATATAGTACGCACTTTTATATATGTTTCTTACTAGGCTTTCCCCAAAGCTTACCCCCTTATTCTCTCCCAGACCTTTTGTAGTGATATTCTGCTCCTTTGAGAGGAGCACAGTTTTAGGTCCACAGTGTTGGCTCTACCGAGAGGTGGGGTGAATCGGTTTTTCTACTAAATTTTGGTTTTTAAAAGCTTAATACACAAATAAAATAAATAAAGCAATAATAAAGTAATGCAGTAAATAAGGTAAGGGAAGAGAAGCAAACACAGAATTTATAGAGGTTTGGCCAATCTCTTGTCTACGTCCTCTCTCTTTGATCCTCTTGTCAAGGGATTGATTCCACTCTTCTTTTGTGACTGAGTACAAACCACTTCAAGGTGTGGTGAGACCTCTTACAATCCTTTTGAAGGCTTAGAAATGAACTTCTAAATCTATCCCCTTGTAAAGCTACACTCACTCTTACAAGATGACCTTACAAGGCTAGCACACCTTTTTGAATATCATATATTTATGTAAGTGGGTGATGTACAAGATGAAGTATCATAAATAAAGTACAAGAGATGAATTTCAGCTTGGATTTCTTTCTTGAGGCTTAGAGAAGTTGCTGAGTGCTTGTTCTATCTTGAATCTTCATAAATGCCTCTATTCATAGTCGACCAATTGCTTGGGATGGTTGTTGAAGCATTTAATGCAAAATTTCTCGTTGAAACCCTAAAAAACTAACCGTTGGGCACTATTTTCATGAAAAAGGATCGATCCTTTGCCATAGGGGATCAATCCCTAACTTACAGAGAGCTTTCCATCCTATTCTGCCAAATGGGGATCGATCCCTTCACAGTAGGGATCGATCCCTAGGTTCCAGAATACTTGATTTTCTACCTTGGGACCTTTTCTGCCTTTGGGAAACCTTTCTGCCATATAGGGATCGATCCCTTAAGCCTTCCTGCACTTATTTGGTGGTTATTTTAGGATAAATTGATGGCTTTTTGTGATTTCAAGTCAGTTCAAAGTATTCTAACACTTTTATAAAAGTATTTCCTAACTTTTTCAATTGAAATCACAGTCCAAAACTTTGTTTAAAAGATTTTTCATCATTGAGTCCATTTTGAGCAAATTTACATTAAAAACATTTAGCCTTACTTAAGTTTTTGTCATTTCAAAACATTTGTCAATTTAAAGCTAACAATCTCCCCCTTTTTGATTTGAAAAAACTTAAGGTAAATTTGCTTATGAATTTGCTTGTATTTTTAAAAACTGAATTTACTTGTATTTTTGAAAAATGAATTTACTTGTATTTTTGAAAAATGCTACTCCCCCTCAAGATTTGCTCCCCCTCAATTTGAGCATGAAAATCTATAAAAATTTACCACATTAATTCTCCGCCTTTTTGTCATAGCAAAAACTATAGGAAAGACTGTAGAGAGACTCTCGATTCATATAAACATATATAGAAAGAAGATAACAAGTATGGAGATAAAAGGCATAAAGCATTTATACAAGTCATTAAGAAAGTCAATTTAAAGCAACAATAAACACAGCAATTTGATTCAAGGATATAAACGTAAACATAACCTATGCTATAGAAAGACAATTCATAACAAACCGGTTCATACAAACATAACAAACCAGTCTAAGAAACTTCAATCAGAACAAACCAGTTCATACAACTAAGAAAAGTCACAACAATCTAAAAAGCATAAGAACCGAAGGCCTAAGATACTCGAGTTAGCGCCGCTGAGGAAAAGTCATGTGATACTGCTCAACGAAGTCCTCATGCTGCATGCGTACATCTTGAAGTTCATCGAACAAGGTAGCCTGGGTCTCTTCCATACCAGCAAGATGAGCATCGATTTGATCGAACCGCTGAGTGACAGTCTACTAGAAATTTTGAAGCGTCAGCATGATCTGGTCGAGAGAAGCAGATGTGGATCCGGATGGTGCCGAAAAAGAAGGTTCTGTAGGAGCATCCTCTTCGGGGGCATGTTCGGGAGATGCTGGCTACCCGTTACGCTTCTCCAATACGAAATCATCATCACCTCTTTGACGTAAGTACCAGCCAAGGTTATGCACTGTGGCGAGATTGATGGTGCTACTCGGATCCGGAAGAACACCTGCTTCGCATGAGCAATCAACGCCTCGTTCTAGCAGGAAATAGGCTAGGGGCTAAGGGAAGACAATGGTCTTGACTCCACTGAGGACAACTTTCACCCAGTCATGAAGGATGAACTGAAGGAGGTCGGGTTGATAACCATCGGGTGAATGGATATGGTGAAGCCAAAACTATCGAGCTGACGAACTTGAGAGTATTTCGTGCCAAAAGGACGAAGATTCCATGAGATGATGATGTGTAAGAGGTATGCGAAGACCGGAAGATCACCGGCACGCTCATTAGTAACAACAAACTCCAAAGGAACCTTGGCATCCTCAAAGGTAAGGCCGCCTTCGGGAATACGAAAAGCATGGGAGAGTGATTGCTTGGTGACCATAACATGTTTTTCTATAACAAACGATCTAATCCCCACAACCTTGCACGAATCATTTGGATTCATGATAAGCTCTGTGTTGGAGAAGAATGCTCGAACGATGTTGCAAGGTACCAGAGTGTTGATCTTCAAAAAATGAGTCCAGCGGAATGCGTCAAATTTGGCTAAAGAGGGAAATCCAATTTCCTCTAAAAATTCAAAATCAATCGGGTGCCAATGCTTGATGCGCATGTGGGCAAATTTCTCATGAAAGCGATTCTTCTCTTTCGCATTTCTAAAACACTGATTGAAGGCTATAGGCACTGAAGAAGTGGAAGAGGAGGGAGCTTTTCTCTTTTGTGCTGTGTATTTAACACGAGGGGCCATTTCGAGTGAGGCTAGAGTATGAAAAGTGAAGCAAAGTTCTAAGAGGAATTTCGTCGAACAAGTGGTGGGCACTAGTTTGATTGAGTGTGGATGAGCCATGGGGGAATGAGAAACTATCCAACAGCAGAAAACCATAGTTCAACACCTGCACTACAATATTGATTAAGAGACAGTGAATAAATATGACAAGGATGAGAAGTTAGGAGTAGTGGAAGTTGGAACAAAAAAATGGGTTTTTGAGTGTGTGAAAATAGAATAGAGTGAAAAATTATGCAACAAAATGAAATGGGTTTGTCAAAAATGATGAAACAACTGAAAAATGCAAGATAAATTATAGAAATTGATGAAGAAACACTTACTATTGAGATGTTGGGCGTGATTGGTGGGTATGGCGTTGGAGGAGAACCAAAATAAAAAAAATGAGGTTTTAAGGAGAAATGATGATGGGGAGTGAAAGAGATGACCAAATGATGAAAAATGGTGAAGAAATGGAGTAATTTGGTTGAGAAATGAGTGAGATTTGGAAGTTTGGATGTGAGGAATGGTGGAAAGGGGTTTCAAGTGAGAGGGAAGATGAATAGTGAGAAAATGAAGTGAAGCCCGACGATTAAAAGACCCAGAAAGCGGGTTCTGGCCTGAGGGGATCGATCCCCTCAAGGAAGGGATCGATCCCTTCCAAGCAGAACGCTTGATAACCCATTCGGGAGCTATGGGATCGATCCCATGATGAAGGGGATCGATCCCTCATAGCTTGAACCCAGTAAATTTGGCCAGAAAACCCAAGGAATCGATCCTATTTCTTGAGGAATCAACCCCTCAGTCAATTGCCTTAGTTTTTATGCAGGAAAAATGATTTGAAAATAAGTAAAGTTGAGCATTTTCAGTATTTTAAAATCAAAATCAGATTTAAGTAAATTAGAAAACATGTAGTGTGACTTGTCAAAGGCAAAAAACATGTGGAAACGTCATTAAAAACCATTTTGTTGTGATTTTGAAGAAGTTTTAAACATGAGAAGTGAATTTTAGTTGGTGGAACTAAGTGGTAAGAGATAAGCATGATCGAACACACATATTTCAATAATTCGTCCTAATAACTAGGAAAAATATGGCAAGTTAAGGCCATGAATAACAAGTGGTCAATACATTCTCTAAATTCCTAACTTGCATTCATCACATCCAACTTAGACCATTCATTCAAAGTCACAAGGAAGTCAATTTAGTTCTAGGAGCATTCATGATACGTAGTTCACCTCTAAGTGTGCAAAACCACTCCTTATCCAAGGGTTTTGTGAAGATATATCTATGTACTCTAGAACAATATCACCTTTTTACACATGATCTCTTATAAAATGGTATCTTATTTCAATATGCTTAGTTCTAGAGTGTTGTATGGGATATTTGGTAAGGTTTATAGCTCTAGTATTATCACATTTGATAGGAATTTGATTCATCTCTATTCCATAGTCACTCATTTGTTGCTTAATCCACAATACTTGTGCACAACAACTTCCGGAAGCGATATATTCAGCTTCAGTTATGGATTGAGCTACACTATTTTATTTCTTGGAGAACCATGAAATGAGTCTATTTCCTAAGAATTGACAAGTCCCGGATGTACTTTCCTATCAACTTTGCAACCACCAAAATCCGCATCAGAATAGGCATGGAGAGCAAAGGTAGAATCTTTAAGATACCATAGTCCTAAGGAAGAAGTGTCTTTAAGGTATTTAATGATTTTTTTTACAGCTTGTAAATGTGATTCTCTATGATATGATTGAAATCTAGCGCACAAGCACACATTAAACATTATATCAAGTCTACTAGCAGTGAGATATAACAACCTATATAGTTTAGTGTCTATACATTTTCCTCTTTCATCTTTATCAAGCTTGATATTTGTACTCATTGGAGTGGATTGAGGTTTAGACTCATCCATTCCAAATCTTTTGAGCAAATCTTTAGTGTACTTAGCTTGATTTATAAAAATGCCTTCTCTACATTGTTTAACTTGAAGTCCTAGGAAGAAGGTTAGCTCTCGCATCATGCACATTTCAAATTCACCTTGCATTAATTTAGAGAAATCATTACATAATGACTCATTTGTGGATTCAAAAATGATATTATCTACATAAATTTGAACCACTAATAAGTCACTACCCTTTGATTGGATAAACAATGTTGTATGTACTTTGCCTCTTGCAAAACCTTTTTCAATCAAAAATTTTGAAAGTCTTTCATACCAAACTCTAAGAGCTTGTTTTAATCTATATAAAGCTTTTGAGAGTTTGAAAACATGATTAGGAAATTTTGGATTTTCAAAACCAGGAGGTTGCTCAACATAAACCTCTACATTTATGTAACCATTTAAGAAAGCACTTTTAACATCCATTTGATATAGTTTAAAATCCTTGTAACATGCAAAGGCAAGAAGAATCCTAATGGATTCTAATCTAGCTACCGGAGCATAGGTTTCATCATAATCTATTCTTTCTTCTTGCCTATATCCTTGTGCCACTAATCTAGCTTTGTTTCTTACTATTATACTCTTCTCATCCATTTTATTCTTGAATACCCATTTAGTTCCAATAATTGGATGATCCTTAGGTCTTTCCACTAATGTCCATACTTTGCTTCTTTCAAATTGATTTAATTCCTCTTGCATAGCCATAATCCAATTTTCATCTTTTCGGGCCTCATGTACATTCTTTGGTTCAAATTGTGATACAAAAACCATATGTTGACATATATTTCTATATGTTGACCTAGTTCTAGCACCAATATTTGGATCTCCAACAATGTCATTATCCTTCACATAACCAAGTTCTCTAGGACATCTTGATTCTTTCTCAATTATTTCTTGTTCCAATGACTCCTCATTCTTATCTATATCAAGATCTTATAATTGTCCTCTAACATTTTTATCTTGAGATGGATCAATTATTGGTTCATCAAAAATTTCCACTTCATCATCAAGATTGGTTCTACTAGCATTTTTATCTTGAGATGGATCAATTATTGGTTCATCAAAAATTTCCACTTCATCATCAAGATTGGTTCTACTAGAAGAGTTTGACTCATAAAAAATTACATGAATTGATTCTTATACAATAAGTGTTCTTTTGTTGAAAACTCTATATGCCTTAAAATTTAAAGAATAACCAAGAAAAATTCCTTCATCACTTTTTGCATCAAATTTTCCTAAATTGTCTTTTCCATTATTCAAAACAAAGCATTTGCAACCAAATGGATGAAAGTAGCTTATGTTTAGCCTTTTTCTTTTATAAAGCTCATATGGGATTTTCTTTAAAATAGGCCTAACCATAGCTCTATTTATAACATAACATGCAGTTTAATGGCTTCAGCCCAAAAATATTTTGGCAAATTGTTTTTACAAAGCATGGTTCTAGCCATTTCTTCTAAGGTTCTATTCCTCCTTTCAACTACCCCATTTTGTTGAAGAGTTCTAGGAGTTGAAAAATTATGGCTAATTCCATTTTCATTACAATAAGTATCAAAACCAAGATTTTAAAATTCCTTTTCATGATCACTTCTAATGCTAGTGATAGAATAACATTTTTCATTTTGCACAAGTTTTGAAAAAATGATGAATTTATCTAAAGCTCCATTTTTTACACCTAAAAAGAACACCCAAGTGAACCTAGTGTAGTCATCTACTATGACAAAGCCATAATATTTTTCTCCTAAACTAGTGGTTCTAGTTGGTCCAAAAAGATCTAAGTAGAGGAGTTAGAGTGTCCTAGAGGTTGTAACACATTTCTTATATTTAAATGATACTCTCTTGTGTTTTCCTCTTACACAAGCCTCACATACCTTATCCTTTTCAAATTGAAGTTTGGGCAATCCTACCACTAATTCCCTTTTAGCTAATTTAGATAGAACATGCATGCTAGCATGACCTAGTCTTCTATGCCATAACTAAGGCTCATCTTCTTTTGTGGCCATAAAACATACATTTTTGCTATTTAGTTCATTTAAGTGAATAATGTAAATATTTTCTTCTCTATGTCCTATGAAAAGAATTTGATTAGTTTTAGCATCAATAACACTACAACACAAAGCATCAAACATAAATTTAAAACCTTTATCACACAATTGACTAATACTAAACAAGTTATGTTTTAAACCTCTAACATACAAAACATTTTCAATAGTTGAGGAGGAGTTACCAATGGAGCCAATTCCTTCAATTTATCCTTTAGAGTTGTCTTTAAATGTGACTTCTCCACCACTTTTAAGCTTTAAGAACTTGAATGAGCTCTTGTCACCGGTCATGTGTCTTGAGCATCCACTATCAAGGTACCAATGCTCCTTAGACTTATACTTGTAGCAATGCTCTTCCTCCTACATAAAAATATATCAAACTTTTATCTTGGTACCCAAATTTTTTTAGGTCCTTGAGAGTTAATACTAATAATGTTTTATCCTTTAGGGATCCATTTCATTCTTAATAACTCATCATTTGTATTTAAAATATGCATAGGCACCCAAATCTTCATAGCTACTTTTCTTCTAATGATGGTCTTCCTAGATGTGCATGCTTGTGAGGAGTGACCAAGTTTATTACATGAAGTGCACAGCACAAATTTTTCATTTTTAGCAAGAAAGTTTTTGAGATGAGTTTTCTTGTTTGACGCATTGTAACCTACTACTTCTTTATCAAAAAAATGCTCTTTGGGTCTCTAGCATATGATCAAGTTTTTGTTGACATATATAAAATCTAAAAAATGAATTTTACAAATTAATGTTCTTTTTACTTAACTCTTCTATTTCTAGATTTGCATTTTCTAATTTCTTCTCACATTCTAACTTAACATTTATGAGCATCTCATTTTCCTTTTTCAATTTTGAAATCATTTTCTTATATTTCATATTCATACATTTAAACTCATTTGCTAAATCATCAAATGCATCTTGCAACTCATCAAATGTATATTCATGAGTATCAAATGAGTTGGATTTTACCTTCTAATCTTCAATGGCCATAAAACAAAGATTGGCCATTTCTTCTACATTTTTTTCATCGTAGCAGTCACTATCACTCCATATAGCCATCATTGCCTTCTTCTTTAGTTTCTTCTCATTTTGTTTTCTATAAAAAAGACAATCAAATTTAATGTGACCAGGTTTCTTGCATTCATAATAAATGATTAGGTCCTTCTCTTTCCTACTTGTTTCTCCTTTGCTAAAGTCTCTCCTGGGGGGTCTCCTAGAGTTTCCACTAGCTCTCATTCTCATGAATTTATTAAATCTCTTAGCAAACATAACTATCTCTAAGTCCTCAACATCACCACTTTCATTATGATCATCTTTGGATTCCTCATTTGTGGTGGATTTTAATGCAACTCCAACTTTCTTAGGAGGTTCTTGATTCCTTTTGATTTTTATCTCATAGGTGAGTAGAGATCCCATGAGTTCATTTAGAGAAAGAGTATGGGGATCCTTAGATTCCTCAATAGCTGTAACTTTAGCTTCCTATGATTTAGGTAAGCTATTTAGAATCTTCTTCACCATTTCAACATTGGAGTATGTTTTTTCTGAGGACTTGAGACCATTTATGATATCAGTGAATCTAGTAAACATGTCACTAATTGTCTCATCACTCTTCATTTTAAATAACTTATAATCTTGAGTGAGCATGCCTACTTTAGTCTTTTTGACTTGTGTAGTTCTCTCATGAGTAATGGCTAGCTTATCCCAAATTTGTTTTGCATTCTCACATTGTGCGACTCTATTATACTCATTGGGTCATAGTGCACAAAAGAGTGTGTGCATTGTCTTAGCATTTAATTATGCCATTATAAAATCATTTATGTCCCATTCATCCTCTTTCTTTAGCACTTCCTCCCCATCAACTTTCTTAATAGGAACTAGGGGACCTTTAACTATAATCCTCCACATTTCATAATCATTAGCTTGAATGAATAACATCATCCTAGTCTTCCAATATGCATAATTTTCACCACTGAAGAGTGGTGGCCTAACTGTAGAGTGTCCCTCTCCTACTAAGGGTGTAGCTACACTATTGTAAGCCATCTAGATCATTTATACTCGAAGGAAATTAGTCCAAATCAATTCTTGAGCCCAAGCTCTGATACAAATTGTTGGCTCTACCAAAAAGGGGGGTGAATCGATTTTTCTACTAAATTTTGGTTTTTAGAAGCTTAATACACAAATAAAACAAATAAAGCAATAATGAAGTAATGCAGTAAATAAGGTAAGGGAAGAGAAGCAAACACAGAAGTTATAAAGGTTCGGCCAATCTCTTGCCTAGGTCCTCTCTCCTTGATCCTCTTATCAAGGGATTGATTCCACTCTTCTTTTGTGACTGCGTACAAACCACTTCAAGGTGTAGTGAGACCTCTTACAATCCTTTTGAAGGCTTAGAAATGAACTTCTAAACCTATCCCCTTGTAAAGCTACCCTCACTCTTACAAGATGACCTTACAAGGCTAGCACACCCCTTTGAATATCAAAAATTTATGTAAGTGGGTGATGTACAAGATGAAGTATCACAAATAAAGTACAATAGATGAATTTTCAGCTTGGATTTCTTTCTTGAGGCTTAGAGAAGTTGCTGAGTGCTTGTTTTATCTTGAATCTTCATAAATGCCTCTATTTATAGTACACCAACTGCTTGGGATAGTTGTTGAAGCATTTAATGCAAAACTTCTCATTGAAACCCTAAAAAACTAGCCATTGGGCACTGTTTTCGTGCAAAAGGATCGATCCTTTGCCATAGGGGATTGATCCCTAACTTACAAAGAGCCTTCCAGCCTATTCTGCCAAAAGGGGATTGATCCCTTCACCATGGGGATCAATCCCTAGGTTCCAGAATACTTGATTTTTTGCCTTGGGACTTTTTCTGCCTTTGGGAAACCTTTATGCTATATAGGGATCGATCCCTCAACAGGGGGGATCGATCCCTCAACAGGGGGGATCGATCCCTCAAGCCTTCCTACACTTATTGGTGGCTATTTTAGGATAAATTGATGGCTTTTTGTGATTTCTAGTCAGTTCAAAGTATTGTAACACTTTTATAAAAGTATTTCCTAACTTTTTCAATTGAAATCACAGTCCAAAAGTTTGTTTAAAAGATTTTCCATCATTGAGTCCATTTTGAGCAAATTTACATTAAAAACGTTTAGCCTTACTTAAGTTTTTGTCATTTCAAAACATTTGTCAATTTAAAGCTAACACACAGTATTCCTTCGAGGCGAATTTAGAGTCCATAGAAGGTATATTGTATTTACTATATATATATATTTTAGACTTGTAATGTACAATACTTATTTGATTGTAAAATTTGAGGGGATGTAAATTAAATAGGAAATTGGTTTAGTATATGTAATTAGAGATCTGACTTTTATTTATGGAAGTTTATCAAACTAAATAAGTATATTTTTTGTAGTTAATAGATTTTAATGATGTGAGTAATATATGCATTTGTATGTGATAGAAATAATTGAAAATGAATTAAGTTATCGAAAAGACAAATATTGACATCGACAAACAACCTAACCACTATAGCATATCGGTAAAGTGAATATAAGAAATTTTTAATGAAAATCAAACGTTACACCACCACAGCCTCAGCCTTAGGATCTGGTGATAGATTGTGATATCAATCTCCTTAGACAGTTCAGGAAGTTGGATTCGTCGAAGTTTAAGGTGAGAAGGATTCGATGGTGGCCGAGAATTGGCTTAATGCTGTCAAGAAGCTGTTTACTTATATGAGATTCACTGAGACAGATAAAATGGGTTTGGCTACCTTTTTGTTATTTGATGAGGTAGAGCATTGGTGGAAGTGCACTAAGACAGTTTTGGGTGCCAGGTATCTGGCAGTGACATGCGGCATATTTTTAGAGGCCTTTAACAAATGGTACCTTTCCCACACAGCACATGAGTGATTATAGGTTGGGTTTTGGGGTTTGTCACAGGGGAATATGACAGTGGATTAATACGAGTCTAAGTTCATGGTGCTGAGCCATTTTGATCCAGAGACATTGAGGAGTGAGGAGCATAAGATAGAGAGTTTTATGGCCGGTTCGAGGCCTTTTATCAGGGTAAGACTAGCTCCTTTCGATGTAACCACCTATGATGAGGCCATTTGCTAAGCACAGTTGTGTGAGTAGGATTACAAATTCCATCAAGCGGAGTTTGGTGCTTAAGCTAAGAGTAAGGGTAAGGACAAATCTAATTGGAGCTCTAATGATAAATCTGATAAGAGACCGATTAAGAAAGCTAATATCACTGGGGGTAAAGCTACTGGAGATAATTTTGCTAAGTCCACTGCTACTGACAGCTCTACCACTACTCAGAAGGGTACTATAACTAGATATGAGCATTGTGGTAAGTCACATGGTAATAGACCTTGCCATTGGGTCACTTGAGCATGTTTTCGATGATGGACAGATTGGGCATGTAGTTAAGGATTGCCCAAACAGTAAGGAGCCAGCAACAGCAGCTAAAGAGCCAGAAAAGGTTGATCACCATCGAGGCGAGCTACAACAGTAAAGAAAAGAAAGAAGGCTGTGACTCAGTGCAGAGTATATGCCATTGATAAGGAGACTGTTAACACATCTTCTAAAGTTATCAAGGTAAGATTTTTGTTTTTGATATAGATGCACTTGCATTATTTGATCCGTGTTTATGTTTGTATCTTCAACATTTGCTGTTAAGATTCCTATAAAGCTAAAACTTTTAGGGCATCTATTATAGATTAATACACCTTTTATCGAATCTCAAATGATTGATATAGTGTACCGTTACTGTAAGTTAAGGGTAGGAGAGATGGAAACAGTCGCTAACCTAATTTTACTTAATATGTATGATTTTGATGTGATCATAGGAATGGATTGGTTAACTGCTAATCATGTTAATTTAGTTGCTATACTAAGTATGTAACCTTTTCCTTACCTGATAATTACATTGTAAAGCTTTTTGTTTAGTAATGAATATGAACTATTTTGTAGAAAATTTGTCTAAGATTGAAATTTAACAGATTGTGTTTCTTATTGAAGGGTTCATTGCATATGGAGGACGTAGAAAAGAAATGTCCGTAGTTACATGAGATTCCTGTGGTTTGGGATTTTCCATATGTGTTTCCAGATGAATTACTAGGACTTCCTCTAAATCGAGAGATAGAATTCACCATTAATTTGGTGCACGGTACTGAACCCATTACTAAGCCTCCTTATCAAATGGCACTGGTAGAGCTTAACGAGCTCAAGAAGCAGCTCTAGGAGTTATTAGATAAGAGTTTCATTCGTCCTCGTGTCTCTCTTTGGGGTGCACTAGTCTTATTTGTCTGTAAGAAAGATGGTAGCTTCCAACCCTGTATTGATTATCAGTTGCTTAATAAGGCTACTATCAAGAACAAGTATACTCTTCTCATAATAGATGATTTGTTTAATCAGCTCAAGGGTGCACAGGTGTTCTCTAAGATTGATCTTAAATTGAGATATCATTAGCTGAAGATTTGAAAGGAAGATGTCCCTAAAACTACATTTAGAATCTGATATAGCCATTATGAGTTTCTAGTTATGCCATTTGGACTTACTAATGCACCTACAGCTTTTATGAATATGATGAATAAGGTGTTTAAGCTGTATCTGGACAAGTTTATCATTGTCTTCATTGATGACGTTCTTGTATATTCTAAATCTCGGGAAGAGAATGAGTAGCTTTCTACATTGTTTTATAAACCTCAGAGATCGGAAGCTTTATGCTAAGTTAAGTAAGTGTGAATTCCAGGTAGATTGGATTACATTTCTAGGTCACGTGGTGACTAAAGATGGGGTGTCAATTGATCTGCTAAGATAGAGGCTATTGTGTAGTGGGAAAGATCGAAGTTAGTGACCGTGATTTGGAGTTTTCTAGATCTAGTTGGATATTATTGTCGGTTTGTGAAGGGTTTCTCTAGATTGGCTACTCCTTTGATGCGCCTCAAGCACAAAGATGCTAAATTTGGGTGGACTAATGCTTGTGAGCGTAGCTTTCAAAAGTCGAAGCACAAATTGACCACCACACCAATCCTCACTATTTTGAGTGGTTTAGGGGGTTTCTTAGTGTATAGTGATGCCTCCTCATAGGGTTTAGGTTGCGTGTTGATGCAGAATGGAAAGGTGGTCGCTTATGGTTCTCATCAGCCAAAGGACCATGAGAAGAGCTATCCTACTCATGACTTGGAATTGGCCGCCATGGTGTTTGCTCTAAAGATATGGCGGCATTACTTGTATGGTGAAATGTTCCAGGTATATACTGATCATAAGAGCTTTAAGTATCTGTTCTCGCAGCATGAGTTGAATATGAGGCAGCATAGATGGATAGAGCTACTGAAAGACTACTGTGAGATACTATACACTAGGAAAAAAGCTAATGTGGTGGTAGATGCTCTGAGTAGGAAGCATTTGGGTATAGTCTCTTAGATAATGGTCCAAGAAAATGATTTGCTAGAACAGTTTACAAGCCTTAATCTGAATGTCACTCTTTCTGAGAAGAATGGAACGACTAGTCTATAGATTGAGCCAAATTTGATGGATCGAATTAGGAGTGCTCAGAGGAAGGATTCTTACTGTATTGAAATTGCTAGTCAGATACAATTGGGTATTCAGTCAGAATATGAGATTGGCACTGATGAAATTTTGAAGTTCAAAGACTGAATTTGTATTCCTGATGATCCATAACTAAGAGAATTGATCCAGACAAAGGCTCACACCTCAAGGTACACTTTACATCTGGGTAACACCAAGATGTACTACAATCTTTGTAAAGTGTATTGGTAGCCTAAGGTAAAGCGAGACATCACTAAGTTTGTTGCAAGTTGTCTCACATGCTAATAAGTAAAGGTAGAGCATCAGAAACCAGTAGGTTTGCTTCGGCCTCTACCTATACTGATGTGGAAATGGGAGCATATCACTATTAATTGCATCATGGGTTTGTCGAAGACCAAAAGAAACCATGATGCGATTTGGGTTATTATTGACAAATTGACCAATTCAGCCCACTTCCTTGCCTTTAAATCCACTGATTCTCTGAGTGCTTTAGCCGATCTATATGTCAAAGAAATTGTCAGACTACATGGGGTTCCAGTGAGCATTACTTCTAGTAGAGATTTTTGATTCACCTCTCATTTCTGGGAACACTTTCAGGATGCCATGGGATCTTGACTAAACTTTAGCACAGCTTTCCATCCGTAGATTGATAGTCAGTCTGAGTGCACGATTCAGACACTTCAGGATATATTAAGAGTTTGTGCACTAGACTTTAAAGGCTCCTTGATGATCATTTATCGTTGGTAGAGTTTGCTTAAAATAACAATTATTATTCTAATATCGACATGGCACCATATAAAGCTTTGTATGACAGGAGATGTCATTCTCCCATTAGTTGGGAAAAGGTGGTTGATCAAAGGATTTGGGCTCTTGATCTTGTTAAGCAAGCCTCTGCAGATGTTTGGATTATCTGTGACAAACTTAAAATTGCCCAAAGTCGGTAAAAAAGTTATGTAGATACTAGACGCTGACACTTGGAGTTCTTAGTGGGGGGATTCTATGTTCTTGAAAATCTTACCGTCCAAAGACATCTAAGATTTGGGAAAAGAGGAAAGTTGATCTTAGATTGAGTGGGAGATTGGGCATACCAGTTAGCTTTACCACCAAAGTTATACAAGGTACACAATGTCTTCCATGTATCTATGTTACGAAAGTATCCTATAGATCTGTCCCATGTATTTCACTACGAGCCTCTGGAGATCAGAGATGACATGAGTTATGTTGAGAAACCAGTTTGGATCTTGGATCGAAAGGAGAAAGTACTACGATCTAAGACGATTCCACTGGTTAAGGTTCTTTAGCAGTACCATTCAGCGAAAAAAGCTACTTGGGAGTTAGAGAGCTTAATAAAAGAAGAAGTATCCAGAGTTGTTCGATGGTCAGGCCTAGTTAAATTTGGAGGACCAAATTTCCTAAGGTGGGGAGGAGGCGAAATTAACACTTTCTTCCATCTTTATTTATTGTTAATGAAGTTAGAAAGATAAGATTTCTCACAACTACTCAAATGCCTTAAGCATTGTAGAATTAGGGGAGATTTAGACTGCAGGCCCCACTAAGACTTTTATTGTCTAGAATGGGATGAAACTTGACAGTATCGATATTTGAAGTGAAATATTGAGATGGTAAGAATCTGCATCTCAAAAGTCATCTGTTGTGTATGTCTTGGAAGCGAGCAACAATTTCGAAAATGGTGGTTGTGTCCATAGGTCGAGGAAACTTTTGTGAATAACGGTCAACTTAATTTGACTTATGACCAATAGACCATCATAGATGAATCCTCGTGTGAAGAAGTACTGAATCACATGAAAGTGCAAAAAATTACGCGAATGAACATTTAGGACTTTTTTTGCAATTTCACCGTTTTAACTGTCAAACCCCATCAAAAGTTAAAACAATGATTAGAATATGTTAAATAAATATATTTTTAATGTAAATAAAATATTTTGGAAGTTAAATTAAATATTTAAATAGTTTAGGATATGGTTGGTATTATTAAAATGTTATAAGGACACTTTAGTAATTTGCCAAAAAAAGATTTTTAATGGAAAAATCTATTCTTCTCTCCCATATTGGCTAGCCACTCCACCACCACAACCATCTCATACTAAAGCTTAATGTAGAGAGAGAAAACCTTGTGAAACCTTAGGAAAACCACCCTAAAAGCAAAAACTACCTAAAGCAAACTTGCTTATCTCTCTTAGCTCTACAACATGTCTTTAAATTAGCTTGTGTAGAGGCCATTTACTTGGTGAAAATCATCCTCAAAGATTTGACCATAAGGAGGTAAGAGAGAGAAGTTGTGTTTTTGATTATTAATTAAAATTATGTGATGTGTTTAAGATGTTTAAGTATATGTATAAGCTTAAATTGAAGCAAAACCACTTGAATCACACTCTTAGGGTTTCAACCATGGTGGGACATGCATGGATATGATGTTGTTTCAATGCATAAGTGGTGTAGAATTAATGTAGAGAGTGTGTAAAGCATGAATATGGTGTTAGATTTGCAAAACAACAAGGATAGTGATGAAGGGAGCATTTGGCTAAGGGTGAATTAAGGGTTACCATGCTCAATTTGATAAAAACATGGTTATAAAATACTACATAAATGGATACAAAACTGTTGGTAAAGTCAGAACCAAAAAAAGCAGGTGTTTTGATGATAGTTGCAATTATAAGCACCAACATGGAGTAGATTGGATTTATAGCTGCATTAGAAAATCTAGTAGATCTCAAAGAATTATACATTTTCTGTAACTAAAGTGTTCAGAATTAGCTGTATTTGTGTGGTGTTTTGCAGCCTGGAAGTAAGGAGTGAAACTGGTGCCATTGAACTTAACTGTGCTATCGCTAGTGGTAAAAGATGTATAGAGAAGGCATAGGGATACTGTGATTGCATTGAAATTCTTGAATTGAAATTTTGAGTAATTGAATTATGGTGACTAAATTGGGATTGTGAAAATTGAAACTATGGTTATTGAATTGTGTTTTTAAGTGCAGGAAGGTTAGGATAGATAGTACTATTTTGTTGCTAAAATCGTAACCCACTAATAAGAGATTGTTAGTGTAGGAGGGGATCAAATGAAGGAGTGACTAAGCTAAGTTGGCATATAGGCTTATAGGCTTATAGGTGTGCAGATATTTTTAATTCTCTTTTCGAAGTGATTTTAAAGATTTCAATACTTCTCATGAAACTGATAAGTTTTAGAATTATTTTTATACGTAAATAAAATATGTTGAATATTGTTTATTATATGGAGAATATTTTATACTGTAAATGCTTCCATTGAACTTTAATGCTTTAAATGTAACAGTTACCAAATTTAAGGATTTATGGACTGTCTGAAGATATGCTTTGCCAAATTGATTTCTGTAAAACGTTTTCGACCATTTTATGAACTGTTTTGAGATTATTGGCTACCCATAGTTGCCTTCGGGTAATCATGCCATACTAACTTTACTATATTATTATTGTTTGTTGATTGACCTTGATCACATCATCTACAGTCCTAGATGTCACTTGATCAGTGCATACTAAGGACACCACTGGATTATGGCCATATATGTCTTACTGTTACTGTTACTCCCTTCTTGGGATATTGAAATTCCATGATTCTATTGGGTGTTACCTTGTCTCCAATATATTTTTTATTGAACTGTTAATGTATTATTTACTGAATCGTTTACTATACTATTTTATTGAACTGCTTACCGTACTATTTACTAAACCATTTATTGAACTGTTTACTGAAATGCTTATCATTTATTAATTTGTTCACTGAATAGTTTATTAAATTGGTTACTGAATTGTTTACTGAACTAATTACTGAATGGTTTATTGAATTGTTTAGTGAAACATTATTATTGAATTGCCTACTAAACTATTTATGATAAACTCGCAATAATTAGACTTAAGGATTGAGGCAAGCGGGGTACTTTAAAGCATCCTTTTGTACTCAACCTTATTGAATTGCCTACTAAACTATTTATGATAAACTCTCGATAGTTAGACTTAAGGATTGAGGCAAGCGGGGTACTTTAGAGCATCATTTTGTACTCAACCTGGTACCTAACCGATTATAGTATCCTTCCGATTTAGAGTCCTTAAATACTATTAGTTATTGATAGTGACTGTTAGGGTAAGAGCATGCCTTAAGATACATGCATATAGATTGTGCAGAGTATCAGCTTTTTTATATATATTTCTAATTGGCCATAAGCTCACCCCCTATTTCTCCTCCAGATTATCTGTAGCAGTTTCATTTATGTATAGGAGGACTTTTGAGACAGTATTCCTTAGGCGGTTTCCTGATTACTGTAGAGGTATATTGTTTTACTTTTATATCTCCAAACTGTATGTACAATACTATTTTGTATGTATTATCGTATAAGGGATGTAAACTAAACTGTAGTGTATTGGATGTTAATTGTCGTTTTAAATTAGGAGTAGTCAGATGTAAATTATAAAGGACATATTTCATGATATATGTATATTTAATATTTACATATATGTAATTTGAGGTTGTTTATGCATTTATTTTGAATTGAATGATTGAATTTGGATATGAATTGAACTACTAATTGTTATGAACAAGGTGGATATGGAATATAAATTAATTTGAATGATAATGAAACTAAAAAAGGACACAACAGACAGCCCAACTAATCATATTGAAAAGGAAAAAGTTAGTTCCAATTTTTGGTAATTGGCACATCACATATTAGCTTGGTTGATTTCAACTGTAGAGATTGATTAGAATTGAATTTTCTTGCTCTTACAACTCTTAAAAACATTATATACTTTTAATTGATCAAAACATAGTCATGAAATACAAATAATAAATGGAATGCAATAGCTTCATATTATTGCAGCTTTTAGCTTTGGGATCATGAAAAAGAAATGGTACCTAGGGCTAACGCCATTAGAAAAAAACTGTCATGGCATGGTGTGAAATCCCTAATTTTCTATAATTTCCTCATGTTTGTAAAGTCTTCCAGGTGAAAGGAATTAAATAAATATGAGAATTATGAAGTATGAACGATGTATAGAACATGGAAGGAATAATGAAATTTATAGTCAATTGGTCAAGAAGTTAAATTCTGATATTGCAAGAATATTTGGATTATGAGAAAATAATATTAGATTTTCTTATGTGTAAAGTGACATATGGCATGTGAATAGAAGAAGAGAAATTAAATGGTCCAAAGGTCAAAGGGTCAAAGAAGATGAGTGTATGGATTAATATGCAATTAATGAGGTTGCCTTGTCACCATCTTCTCCATCAAGGTCGACAGCCATCTCGTTCCTCCTCCAAATCTCTCCATGTTTCCATTTCATTTGTCATGACAAACACTTAGATTCTGTTATCGAATCACCAAGCTTCGGTAATGAAAAAGATCCTCACCACTAGCTCTAGCTATGTCTGTAATATGAAAGGCTGAAACAAAGTCTTTGAAGAGATCAGATTTTTGTCAAGTTTGGCTATAGACAAAGGTAAGGATAGAAGTTGATTCTTTCAATCATGTCTATGATATGGAGTTATATGATATTGGTATAGTCTAACTATTGTGTTAGAATGAAAGAAAGCTAAAGGTTTGAATTATAATGATGTTTACAGCTTTGAAGAAGTGAAGGAAAGGAATTGGTACAATCAAGCGATTACGTGTTTTGGTGTAATCGAGGTAAGGGATTTATGTAACAGACGTAGGGTGGCTATGTCCACATGCTTTTAAGTGTTTTGAAAAGAAGTACCAGTTGAATTAAGTGCAGGAAATGTCAATTTCGAGTGTTACTCCTAGTTACCAAAATGCTAGAAGTAGTCGACTGCCTTAAGTAGCAGCCAACTGTCTAGAGACAACCAAAGTGTAGATTTTCCGAAAACTGACTCAAACCAGTCGACTGCTATATAAGCCAGTCGACTGCTATTTCCCAGAAAGCATTTTGTTTCAAAACGGTCGACTGCTATTTACTTGTAAAGCATTTTGTTTAAAAACCAGCCGATTGCCTATGGAGCCAGTCGACTGCCCTGTTTTCATAAGCATTTTGTTTGCGAAAACAGTCGACTGCCTTTTTCTCGAAAAGCATTCTGTTTCAAAACCAGTTGACTACTATATGGACCAGCCGACTGCCCCATGTGTTTTCAAAATTTCGAAATATCAAAAATTTTAAAAGAAAATAATTTCGATAAAGCAAGATATGTAATAGCAGCCGATTGCCCTATGACGCTAGTCAACTGCCCTTTTTGAAAAAAAATTTTTAAAGCCTATTTCAAGAAACTATGATTGTCATTACAAAAAGGCTATATGACAAATGTTTTGAGATTATGAAGTACTTGATAGTTATGCACTTCTGTATAACTACATGACTGATAAGCCCTAATCCGGCCCTCAGTGCCACAGATGTCACCTGACTAGTGTTCATCGTGGCCTATCGACATTTGACCAAATTGTCTCTGTTATATGATTGGCTAGGGGAGGATTCCTGGCCCTTACGGGGGTACGCCACCTGTTAATCAGTGCATAATTCCGTTAAAATACAAATAGTCTCCCTGTTATTTGAAAGTATCTAAAGTATGTGAATATCTTGAAAGTATTTAAATATATGATACTTGAAATGTTTAAAGAAAGTATATGATGTATGCTTGCATATACTATTTGAAAGAAGTATATGATATATGCTTTATAATGATTTTACGTGACATTATAGAGCCAAGCAGGGAAACTGCATATAGAGACATAGTACGCTCTTTTACATATGTTTCTTACTGAGCGTAAACTCACCCCTTTACAACTATTTTTCATACAGATTACCTGGAGTGAATTCCACTCTAACTAAAGGAGCTTGCTTTTGAGATATCAAAATGTACCTTCGAGATACGCTTCCTGATAATAGCTGAAGGTATACTTATGTAACCATGTAAATCAGATAGTACTACAGTACATTAATGTCTATAAGATTTTGGGGATTTAGGTTATGTAAGATGTGTAAGATCCTGTGGTTTGGAATGATATATATCATTATTATGCTTTATTTGAAATTAAAATCTGTATAGTGAACTATTAAATGTCAAGCTTAAGAAGAAGAAGAAGGAATGACACTGATGAACTAGTCTAATCAAGTTATAGGAAAAAGTTATAGGTGAATGGATAGCGACGACGACGTCACAGATTGGTATCAAAGCAAGGTTAGACTGATGTTTGTCGGTGTCATTTGGTTAGAAATAATGGATATCCCCAATGTACTGTACTTGTCTGAATAAATATGCATAGTATAACCGTTATAGTTATACTAAATAGCTCAATATTGTGATTTTATCGACAGAATGAGCTCACGTAAAAGGGGTACTGGAAGAGGAAGGGATCGTGCAAAACAACCCCCAACACAGTCTCCTCCTCCATCTCTACCTCATAGCCCGAACACTAGGCTAGCGAAAATGGAGAAGCATATGGAGAATATGGTCGTGATGTTTACGCAGTTTATGGCGAACTTTTCGAACGTGGCCACTAGTACACCAACAACTACTCTTGCTGTTCCTCCTACTCCTATAGTACAGCCCCACCATAATGAACAGAATTACCCCCATCAATCCCAACTACTAAAAGGCGGGATCCTAAAGCTTATTGTAGTGTGACCATGATTAAGGAATTTAAGAAGTTGGAATTGCCTAAGTTTAAGGGGGATAGAGATTTGTTGGCTGCAGAGAACTGGGTGAAGGCGGTCACTAAGTCTTTTGAGTACATGACATGCTCCGAAAGGAAGAAGGTGGGTTTGGCTGCTTACTTGTTAGTGGACGATGCAGAGTATTGGTGGCAGGCCACGCGGACCATATTGGAGGCTCGATATGCTGAGGTTACGTGGGATAGATTTTTAGAAGCCTTTAATGAGCAGTACATCCCACGCACTGATCAGACTAGGTTGAAGATTGAGTTCTTGAACTTGACTCAGGGGACGATGTCAGTTAATCAATACGAGTCGAAGTTCATCACTTTGAGTAGATTTGATCGAGAGGTCCTCAGGAGTGAAGGACATAAGATTTATCGATTTATAGAGGGATTGAAGTCTCCCATTAGATCTAGGCTATACCCTATGGATATCACTACCTATGGAGAGGCGGTCCGTAAGGCTCAGTTGTGTGAGCAGAACTATGAGCTTCACCATGCTGAATTCCGAGCTAAGGGAAAAGGTAAAGAATCGATGAAGCGAAAGTCAGATGGAAAGCCTCTAGTGACAGATATCCATATAGGAGAAGTAGACATTATGAAGGAGTTTCGATAGGTAAGTAATTAAATTATAAAGAAATGACTTTTGTTTTAATTAAATGGTTATATGGGAATATATTGAAATTTGGAGTTATCATGGTACAGGGACTCCTAGACCTACCGAGATCAAGATAAGTGATGAGAGATCCCGATATTCGGCAGGCAGTACCGCTAGCTCACCAAAGAGTTCAATGCAAAGATGTGAGCAATGCGGGAAATTTCATGGATCACAGCCTGGCTGATTTGCGAGTGGTGCTTGTTTTAGGTGTGGTGAAATGGGACATATGATTAGAGATTGTCCCAAGAAGAACCAGAGGGTGTCTGAGGAATCAGAGAAGACCCTTCAACCACAGCCTAAGGCCACAACGGCAGAGAAGGGAAAGAAAGCTGTGACCCAAGGACGAGTATTTGCCATCGATGAAGAGTCTACCTATGCTTCATCCAAAGTGATAAAGGGTAAGATTTACTTGTTTGATATAAGTGTTACTGCATTGTTTGATCCAGGCTTTACACATTCTTTTGTGTCTCCTATGATTGCTATGAGAATACCTATTCAGCCTGAGCCTTTAGGACAATTATTGCAAATAAGTACTCCCTTTAGGGAATCTCAAATGACAGACATAGTATATCGTGGTTGTAAGCTACGGGTAGGGGAAAGAAAATCAATAGCTGACCTAATCCTACAAAATATGTATGGATTTGATTTTTTTTAGGTATGGATTGGTTAGCTAAGAATTTTGTGATATTAGATTGTTATGATAAAAGTTTGATCTTCTCCTCTTCCGTTAGCTATGTTGTAGATTTTGGAAGCATTTAATGCAAAAGGATGGTTGTTACTTGACTTATTTGTGAATGAATTGATGGAATATATTTGCTATGTGAAGGATTCATGGCTTATGTAGTGGATGTAGAAAAGAAACGTCTCAGACTTCATGAAATTCTAGTAGTTATGGAATTTTCGAATGTGTTTCCGGACGATCTTTCAGGACTTCCTCCGAATAGGGAGATGGAGTTTACTATCTATTTGGCGCCGAGAACTGAGCCCGTTTCGAGACCTCCTAATCAGATGGCATTAGTGGAATTGGAGGAATTAAAGAAGTAGCTTCAAGAGTTACTAGATAAGGGGTTTATATGACCTAGCGTATCCCCTTGGGGTGCTCCTGTGCTATTTGTACGAAAGAAAGACGGCAGCATGAGGTTGTGTATAGACTACCGATGGTTGAATAAGGTGACGATCAAGAATAAGTATCCTCTTCCCAGGATTGACGATCTTTTCGATTAGCTCAAGGGTGCATAAGTCTTTTCTAAGATAGACTTAAGGTCGGGATATGATCAATTGAAGATTCGGAGTGAAGATATCCCTAAGACTGCATTTAGGATGAGGTATGGTCACTATGAATTTCTAGTGATGCCGTTTGGTTTGACCAATGCACCCGTGGCTTTTATGAACTTGATGAATGACGTGTTCAAACAGTATTTGGACCAGTTTGTCATTGTTTTTATCGAAGACATATTGGTGTATTCAAGATCCCGGGAAGAGCATGAGCAGCAATTATGGATAGTTCTGCAAACCCTCAAAGATCGGGGATTGTATGCTAAGCTAAGTCAGTGTGATTTCTGGCTAGATCAAATATCCTTTTTGGGTCATATAATCAATAAAGATGGAGTTTCGGTCGATCCATCAAAGATTGAAGCTGTGGTACAATGGGAGAGATCGAAAACAGTTACAGAGATTAGGAGTTTCTTTGGTCTAGCTGGCTACTATCGAAGATTTGTAGAGGGTTTCTCAAGGTTAGCTGCTCCCTTGACACATTTAACGCGCAAAGAGGTGAAGTTTAAATGGAATGATACCTGCGAACATAGTTTCCAAGAGTTAACACGTAGGCTGACAATTGCACCTATTCTCACCATTCCTAGTAGTTCTGGTGGATTTTCAGTGTATAGTGATGCCTCAGGACAAGGTTTAGGATGTGTGTTAATGCAGCATGGTAAGGTAGTAGCGTATGGTTCTCGACAATTAAAGGACCATGAGAAGAACTACCCAACTCATGACTTGGAGTTAGCTGCAGTAGTGTTTGCTCTAAAGATTTGGAGGCATTACTTGTATGGTGAGAAATTTCAGATTTTTATGGATCATAAAAGTTTGAAATACTTGTTCTCTCAAAGAGAATTAAACATGAGATAGAGAAGATGGCTCGAGGTTCTAAAGGATTATGATTGTGAGATCTTGTACCACCTAGGAAAGGCCAATGTGGTGGCGGATACTCTGAGTCGGAAGCATGTAGGTTTAGTATCTTACATGATGGTAAAGGAATATGAGCTGCTAGAACAGTTTGCAAGCCTTAGTTTAAATGTTACACCTCTTGAGCAATTTGCGATAATAGTTAGTATGATGATTAAGCCAGAATTAATGGATAAAATTCGGATTGCTCAGAAAGAGGATGCCTAGTGTATTGAGGCTATGGATCGGATTCAAGTAGGTACGCCATTGGAATTTACCATTAGTAGTGATGGAATTTTGAGGTTTAGTAACCGTATATGTGTTCCTAATGATAAAGAGTTGAAGAAATTGATCTTGACTGAAGCACATTCCACTAGATACATGTTGCATTCAGGAAATACGAAGATGTATCATAACCTTCGCAAGGTGCATTGGTGGACTGGCATGAAAAGAGACATAGCAGAATTTGGGGCAAAGTGTCTCACATGTCAATAGGTTAAGGTAGAGCACCAAAGACCAGCCGGATTGTTACAACCTCTGCCTATACCTATGTGGAAGTGGGAACACATTACAATGGATTTTCTTATGGGATTGCCTCGGACTAGAAGCAGTTATGATGGTATTTGGGTAATAGTAGATAGACTAACTAAGTCAGCTTACTTCCTACCTATGAAATCTACGGATACACTTGGTGCTTTGGTAGATTTGTATGTTAAAGAAGTTGTCGGACTACATGGAATTCCAGTGAGCTTTATGTCTGATAGAGATTCCAGGTTTACTTCTCACTTTTGGGAACATTTTCAAGAAGCTATGGGATCTCAGTTGAATTTTAGCACAGCTTTTCATCTGCAGACTGATGGACAATCCGAGCATACTATTCAGATGCTCGAGGATATATTAAGAGCTTATACTATGGATTTTAAAGGCTCATGGGACGAACATCTGCCCTTGGCTAAGTTTGCTTACAATAACAGTTATCACTCAAGTATCGAAATGGCACCATATGAAGCTTTATATCGTAGAAGGTGTCGATCTCCGATTGGGTGGGAAGAAGTGCGCAAGTGTAAGTTGTTAGCTCCAGAGTTAGTCGAGCAAGCCTCTGAGGATCTTAAGCTAATTTGTGAGAGACTTAAGACAGCTCTGAGTCGACAAAAGAGTTATGCAGATGCTCGACGGAGACCACTTGAGTTTTTGGTTGGAGACTTAGTGTTTTTGAAAGTTTCTCCATCCAAAGGGATCATGAGATTTGGCTGAAGAGGTAAGCTTAGTCCTCGCTCCATCGGTCCATTTGAGGTCTTGGACTGAGTCGGAGACGTTGCTTATAGGTTGGCACTACCACCGGAGCTATCGGGAGTGCATAATGTATTTCATGTGTCTATGCTTCGGAAGTATAATCCAATCCATCTCATGTCATAGAATATGAACTCTTGGAGATTCAGGAAGACATGAGTTATGTGGAGAAGCCGGTTCGGATTTCGGACAGAAAAGAGAAAGTGTTGAGATCTAAGATGATCCCATTAGTTAAAGTTCTCTGGCAATACCATACCATGGAAGAAGCTACATGGGAGCTAGAAAGCTTAATGAAAGACAAATATCCGGAATTGTTTAGTTGATAGCCCGATTTAAATTTGGAGGACCAAATTCTCTAAGGCAGGGAGAATGTGAAATCCCTAATTTCCTGTCATTTCCTCATGTTTGTAAAGTCTTCTAGCTGAAAGGAATTAAATAAATATGAGAATTATGAAGTATGAACGATGTATGGAACATGGAAGGAATAATGAAATCTACAGTCAATTGGTCAAGAAGTTAAATTCTGATATTGCAAGAATATTTGGATTATGAGAAAATAATATCATATTTTCTTATGTGTAAAGTGACATATGGCATGTGAATAGAAGAAGAGAAATTAAATGGTCAAAGGGTCAAAGAAGATGAGTGTATGGATTAATATGCAATTAATGAGGCTGTCTTGTCACCATCTTCTCCATCAAGGTCAACAGCCATCTCGTTCCTCTTCCAAATCTCCCCAAGTTTCCATTTCATTTGTCATGACAAACACTTAGATTCTGTTATCGAATCACCAAGCTTCGGTAACGAAAAATGATCCTCATCACTAGCTCTAGCTATGTTTGTAATATGAAAGGCTGAAACAAAGTCTATGAAGAGATCAGATTTCTGTCAAGTTTGGCTATAAACAAAGGTAAGGATAGAAGTTGATTCTTTCAATCATGTCTATGATTTGGAGTTATATGATATTGGTATAGTCTAACTACTGTGTTAGAATGAAAGAAAGCTAAAGGTTTGAATTATGATGATGTTTACAGCTTTGAAGAAGTGAAGGAAAGGAATTGGTGCAATCAAGCGATTACGTGTTTTAGTGTAATCGAGGTAAGGAATTTATGTAACAGACATATGGTGGCTATGTCATCATGTTTTTAAGTGTTTTGGAAAGAAGTACCAATTGAATTAAGTGCAGGAAATGTCAATTTCGAGTGTTACTCTTAGTTACCAAAATGCTAGGAGCAGCCGACTGCCTAGAGACAACCAAAGCGTAGATTTTCGAAAAACCGACTCAAACCAGTCGACTGCTATATACGCCAGTCGACTTCTATTTCCCAGAAAGCATTCTGTTTCAAAACGGTCGACTACTATATGGACCAGTCGACTGCTATTTACTTGAAAAGCATTTTGTTTCAAAACCAGCCGACTGCCTATGGAGCCAATCGACTGCCCTGTTTTTAGAAGCATTTTGTTTGCAAAAACAGGCGACTATTATATGCCCAGTCGACTACCTTTTTCTCGAAAAGCATTCTGGTTCAAAACCAGTCGACTGCCTCATGTGTTTTCAGAATTTCGAAATATCGAAAATTTTAAAAGAAAATAATTTTGATAAAGCAAGATATGTATAGCAGTTGACTGTCCTATGAGGCCAGTTGACTGCCCCCTTTGAAAAAGAGGTTTTAAAGCCTATTTCAAGAAAGTATGATTGTCATTACAAAAAGGCTATATGACAAATGTTTTGAGACTATAAAGTACTTAATGGTTATGCACTTCTGTATAAGTACATGACTGAGGAGCCCTAGTCCGGCCCTCGGTGCCACAAATGTCACCTGACTAATGTTCATCGTGGCCTATCGACGTTTGGCCAAATTGTCTCTGTTATATGATTGGCTAGGGGATGATTCCTGGCCCTACGGGGGTACGCCACCTGTTTATCAATGCATAATTCCGTTAAAATGCAAATAGTCTCCATGTTATTTGAAAGTATTTGGAGTATGTGAATTTCTTGAAAGTATTTAAATATATGATACTTGAAATGTTTAAAGAAAGTATATAATGTATGCTTGCATATACTATTTGAAAGAAGTATATGATATATGCTTTATAATGATTTTACATGATATTATAAAGCCAAGTAGGGAAACTGCATATAGAGACATAGTACACTCTTTTACATATGTTTCTTACTAAGCGTAAACTCATCCCTTTACAACTATTTTTCATACAGATTACCTGAAGTGAATTCCGCTCCAACTAGAGGAGCTTGCTTTTGAGATATCAAAGTGTACCTTCGAGATACGCTTCCCGATAATAGTTGAAGGTATACTTATGTAACCATGTAAATCAGACAGTACTACGGTACATTAATGTCTATAAGATTTTGGGAATTTAGGTTATGTAATATGTGTAAGATCCTGTGATTTGGAATGATATATATATATCATTATTATGCTTTATTTGAAATTAAAATCTGTATAGTGAACTATTAAATATCAAGCTTAAGAAGAAGAAGAATGAATGACATTGACGAATGAATCTAATCAAGTTATAGGAAAAAGGAAAAAGTTATAGGTGAATGGATAGTGACGAGGACGTCACACATGGGCTAACCAATCAGAGCTTGACACGTGGCATAAATGCTACGTCATTTGCACCCACATTAGCTTTATTTCCTTTTTTAAAAAAGTTTTAAAAATACTTTAAAAAATTTTCAAAAAAGTTTTAAAATGTTTAAAAAATATTTAAAATTTTGTAAAAAAGTTTAAAAATACTTAAAAAATATCTAATTATTTTTAAAACTAAGTAAAAATAGTTTTAAAAAATTTTAAAATATACTGCAATGATCGCTTAAAAAATCCAGTTAGAAAATCGATAGCAAAAACACAAGTCAAGCATAACATGAGATAAAAATAGAAGCCAAAACCATTTTCAATAGTCCAATTGAACCTAGAATTCACTCCATCCATTTCGGTTAGACAATCCCAAGCCAATATTGAAACCCAATTCTGTCTAACCAAGAATAAAAAGAAGCAAATCTCGAGAGCCACCTAAACCCAGAATAATGTTGAGGATCGAAACCCAATTTTGTCCAACAAGCTAAGGAACCTATTTAATCGAAAAATAGTAACCTAAAAGCCAATCTCAAGAGCCACTTGAACCCAAGAATCACCCAAAACTAGCAACAAATTCATCCAATTTTGTCCAACAAGCTAAGGAACCTATTTAATCAAAAAATAGTAACCTAAAAGCCAATCTCAAGAGCCACTTGAACCCAAGAATCACCCAAAACTAGCAACAAATTCATAGAAAATCCCATATTCAAACTCACACAGTAAAACCCAAATACACAGAAACTATGAAGAAAATAACATTCAATAGCCACCATACCCACAACACATAAAAAAAATAGCTAGCAATAATATCAAACAAAAAAAAAAGAAAAATATTGGAGTTTTGGCAGAATTGTTTTGGAAGTTTGGAGTTAGATCTAAGTTAAATAGGTGTGATTTGAGGTGATATGGGTTCAAATTTAGGTAGAAAAGATCATGTTGAGTTTTTCTAGATTTTTTTGGGGATTTTTTTATGGTCGTTGATGCCAAACAACACCGGCAAACCAAGGTGTAGACGACGACAGAAGGTTGAAGCTAGTTAAATTCTAGGTTGATGTTCATAAGGGTTCAAATTTTGGTATAAAGAAGTTAGACAAATATAGGTTTAGAAAATTTGTGAGGTAGAGGAATTAAGGAGAAAAGAAAGAAACAGAAGGTTATATACACTTTCTAATTGGTTTTGTTTCATTTTTAAATATTTTCTGAAATATTTGTAAATTTTTTTTACTTTTTTTATAAATTTTTTTAATTATTTCTAAGTATTTTAAAATATTTATAAATATTTTCACAAAATTTTAAGTAATTTTTAAATATTTTTACATTTTTTAAAATTTTTTAAATATTCGTACTTATTTCTAAGTATTTTTAAATATTTTAAACTATTTTTAAATATTTATAAATATTTTTAAAAAAAAATTAAAATACTATTTTAAATATTTTTAAAAGTTTTTGAAAAATTTTTAAGTTTTTTTTAAAGAAAAAGAAATAGAGATGATATGTGGTGCAAATGACATGGCATTTATTGCCATGTGTCAAGCTCCGATTGATTAGTCTATGCCACATTAGCTTTTTTTAACAACATTAGTCCAAGGTACTAAATGCGTGAAGGAAGAAAAGTTTATGTACTAAAATGATAACAAAATTCATCAAGTACCAAAGCGATAAAAGTGGTATAATTTAGGGGTCAAAATATGTATTAACTCAAAAAGAAATAATCAATGGAAGATCTCTAACTAACCAACAATTGTAGATACAGGTGGATAGCATGCCGGCATAAAAAATGAGTTTCTACCTACCTTTGTGTTAGTAAAAGATCACATTTTATATGGTTTAATTGAAATTTGGTATCTCATGACCAAGCAAATTTTCCTTTCAGTCCTCCACAAGAAATAATAAAATTCTTATGCCAAACTCAGGAAAGCTACAATTGCCAATATGTCACTAATAAAAGGCCTTTGAAACAAAATGCATTCAATGTAAGCTATCAATTGTAATTCATAAAAAGTAAAGTACGTAGACTAATATCATATCTACATATATTGTCCAATACAAACTTATTCTATCAAAATAAAAAATAAATAAATTTTCATCGTAACAAAATAATTTTATTTCAACAAATTAAAAGCTAAACTAGCAAAAAAAAGTTCTTAACATCTTCAGTGGCTTGAGGAACAAAACACCAACTTTTCAACTACTTCCTTTCTTTTCTCCTACAGGCATCCAAATACTGCTCTTACTTTCTCAGGATTATTGATATAGTAAAGATAAGCAGTGATGATTAATTGTTAGTTAATTCCTATATTTTAAATGTTATTTTCTAAAATTGGTGTAACACAAGTGCTTTTCATAAGTAGCATTTCCTACAATAAGTGCCTTAGCAATGATTAAGACCTATCTAGAAAACCTCCTAACGAAGACGTCGGCTTCAACCAATGAGGGAAAGTTTGTTACACCTATGTGAGCTGGACGGCTGGTTATGTGCAGACTTGCACGAGCCATGATGCAACATGCCTAGGGAAGGGGTATGGAACAAGTTCAGTTGGTTGCTGAAGGAAAACATGACGTGGATGTCATACAAGTGGGCTTAGCGCACAAGGCAGAAGATGCAGCAATCGCATGCAGCATGCTCCTAAGACAAAGACATGTAGCTGGTGCACACCATGCAAGCAGCAGATGGGCTTGCATAGGCATGCAGACATAGGGTGGGTGTCCAAACGAGATGGTCCCTTGACTTGAGACTAGCGGATTCGGCCTATGAGCCACGCGACTGAAAGCCTAGGATTGGCGTGCATGCAAAAGCTTGGCTTTTCCTGAAATAACGCGGATGGGAATCCTAGTTGGAGTCGGAGTTAGAGTTTTACTTGAAGACCAAGTAAGTAGGTTGAATCCTTTAGCGACTGGGAGTGTCAGTCACATTATTGCCTATATAAAGAATAATCGTGTAAAATAAAGAACACATAGAGATAGACCTCCATTAGGGTGAGTGATTATTGTATTCCTACAACAGACTTGTAATCCTTTTACAAATGAATAAAAGGTTGGGATTTAACCTGTAATCGTGTTTCTTGCTTGTGATGTATGCCTTTGTCTCATATACTTGCTTAACGTTGTTAGTGTGCTGGTGTGCACCCTTGGGCAACGGTGTGAGTGTACTTGGGTGGTGGTATGCGTACGATTATGAGAGCATTCTATTCTGTGCGTGTGGGTTAATCAATTGGTTGAACTAGGTGCACGAACAGTCTAGTGCAATCACGATGCGAAAAATCAATAGTAAAAAGTTGCCTCGTGATCGTGTAGGTGTGCTTAAGGTACTGGTTGGTGCACCAACTCCTGATGCTGCTTCTCTGGCAGAGCAAGCGGTGCAACACTCTCAGCTTATTGCTGACCTTCAGCATGTGGTTGGAGAGAACCACAAAGAGTTCACTGATCGTTCTAACAAATTGCTACAACAGCTTAAGTCGTTGTTGGATAAACTCAACGACATTGACCAAGATGTTAGGTTGCTTAACGTAGCCATTTTTGGAGCTTCTAAAAGCAGTACTAGTGAGAAACAAACAGTGAAGTTGAAAGTCCTTGAGCCAAAATAGGTCAACGAAAGTCGGAATGCTAAGGAACTTGAAAACTTCATCTAAGACATGGAGCAGTACTTTAAGGCTGCTCGAGTGGTGAAAAAAGAGCAAGTTTCCACCACTAATATGTATCTGGTTGGTGATGCAAAGCTGTGGTGGTGAAATCTATTGGATGATGATACAAGTTCTGGGTGAGAACCAATCCAAACTTGAGAAGCTTTGAAAAAGAAGTTAAGGAACCAATTCCTTCCCATGAACACGGCATGGTTGGCGAGAGAATCACTCAAAAAGCTGAGGCACACGAGCTTTATGCAAGATTATGTAAAGGAATTTAGCTTCCTGATGCTAGAAATCAATAACAAGACCAAGGAGAATCAAGTTTTTAATTTTCTATCAAGACTCCAGCCTTAGGCATAGGTGGAGTTGAGATGATTAAAGGTAACTGATCTACCTTCAGCTATTACTGCTATGGATAGCCTTATTGATTATAAGTTTGGTGCTTCTTCATCCAACCTTGACAAGAAGAAGTCTAAAGATGAGGGCAGAAAGAACCAGAAGCATGGTAACAAAGGAAAGTGGGATAAGAAGAAAAGGGATAGTGAGACATCTAAGCAAAAAGGATCAGATTAGTCACAAGGGAAGAAAAACATAGGTTGCTTTCTTTGTGATGGGCCTCACCTTGCTAGGGATTGTCCTCGCAAGGAGAAACTTTTCGCTCTTATTGCTAAAGATGGTTCAAAAATGGAGACAAAGGAGGCCAACCTTAGGCTCAACCCATTGCAGTTACTGAATGCTATTACGATACACAAGAGGCCTGTCTATAAAGGATTGATGTACTTACGGGTGATGATGAATGGACAAGGGGTCCAGGCTATGTCGAATACTAGTGTAACCAACAACTTTATCTCACAGTGAAGTGTTGGCCATCTTGGATTGAAAATCTCCGAGAGCATGAGTAACATCAAAGCAGTGAATTCGAATGCTCAACCCGTTCAAGGAATCACAACCATGACCTTGAAGATGGGAAATTAGGAACGCGAGTGCACCTTCTTGTCATGCCCCTTGATCATTTTGAGTAAATCCTTGGGATGGAATTCTTTATTGAGGCGAAGCAGCTCCTATACCACACCTTTGTGGCCTCTAGATCGGTGATGAGAGGTGCCCAGGTTTTATCCAAGCGGAGTAAGAAGGACAAATGGCAGAGAAGCCTTTGGAGTAATCGGCTTCTCACATGAAGTCAAGATTAAAGCAGGGTGAGACAACCATACTTGTGCACGGCCATCCATCCATCTCACATAGGTGTAACAAACTCTCCCCCGCTAGCTAGAGCTGATGTCCTCATCGAGAGGTTTTCCAGGTAGGTCTTAATTAGGTCGTCGTATTCTTATAGGGTCATGTCCCTTTCTTTCCCATGTCTCGCTACCATCTTCCCATCGCACTAGAAAATCAATGCACCTGTTCTTGCTGTTGGTCCCTTGGCTTCTCCGATCAAGAATTTCCACCACTTTCTTTTGAAACTCCTTTCGAATAGTTAGTGGAGCTCTCCTTGCCTGTTGCCGAGTCTTATAAGCATAATAAGGTTTGAGAAAACTTACATGAAAGGTTGGAAATATCTTTATTGCCACAAGTAGATCAAGTCGATACGCTACATTGCTAACCCGCTTGATCACCTTGAATGGCCTATCATATCTCTGGATAAGGCCTTTGTGGTACCACTTATCGGTCACCTTATTCCAAATCTATAGAGATTCAAGAGCACTAAATCTCCCTTTTGAAACTCTAAGGACCTTTGATTTTGATTTGCACTATCTTTCATCCTCTATTGGGCTATAACCAAGCTATCTCGCGCTTGATCAATGAGCTCTTGTTTGTTGCGGGCAAATTAATACACAGCTAGGAAACTTCCTTGGGATTTTAGCTTGACTACCTCCAAAGGGGTCAGAAGTTGGCACCCAATAGCTAGCTCCAATGGGCTCAAACCTGTAGCCGAGGACTTACGCAGATTGTAGCAAAATTGGGCCACATCAAGTAAACTTAACCAGTTTTGTTGGCTTGCCTCACATAATACCTTAAGTATTCCTCCAATAAGGCATTAACCCACTCCGTCTAGCCATTCGTTTGCGGGTGGTTTGCTGTAGAAAACTTTAGTTCTAATCCCAACAACTTAAATAAAACTGTCCAAAACTTACTAGTGAACCAAGCATCACAATCGCTGATAATATCCTCAGGGACACCAGGCACCTTTACCACGTTCTTGAATAAGAACTCAACGGCTAGTTCTGTAGTACAAGCATAAGGCATCGATATGAATACTGCATACTTCAAAAAGTGATCTACCACTACCATGATGGATCTCATCCCATCAAATGCCGACAAGCCTGTAATAAAATTTATGGAGAGTGACTCTTAAGGCCTTTCAGGAATGGGTAGTGGTTGAAGCAGCCCAACCTACCTCTTCTTCTCGGTCTTGTCTAGTTAGCACACTAGACATGTGCGCACATAGTGCTCAACATCCTCCAACATCTTTGGCCAATAATAGTATCTCGATATTAAGGCTATTTAACATCCTCTCTATGCCTGGATGTCCAGCCCACTGTGGGTCATGTGTTTCTTTCAACACTTCGTGCCTCACTACCCCCTTAGGGACAAACAATTTGTTACCACGAAAATATAACAAATTGTTTTTAACCCAATACTTTTGAACCAAGCCATCTTGAACTTGTTGCCTCAACTTGCAGTAGGTAAGATCTTCCTCTGCTACTAAAGAGCCCTAAGAGATGTCATGATATCAATGTACTCCTCACCTAAGGCATCGAAATTCTCTAATTTTGCCTCATTCTGGAAGATTAAATTATTAATATCATTAATATTCTCTTAGCTCATCATCTATTCCAAAAGATTGTGTTTGTTTTCTCATTTCTGTTACAATCTCAACATGCTCACCATTTGCTATAAAGAATCACCATCTTGTCACAATTTGGAATAGGTTTAGTCATCCACTCCTAGGCATGGGGATGTGCCTAAAAAAATACAAGCAATGTATTGGAAGAATATAAGTATTAAAATGTAAGAGTTAAATTTATAATTATTAAAATTAATTTAGCTAAAACTTACCTCAATCAATCTTTGTGAAATTTTAGGTTCAACACCCCATAATTTGGTAACTGGATTCCAAGAAAATCCACTTATCCCGTGTTTGAACAAGTTATAACACTTTGAGAAACTGGTTTTTACGGTCTTTGTACAATTTTTCACTTTTTCCTTTTCTATGTCTCTTTTAAAATTTTCTTTTAGCTCAATGATTATATTATCATAGGCATGCTCAATGAAAGTTCCATTTACTAAGTTTTTGATATTGTGTTGATGCAAAAATGCATTAACAAGAGCATCATCTCTTGTTAGTGTCCATCTCAAAACATCATCCATATTTATCCATTCGTTACTTTCATTAGTAATAATCACTTTTTTCTTTCTTGGCATAAGTATATCTACAAATTCACAAGAAACATGCAAAAGTTGTAACAACAAATATACAATCATTAAAAATAAGTTTTTAATTGCTGAAATGAAATAACTATTTAATTGATCAAAAAAATTCATAAAGTTTTTCAAATAAAATAAATCTAAATGAAATAATAGTATTTAATTAATCAAATAAGTTCATGAAGTATCTCTAATAAAACAAATATAAATTCAAAAAAAAATCCACAAACAATAGTAACCATTCAATCTCTAAAATCTATCCATATCTCATTAGTTATAGAATCTCTTAATTGTTCTCCTCGAGCAACATCTTCTTTCTTGTTTCTAGGAGTATAATACTCTTGTTCAGTGAGTCCAACATGTAGTTCACAATCAACTTGATCATTAATAAGAGTGTCATCAGGATTTACAGTTATTAAGTAATTATGTAGACTAAACATGCTAAATTTATTATTTTTTGGGTTCGAATTCCATATATTGTGTTGGCTCTATAGGCTATACCGAGAGGGGGGGTGAATCGGTTTTTAACTAACTATAAGCTCGTTTTTCGGTTTCTCTAAATTCTCTAGCCTATATTAATAATTTCTAAGTTCTCTAGGCTAGACAAGCATGCAATCCAAGTTCAATGCAATAAACACAATATAATTGCAAGTAATTAAAGAGAGTAGGGAAAGAGAGATTTACACAATCAATTTATAGAGGTTCGGCAACCTTGCCTACGTCCTCTACCTTGAGACGCTCCCAAGGATTTTCTCCAAATCCACTATCTTGAATTTGTGATTACAATCCCTCTTTTCAAGGCTCAAGAGTAACCTCCCTCTTTTTCTAGGCTCAAGAGAAACCTCTCTCTTTTTCTTAGGCTAAAGAGTAACCTCCCTCTTTTTCAAGGCTTAAGAGAAACCTCTCTCTTTTTCTTAGGCTAAAGAGTAACCTCCCTCTTTTTCAAGGCTTAAGAGAAACCTCCCCTTTTTACAAGGATTGAATTGGTTTTACAAATGAGTAATCAAAGAGAACCTCTAGATAGGCAAGTGATTACAGAAATTAAGCACAAGGAAAAAGCCTACACAAGATTTGTGCTAAGCACTACAAGGAATAAGAGAATGATAGATGATGGAAACTTTGTAGCTCTTGATTTGTTGTTTGAGGCTTGTAGATTTGAGGAATATGAGATTTGAAGTTGCTGAGAAGTTCCTCTTCCCTCCTTTAGCTTCTAAGCCTCTATTTATAGTCCCTTGGATGGTTTGTGGACGTTGGTTGGAGCCAAAACAGAAACTAGCCGTTATGTCTCACAGAAACTAGCCGTTGGGGGCTTTCTGGTGCAAAGGGATCGATCCTGCTACAGTGGGGATCGATCCCTTTTGTCCAGAATCTTGATTCTGGACTTCAGGGACCTTGGGAAGACTTTCTGCCAAAACGGGATCGATCCTGCTACAGTGGGGATCGATCCTTTTCTTCCAGAGGGCATTTTTCCTGCACTTTTGGGTTAGAAATGATATGATCTTTGATCCTAATTCAACCCAAAATGTTTATAAGCTTTAAGGAGTTTTTCTTGACTTTCTCAGTTAAAAACATGGTCTAAACATTCATCAAGTGATTTTCTAAAATATTCAAACCATTTATAAAGTGTTAAGACCAATAAGAGTGTATCGATAAATCATGGTCTTAAGTTTGATATGATCACTTGAAAATGGATTGAGAAAATCATGTGTGATAAGGCAAATTTACAATATGAATTAAAACATTAAAGCTTACTTAAGTTTTTGTCATTTCAAAATATGTATGGCAATTTAAAGCTAACATATTGGTATATTTATGCTTGCCATAATAGGAATTCTTTCTTTTTTTCAAAACATTGAATACTCTCTCAATTGCATTACACAAAGATACGTGTCTAAGATTGAATAATTCTCCAGAATTTCTAAGCAGATTATTTGAATATTCGTTTAAATGATAGCGCACTCCTCTATATGGTGCAATTAATCCGCTTCTCAACATAATTCCAACATCAATAAGATAATATTTATATATTCAAAATTGTAACCATATCACTATTTTGGATTTATAAGTAATTAAATCAAATATAATATATTATATTCATTACCTTATGGAATGAAAAGCCTATCTTCTATTGACAGTGGATTTTTAATAATTCTTGAATTAGTCACAGTACCTTCCCATGCTAAGACACAAGTGAATTTTGAATCAAATGAATAGGTTGCCAATATATTTTGCGCTAGGTACTCTTTTCTACCATGATATTTTGAAGCATCTTTGTTTGATACCTAATATGTGTTCCATCAATAGCTCTAATACAATCCTGATATTGATTTTAAATATTAATATTTATTTGAATATAAACAAACTTGTGATCAAATTAAAGTAACTAACAGTTTTTTACCTTAAAGTAATGGTAGAATCTATTGCTTTCAAGTATCTCCGCTAGAATTTGTGAGCCATTTGCTTATTTAAGGAATCTCTCCTGTAACTCTAATATAGCTCTTAAGAAATGGTGAAGGTGTGAGATCCACACTTATTATTATTATTATTTACTATTCATGAAGTTAGAAATAATAAATGTCTTACAACTGTTCTAATGTTATTTGAGTTGTAGGTATGAAGGAAAACGGATGGTGGGCCCCACTAGTCTTTTAATGGCTCGATGGAGGTGAAACTTGGTAGACTGGATATTTAGTGCCAAATACTTGATGTTGAGAATCTGCAACTCAAGCTCAATTGTTTATACATGTTTTGAAAAGCACGCAACAATTTAGAAAATGATGGTTAAGTCCATAAGCCATTGGATTTTTTATGAATAACAGTCAAACTGAGTTTAATTTTGACCAACTGACAGTTATAGGTAAATCCTCATGTAATAAAGTTTTAGGCTGTGTGGACTGATAGACTAAATCATGCGAAAAAGTAAAAAATTATGCGATTCAACGGTTAGGGCTATTTTGGTAATTTCACCCATTTGACCACTCAAACCCCAACAAAGGCCTAACCAATGGTTAGAATATGTTAAATATATGTGTTTTATGATTCAATAAAATATTTTGAAGGTTAGACTAATTGTTTATCACGAAGTCAAATCATAAGGGCAAAATTGAAAATTTTTGAATAAGTGTAAGGGCATTTTTGTAATTTGCCTTAAAAGATGTTATTTTAAATGGAAAATTCCAGCCTCCTTTTCATGCTAGCTGGCCATCATCTTCCACCATTTTCTTCTCACACTAAAGCTTTAGTTAAGAGAAAGAAAATCATAGTAAAAAGATACCAAAACCGAAAACTGTCTTCACCAATCTTGTTCATCTTACTTTCCTCTACAACCTAGTACCAAAATCAAGTGCCAAAGTGGCCATATTCTAGGTTTAAGAGCTTCCATCAATTTCAGCCAAGGTAAGAGAAAGAGAAAGCTTGTGATTTTTCATGTTTGCATGATTTGTACACTAGGTGTTTAAGGTGTTTAAGCATGTATTTGAGCTTGAATTGAATTAAAACCAAGTAATTCTCTCTCCTAGGGTTTCGGCCAAGCATGATTGTGTATGAATATGGTGCTGTTTGATGTGGAAATGATGTAGAATCAATGTAAAATAGGTGTAGAACATGAATTTAGGCTTAAATTGAAGAAATGAGATGTGTAGGAGAGAATGGAATTCGGCCAAGGGAAGGGGAGACTGAAGGAATGCTCAATTTAATGTGTTTTGGGTCTTATATAATGTATAAACTAATACAAGACTATAGGCGAAATCAAAACTGAATCGAAAGTATTTTAACAATAGTTGTAGTGTTGTCACCGGTATGAAGTAAATCGGATTTAAGGCTACAATAGGCAATATATTAGGTTTCAATGAGTTAAATATTGTTTGTAACTGAAATGTGATGAATTGACTGTGTTTGTGTGGTGAATTGAAGCTTGGAAGTTAGAAAACAATACTAGTGCTATTAGGCAACATTACAGGAACCTAAGTGGTAAGGGATATATGTAGGAGATGTAAGGATACTATGTTGCATGTGGAATGATAAAAGTGGATTTTAGGAGATTGGATTTCATTAATTGGTTGAAATGGTGAAATTGGAATTGTGATTATAAATTGTGTTTTCGTGCAAGGAGGTTAATGTAGGTAATACTGTTATGCTGTCGAAATTTCTTAAAACAAACCTAAATATTTAAAAGCATCTATTGGTATTGTTTTGCAAGTGGAAATGGAAGGAAAATGTAATTTGGGGTTAAGGTTTTTTAAAGGTCTTAAGCACATATAGAATTTGTAACTCAGTTCCCAATGGAGCTTTTAATGATTTTTACACGTTATGAGGTACATTTATGATTTCATGATACTGTTATACATAAATAAAATATTTTAAACATTGGTTACTGAACTGTGAATATTTGGTGAACTTTTGTACTTCAAGTATAATGATTTCTGATTTTTAATGCTTTATGAATTGTCTGAAGATATGATTTACTGAATTGATCTCCATAAGCGATTCTAATTTGATTTATGAATTGTTTTGAGACTGTCGATAGCTGCATACGGGCACATGCTCCTATTACTGTTATTACTGATTAATGTTGCTATTGGACCTTAGCCACGTCTTCAACGCCCACACAGATGTCACCTAGCTAACATTTTTTTACTATAGCCATATGTCTTATTACTGTTATTGCATGAGTCTATTGGGTAATGCATTGTCTCCACAATACTATTTTTTTTACTGGGGTGGTAAATCCCTAGCTAATCCAAGCACTCCTAAACTTTATTAATTTTTTATTTCAACTATGTATTAAATATATTTTTTGACCCTTGTACAAACTACTGAAATGTATTGTGATACTGTTTACGGAGTAAATCTCGGATTGTTTTATAAGAATATAATGTGAATTGTTTAATGAATGTTATTTCTAATTGTTGACTAAAGTGTGTGCTTGCAAAAGAATTCCCCATAATCAGAACTAGATACTAGGAAAAGTGAAGTGCTTTAAAACATCCTTCTATACTCAAGCTGGTTATCTAACCGATTATAGTATCCTTTTCGATAAACTGCCTAAAATTGTGTGATTACTGATTTCTGTGTGTAAGACCATGCTTTTAAGATACCTGCATATGGTTATACATGGTATTAGCTCTGTTATATATGTTTTTTTACTGGGCATAAGCTCACCCTCTTATTTTCCTTCCAGATTATCTGCAGTAGTTCTTTACCTCACTCGAGAGGACTTTCTGTTTTAGGTATCCCACAAGCGGCTTTCGTTTTCCATTGAGGTATACGACTTTCTTTTATGTATTTAGACTATGTACAATACTACTTTATGTAGAATTATACTTGGGATGTCAACTGAACTTAGAATACTAGATGCTAATTAGAAGTTGTTGTATATATATTTATATATATTGTGAAAAGTTAATGAATTATTTCAAGTGTGAGCGGAGACACTATAGATAGCCTAATCAAATATAAGTAAAATATAAAGAATAAGTATTGTTTTAGGCGCAATTTGGCATGTGACAAGAATGTTGGTATCAAAGTGAGGTTGGCTTGATGTCTGTCAGTGTCTTTTGGTTTAGAATTGGCTCACATTCTTTGTAGTACTATGCTTGTCTGAATATATAATTGATTGGGTGACTGAAAAACATTTTTTATTTGTTTTGGTACAGAATGAGTGACAAGCAAAGAGGTACCGAATGTGGAAGGGGACATCCCAGATGTATTCAGTCCTCCCCAAAGCCAGCTGGGGAGCCAATGCCCAAACCAGCTCTACCTCCGCAACTTGAGAGCCCTAATACACTTATCTCCAAGCTGGAACAAATAATTGCAGACTTTATCGCTAATTTTAATGTTAGAGCACCAGTATCGGAAGCAACATAGCCTCCTCTGCTTTAATATTCTGCCAGAGCCTTAACCACAGCTAATATAGCCCCCATCGTAGCCTTAGCCTTAGGTTCCAATATAGTCGAGGCTGATTCCAAAGAAAGGTTATGATGTGAATCTACTTTGGCAGTTTAAGAAAATAGATCCACCCAAATTTAAGGGCAAGAATGATCCTATGGCCGTAGAGAATTGGGCGAATGAGATGGAAAAGTTGTTTGCTTATATGACTTGTACATAGATAGAAAAAGTAGGCCTGGCCACCTTTTTGTTAGTTGAAGAGGCAGAACATTGGTGGAAGTCTACTAGAACAGTTTTGATAGCAAGGCATCTAGCAGTGACATGGGGTATCTTTTTGGAGGCTTTCACGAAGCAGTATATTCTCCATATGGCTCAGAAAAGATTAAAGTCAGAATTTCTACATTTATATCAGGGGAACATGACTGTGGACTAGTACAAGTCTAAGTTCATTGCATTAAGTAGCTTCGATCCAGAGACAGTCAGAAGCGAGAAGCATAAGATTGAGTGGTTTATGGCCGATCTGAGGTTGTCTATTCAGAGTATATTGGCTTTGCTTGATATATCTACTTATGATCAAGCTATCCACCAAGCTTAGCTATATAAGCATGATTATGAGTTCCAGCAGGTGGAGTTTGGATCACAAGCTAAGGGTAAGGGTAAAGAAAAAGTGAAGCGAAGCTTTGAGGATAGATCAAATAAGGGACCAGCTAAGAAGGCTAGGGGTATTGTTATTGGGAGTGAATCTACTGGAGATAAGTTTGCTAAACCCACTGGGGCTAATAGCCCCACTGCCATTTAGAAGGGTGTAACCTAAAAGAAAGTTGTTTAGCTCGACGAGCTCTACAACATATTGTGGTATGGTGTGTCAGAGTGACCATTTGGAGGGTGAAAAGTAAGCTCAAAGTTTCTACCAAGAGGAGGTAAGAGAGAGAGAAAATTCGATTTTGATCCAATTGGATTTATGTGATAGTTCTGAGTCTATAGAACATGAATATGAAGTTTGATCTAAAAACTATGTTTGAATTAATCTTTGCATCTTTGAAATAAATTAGGCATCTAGGCTTGCTGGTTGAAGATTGATACTAAAGAGACTGATAATCGCAATTGTTTGGTAAGGGATATGTGTAAAGGAACGTAGGGATATCATGTTTGCATCGAGTTATGACCAAATTGTGGTATATTGAACTGTGTTTAAATGTATATGAGGTTTTGAAATTGGGTTTTTAACTCTTAGATAGCATTCTGTCTAGGAGCAGCCGACTACCCAAAGGAGCAGTAAACTACTCAGACACAGGATTTTAGTGTTTTTAACGTTATTGACTTAAACCAACTAACTACCTTAAAGACCAATCGATTGCCCCTTACCCAGAAACTTATTGTCTGAAAAGCAATCGTCCGCCATGAAAGCCAGTTGACCGATTTTTACTTAGAAGCTTTTTGTATGAAAACCAATCGACTGCCTAAGTAACTAGTCAACTGCTTATTGTATAGTCAATTTTAAATATTCTGAAATTTTAATTTGGAAAATTAAAGAAATGCATGGCAGCTAATTACCCCAAAAAAGCAGTCTACTACCTTAAGTCAGAATTGTTTTGGGTTGAGAAAGTGTTAGGTAAAATAATGATTTAGACAAGTTAATGTATTTGAAAAAGTTTTTAATGTCTATTGATTGTTTTAGAATCATTGGATTTTGATAATGAATGATGATTTTAGAAGGAGATTTTGGATCGAAATGATTGGTATTGATTTAAAGGTATACATTTTGAATGTGTGGAATGGTGTTAGATGATTGAAAAGTTATGAAACGTATTGAAAGATTTTAAAGTACAATGTTTGAAAATGAAGTTTATTGAAACGATAGAATAGATTTTAAAGTTTGAAGAATTGAAATTGTTAACTGTTATTGAACGAAAGGAAACATTTAGGGATTGGTTAATGATTTCAAAGGGTTAATGATTGGACGCTATGAATCGTATCGAAAGTGTTGGATTTAGAATTATAAGAATGGTATAAAATTAAAAATGAAATGATAATTATAAGCATGTGTCAATCATGCATAATTGCATTATTCACATGCATAACATTGATTTGATGTTTTTCAATCATTATGTATGATGATTTTAAAATGCATTATTAATGTTTAATAGTTTGAAAGAATGTATAGCTTTGAATGTTTTAAAGTTTGAATTGAATGGAATGAAATGTTTTGAAGTTTGAATGGAATGGATTGAAATGTTTTGGCTTTATAGTAATGAAACATATTGAAGTTTGAATGAAATATTTTGGCTTTATATCGAATGAAATGTCTGATGAAAGATAAGTTATCGTAAATGTTTTAACATAGTATGCTACGGTTTGAGAGTTATATTGTGGAAGCCACCTCTAGAGTCCTAAAGGATCTATGTTTTATACGAGTTCCTTTGAGACTGTGAAAGTCACCTCTAGAATCCTAAGGGAGCTAAGAGCTACACAGTATACCTCACCGTTAGAAACCATGGAATGTAAAATGAAACTTGGTTCCTTAAAAGCTATATTTCAAATGTGTCATTGTTTAATGTTTAAAAGCATAAAGTATTATTTTATTATTTTCATGGAAATCAAGTAAATGTTTTGAGATCGTTAGCTCCCATAGTTACCTTCGGGTAATCATGCTTATGTAATGTAATGTTTGCTGTTAGACCTTGAGCAAGTCTATACCAACCTCTGCATCACCTGCTCCGTGGTACTATAGGGTGTAGTGTTTGTTGTTGACCTTAAGCAAGTCTTCAGCAGTCCACAGGATGTCATTGGCTCCTTAACATTGGATAGACACCACTATGACTATGGCTATATGTCTTAACATTATTCCCATTTGAGAACCTAATGTCGCATGATTCTATTGGGATGTTGACTATCTCCACTGAATGTTTTATTGAAATGAAATGAAATGAAATGTTTCTATTGAGTGTTTTATTGAAATGAAATGCAATGGAATGAACCGTTCCTATCGAATGATTTAATGAAATGAAATGAAATGAAATGTTTCTATCGAATTTTATTTATAGAAATGAAATGCTTTACTGCAAAGAAATGTATTTGTTATATGGTTTTATTAAACTTAGTTATCGAAATTAAATGTTTTAATAGAAACGAAGGTATCGATAGTATGGTTTTATTGTTTGAAAGAAAGGGGTTTTCTAAACTATTATGGATTTGAAATGAAATATTTATTATTTGCATTGTTATGATTTTTGAAAGTATTGTATTGAAATTCCATTATTTGAAAATGCATGAATTCAATTTCTGTAAGTTCACTTAAGACACCTATAGTCGGACCTAAGGACCGGGACAAGTGAAGTGCTTCAAAGCATCATTCTTTACTCAACCTCGTATCCCTAACCTGTTATAGCAATCCTTCCTTCTGAGTCCAATGTTATGAATATTGATAGTAAATGTAAATGTAGAAATATAGTTAGGATACATGCATGTTAGTTGCATAGTATTTATTCCTTCCAAGTTTAGGTCAATGTTATTGACGATAAACTATTATTGTAAGAACATGTATAGGATATGTGCATATAGTTAGCATGGTATCTGCTTTTTTGATATATATTTCTTTCTAGGCATAAGCTTACCCTTTCTTTCACCTCATGGATAATCTAAAGTAGTAGTTGCCTTGTTAAAGGAAGGATTCTGATCAAACTCCTTTGAGGCTTCTGTATTGTACTTTGGAGGTACAATTGTACAGTATGTTATGTTTTCAGACTTTATTATACAGTACTTTAGTGTGTCAAAAGAATGTAAACTAAAGGAGTTTGAATGTTAATGATAGTTATTTGATATAGAAATGAATGTATACTGAGGTTAATAGTTTGACAAGAGATATTTATATAGTTTAAGGTTGTTTATTTAAGTATAGTTAAGAAGTAATCTTACATGACTTGATGTAGATAAAATAAGAATGCAAAGAAAAGTTAATGTGTACTGTAGATGATTGTACTGGGACCAATCTGAATAATTGGATATTGATCTAGCTAAGTAAGTTTTAGCTTAGCATTGAATTGATGATACTGAGTACAGCCTAACCAACTGAATGAAAAAGAAAAACTTAGCTCTAATTTTAAAAAATCGGAATGTGACAACTAATGTCTATCCAAACATAGTATTAGTTAAAAATTTTTCCCAAACTAGCGAAAGGTTTCCAACATTCCCTTAAGTTATTTGGCTTTCCTTTCCTTTTCCCACCCTCAATCTAAACATATTGTAAGAGAAACCTCAAGGAGATAAGGTATTTCCCCTATTTTTCGCCTTTTGACACTGTTGTAAAAGTCTGATTCCTAATAGAGGGGAAAAATGTCAATATCAAACCAAAAAAACTAATTACTAAGAGTAAGATTTCAATCAAGAATCTTACTTCTCCTTAAACAAAAATGCCCTCTTAATGATTTTGTGAGTTTTAATAAAAACTCATTTTGTGATTTAGAGATTGCTATCTAAGCCTTAAAATGTAGTGATCATAAATGTTATACTTTAGCTTTAAAATGAGATTTTGTTTTTTGGTTTATAAGGAGGTATAAGGGGACTTAATCTTTTTAAGGAAGGATAACAACTGCTAGGTCATGCCTTGGTTGTTCTTAAAATGTATTTAAAATTGTTGACTCTACCGAAGGGGGTGAATCGGTTTAACTACTAAATTTGAGTTTTTAAAGATGTAACTAACAAATAAAACAATTTATGTAATAATATAACAAATGCAATAAATAAGAGTAAGGGAGAAGAAGCAAACACAATATTTATAGAGGTTCGGCCAATCTCTTACCTACTATGTCCTCTCTCTTTGATCCTCTTGTCAAGGGGTTGATTTCACTTTTTTTTGTGAATCAGTACAAGCCACTTAAAGGTGTGGAAAGATCTCTTACACTTCCTTTTGTAGGCTTAGGAAGAACCTTCTTAACCTATCCCCTTACAAAGCTACCCACACTCTTACAAGATAGCCTCACAAGCTTACACTCCCCTTTGAAGTACAAAGATTAGTTTGACCGAGTTGTGTACAAGATATAACCTCTTGAAGGTAGAAAATACACAAATCATGTACAAAGAATGGATTTTGAGCTTTGAAGTCTTTCTTGAGGTGTAACAACCACAATTTCTTTTACATGTTAAATAGTGTTAAATGAGCCTTAGAGGTGTTTAGCGGCCAAATTGAGATACTTTTGGATTTTGACGTAGGAATGCAAGCTTCTATACGAATAAGTTGGTAGGTCTCACGAGACCGCACGCTCATCCAAAAACCATGTAATTACCTTAAATTCATCATAAATGGTTTCGGGTAATACAATTTGTTTCATGTGGTTATGATTTGGGCCTAATCCGAAAATTTCAGCCTTTGGCTCATGACCAATCTGCCTTATTTTGATCATATCCCTTGATTGGAGTATCAAAATGATAAACCATAAAATTCTTATGAAAGCTAATTTAAAGGCCTTTTATTCGTAAAAAGCTCGTAATTTAATTCCTTACGGATTAATACCAAAAAAATTCTGAAATTGAACCATGTGCAGTAAAACATGTCAGTCAACACCTCTGTAAAGAATCGAGCATATCTCTTAGTAGGAAACTCCGATTAAGGCGATTCAAATTTTTCTGAAAAGCTAACTCAATAAGCTTTCCAAAAATATAATGCTTGCTGTATATTTCAATATGGATAAACAGCAATGAATTTTTACATTCACGTCATAATCAGGAAATTCTAATTATGAGCAGTCGATAAAGAAACGAGCATAGCTTTTGATAGAGAACTCCGATTTAAGTGATTCAAATTTTGTTGAGAAGATAAATTAGAGACCTTTTTGATCATGTATGGCATGCCCTTAGAATCATTGTAGATCAATACAGTTAATTGTTGGAAGTTAGGCTCGAAACCAAGTAATTTGAAGGTTGATCAAATGAATTCATTAAATCAGAAAAGTTAATTTAATTTGGGGGCTTAGAATGATTAAAAGTGTTTTGGAAAGGACCTAAATGGAATGGAAATAATGTTTATAGGGGTCCAAAATTTAATTAGATTAAACTACCTATATGGAAATTGAGAAATTTTAAGTAAGTAAGGCTTGAAACATAAAATGGAGTTAATGAGCAGCAAAAATAAAATAAAATTTTTCAGCCCTTTTGCCCAAAACGTGAAACCCCTTCTCCCTTTTCCAAACCGATAGCTTTCTTCCCCAATTCTTTCCTTATCCAATTCAGCAAACCCTTATGGAACAGATTTTATTTAGCCTCCTCCCAACTGATTCAAGCATTCTTTCTTCTCAAGGGAGTTCTTAGATCATGTGTGGCACCATTTCCCCTCCCCTCATTTTTTGTCCATCTCAGTTTGGAGGTGAAGCATGGTGACAGCCATGGTTTGAGAGGATTCTCACCATTTTTGGATTACCCAAGGGGAATTTGTGAAGACATGCAGGAGAGTAAACATGAATTGAGCATTGCATGTGTGTTTGGTGGAGTATTGCTGTGAGAATCCAAGAGCGAAAGGAGTTGACTTTCTGCCATTTTTGAGTTGGAGGTAAGGAAATGCTAGTGTCTCATGATTTAATTACGCTTTTCCAAAATTTGGATTAAGTGAATGTTGCATGTGGGAAATATGACTAGGAGAGCTGGAAACCAAAAGGAAGAGAAGGGAAGCTTACGGTTGTTGGAGAATTAAGAGGGAGTTTAGCTTTTAGCCAAATCAGAATTGGGGAAAGACTGATTTTGTGAACTTTGAAGAAACATAATTGCTGAAAATTTTAGGTAAGTGAGATACTATTCTGACTTTACAATGTTTATTTGTTAAGTATGAAAATGAAATTATGATAAATTGAAACAAATGGCTGTAGGATGGATGAAGGATTAAATGAATTCAGGTTTGATGTTCAATTCTGGATTATGGTTCTGCTCTGGACTGATGTTAAAACGTTCAGTTCAAATGTTATATAGTGAGATAAATTCTGGAAACATTATGGTAGATAGCCTTTAAGTTAGGAAAATGTCAGTTTTGGAATTTTTTGATTTAGAGTTCTGTAGCTTAAGTTATGTACAAATGAGTACAGGGCACTTTGTCCAGAAAACGTGAATTATGGTTTTGATTTTGAAAAATTGTATAAAATAGCCTAAATTGAGTTAGGTTGCAAGCCTTACATTTCCAAAAAGGTAATTGAGTTATGATTATTATGGTTCTGGGTTTGCACCAATTGGATATGCTTATAGTTAAATATGAAGTATTTTGTGCAAGTAGGTCAGTGTAACACTATGCCCGAAAACTGCTAGGACATTGTGCAACTTTGGAAATTTGCTGATGATGATCTAGGAAGAATTAAATTATGAACCTTACATTTCTAGATAGGAAAATGAGTTAACTTTCTTCCAGTTCTAGAATTTGTGGATTTGGAATTATGTAGCTTAAGATATGTATATATGAATGCAGGATACTCACTGCAAGTGACAAACAGCCTAGTGTCAACTTCAAAAATGCCTAGAAAATAATCCATATTGAGTTTGGTTGCAAACTCTATATTTCCATAAAGGTAAATGAGTCAGGATTGATATGGTCTTAGGTTTGTACAAATTGGAAATCCCTATGTTGAAATATGAGATAGTTTGTGCACTAAGGTCAGATGATCATTCTGTTTGAATGTTCCTTCACATAGTGTAACTTTATGGAATTAATGGAACTAATTGAGAAATGATAAAATTTTGAAATTTGCCTATCTGAATAGAGAATTGAATTAGATTTTACATGGTTTTTGATTCATAATTTTTGGATAGTCCCATAATTATTAATGTAAACTTTAGTGCACAAAGGTCAGAATTACATGTGAATAGTGGGGTCAAACAATAACTTCTATTGCTCGACGAAAAAAAATGAATGAGCTAGTATGATTAACACAAATTTAGGGAACTAATATATCGTATAATTTTTATATATAGCTAATCGTCAAGCTACGTAGCAATTCGCGTGGAATTTGAAAACGTGGGCCTAGTGGTGCAATTGACATATATAAGTGTAAGTGGAAGTATAAGTAGATATTGCGTGATTTGAAATATTTTATAAGTTCTTGTTTTGATCATGCTTTGATACCTTGATTTTTATGCAAAGTGTGCTTGATTGATTTACGTCATGATTTATTTAAAAAGTACATGACGAACTTGTAAAATAGTTACCACAGTGTTTATTTGAGATGCTCACATGCCTGTAGAGTTTTGATTTATAAACTAATGATGCATTATACTTTCAAGGAAATAAAAATTAATTTTAGCATGCTTTTCCCATACTTAGCAGAATGTGATGTTTTTATATAAATTTTTATATGAATTTAATGGCTAAGAGAGAGATGACAGGGTTTTGAGATAAACAATATGTTTCCAGCACACTATGATTTTCAATTATGGTCAGAGTGGTGTTGGGATTGGATCCCTTCACGGTAATTTTGTGAGAATAGCACTTTTAAATTACTAGAGTAAGTATTAGGTTTGATCCTACCATAAGAGGATCTGTATTTGGTTTGGTCCTACCGCAAGAGGATCAGTATATATTGTCAGGTACCGTCTGATCAACGGCCTTGCAAGCTTATGTGCACATAAGTAGGTTCCTAGAGAGGAACAATTCCTAGAAAGGAATGAGTAGGTTTACTGATAGAGCTGTAGTGAACTGGTGATGATGATATGAGCTGCAATGAACCGGTGATGATGATATGAGCTCTAAACATGAGACTGATTGGTGCAACCTCACACCTTTACGTATATGCCTGACTTGTTTCCTGAAACGATGTTTTAGTATGCTTTTGAAATTTATGATTTATACGATTTATAAGTGCATATACGACTATGTTATTTCTAATGATTGCATAGTGGACTTTAAATGTTATGATTGTGGACCATGATTCATTAATTGCATGTCTAGTGATTTACAATACCATTTATAACATTGGACTTCTAAAGAATTGCATAATATTCTTTACTGTGATTTTTGACATGCAGGGTTTTATAAAGGTATCATTAACTTAGTTTTGATTTTTACTACTTATATTTTCCCTTACTGAGCCTCCCAAGCTCACCCCCTTCCTTTCCTCATAGATTAGCTCATGATAGTCCCAAGTGGACTACAGTTGGGTCGATACTTTAAGACGCTTGGTAGTTGGCTTGAGGTATTGATAGTGGCATTATATTTTGTTTGTACATATGTATATATATACACAGATTATGCAGTCATGCACAGTGTAGTAGTTGTATATATGTCGAGCATGTGGGATGTATGATGATGTTATAGTTTCATCAGCTATGATATGCCTTCTGGTATCTATATTGATGAGGTTTGCAATTATGCCAAATTGGAAGAGCAAAATAGTTGTATGAAAAAAAATGGTAGCATGTTGGATGTTGTCCATTGACAATAGTTATGAAATTCTTAGTTGCTTTTATGGTGAATATATTGTGGTTGGGGTTGCGTTATTGTTGTGTTTACCTTACAAGAGGGTTAGGTTAGTAATAAGCTGTTATGCTGCCAGATTTTCTTAGAAATCTATGACTTGACAAATCCAAATTATAATTATTTATTAAAGCAAGCTTGAGTTGATGCCTATATTATACACACTCAAACGGTACAGCAAAGGATTTAATAAAAAAAATTCTAGCCCTAATTTCAACTTCCATAAGACAAAGTGATGTATAGGGTTGTGACATGAGGTTTAGAGAAGATGCTGAGTGCTTGTTCTACCTTTAATCTTTATAGATGCATGTATTTATAGTCCACCAAGAGCTAAGGATGGTTGTTTGAGCATTTAATGCAATTCTTCCTGTTGAAACCCTCAAAAACTAACTGTTGGGCACCGTTCTCGTGATAAGGGATTGATCCTTAGCCATAAGGGATCAATCCTTCATAACTCCAAAAGCACTTTGGAGGCATTTTGCCAAATGGGGATTGATCCCTTCCCTAGGGGGATCGATCCTCTCCCTTATGTCTATCCTCCAGTCTATTCTGCCAATACAAGATCGATCCCTCAACATGGGGGATCGATCCCTCAAGCCTTTCTTGCACTTTTTTAAGTTGTTTTCGAGATAAAAATGATGTATTATTTGATGTTTATTCAGTCCAAAATATTCTTTCAACTTTATAAGTATATTTCTTAACTTTCTCAATTAAAACTTAGTCCAAAAACTTGTTAAGTAGTTTTCTAACATTGTGTTCAATATATTCTTGAGAAAGTATTGAAAGCCATTTTATAAAAAGTGAAGACCAATAATGATTATCAATTAAATCGTGGTCTTAATTTTGATAAGCAAATTTACATTATAGAATTAAACATTTAACATCATTTAAGTTTTTGTCATTTCAAAATACACATGTCAATTTAAAGCTAACAATCTCCTCATTTTTGATATGACAAAACTTAAGGTAAATTTGCTTTGAATATGTTATAAAAAAATACTCCCCCTCAAATTAAGCATGAAAATTTACCATCACTTCTCCCCCTTTTTGTCATTGCAAACATGAAACTCCCCCTTAATAAATGCACATATATATAGAACATACAATAAAAGAATTGGCAATTTAAAGCAATAATAATGTCATAAAAGGAGATGTGAATATAAACACAAACATAGACAATATTAGTCAGGAACACAGGCAGTATCATTCATGAACACAAACATAGACAACAAGAATGTCAAAAGCAAAAGCAGTCACAAAGTCAGAAACTGGCGTTAGTATGTTAAACTAGATATCTTAAGTGGTCAAGGAGGCCTAAGGACTGAGATATCCTAGTTGTGTCTAGCTTAAGGTTGCCTAGGAAAGGTCTTGTGATATTGCTCAATAAACTCTTCTTGTTGCATGCGAATGTTTTGAATTTCATCGTATAAAGCAGCTTGTGTCTCTTCCACGTGATCAAGACAGGCATAGACACCTTGTTGGAAGGCCTGTTGTTGCTCCTTAAGTGATGTGAAACACATGTAAAGTTGATTAAACCACATTGTGACATCTTGTTGAAAAGCCTGCTGAGTGGTATTGAATTGTTGAAGCATCAGCATAATCTGGTCAAGTGTGGTAGGCATGGAGGAGGAGGAAGGAGCCTCATAAGCTTCCTCTATGGGAGCGTGTTCCGGAGATGGAGGATGTCCATGACGCTTCTCCCATTCTTGAGCATCACCTCGCTGTCTTAACTACCATCCGAGATTGTGCATCGTGGCAAGGTTTATAGTAGTGCTAAGATTGGGGAGAACACCGGGTTCGTAGAAGCAATCAATACCTTTAGCTAAAAGATAAAATGCCAAGGGCTGAGGAAATACTATCGTCTTGGCACCACCCTCAACAATCTTCACCCAATCATAAAAGATGAAGTGAATGAGATTAGGCTTTATACCATCAGGAGAATGAATTTGATGAAGCTAAAAACGATCAAGTTTCCAGACTTAGGAGTACTTGGTGCCAAAAGGTCGAAGATTCCATGAGATAATGATATGTAAGAGGCGAGCAAAACAGGTAGATCACCAGCACGCTCATTGACAATCTCAAACTCCAATGGAACTTCGATTTCTTCATATATGAGACCTTCATCGGGAATGCGGAAGACATGAGAAAGTGATTCCTTGGAAATTTCGATAGACTTTCCCATGATGAAGGATTTAATTCCCATGACTTTGCAATGATCATTGAGACTTGTGATGAGTTCGGCATTGGAGAATAAAGCCCAAATAATGTTGTATGGGACAAGAGTGTTGATTTAAGAAATCGGGTCCATTTGAATTCTTCAAACTTGGCAAGATACAGGAACCCAATTTCCTTTAGGAAAGCAAAATTGATAGGTCACCAATGTTTGATTCTCATATTGGCAAACTTCTCATGGAAACGATTTTTTTCTTTCGCATTTTGAAAGCTTTAATTAAAGACAGTATGTATGGAGGAAGTGGAGGACGAGGAGGCTTTTCGCTTTTGAACTGTATGTTTCACTCTAGGGGCCATTGGGAACTAGGTAGGAGTGTGTAAAATGAAGAAAAAGTCTTTGAGGAATTTTAGCAAACACGTGATGTGCACAACTTTGGTGAAGTGGTGATGAGTTTATAGGAAGATTTGGAGCAACCAAGCAACACAAAACCATAGAATGCAATACAGTGAGCAAGTTTGATGAGAATGTGTGATGAAATATGGAATAGACTAGAAGATATGAAGGCTAGAAGTTATGCTCAAAAAATGGGTTTTTGTAAATGTGAAAGTAAGAGGGAATGAGAATTGTGCTAGAAATTGAAGTGGGTTTGAAAATATGATGAAACATAAGAAAAATGCAAGAAATATGATGAAGTTTGGTGAAAAAAAAAGAGAGAAATTTGAATGTTAGGTGAAATGGCGTTGGAACAAATGGAAGAAAGAAGAACATGTAAAGATGGATGAAGTTTGGAAATAATGACGATGGGAAGTGCAAATGGTTGGAAAATGATGAAGAATGGTGGAAGAATGGCGAAATTTGGTTGAGAAATGAGAGAGATTGAAAGTTTGGGTATGGGAGAATTGTCGACCCTAAAAGGTATCTACACGCAAGTGCACGTGGTCTTCAAGTAATACGGAGGTGAGTCCGGAAATATCATCCCACAGAGACTGGTAGTGCGAAGCTTAGCTAAATACTAGATACTATTATCTATGGTATATCCTAGTAAATTATGAAAGTTTGTTTACTTGGGTGTGATCTACAAAGGCTAACAAAGCAAAATAAAATGAAATAAAAGTAATTGAAATTAAAAAAAAACAAATAAGAAATACTTACAGTAGAAATGATGAAAATAAAATAACTGCAAAAGAAAAGAAACAAAAATGTAAATAAGTAAAATGGAAGGGTAAAAATGTAATTTTCTAACTATATCGGTCTAAAATACAAATAATGAAAATAAAAATGCATGAACTTGTAAAAAAAATTAAATTAAATCAAAACTAATGCAATTGAAAGAAAAATGAATTAATGCATGAAGTTCCTAAACTAATGCATGGAAATGCCTAAGTGAATGAACTTGAAATTAAACTAAACTTTACCTAATCAAAGAACTATATGAATACTACCCCATGACACCTAAAATGTACCTAAAACAATACCTAAATGCATAGAACTAATGTGAATATAAAGCTTGGACAGAATTGAAATTTAATGCTAAATGAACCTAAAAATGCAACTAAATGCTTATGAAAAAATTATCTAACTTAACCTACACTTAGACCACTAATTATATGAACCTAAAATGGACTAAATATGATGAAACTACCCCTAGAAGACTCCTAAAACAGCAGCTGAAAATCTGGACAGAATTTATAATGCAAGGATGCCTAACATGGAATTAATGCAAAAAATGTTATGCAAATGCTATGGAAATGGCATGAAAATGCAACTTAAGCTAGCCTAAAAAAATTATCTAATGAATGTATGGTCCTAATATGATCTAGTACTATCTAAATGCACCTTAAGATGTCATAAAACAATAGTCAAAAAAATGTGAACAGCCCATAAAAACTGATCAGGAAAAACAGTGTTCTAATATGACTATGTTTAAGAAAATGCCATGGAACCTAATCTAAATGAAATCCTAAAATTCCCAAATTAAAATATAACCTAGATATGACCCTAGACACATAAATGGACCTTAAAATGAAGCAAATACAGACCTAAAAAATTGCTATAAAAAACGTCACTTTGTTGGACAGATTTAAAAAAATGCATGAAACACCTAAACTAATGCCTAGAACATGTATCAAACACTTAGTAAGTAAACCCTAACCTAATTGCATGAAATTAATACCAACCAATATAAAACTTAAAAGACACTGAAAAGGACCAAAAACAGAACCTAAAGGGACCCTAAAACCGAACCAAACAGCAGCTATAAAGTGAAGAACCAAAAACAGTCACAAGTAATGCCTAAGTTAACCTATCCTACTTTGATCATTTTTTATATTTTTGTTTCAAAATATTTTTAAAAACTGCTTTAACCCATTAAACTAGACCCCTAAGACAGCAGAATAAAAATACTAAAAAATAAATTAGAAGGTTAAAAGCATAAAATAAAAATTGCAAAAGGAAACTATGGACCAAGCTCCCTCACAAGAACTATGGAGGTAGTTTTTCAACCTCTTAAGCTCCTATGATCATGGGACTCAATCATGAACCAAAATAAAAGAAAAAGAAAGAGTAGAAGATGAATATAGTTGCTGGAAATTTAAAGAAACAAAAAAGCTTAAGTAAAGAGTGCAAGAATGTAGTAAAGAGTAAAGGAAAACATCATGAAAACTTGTATTTAACTTGCAAAAATGTAAAGAACATTAAGGAAATAAAAATGGTGGCTGCTCTAAACTTGTGAAGACATAAAAATCTGCTGGAAAAGTAAATCTAAGAAACCCTAGGCAGCCCCCTAGGTTAGGTCTCATAAAGTTGCTTATATAGTCACTTAACCTAGGGATACAATGGTAATTCCTATCCTAGATGAGTTGGCATTAATTGCCACTTGTCTTCATGTCCTTGGCTCTTCAAAGTAGATATTTTCATTTCATTTAAGTGCTCATATCAGCCATGGACATCTCATCCCTTCTAGCACCTTCCTTTTGTCTTCTAGTCCACATAAGCATGCAAGGTGGCAAGGGCATGTGTCCTCCATGTGTTGGCATGTGTCTTTTGTTCTTATCCCCTAAGAGTGAGTAGGATGATGACATGTGGCATGCTAGATGTCAAAAGATGAGAGAGAAAATGAAGAGTCATGCTCCCTTGTCTTGTAGTGGTCCAATCTTCTTTCTTGCCCATTTTTCAGTCTATTTTCTACCGAAAAGACTGAAATTCATCTAGAATTTATTTTCTTGCAAAACATGAGGATTTTAATAAAATTAGGGGAATAATTAATAAAATAATGAGGGATTTAAATAATTATTCATCAATAAAATACTAAAATAACTCTATTTTCATAGAGTTATCAAGAATCAGTGTAGAAGGTGTGTGCGTGAGGAAGGTGATGAATAGTAGAAAAGGGGGTGAAAATTCGACACTTTATAAACCCAGAAAATAGGCTATGGCCCGAGGGGATCGATCCCCTTAAGGAAGGGATGGATCCCTTCCAGGCAGAACCGAATCTTTATAAAATTGAAGGCCATGGGATCGATCCCATGGTGATGGGGATCGATCCTTCATAGTTGAGCCCCATAATTTTGGCATAAAATGCTCAGGGTATCGATCCTATTTCATTAGAGATCGATCCTTCATCCATGTGCCTCAATTTTTATGCAGAGTGAAATCATGCATTGTTAGTCTTTTAAAATCAAAACAAGATTTGAGCATGTTAAAATCATGTTATATGACTTGTAGAATGCAAAAACAATTGGGAAAATCATTGAAAATGCATTTTTATGTGTTTTGTGAAAGTTTTTACATGAAAGATGATTTTTAAGAGCTGGAATGGTGATTATGCAAGATCTGTGTTCTTTTTCAAGGTGAGTAAGTGGTAAATACTTAACATAGAATTTAGAACATGATCAAGCAAGTGTTGAACATATATTTCAACAAATCATCCTAACAACTAAAGTTTGTCACTATTTTTAAGAAAAATATGGCAGGTTAAATAAGTGATGATCAAGTAGTCAATATTCTAACTTCCTGACTTGCATTCATAACAACCAATTTAAACCTTTCATACATAAATGACATTCAAGTTCAAGGGGCATTCATTAGACCAAGTTCACCTCTAAATGTGCAAAATTTCTCTTTATCCAAGCGTTTAGTAAAGATATCAACCAATTGATGCAAGGTATCTATGTACTCTAGAACAATATCACCTTTTTGCACTTGATCTCTTATAAAATGGTGCCTTATTTCAATGTGTTTAGTTCTAGAGTGTTGTATGGGATTTTTGATGAGATTGATAGCACTAGTATTATCACATTTGATAGGAATTTGATTAATCTCTATTCCATAGTCGCTCATTTGTTGCTTAATCCACAATACTTGTGCACAACAACTTTCAGATGCAATATATTCAGCTTCGGTTGTAGATTGAGTTACACTATTTTGTTTCTTAGAGAATCATGAAATGAGTCTATTTCCTAAGAATTGACAAGTATCGGATGTGCTTTTCCTATCAACTTTACAACCACCAAAATCTGCATCGGGAATAGGCATGAAGAGCAAAAGTAGAATCTTTAGGATACCATAGTCCTAAGGAAGAAGTGTCTTCAAGATATCTAAGAATTCTTTTTATAGCTTGTAAGTGTGATTCTCTAGGAGATGATTGAAATCTAGGGCACAAGCATACACTAAACATTATATCGAGTCTACTAGCAGTGAGATATAACAATGAACCAATCATTAACCTATATAGTTTAGCGTGTACGCATTTCCCTCCTTCATCCTTATCAAGCTTGATAGATGTGCTCATTGGGGTGGATTGAGGTTTGGACTCATCCATCCCAAATCTTTTGATCAAGTCTTTAGTGTATTTAGCTTGATTTATGAAAATCTCATCTTTACATTATTTAACTTGAAGTCTTAGAAAGAAGGTTAGCTCTCCCATCATGCTCATTTCAAATTCACCTTGTATTAATTTAAAAAATCTTTACACAATGACTTATTTGTGGATCCAAAAATAATATCATCTACATAAATTTGAACCACTAACAAATCACTACCCTTAGATTGAATATACAAGGTTGTGTCTACTTTGCCTTTTGTAAAACTTTTTTCAATCACAAACATGGATAATTTTTTATACCAAGCTCTAGGAGCTTGTTTTAATCCATACAAAGCTTTGGAGAGTTTGAAAACATGATTGAGAAACTTTAGGTTTTCAAAACCGAGAGGTTGCTCAACCTAAACCCTTTCATTTATGTAACCATTTAAGAAAGCACTTTTAACATCCATTTGATATAGCTTAAAATCTTTGTAACATGTAAAGGCAAGTAGCATTTTAATAGCTTTTAGTCTAGTTACCGGAGCATAAGTTTCATCATAATTTATTCCTTCTTCTTGCCTATATCCTTGTGCTACTAACCTAGCCTTGTTTCTAACTATCACACTATTCTTATTCATCTTATTCTTGAATATCCATTTAGTTCCAATGATTGGATGCTCCTTAGGTCTCTCCACTAGTGTCCAAACATTACTTCTTTCAAATTGATTTAATTCCTCTTGCATGGCCATAATCCAATTGTCATCGTTTAAAGCCTCACGCACATTCTTTGGTTTAAATTGTGATGCAAAAGCTACATGTTGGCAAATATTTCTATAGGATGATCTAGTTCTAACACCAATATTTGGATCTCTAACAATATCATTATTTTTCACATAACTAAGTTCTCTATGGCATCTTAATTCTTTCCTAGTTATTTCTTGATCTAATGACTCCTCCTTATTATTTATATCAAGATCTTCTAATTGTTTCCTAACATTTTTATCTTGAGATGGATTAATTATTTGTTCATCAAATATTTCCACATCATCATCAAGATTGGTTCTATTAAGGGAGTTTGACTCATCAAAAATCACATGAATTGACTCTTTTACAACAAGTGTTCTTTTGTTGAAAACTTTATATGCCTTAGAATTTAAAGAATAGCCAAGAAAAATACCTTCATCACTTTTTGCATCAAATTTTCCTAAATTATCTTTTCCATTGTTCAAAACAAAGAATTTGCAACCAAATGGATGAAAATAGCTAATGTTAGGCCTTTTTACTTTATAAAGCTCATAAGGTGTTTTCTTTAAAATGGGCCTAACCATAGCTCTATTTATAACATAACATGCAGTATTAATAGCTTCAACCCAAAAATATTTTGGCAAATTGTTTTCACAAAGCATGGTTCTAGCTATTTCTTCTAAGGTTCTATTCCTCCTTTCAACTACCCTATTTTGTTGAGGAGTTCTAGGAGCTGAAAAATTATGACTAATTCCATTTTCATTACAATAATCATCAAAAACAAGATTTTCAAGTTCTTTTCCATGATCACTTCGAATGCTAGTAATTGAATAATCCTTTTCATTTTGAACAAGTTTTGAAAAAGTGATGAATTTGTCTAAGGCTTCATTTTTCACACCTAAGAAGAACACCCAAGTGAACCTAGTATAGTCATCAACTATGACAAAACCATAGTGTTTCCCTCCTAAGCTAGTGGTTCTAGTTGGTCCAAAAAGATCTAAGTGGAGGAGTTGGAATGACCTAGAGCTTGTAACACATTTCTTAAATTTAAATGATACTCTCTTGTGCTTTCCTCTTATACAAGCCTTACACACCTTATCGTTTTCAAAGTGAAGTTTAGGCAATCCTACGACTAAGTCTCTTTTAGCTAATTTAGATAAAACATGCATGCTAGCATGACCTAGTCTCCTATGCCACAACCAAGGTTCATCTTCTTTTGTGGCCATAAAACATACATTTTTGTTATTTAGCTCATCTAAGTGTACAATGTAAATATTTCCTTATATATGTCCTATGAAAAGAATTTGATTAGTTTTAGCATTAACAATATAACAACACAATGCATCAAACACAATTTTAAAACCTTTATCACACAACTGACTAATACTAAGCAAGTTATGTTTTAAACCTCTAATATACAAGACATTTTCAATAGTTGAGGAAGAGTTACCAATAGAGCCAATTCCTTCAATTTGTCCTTTGGAGTTGTCCCCAAATGTGACTTCTCGACCACTTTTAGGTTTTAAGATTTTGAATTGGCTCTTGTCACCGGTCATGTGTCTTGAGCATCCACCATCAAGATGCCAATGCTCCTTAGACTTAGCCTTGTAGCGATGCTCTTCCTCCTACACACAAATATATCAAACTTTTCTCTTAGGTACCTAAATTTTCTTGGGTCCTTAAGAGTTAGTACTAATAATCTTTGATCCTTTAAGGATCCATTTCATTCTTAATAATTCATCATTTGAATTCAAAACATGCTTGGGCACCCAAATCTTCATAACTATGTTTCCTCTAATGGTGGTCTTCCTATATGTGCATGCTTGTAAAGAGTGTCCTAATTTATTACATAAAGTGCACAACACAGATTTTTCATTCTTAGCAAGAAAATTTTTTAAATGAGTTTCCTTATTTGAAGCATTATAACCTACTCCTTTATCAAAGAATGCTCTTTGGGTCTTTAGCATGTGATCAAGTTTTTGTTGACCCATATAAAATCTAGAAAATGAGTTTTGCCAATTTATATTCTTTTTATTTAACTCTTCTATTTCTAGATTTGCATTTTCTAATTTCTTTTCACATTCTAACTTGGCATTCATGAGCATCTCATTTTCCTTTTTCAATTTTGAAATCATTTCCTTATATTTTATATTCATGCATTCAAATTCATTTGCTAAATCATCAAATGCATCTTACAACTCATCAAATGTGTATTCATTAGTATCAAATGAGTTGGATGTTACCTTTTCATCTTCAATGGCCATGAAGCAAAGGTTGGCTACTTCATCTTCAACATTTTCTTCATCGGTGCAGTCATTATCACTCTATGTAGCCATCATTGCCTTGTTCTTTGGCTTCTTCTCACTTTGTTTTTTATAAAGAGGACAATCAAATTTAATATGACCAAGTTTTTTACATTCATAACAAATAATTGGATCCTTTTCTTTCCTACTTGTCTCTCCTTTGCTAGAGTCTCTCTTAGGGGGTTTCCTAGAGTTTCTACTAGTTCTCATCCTCATGAATTTGTTGAATCTCTTTGCAAACATAGCCATCTCAAAATCCTCATCATCGCCACTATCATCATGATTATATTTCGATTCCTCATTTGTGGTGGATTTCAAAGCAACTCCAACTTTCTTAAGAGGTTCTTGATTTCTTTTGAGTTTCATCTCATAGGTGAGTAGAGACCCCATGAGTTCATCTAAAGAAAGAGTGTGGGGATCCTTTGATTCCTCAATAGCTGTAACTTTAGCTTCCCATGATTTAGGTAAGCTATTAAGAATCTTCTTCACCATTTCAACATTAGAGTATGTCTTTCCCAAAGACTTAAGACCATTTATAATATCAGTAAAACTAGTAAACATGTCACTAATGGTTTCATCACTCTTCATTTTGAATAGCTCATAATCTTGAGTGAGCATGCCTACTTTGGTCTCCTTAACTTTTGTAGTTCCTTCATGAGTAATTGCCAACTTATCCTAAATTTGTTTTGCATATTCACATTGTGAGACTCTATTATAATCATTAGTTCTTAGTGCACAAAAGAGTATGTGTATTGCCTTAGCATTTAATTGTGTCATTCTAAAATCATTTGTGTCCCATTCATCCGCTTTCTTTGGCACTTCCTCCTCGTCAACTTTCTTAATTGGAACTAAGGGACCTTTGACAATAATTCTCCACACTTCATAATCATTAGCTTGAATGAATAACATCATCCTAGTCTTCCAATATGTATAATTTTCACCATTGAAAAGTGGTGGCCTAACTATAGAGCGTCCCTCTCCTATTAATGGTGTAGCTACACTACTTTGAGCCATCTAGATTGTTTATACTCGATGAAATTACTCCAAATCAATCTCAAGCCTAAATTCTGATATCAATTGTTGGCTCTACCGAAAGGGGGGTGAATCGATTTAACTACTAAATTTGAGTTTTTAAAGACTTAGCTAACAAATAAAACAATTTATGTAACAATATAACAAATGCAGTGAATAAGAGTAAGGGAGAAGAAGCAAACACAATATTTATAGAAGTTCGACCAATCTCTTACCTATGTACTCTCTCCTTGATCCTCTTGTCAATGGGTTGATTTCACTCTTCTTTGTGAATCAATGCAAGCCACTTCAAGATGTGGAGAGACCTCTTACACTTCCTTTTATAGACCTAGGAATAACCTTCTTAACCTATCCCCTTGCAAAGCTACTCACACTCTTACAAGATAGCCGCACAAGCTTACACTCCCTTTTGAAGTACATAGATTAGTTTGAGTGAGTTGTGTATAAGATATAACCTCTTGAAGGTAGAAAATACACAAATCAAGTACAAAGAATGGATTTTGAGCTTTGAAGTCCTTCTTGAGGCTTAGAGAAGATGTTGAGTGCTTGTTCTACCTTTAATCTTCATAAATGCATGTATTTATAGTCCACCAAGAGCCGAGGACGATTGTTTGAGCATTTAATACAATTCTTCCCATTGAAACCTTTAAAAACTAGCCGTTGGGCATTATTCTCGTAATAGGGGATCGATCTTTAGCCATAGGGGATCGATCCCATAACTCCAGAAGCACTTTGGAGGTGTTTTGCCAAATGGGGATTGATCCCTTCCTTGGGGGGATCGATCCTCTCCCATATTTCTAACCTCCAGTCTATTCTGCCAATACAGGATCGATCCCTCAATATGGGAGATCAATCCCTCAAGCCTTTCCTGCACTTTTCTAAGTCGTTTCAGGATAAAAATGATGTATTCTTTGATATTTATTCAGTCCAAAATATTCTTTCAACTTTATAAGGATATTTCTTAACTTTCTCAATTGAAAACTTAGTCCAAAAACTTGTCAAGTAGTTTTCTAACATTGTGTTCAATATATTCTTGAGAAAGTATTTAAAGCCATTCTATAAAAAGTGAAGACCAATAATAATAATCAATTAAATCATGATCTTAATTTTGATAAGCAAATTTACACTATAGAATTAAACATTTAACATCACTTAAATTTTTGTCATTTTAAAATACATATGTCAATTTAAAGCTAACAAAAATTATAATGGATTGAACTCTTTGGTAAAAAAAGACCAATAGAATAGGCATAAGTGCTTTTGAAGAATATCAAGTCTCTATAAATCATTATGTTTGATTTTTCTCTTCCTTCCCTTTTATTTAATTCCATTGAGCTTTAATTTCATAATATTCATTAAATTCAATTTTCTCACATAAAATTTGTAAAAATTTTGGAGTAAATTCAATTCACCCCTCTTTTGTTGTTTTTCTATATTTCAACTAGTAATCCTCAAATATATGTTAACAGTATGTGATAAATTTTCATTCAATCGAAAATTCAATTAGGTGAAAATAAATATTTGAAGGTTCAATTGATTATGATAAAAAAAAAATAGATATAATAATGATAATTTAATTTTAGTTTAGAATTCTTTTATATTCGACTATATTTTATTAATTAATACTTTAATAGTAGGAGTATAATATAATAGTAGAAGATGCCAATCATGTAGAGGTGTCAAATAGGCCGTGCTGGGTCAACACAGCCCATTTAAATCTTAGTCCATGTGTTAATGGATTCGTGCTGGCACGGTACTATTTTTTAATGGACCGTGCTAGCATGGTCCATGAAATTTAAGGACGTGGCCCAGCACGGCACATGGCCTATAGCACTAATGAGTCGTGCTGGGCCAAGCCCATAGCACTAATGGGTTGTGCTAGGCCAAGCCCATAGCACTAATGGGTTGTGCTAGGCCAAGCCCAATATTATTTTTCGTGCCTTATCGTGCCAAGCACGATCCATTAATAAATTTTTACATTTTTATTATTTTTAAAGTATTTATTTATTAATTTAAATAATATGCAAGATAAATAAAAATAAAATAAAAAGACACATAATTCACTTTGACAAAATACCTATATCCACAAGAAAACATAATAATATATATTAAATAAAGATATTGGAATTTACAATCCTAAAAGGCAAAATACCTAGCTCTATGAGAAAACATAATAAAAATTACTTAATAAAGATATTGAGATTTACGATCCTACAAAAAAAGAGCAACACGATAAAAAAGGCTCCACTTTGTGGGGTCAGGGGAGGGTCATTGTACATAACCAAAAGACTTCCACTTTGTAAGATCTAAGGAAGGTTATTGTATACAACATTCCTTCCGCATTAAAAGAGAGTATTTTGCCTTGAACTCGTGATCTCCAAGTCACAAAGGAACAATATTTACCTTGGTACCAATATTCTCTTTTGAAATTTACAATCATAATATTTAAAAACACAGACACACACACAAACACAAATACAAGAATATAAAACATAAAATATTATTATTTTATTTTTCATTCTCTTCACCTGATTATTTACTTATATAATATGGTTTATCTAGTGCTCCAACTTCTACATTTAATCAATCTTTGAATAAAATAATCTTTAATAATTTATTTTTTGAGGAATTTTTATTAGAAGTGTATTTAATAAAGAGTTATGTACAAAATATGTGACATACCATACATTTTATATTCAAAATGAAAATATTATAAATTTATATATCAATAATTGAAATACTTCATACTTAGATTTGTTAAATATAATTTTATTTATATAAATGGGCCAATATGGCATGGCACATGGGCTCGCGTGCCGTGCCGTGCCAATCCATGTGCCTAAAAACCTCTAGCCCAGCATGACACATAAATGTATATTGTGCTTGGATCAGTCCGTCTATTTAAATATGGATCGTGCCAAACACAATCTACACCGTATCGAATCGTGTCGTGCCATGCATCGTCCAGTCCATTTGACACATCTACAATCATGTTCAAACAGGGCACATTTCTTTCCCATTGTGCACTAAAATAGCCGCAAAAATCCAAACCAGATCAAAAAGTTTAACAAAATAAAAATAAAAAATATTTTTGGTTATTTTCTCTCATTTTTTTCAGTGTTCACCCTCTTCCTTCGCCCACCGCCCCTCATCTGTATAATATTAGAAAACAAAAATAAACAAATAAAAATTAATTCTCCTTTGTTATCTGCTTTTTAGGGTTCCTCTCTCTTCTACTTGTCGCAACAATTTTGACTTGAGAAACAAAAAAACCCTTTAGGAAAGAAGCTGTTTCCTTAACCATGGAATAAAGACTGTACAGATCTTCTCTCCGCCAAACCCTATTTCATTGCAAAGGGTTTTTGCTTTTTAATCCCTTTTTTGCCCAATTCCTTTGTCTTTTAATTTTATTAGAGTTCAGATTTTGGATTTTGAAAGAAGCCATTAGATTAAGATTCAGTGGGTTTTCCACATGGTGTAGTAATTTGAAGTGTAGATAGAATGGATGCTTCTGAGGATCTTAAGCAATTCGGAGATAGTTCTGCAGGTTTGATATTCGATTCTTTTTACTTCAATTTTCTCAATTTATGTTTTTTTGGGTAAAATTAGTTTTTGTTTTCTTTTAGTTTGGCTTAAGCCTAAATTTTAGATTGAGTTAAATTTGAAATGTTTAACGTCAAGAAGTTGGTGTGATTTATTGTGAATTTAGTGTGTTGCAAATTACAATAAAAGGAAAATTGGATCCTGAAATATCGTTTTTCAATGCTAAGGTTAACGTTTTGTTGCAAAAGCAATTGTGAGTAATGCTGTTGGAGTCAGTTCGAAGTCAAATGTCCTTGTTTGGAGATGTGAACAATTTTTAGTTTTGGGTTTTTGCCTCATTTCATAGTGACACGACCATTTTCCAGTATTGGAATTATAAAAGTTTGAATTGGATAATAATAACACACTTTGGCTTAATGGTTTGAATGTGCTTGTCTTTTACCTATGTTCACTTTGATTCCAAATATTTTATTGATTGAAATGGTCACATTTTTTTTTTAATTATGGTCGGATATGAGAAAATGGTATTGGTACATATTAGACATACTGGACCTGTGGCTACACAAAGGTCCGTATGCTCCCATCTCAATTATCCCATCCCCTGCCCATTGTCAAGGATCAAACTTGAGACTTCAAAGTTGGTCTCTCAAGTTCTAATTGTGGTGATATCCCCCTGCGCATACAATACAAGTGACTGTTGTGGCAGTGCATGGTGAATTAGATAGTGGCTTACTTGCTATTTGGTTTTAAGGGATTAGGGAAGGAAAAAATATAAGACCCTTTTTTCTTTTGCATAATTGTTTATATACTTTATGTTCTGGTGAAAGGGCTGGATTAATGTATGTTTCAGTTGTTTTTCACGTCTCAAATTTGTTTTCCCTGAACATGTGTTGCCACTGATTTTTAGTGATATGGTCTGTTCTTTATGTTAGTTTTTGTTGTTGAAGAGTGCATTTTTAGTAAATTAACTTTTTATTGATGCAGGAGATGCAGTATTTGATGCATCACAATATGCATTTTTTGGAAAAGATGTTCTTGAGGAAGTTGAATTAGGGGGATTAGATGATGATGAGGAAGACTTACGCACAGTCGGATTTGATGAGGAGGAGTTTTTGTTTGATCGAGAGGAGGTTAATATACTTGCTTCTTTTCATTTTTTTTTCTTGTTTCAATTGTTCTTGCAATTCATGCAGTGTAGGATAAAAGCAGTGACTATTTGTTTGAAAAATAAATCTCTCCCTTCCAAACATCATGCTAAAAAGTAGCCTTCTGGAGTGTAATGCTGAATGGCCTCTTTTTTTTTTATCCCATTATTTTCTCGAACAGATAGATGCCACCGCATTTAAGTAGTGGTTGGCATGCTATTTTTATTTATGGAGTAAAACTCTGTGGGAACTCATTTTATCTATTGTTCTTTTTGTTCATGCAAGACACTGTGAAACCTGTTCTCTGTATTTATAAGTTTACAGTGTACCCATCTTGGTTGGGCTGTTTCTGAAGTTAATTTACTTGTCTCTTTGTGTCTTGGTCTTCAATGAGAGGTAACTCTTGTGTACTTTCTTTAAGAAATTTATATTGTCCAAGCTCTTGTGCAGTGGTCCTGGGGCTTAGTGTCCTATCAATAAAATTGTATTCTATTCCACATTTGAATAGGTTTTGGAGATTGTATTAATTGTACTTTAGTGCTTCTTGAAGTAAGGTTTTTTATTTTGCGTATGATTCCTGAAGAAAATATGTTGAGAAGGTAGTTTATGGAGTTTATTTTAAGCACTCATCATGTGCTTGATATATCTTTTCCTTTTCTTGAGGGAAAGATCTGGAATTGGACGAGCTTCCTTGCACATCCCTCCACCCAAACTATTTTCATATTGCCTCTTTCCTCAGAATGATAAGGATGCTCGAGTTTACAACTTCTAGTGTTGTATGAAGCCTCTCGACAGAATCAGGTTTTAGGATGCTTCATACCCATATGCATAAGTTTTAGCTGAAAATCCATTCGCAACTGCTAGATGCAGAAGACTGCCCCTGGGGTGGTTTCCACATATTGCAGTTTCGTTTGTTGTTGAGTCTTGGAGGCAGGCTTAGTTTTGAGGTGCTGCTTATGTATATCTTTATAGAAAATGAATCTGTATCTGATATTCACACAAATTCGATTGGTATGCCAATGGATTTTAAAAGTTTGTTTAATTATGGGTGTTAGAAATTTAATGTTCTCATATGTCTCTGAAAGATGTGGTTTATGGATCAACTAATATGGTTAACTGCGGAAATTGTTTGAATCAATTTCAAATTGGTTTCTAAGAAATTTGTTAGTGCGCCTTATACCTGTTGGGAGTAGTTATAGTCTGATAAGGCACATGTCACTAAGAAATGGAAATCCAAAAAGGGAGGAAATTGATCTCTACCCATTTTCTTTCTCTCCGTGGAATTGTTAACGTCAAATGGTTACTAATATGATTAAAATTTCTAATTTTAGTAACAGATTTTCATCACTCCAAGTGTTTCTTTTAGCACATCTAATTAACCAATCTTCTAGATTATTTATTTCATAGTTGATTTTAGTAGAATTTCATGTGCTAGATGCTTTGTCTAATTTCTCTTCATATTTGCAGGGTGATGTTTTGAGATCTTTATCAGACATTGATGATCTTGCTAGTACAATTTCAAAGGTTAGTCCACTAGATAATTACCGTATTTTGCATGTAGTGAGAAAATCAAAAGATCCTTTCCCCTCCAAAGGATTAGGTTCTAATTTAATCTGTTAACTATAATAAAATCTGTTAACTAATTTATTGTCTTTTCATATTGTCATGGGGATAAAGCAATTTATCGTTGCAACTATTCTAAAAGTGGATTTCTTGAGAGTTCAATCTTGCGAAAGTTGGTTCAAATGCCCCTGGAACCACATTTACTGTTAGCTTTAGACCTTTTCCCAATACTGAGTGATTTTGTTGGATGAAATCTGAGTATCTCACTAAACCACCCCCTTACTTTTGAGCTCGTGTCTGTCTGGTTTCTTAAGATGCACAAGAAATGTTTCACCAACTCCTTTCCTATCTCTTCTGATGGTTTTCCAAGAAGATTGATCCTCCAAACTTTTATTGTAACTATGTCAAGTAAGGCACTAGCATTATGCTGTGTTTAGAATTAACTTTAACTTTGCTTGATATTGGGCTTAATTTTTGTATGATTCATCAGAAAAGATGATTTCCTTTTAAATTATATCTCCTTGTTTGCTACTTTCTAGATCAAATCCTTGGGCTATGAAAAAGCCATAAAGGATAGAGTTCTTATCCTTTTTCTAATATTTTTCGAAATCATGATTCACTGGTGGCCTGTATTGGATGTGAATGCTTCTTGGCGGTTGAATCTGGCTTAGCATTGGTGATTGACTGTTTGCTGATGCCTGATGGTAACTTCTGATTTTGTTGCAGTTGAACACGGCTGTTATTGGACCAAGAGGGTCAGAGATAATTGGTGATAGGGGATCCAGAGAAAGTGAGTTTATTTATCTCATTACTTTAGGCCATCAGTCAATTGGTGATATGATTGATGTTGAGATCCAATCATTGTTGGATTTGTTTGTTTTTAAAGCTTTAGATACCTTCTATTTAGCATCTTGCTGATTGTTGAACTGTGATATAAGCATCCTTCCCTGTTTGAAGCGTGGAGTGTAGCTGTGTTGTTTCGGTAATGGAAATTTATGTTCAACTGCAGGAAAACTATCAAGTGATGTGAATAAGAAAAGTAAAATATCCTTGGGTCAAGTGGAAGATATATCAAGAAATTAGATTGGTTCAACTTTTTTCAGAGTGTTTTTGGTGGTTGATGATTTCATAGCTAGAAAAAAGAAATGATAAAATTTGGTTACTTGTATCAGGATTATGATTGCATTATTCGGTGGAAGGTCATTGCTTGTAAAATTTGACATGACTCCTATACAGTTGTTATGTTTATAAATGCTTAGGTGCAGTGCTCATGCTTTCCTTTTGACAAATTGAAGAATATAGATTCCAATAGAAGATGATGAAGGCGATAGATAGTTGTACTGAAAATATGGGATGGGATACCCATTTCAACTGGGAATTGGTGGTTAAGGGGTTGCCTTGGAGAGGAGGGGGCGGGGGTTATTATCACAATGTAGCATGTTGATCTGTAATGCAGTCAAGCAGAGACATGCAACAAGTGCATTAAACCTGCTTTGTTTTCCTCTGCCCTTATTTTTTTCTTTTTTCTTGTGTTAACTAAATTAGGAAATTTTGCATACATTCAAGTAGCTTAAGCATCTCGGGTGTGAACTTCGCTGGATATCTCATTATCGAACTGAACAACCTCTGTGCATGACATGAACTTCTTGTCCGTATTTATGGGACAGAATTATTGGTTGCTGATTGAAGTGAGACATTTTGTTTTTTTTGATAGCATATTCTTGTTACATGACCTGAGGAAATCCATTTTGGTGATGCTCAGCTCAGTTGAAATCCATTTTGATGGTGCTCACCTTAGTCAAGCTGTTGAAATTCCATTTTCCTTTGTTTTGTAATTTATTATATTATGCTGTTCTAAGCAAGACCATTGTAGGAATCAGATCCTGTAATAGACAAAAAAAATTAGTGTAAATATAGCATTGATAACATTCTTAGGTCATTATATTCATAGTACTAATTAGTTAAAATGTTGTTGGATTCAATTATTGTTGTTCTGGCAGCTGTTTATCAAGCCTCTTAAAATGTAAATTTAATTGTCTAGAAGCTTTGACACTCTCAAAATCTTCTAAAGTTTTTTCTCTGCCCTTTTACTAACATCTCTATATCCCTAGTTCAGTTTTATTTTAATTAGTGTGATTGGGTTGAGGCAGTAAGATGTCAAATGTGTAAGATGCACTTTTAGCTCCCTTTGCAGCATCAGAGTGAAGGCACTGATTCCCTTGCATGGATACTCATGCATATGATGAAGAAATTTTTTTTTTTTATTATATCTAAATTTAATAAGCTTAAAATATATAAATTTTTACTAAATGCTAAAGAGTTTGCTCCTCCATTCCATTGCCTAATGTATTCCATGATGATGCATTATCATAGCTAATAATAATCATCAGCCGACACTGATGTAAGGTTTCATTAAGTATCATTTTTAACAGAAAGTTGTGCATGAACTGTATTACCCATTATTTTTAGTGTTGTAAATGAAAATCAAAGCACTAGGAGGTTTCATTAAGTATCATTTTTAACAGAAAGTTGTGCATGAACTGTATTACCAATTATTTTTATTGTTGTAAATGAAAATCAAAGCACTAGTACCCTACATCCGAGTGAAGGCAACAACTACACAGACAAACACACAAAAATGCGTATAATGCCATATTTATATTGACTTATTTTTCATTATGCTGACCACGGTGTTCTCCTTTAAGGTTCATCTATTGCGGAATGGGCACATGGGGAGGAATCTTCTTACTGGCTTGATCAGGAGGCTCTTGAAACTGATGGCATTCCTGAAGGCAAACGATGGTCATCACAACCATCGCCTAATTTGGACTCAAAATATATTTACAGGACATCCTCTTACCCTGAGCAGCAGCAGCAGCAGCAGCAGCAGCAGCAACAACACCAGCACCATCAACTTTTCTCTAGCGAACCAATTCTAGTTCCAAAATCTTCTTACACTTCATACCCTCCCCCTGGTGGCAGATCTCCTCAAGCTTCACCTAACCAACATTCTGGTTACCTGAATATTCCATATGTGGTTGGTGGATCACAGTTGACATCTTCGCCACATCTCTCCCCCTTCTCTAATTCTCAGATTCAAATGCCAGGTTTACATCACGGGTCACATTATGGTGGAAATATACCTCAGTTTGCTCCTGGTCTGCCTGTCAATAGTCGGCCATCAAATCAATGGGGAAGCCAGCCAAAATTATATGGTGGAGATAATTCCAGTGTTTTTAACAATATGTTGCAACAACCAATATCTCATCAAAATGGTTTGATTCCGCCACAATTAATGCCACAGCTGCAGACGCACCAGCAGAGACTGCAACATCCTGCTCAGACATTTAACCATTTGTCAGGGATTCAGTCACCACTATTTAATCCTCATCTTTCTCCATCCCCACCTCCAATGAACAAGTTTGAAGCTACACTTGGTATTGGTGATCTGAGAGATCAAAGACCAAAATCAGCTCAGAAAGGTAGGCAGAATCCACGATTTTCTCAGCAGGGCTTTGATAGCAGTGGACTGAAGATTGATATTGGATGGCCTCAATTTAGATCCAAATACATGTCAGCTGATGAGATTGAGGGCATTCTTAGAATGCAGCTTGCTGCAACTCACAGTAACGACCCTTATGTGGATGATTATTACCACCAGGCATGTCTTGCAAGAAAATCTTCTGGGGCAAAGTTGAGACATCAGTTTTGCCCAACTCATCTTAGGGATTTTCCTTCCCGAGCACGGGCAAATACTGAGCCACATGCTTTTCTCCAGGTTGATGCTCTTGGGAGGGTTCCATTTTCTTCAATTCGTAGGCCTCGTCCTCTTCTTGAAGTTGACTCTCCAAATTCATCTGCTGTCATCAACAATGATCAGAAAGCTTCTGATATGCCTCTGGAACAAGAACCAATGCTTGCTGCTAGAGTTACAATAGAGGATAGTCTATGCCTTCTTCTTGATGTAGATGATATTGATCGGTTTTTACTATTTAATCAGTTACCGGATGGTGGAGCACAGCTGAGACAAAGACGACAGGTTCTGTTGGAAGGGCTGGCTGCATCACTTCAATTGGTTGACCCACTTGGCAAGAATGGCCACGCAGATGAACTTGCTCAAAAGGATGATCTTGTGTTTTTACGTATGGTTTCCCTTCCTAAAGGCCGGAAGCTACTTGCAAGGTACCTTCAGCTTCTTTCTGCAGGAGGTGAGCTTATGCGAGTTGTCTGCATGGCTATTTTTCGTCATTTAAGGTCCTTGTTTGGAGTCCTTCCCTCTGATCCAGTAGCAGCAGAAACTACTTATAACCTTGCAAGGGTTGTGTCCTCATGTGTTCATGGTATGGATCTTCGTGCACTTAGCATATGTTTTGCAGCTGTGGTTTGTTCCACAGAGCAGCCTCCTCTTCGTCCTCTTGGAAGTCCTGCTGGAGATGGGGCATCTTTTATTCTGAAGTCTGTTCTTGATAGGGCAACAAAACTTATGGTTGATTTTAGAGCTGCTGGCAATTACAATATGACCCACCAGTCCCTTTGGAAGGCCTCATTTGATGAATTTTTTAACCTTCTTACCAAGTATTGCATAAACAAATATGATACCGTGATGCAGTCCTTGCATATGCAGGTCAAACCAAATATGGCAATAGATGAATCAGATGCTAGCAAAGCAATTAAAAGAGAAATGCCAGTTGATTTGCTACATGCATGTTTGCCCCACATTAATGACCAGCAGAAAAAGCTGATATGGGATCTCTCTCAGCGGTCTATGCTTGTAGAACAATCATGATAAAGAAGTGGTACTAGGACAAGTTTAAATTCACACATGTTAAGACAGCCATGTTGAACTACTATATAGAGCAAGTGATGCCATGTGCTCAAAGGGATGCAATTATTCATACCATCTCACACGTATGGCCACGATGGAGCTCCTACAATGGTTGAACTTGAGGTGAGCTCAAGGATATTTGAAGGAAAGGTCAATTTAGCCCCTTTCAGAATTTAGTTTTACTAGTTGATGTATTTCTATCTTTAATAACATGCTGCTTTAATTTCTTTAGCAAAACATTGAAGTGGGCCTATGTGTATAATGATAGAACCATGCTGGGATAATTTTCTTTCCTTGGGTCCTTTCCGTTCATTGGAGCTTATTTTGATGCTCTGTTGTGAAATTTCTGGTATGGAGATGTAGTGGATTAGAATGTACAGGGTTCAGTGTGAAGATTTCCCACTTTCCGAGTATTATTTTCCAAGGAGGTGGGATGGCTCATGTTTTGGTCTCTGTTGGAATAGTTACAGTGCAATGTAGCAGACACTGATTAAAGGCATGCAGATGTTCGCTTGTGGCATGCAGGGAGGTGTGATAGTGTGCCTTCTGAGATAAAATGGTGAATTTAGCTTTAAAGTTGGTAATGTTGTTGCTTCTGACTTAATCGTTCTCTTCTGCAAATTTATTGCTTGTAATATTTTTCATGTTGTTTCAAAGGACTGTTCATAGCTTAGTCCTGCATTTTGTCATGGGTATTGATTTCAAGGCCATAATTCATTGGAGCCTCCCAATGCCAGCCCTCAACTGTTTTATTGTTATCCTTTTTATTTTAATATGTTAATTGAAGTGATGACTTGGTGCTTTTTGCAACTTTTATTTTGTTCGGCATTTCTTTTAACATTCAGGGCAGGCTCTCTACTTGATAGAAAATTCAATATGGTATGCCAAAATAAACATTTTTGGTTAGATTTGGTGCTTCATTTATCAAATTTTAACATGTATTTTGTTAAATTATAATGTTTAGAAGGAGAATTATTTAACCAGCAAAGAACAAATATGTGAGTTAAGGAACGCTCCAACACTTAAAACTGAGCCAAGCTGCCATCATTTAACAATGTCTTCCACACCCTACACAAATAGCCATCGTTGCTTTTCGCTGATGACAAATGTATGTAAATAAAAAAGGGGATAGTCCAAATGTTGGTATTTTGGTCGAGCCTTCTTAACGGTGGATGAAGATGAATTTGTTCTTCCTTAAGTGCTTCTAACATCTTGGCTTTTGAATTTTTTGTTGAACTTTGATGAATCACAAAGAAATGCAAAAATGATTTAAAGGAATGCTATTAATACTACCTTCTTTAGGATTATTTAGTTTCCAACAATTATGGTATGCAATAGGATTTTCAAATAGTTTTAGGATAGAATGAAGTCACTGTTTGAAGAGAGGATTTAGTCACACCCTAAAGAGTGCTAGGTGCATCCTAAATAAATGAAAATTTTTTAATACAAAAATATCCCTCTTCAACATTACGATTTTACCTTCATCATTCAAAAACCAAATCCCAATCAACTCCTTCCCTTCTTCCATCATTTCCCATTCACACACCCTAAACAAACTCCAATCAATTCTAATTCAAAAGTCAAAATAATGGAGTATTGTTCTGATGATTCAAGCAAAAAATCATTCATGGTTAAAGATGTGGATAAAATGTGTGAGATTCTTACAGAGGTATGTTATTATGAGTAAATTTTTTTAATTTTTTTTTCTAATTTTTCTAGTTTAAAAAACCCAAAAGACAATAAATTTCGAAGCTCCCGGCATAAAAGTGCTTGGAGTTTCAATGTAATCCCGGTAGTGAATTGCTGGGACTATATTGGAGCTCCCTGTAATTCTATACTAGGAGAGAAGTAGAATGGCGCTGCAGCGGGCTGTTAAGCCCTATTTAGGAGGACGTGGAATTGGGATGCTAAACCCTCCTAAGGAGGGCTCAGCAGCCCAATGCTGCTCCCACACTATAGGTCTCAACAGTATATTATCGAGACCTTATATATATGGCTTAGTAGTGAATTGCGGGAAGGCCTTAGAAACTCTCGACAGTACACTGTTGGGACCATTTAAATCGAAAAAAATTTAAGATTTTTGTTATCTATTTAGTTATTTAATTAATTGTTATGTAATAAAACTAATGATTTGTTTGATATTTGTATCATGGCAGAAGATTAATGGTTTGCCAACAAGAAGCAGAATTTTCTCAATTTGATTGTATTGAGTGATTTACAATGGACAATGTATGATAATTTGAACTTCAATATTATCTTTAGTACAAGTAAAGTTTAGATTTATTAATATTAGTATATTTTTGCAGGTTTTTTATACTTGCTAATAGTTAAATCACAAGGGCAAGGAAAATGGGGAGAAATGTAGGCTTTGTAGTTGTGATCAGAGGATTTGAACCTGCAATTTTTTCAAGAAAGCCTAGACTATGACTCACTTATGAATGAAGTGGAAGATTTAGAGAGTCGAAAAAGAAGGTAAAAATAGACTAATCAGCTCGTAAGGGTGTGGGAATGAAGAAATGTGGTTGTCCATTCGAGTTAGTGGGTATCAAATTAGAAAAGGAGGATGAGTGGCGAGTTAGAGTAGTCAGTGGACTGCACAATCATTCGCCTGTGAGGCATTTTGAGGGTCATCCATCTGTTGCAAGATTGTCAACTAAGGAGAAGAATGTTGTTGTTAATATGACCAAGAACATGGTCAAACCATGAAATATACTCATGACATTGAAAGACAAGAATGAGAAGAACGTCTACATTGTGAAGTCCGTTTACAGTGTACGGTAAACCTACAGACTGATTGGGAAAGCTAATAGGTTACAAATGCAACAATTGATGAAACATTTGAATGAGTGTAAATATGTGGAGTGGCATTAGAGTGATGAGTCAACCGATGTTGTGAAAGGTACTTGTTTTGGGCTTATCCTACATCGATAGGTTTATTGTATGCTTTCCCACATGTGTTGATTATGGATTGCACGTATAAAACAAATAGATATCAGTTGCCACTCCTCGAGATCGATGGTGTAACATCAACGGATTTTACTTTTTTTGTTGCATTTGTGTACATGAAGGCTGAGAGTCCAAAGAGCTACACTTTGGCATCCCAAAAGTTAAAAAGTTTAATGACATGTATTGCATCACCATTTGTTATTGTCATGAATCGAGATTTGGCATTGGTGAATGCAGTTGAAGCAGTATTTCCATCCGTAACCAATCTATTATACAGATGGCACATATCAAAAAATGTGCTTGCCAACTGTAAAAAGTTATTTGAGCACAAGGATAGGTGGGATGCATTCATGACATCTAGGAACGTTCTTATGTTCTCATTGACAAAGGAGGAGTATGAGAGGCATTTAAGCTTAATGCACTTGGATTACCATAGTTATCCAAAAGTGTTGCAATATGTGAGGGACACTTGGTTGGATAAGCATAAGGAGTGATTGTTGTAGCTTAGACGAATAAAGTAATCATTTTGGCAATGTGAAAACTAATAGGTACGTGCATTGTGATATTTTAAGTTTACGTTTGTTTTCAATAATTGATTGAGTTTATAATTAATACACATTCTAATCTGTTGTAGAGTGGAGAGTGCACATGCAAAGTTGAAATAATACCTTGGATCATCTCAAGGTGATTTTGAAACATCTTGGAATGTTATCAACTCCTTGATTGAGCTACAACATACAAACATAAAAGCTTCATTGAGACAAGCCTTACCGTTGTTAAACACAACTTTAAGCCATCATTATTCAAAGACTTACGGGGGGTTGGTCTCAACGATAGCATTGAATATGATTTCGAGGGAGGCGGAGCGAGCAAAAAGGATGCAGATATTGATATTTTCTCTTGTGGTTGTGTAATGAGAAGCACACATGGGTTACCATGTGCTCATGAGATATCTGAATATGCATGGTTTGAACAACCAATTCCTTTATCTATCATGCATTCACATTGGAGGAAATTGGACTTGACGAAGTCTAATGTTGATGAGATCGATAGCTAATCAAAAGGGATGGATCAATTGGACCACCAAGATACTGTCTAGTAGTAGTTGCTGCCTCCGTAGATGTACTTGCCTACTGCCTATCCGTCATAGCTAGTGCCACGGTAGATGCAGTGACCTGCTGCTTATCCGTCATAATGGATGCCTATCCGTCATAATGGATGCCTTGACAGATGCACTAGCCTGTAGCCTCTACTCCGTAGCTATTGCCTCAGCATGCTGCATCTCCTCAGGAAATGGTGCGACACTAGCTATAGTCGCATGCAGGCTCTCCTCTACTATGTACTTGTCAGATAATGCCTCTGTCACGATGTGTCTTCTCCTCTTAAATGCAGTAGGTTGCCACCTCGATGTGTCAACGGGTGGACAGTTATGATCACGTCTATGCATACGTGGTGGCATTTGTACCAACATACAAAAATCATTTCACGTGTAAGAAACCAATTCTCATGCCCTTAACGAGTTCACTTCAAACGAACCAATTCACATGCTCATAACCAATTCACATGAAATAAACCAATTAACGTGTACCAAACAAATCCACATCACCTAAACCAATTCACATCAAAAAACCAAATCACATATAAAGAGGACAATCTTAAGTTGCTTAAAAGTATCCAAATTATCATTAAAATCGCAATAAAAACATAGTCACACTCAAATAAAATATTGCACATTAATTTTAATATAAAAAGAAATTTAGCCTTATTTAAAAAACAATTACTAGTAAAAAAACAAAAAAGAGACATATTTAAGGCTTACGGCGCAATCAAATGCTCGCAGCATGGGTCTACTGTAAGCTTTTAATGGCTTGCGACACACCCATGCTGTGAGCTTTCAAAGTGTCACGGCACAAGTAGGAGCTCGTGGCAACTCCTTGTCATGAGACGATGAAGTACTATAGCAAGGAATTGCCGTGACACATCAAAGGCTCGAGGCAAGGAGTTGCTGGGCACCGTTGAAGAGCCATGACAATTCCTTGTCGCAAGACTCATTCAGCATACCCACCTCACCCGATTTTTATTATACAAATTCTTCACAAAATCAGCATATTAGAAGACTTGGATGCGAAAAAAACAGTAGTAAACATATTTCAATGATGCAGTAAGCTATTTTTACCTTATAATCTTGCCAAACTTTAGATTTGAAGAGTTTGGAAGATTGAAAGTTGAGAGAAATGAGAATGAGAGGTAGGGTGTGATATTAGGGTTTGAAGAGAGTGAGGGTAATTTAGGAATAAGAAATAATAATTTAAGGTGTATCAAGTAAAAATGAAAAGAGAGGAAATGGGATTAGGGTTTTCTAGTATTTAGGGTGTGTCCAATAATGTAGTGGGTGTGACTAGAATTACTCCTATTTGAAATCACATTGCACTTGTGAAATCAAACCACTCAACATCCTTGACAAATAAAAAAGTATCTTGTCTAAACCATTATTTTCTACGATAAATAATGTCTAAGAGACTTGCTTTTACTTTGAGAATAAGAGGGTAGAGAAAACATTACAAATTTGCTATTCTTTTGTTTTTTTTCAAGTGTATCTCAAAATGAACATTGACATCTTTATCTATAGAGATACTTTCCAAAAGTTATGTCCTCAAAATCAAATATTGTGACATTTCAATTGTATTGTTTGATCCAACAAACACAATTATTTGATATAATCGCTACTTTTGGAAACCAATGGTTATGTTTTTCAACTATTCACAAGTGAAAGACTACCTTTTCATAGAATAAGTAACTCTTTGAATAAGAAACTATTCATTGAAAAATTGTATAAGTTTCTTATTCCATTGATTAAACATGATTTTTAATTAATCATTCTTTCACTATTTTGAAACTTTTAACAATCCATTTTTAAAATAGAGTAAATCAAATAATAAAGGAATTCTCATGCGTAAAATAATGGTGAACAAAGTCTTAAACCATCACCTTAGAGAAAGGTACTTTCGATTATTCAGAACGACATGGTGTAATAAAGTCTTAAACTAACAATTCTATTAACCAATGACTAATTAATTCTCACACAAAAGTTTGTCAAAAGTCTTGTAGTAAAAGCTTCAAAACTAATACTGGTCATGTGTCTTATATTTATACATGCTTAAGAGCCAAGCCCTTTGCCCCTAAAAGTGACATTATTTTTGCTGATATAGGTGAATTCTATTAGAATTGCAACCGTATAAACATTTCAATACTATACTTACGTGTTATGGGTTCATTAAGAGTAATAACTCAATCTCTCCTTTTAAAACATGGTTCCAAGCATCTTGGGATGTGTTTATGCATTTAGGTGCAGTGACATTCAAATGATATACTTGGATTCATTTTTTTTTAGTACATAAGAGCAGTAAATTGCTTATAGTACACAAAATCTAAAATGACCAATGCTAAGTAAATCATCATGCAGCAGCTTCTCCAGCCTTACTAGTGGCTGAGTGAGTTTAATCAATTCCAAGAAGAATTATGTGCTTGATTTGCTAGAAAATCAACACCTATTTTAGCCTCTTGAAACACATGTTGAATAGAGCAGGTCCAATCCCTTCCTAAAAGATCCTTACATGCCTTTAACAACCCAAGTAAAGGGTCTCTATTCGTCAAAGGTTAAGACAGCTTGTTCACCACAAGTAGAGAGTCTGACTCAATAATAACATTCCTATATTCTAGATCCCACGCTATTATTAGTCCAGAATAAATGGCATAGAGTTCAGCTTTTGCGATAGAACCCTAACCCAAGCACCTCATGAAGCCATATACCTAGTGCCCTTACGAGTTACATGCTAGTACTCCTACTGCTATAAGACTAAGGTTAGTTCTTGCAGAAGCATCAACATTTATCTTAATAAAGGGAAAAGTCGGCTTTGTCTAAGTAATATTCCATAGTTGTTTCTCTTGAATGCTCACACTTGTAGCTCCCATGCTCTTAATATTGTCAAAGAATCTCTGTATATCATGATACCATCTGTTGGCCAAGAAAAATCCTAATAAAAAATGCTTTTTTTGCACCAAGTCCACAGATGCCAGCATATGACACCAAACATGGATGGCCAATCTAGCGAACTGTTTGCTTTAATCAAATAAACTCAAGATTTAATGTGTAATTAAACACTAAGTTGAGTTCCATCATGCGTGACTAAAGTTAATAGGTGTGAGTCCCATCCCTTTTGGAAATTCTAGACATCATTTTCGTTATAATTTTCTTTTGTTAAAGGATTATTGAAGCTTTCTTTTCTTGACAAAATATATGGTGCCCAGCCTTTGTCAAATACATAGCTATGCTTTAACCAATGTCTAGATTCCAATGAATACTTGGCTTTTAGCCCTTGATAGTGTAGCTCCATTATCAAAATAAATTAATATAACATTGCTTTGGGCCCTAAAGGAATTATAACTTTACTTGATTCCGTACTTGCCATGTCTAATGTTACGAATTCCGCAAAATAGTAGAATAAGTTCATTTAATTAAATTCCTAGAAATACCACCTCCACTAATCATGGTAACCAGTCCATTTATGGTTTTACTTAAATTCCATGTTGGCAAACAAAATTGCATTGGCCTATCCTTCTATTATTGAAAGATTACAATATTCAAAGTAATATATACTGCCTTAAATATCTTGAGGTAATCCTAATTCAATTTATGTTAGGTTTCTTTATATATTTACTAACATTTGCTAACCGCAAAAGTAATACCTCACTATAGAAGAGCAAACATAAAGTACTTAATTACTTTTGCATTTTTCATTACTTTTACAATATATTGAAATAGAGAAAATTATCTTGTCATTTTCTTATTTCTTATTCTTAAACTCACATATGCAACATTTATGACTTTTATAGCAAAATTGCTAAATATAGATCCTCTAGTACTTTTAATTTGTTCTTGATCTGTACCAAAAATAACAAATCATTTTCATCATATGAGTATATCATGACATCTTGTTGAATTGACCATAGATACAATCATAAGTTAAAATTACTTTATTAAATTATGATGTCATTGGTTAAGATTTTGTTAATTTCATTCAAGAGCTTAACTATTACACACTTTATAAACTTGTCATGGAATCAATAACCATTTAGGTTATTCCATATACACCTGTTTATCTAATTCACATTTTTAAAAATTCATGTGAATTTCACATCTTTTGTTGATTGATGGATGCAATAAACACTCTCTTTGTAGCAATTAATTCTTATTATGGTGTATATTTATCAAAGTAACCATTCTGTATATGTAAATCATTCCTTAGCAAAACATTTGGCTTCTGACCTATAGTCCTATCAACTTTACAATCAAGTTTATGATCAAAATATATTTAATGGTCATTGTTTGCATGCATCATAAAATCATAGCACTACTTAGTTAACATATAACACTATAACACTATGCACTTTAGTAGTTTTAAAAGCGTTTCTATCTTAGTCCTGCACTAAATCTTTAATTCGATCAAAAGTAATGTTATGTACATCACATATAACACTATGCACTTTAAGTAGTTTTAAAAGCGTTTCCATCTTAAGAATTAAATTCCTAAAGAACTTAATAAGCATGCAATTCTATTAATAAATCATGTAGTACATGTTTAATCAAATTTCATTTTAAAACATGAATTTTTTAATACATGCTTTTATAATTTCCTTCTTGTTTAGTCATATCAAACATACTTTGTATAAATAACATGTTTAAACAATTTATCTTTATCAAAAAATCATTTAATGCATAAGGAATATTAACATGTCCTTGATAACTCTATTAAAATAAAGTTATTTTCATGCTTAATTTCTTAATTATTATTTAAATCTCCCATGTAATTTGTTAATTATTCTTCTAATTTAGTTAATTTCCTCAAATTATGAAGATAAATATATTGTAAGAGAATTCCAGTTGTTTTGGTGGTAATGAGACTTAAAAAGGGCAAAAAAGGAAACAGAGCCACTAAAAGACAAAGCAAGGTGGAAATATCTCTTGTAGTACAACTAGGCATGCTACTCAATCTCAACTCGGAAGAAACTCGAGTTTGACTCGATTATTGTTGAGCCGAGCTTGAGCTATCAAGCTAAATGAGTTTGAGCAGTCTAATACTCGGCTCGATTAGCTTACGAGCCTAATTGAGCTTTTTATTTTATATTGTTATGAAATTACATTTTTACCCTTACTATATTTCCATACCTTAAAAACCCAAGCCTTAAACTCATTTCCTCCCTCTTTCTGTCTCATGTCGCATCTACCATCACTCCTACCAAATAGCCAAGCATCAGCCACACCCAGCGCCTTAACCCCAACCGCACCTAGCAAACCCAACCCTAATCGCCACAATGGACCCGACCTTAGCTACACCTAGCAAACCCTGCCCCAATCACGTCCTTTGTTGGTACTCCTACTTACGCCTGTCGACATCATCTCCTTTCATGAATGAAGTCCGTATGTAATTTTTCATTTTTTCACGTTTGCAGGTTGTTAGTTATATATCTAATTTATAGTTTATAGTTTATCGATTTATTCATCTCATAGCCTAAAATGAGTACTATTTTGGTATTGAGAAGAGTGCTTGATGCTTTTATGTTTATCAATGTCAATCTAATGTTTATCGGATTCTATTAGCCAATTAATACTGTAAAATGTTGTTTCTAATTTTCTTTTGTTGAACTAGGGTAGAATTTTTAGGTATCAATACATATAATAACATTGTTAGAGGAAATCGTTTGTTGATGTAGGGTAGAATTTTTGGTATAAAAAATATAATAACATTATTAAAGGTGATTATTATTAGGATTATTATCCTATCTACCGTCGGTAGAGTTTTTTAACTCCACAAGCGGGGTTAGGATGATGACATGTATTGTATTTTATTTATTTTTTTATTTTCTTAACATTTTTAAAGGACATGTGTCATCATCCTAACCCCGCTTGTGGAGTTAAAAAAATCCACCAACGGTGGATAGGATAATAATCCTTATTATTATTATTATTATTGTTGTTGTTGTTATTAAATTCGAGCTCAAGTTAGAGCTCTCGAGTTTGAGTATGAAAATTGTGCTTGGATAAACGAGATTAATCGAGCGAGCTTGAGTAGCTCAAATTTGATCTCGACCTGAGCTTGAACTAGAAAATTAAGGCTCAACTGAGCTTGAGCCGAGTAGTGAGTTTTTGAGTCAAACTCAAGCACCTTACTGTATTGGCTTGGCTCAATTACACCCTTAAATAGAACTCATCATCTTTCTCACTCACCTAGCACTCCACATGTCACTCTCCTATTCACTCTTGGAGTTTAAGAACAAAGGACACGTGGACAACAAATTAAAGACACATACCATTGCCACTTGAATGCAAATGTGGACAAAAAGACACAAAAGAAAGGTGTTAGAAGGGGTGAGGTGTCCATGGTTGATGTGGAGGACTAAATGACATGGAAAATCTTCCAAGACAAGCCAATTACATGAAAACAAGTGGCAAGGAGTGCCAACTCATCTACAAAGTGCATTTACCTTTGTACCCATGGAATTAGTGACTATTTAAGCAAAATGATGAAGCCTAGGGGTTGGCTGCATAGGGTTTTTAATTGTTTAATTTCATGCTTTATTTACATCTTTTTAGTATCTTAGAGCAACCACCAATTTACTTGTTCAAGTTATTTAATTTCCCTTGTTAATTTACTTGTTTTGTTTACATTTCCTTCAATTTCTACTAGTTTCTTTTTGAATGCTCTTTACAAACTTTGTTACCATTTTGAAATTCCAGCAATGAAATCTTATTTTTATCCCTCTTCTTCTTCTTCCATTTTTGGTTTTGGTTGAGCTCTAAAAGCATGGAAAGCTACAGAGGTTGAAAAACTACCTCAATAGCTCTTGTGTGTAAGCTTAGTCCACATTTTTTTCATTTGATTTTCATTTTCTGTTCTGGAAATTTGAGCTGCTATTTGAGACTTTTATTTACTGTTTTAATGCTTATTTTTATGTTTAAAACTTAGTTTAATATGTGTTTGAAGTGTTCAAATCAAGTTTTCAAAGTTAGGATTCATAAATTTTCTTTAGTAGCTTATTTGTTGCATTTTTTTTTTTACAATATGTCCATCCTAGTTGGAATCACTTCCAGGGGCATTTTAGCTTTTGTTTTAGCTTAATTTGAGTCTTCCTTTAATAGGGATCATTTCTGATTCGGATAAGTTCAAGTTAAGGTCAATCTGAATTTGGACCAATTTGGATTATGATTAATTTGGGTTTAAATTAAGTTGGGTTTGGGTCTTTGACTTTTTTAGTTAATTCAGATTGATCGGATTTGGATTCAGGTCAAGTGAGCAGTTCTTTCGAGTTAAGCCTTGGTCATCTAGATGTGATTTGTCTAATATAAAAATAAACTAAAACAATATTTTTAAGAATCACAAAACTTATGAAAATAAAATTTTCTTCTTGCATGATTTATAATAAAATTGGGATTGAAATAATCAAAATATTTAATAATTTGTATGATAGTTTTCTTTGTAATATGTTTACCAATATTCATTAATTAATTACATATTTTTCATTGAATTTTTATTATCTAATTATTAACCCTATACATCAAACTAATTTAATAATCCCTACTAACTATCATAATACACTATAATACTTCTCTTTAATTTCTCTTGATTTTTTTATAAAGTAATTTAAGGCATTAAGTGTACGTGATATAACTTCTGTACTCTACAATAAATTAGCCAATAAATAATTATATATTAAGTTCAAATGAATATAATATAAAAGTGAATATTCAAGTTTAACTAGATTTAAAAAAAATATATAACACCCGTATTATTAAAAAATATTTTTACTATAATAAAATATTTTGATCATTAATTTTGACATTTAAATATTTATTGATAATCTTAAATTTAAGTTTGAATCTTTTCAAGTTTGGGTTAATTTGGATTCAAATCAATTTGGGTTCAGATCAATTCAGGTTCGGATCAAGTCGAGTTTGTGTTAATCTAAATTTGAATGAATTTGGGATCGGATCAATTCGGATTCAGATAAGGTCGGGTTTGGATCAATAAATTTGAATCAATTTGGTTCAAATCAATTCGGATTTAGATTAGATTGGATTTGGATTGTTGATTTTTTTAAATTAAATCAAATCAATCGGATTTGGTTTCTAGTTGATCAAGTTGGTTTTTCGGGTCCGATCAATTTTTGCCACTTCTACTCAATGATTTTCAATATTTGAATAATAAAAATAAATTTTAAAGACCACTTAACTAAGACTATTTTAAAATAATATAAGATTGAAATGATACTAATTTTAGATGTTGTAAGAGTGCTATAACAATTTCTACATGTAAATAAATTCCCCAACTCCAACTCTAAAAACGTAACCAGAACCTATCATTTTAGAAAAACCTTATGATCTCTTTAGGAAAATAGAATCAAATAAGTACCAGATTTAATTAAAAAATCTTTAGTAGAGTCAAATAAAAGCTTGTGTTTTTAACTAAAAAATATCTCAAAATTTAAATCTTGAATTGAATATTTAGCCTAAATTTAAATAAAAGATTTCATTTGTAAAATTATTAATTGGACTGAATTAGACAAAATTCTTGTCCAAAACCCAAGTCAAACCCAACTGTTTTTTTGATCCAAAAGTCAAACCCAACTCTTGGGTCTGACAGGAACCCAACCCATAAATAGGTCAAACTTCCTAGCATAGGTAAATGACACTCCATTTTACATTCAAGTGGCAAGCAAATACAGTTCATCGCGAAACGCATCTATAAATTCTCCAACAGTAGAAACATCATGTAAGCATATTTGTTACGTCTTGTGCAACAACATAAACAATAAAAGCTTCCCAACCTTTAGAAAGAAGCTGCTTACAACAACTATATTAGCAAATACTAAAGAAAACTAATTACCAATTGAATCACACCCTCAAAATTTCACATTCATTGTATCATATGTACATCAATCATACTTAAGACCTATTTACCAAGTCAACAGTTGAAGCTGTCCTAGCTTACAGAAACCTGAGTAGGGATCCTTTAGGTTGCGGCTTTGTGTCTAAGTATTGGAATTTTTTTTTGGTTAAATATAGAAACATCAAAATAGATGCGAGTACATAAATTCTCCAGGCAGAAGACATTCATATCTGCCATAGCATGATAATAGAAGTATGAGAAACTGTTTCAAAGCTTATGATTGACTCAATCACCTGGATATAGACAATATCATCCAGACAAATCACCACGCTCTTGGGAAAGCCTAACGGAAGCTTCACGAACCAAATCAATTAGCAGTTCATCAAGTTCTTCAAGTTCACCGGAGTCCAGTAGTTTATGATAAAGAGGGGCCATGTAATGTGCCGCAACCTCAGCTAGCTTCCATAGAGAGAAACTAGCTGCAAGTTTTATAACTTCAACAGCCAATTGCCTATCAGAATCCAAGCAACATACAATATTTCTGAAGCAGGCTTCTTGAACATCTTCCAAAATCCAGAATTCAGCCAGCCAATAAAGTTCTACATAAGGTTTCAGCTCATATAGCCTTTCCTTAATGCCCATATTGTCCCACAAACATCCAAAAGGAGGATTTGGCAACTCACAACTATAGAACAATTGCACTAACTTAATCAATGCTTCCCAACTGATGGGAACCTTTATGGTTTGAGAATGGCTGCAAGCAAATTGAACCTTTGCAATGAGGATAAATCAGAGACAGAAATGATAATACCAGGTACAAGAACTAGACTTGGGAAACATAAATCATCTCTGGTTTCGAAGAAAAGAAATCCTTAAAACATGTAAGATATTTGAGCTGTCCCAGAAAAAAAAATTGACGTCTTTGACATTTTGTTGAATGCCAAACCATTTGTTATATAAACGACATTGAAGAGGTTGGCATTTCAAACTAGTTGAGTAAAATAATTATTTATTTTAGCTAGACAGAAATAAGACTAAAACAATGACAAAAAAGATAAGAAGTAAAAAGCTAATATGCCATAGGGAGATTTATCTTATTTTAGTTAACCAAATCATAATATTTCTAGGCTTCCCACCTTTCTATTATGTGCCCAGGCTGATGGATACAATTTTTAATATCAAACAACACCTATCATCATTTATCATGCCAAAGTATGCACAAATTTGAAAAAAGAAGAGGAAAGCGGTTTCTACAGACCTTTCCTGCATTCCTGATTGAAACAAGGCTCGAAGATAATTACAACGTGACAGCAATATAATTTTATGAGCATGCACATGCGGCACCAATAGCGAGCAAAACCTACATGCCCAGGGCATCTGTTCAGTCACTTTAGCTTCCAAGATTACATCCCTGAAACAAGAAATATACCAACTTTTAATTGATTTTATGAAAACAACATAGATAAACAGTAAGAACAGATAAACAGTTGATTAGCATATTCTTTTTGTTGTGTACTTCAATATTCACAATTCCACATCAGATGCAAAAGTTGAGATCAGAATGGCAGAAGACTAAACTGACATAATGTAATGTCAGGGTACCACTAAGCATGAGAGGGACAGACAGACATACGCAAATTGGAACCCAGGAGGGCCAAGAGCATCAGTGAGATCAGAGCTTGGAATAGGAGTACCCCATTTGGGTATCTTTCTGCAAAGCATTTGGTGAAGAGGTTGCAGTTTACAAGATTTAGCCAGAGTTTTCAACTTCCTCGCAAGCTCTTCTCCTGCTTCAAGATAACCAAAGTAAACGAAATCCAACAACTTCAGCAGTGCCTGCTGATCAACATTAGCAGACAAACGAACTTCTTTCTGGAACATTGGGCAACACTTCTCTGGAATATCTCTTACCAAAAAATTATCAGTTGTTCTTGCATAATGAGGAAATTGTTTAGGCGGTAGCAGTGATGGACAACGGACCGCAAGAATAATTTTATGAGCACTCACAGAGTCACCATTTGCAAGAAAGAGTTCCAGATCTGCGTGTTCCTTGTCTTCGAGTGCTTTAAGAAAGCCTTTGTAATGTTTATTTGGAAAACAATAAACTCCAAAATAACTAAGGATATGTGCAGCCAACCATCTTGGCCCAGGAGCAGATACATTATCTAAGACATCTTGTAGCGTCTTAACTAGATGAGATTTGATATGATTTCTTTCAGAGGAATGCTGTACGAACTCAGCTAGTACCCACAAACTGTAGAACAACAAAGCATCTTTTCCTTCCCATTCTTCTGTAGTCATCCAGCAACATGTCCTCTCATAAAACACGTTATTATGAAAATGAGTCACAAAGCTCCTCCTCCTAATACAAACTTGATTGCTCAAGCAACGTCTTATAGAAGTCACTAGTGTCTCTATTCCATCATCTCTAATAACATTCTTTTGATACCGTGGCAATCCAGAAAAACAAGCCAAACCAACCAATTCAATAACAGTTTTAGGAAAGTTTGGTGACCCAAAACTGTATGTTGATGATGCATACTCTAATATATGAAGCAATTGTTTCAGATACTCATTGCCTTTTGGCTCTAGAACTCCAGAAAGGATGACCCTTACTTTTGATGCAATATATGTGTTGGCAGAATGCATCATTACTAAAACTGCTCTGGATGATGACTCACTTGTAGAGGTATCATCATTTTCACAAATTTTGCATCCTTTGCAAATTGCTTCTACAAAAGACAAGCTATCAAAGGATATAAGCATAGGCAAGGAGAATATCTCTGGGCAGCTAAAAAAACCAAAAGATAATGAACACTACAATATACAAAGAAAAAAAATACAAATGTAGAAATCAAAAACAAGAGTAGATAAGCAGACAACCCAAACAAGAGTTATTGATGAATGGGAATATTACCATGCACATGTGATAAGCATGTCAATATAGAGTTTATTTCGATGTGTGCTTGGTCTAGAATCTTTCATACAGTGCACTGCAAGCCATCCAAGAATCTCCCAGACATATGGCCTTATTGCAAGAAGAAAATCTGCATCAAGGGCTTCCTGAGCAATTGACATTTGTTCCTTAGGTGACAAAGGATGTTCTGACACTTGTTTGTGAAAATTTTCAAGAAGCAGATCAAGAAGAACTTTGTCAATCCCTTGCTCCCAAAAGCAATTGTGATGTTCTCCTGGCCAACGGGTAATTAGAGCCAATCGACAGGCCTCATCTAGCACAGACATCTGATCATTTGCAACCTTTCCAGACCCCAAGCTCCATACTCTCATTCCTCCAATAATGGATTTAATTAGAGGCCCAGAACATAAACTTGTCATTTTTATGCATTGCTGTTCATCTGCCTAAGTAATCAATGTACCAAATTACACAAACAGAAAAAACATATGCAACCACTGAGGGTATTTGTGAAAGAAAACAAATTATAACCATTACCGCCAAATGCTGGGCAAGTCTAAATCCCTCTATTCTGACTGGCAGGGGCTCTGAGCCACTCATGGAATAAACCATCATACGGAGTATTGTTTCTCCATTATTCAGAAGCTCCTTAGCTACTTTATTGCATAGAGCTGGCATAAAGAGATATGAAATCATTCAATCCATAAATTAAGGGATAAAAACTAGTAAGTTGAACATAAAGAATGGAACAAAAATTATTATGACAGATGATCAATACCTAATGAAGAATACAATTTCAACACTGCAACTTTTGTAGATATGTTAGATTTTAAGCAACTATCTTCTAAAACTTTCATCAATATGGTATCATTCCACACAGAATAACGAGATGGAGGCCACCGCAACAATATTGTATACAAAAGGGAAGCTAGCTCTTGAAAATTCTCAATTGGAAGGGAGCCACCAGGAAATTCCTGCATGATCCTAATAATTTGAATGACAATTTTTGCTTCTTTAACTATCTCCCAAACTTCTTTCTCCCTCTTAACACTTAGATTGGAGAAGATCATGTTCAAAGCAGTGGCAGAGGAAGTAGTAACTTCTAAATTGCTGGAATGCAACAAGGATGACAAAGGATAGATGAGATCTGTCATGTACGATTGCATCATTGAACTGTTAGTGCCAACCAACTTTACCACTACATTTGCAGCCATGCCTACTACAGCTTCACTTTTACATTGCAGAATCCACACCAATGCCTCAACTATATCAACAAGTGAATCCTGGAAGTGGGAGTCAAAAGATGAAAAACGTTAAAAGGAGAAAAAGGTAGAATGCGATACTTCTTAATCAATCATACCAGACTCATATTAATTGACGTCTAACAACAGAAGTACAGATTTCCCAGAACCAAACTTGGCAGCATGAATGAAGACGTATAACACCTAGACTAACATTCATCAATTAACCTTACATCTAAATGTTAGAAAAACATGAAAAAGAACTAAAGCAAAATGAGAGAAAAAGTGAAAAGCAATAAATCCATCTACATCAAACATACTCAAAAGTTGCTAAGAACAAAAAAGAAAATAATAAAAATGAAAAATCATATTTGAATATATAAAAACCCAACAAACGACTAAATTTTTTGTTACTAATTCTTCAAAAAATTTGCTTTTATATTATAATGTGGAATATCAAAAGAAAAAAAAAAGACAGTAATTGGCAATAACATAGTGGTCATTCTCAATACTCTATACAAACCCAAGATCAAAATAAGCAAATAAATAAATATTTCATATAGAATTAAAACACAAGCCCTAGAAAAGAAACGAAAACAAACGCACAGAACCTTGAGAAGCCGATGGATCGAGGCAGGTCCAGAAGAAGAATCAAGAAAAGCTGCAAGGGAACGAACCACATGCCTCTGAATTTCTATATCCGTACACTTCCATTTCCTTTCTTTATTATCACACAATCTGCCCATGAACAAACCAAATTTTAGTAATTTAACAAAAACCCACGAATAATTTAATTAATAAATTATTAAAAAAAGATAGAAAAGAAAAAGGCAGGTTTACCTGGTTGTACCAAGACTTAAAGCATGTTTAAGACGTTGATGGAGAGTGTGTAAATGGCCACTGCTACTACTCCTTCCTCTACCGTTATCTGCTGCAGCTCCCCGTTTCGATAATCCCATATTTTTCTCTTTGCTTCAGTCTTTGATGGCTGATAATCTCAAATTCAGATTCCAGGAAAAGATTTTCTTGGATAATTTAAAGCAGCATATGGGAAGGGCGGTTGTCACTTGCAAATGTTTCTGGAAAACTAGGCGGAGGACAGGTTGGACTTATGCACGTGCATGTCACCTGATACATATTAATTTGACCCTTTTTTGTCAATTTTTTTTAGAACCTCTAGTCTCGGTTCCATGGTAGATGCCAGCATGAAGATGTTTGAATGTGGAGAGATGATACAAGTCTTTTTCTTTTTTTTTTTTTTTGCAAAAATTCAAAGCTCGTTGGAGACTTGGATCTCTTCATAGGTTTAGAAATGCAAGGCATCAACGGGTTTCCTCTCCCAAATAATCCCTGGCATTAAATTCTACAGGCAAACAAATACGTCCTCTGATCAACAATTCCATGCGTAGGATACTCAAGCATAAAATGCCTACATGACATGTAGCATAGCCATTTAATGCGAATCCATCTTTCCAGATTCCTTTTAAAAAGGAAAGAACAAAGAGAAAAAGTGCGTAAAGAGAACATGTGAAGCTTGGATTTTTGAGATTATGACAAATCTTGATTATGTCAAGAAAGCACCATTTTAAAAGTTGCTTAGTTAGATTAATGATCAACAAATATTTTAAACTTGTCCGATAATAATCGTGGATAGGTTTTGGTTCTACTCGATCAATGAAACTGAAGTTAGGGTCTATGGTCATAGAGAGTGCTCGTTTAAGACATTTGACCTACTGATAGTCACAATAGGATTTATAAGTCTTTATTGATAAGTTTGAACTATTTGAGCCATATCTTATTTTAGAAAATTTGACTCATGCTTTAAGCTGTGCAAAAGTATTATTTTAGAACTCTAGACAATAGTTAGAGTATTGTTTTAGAACTCAGAACATTATTCAAAGTATTGATTTAGAACTTTAAACTTTGATTATCGAAACTTTGAATTGAAAAGCATATATGTTTAATACTCAGTTTGAACATTATTAAAATGATCAAATTGAAACTTTGGACAACATTCAGAGCATCGTTTTAGAAATTTAGAACTTTGAACTATCAAACTTTTGACTTTCAAAAGAGCGTATACATTTGAATTGAAATTAGAATTGTGAACTTTGAATAGGCTTTTAAAGTATACATGATGTGCTTGAGACCGTACATACTTTGTGTCACAACATGAAGGCTATGACGTACACTTACGAGCTTGCACTTTTACTATCTTACAAATTTACAAACTAAATCTTTTTTTAGGTTATAATTTGTCTTCGATGTCAGTATAGTCACTAAGTGATACTTACTTATCTTTTCATTATGCTCCAATTTTAATGACTCCAATTTTAATGACTTAAACTTTAATCCATAATTGAATATTTAAACCTTTAAGGCAAGTAATAATGTGAGAACCTCATTTTCTCAATAACCAATATAAGTTATTCATTATGGCAATCGAAAAGCAAAAGTTAATTGCTAAAATTTTCAAAATATTGAAAATGTTGCAGGAAATTAGATGTAAGACCCACAGAATTGCTAACACCTAGAATAACCTTGAAATAGTAGGTTACTGATACTTGGAGATTGATTTACTCACGGTATGAAACTCATCTAGATTGGAGTTTAATTTAAAGTATCAAAGAGAGCTATCGTAAATGTTATGCTTTGTAAGGATGGGGGAAAACCACAATGCAGGCCCTACTTGGATTTTTATAGTCTAGATTGGAGCAAAACTTTAGAGTATTGATATTTGGAGCGAAATAATGACATGGTAAGAATCTGCATCTCAAATTTTTCCGTTTGTGCATGTTTTGGGAAATGTGTAATAAATTCAAAAATGACGGTTGTGTCCATAAACCAGAAAAACATTTGTGAATATCAATCAGCGTAGTTTGACTTTTGACCCATAAACTGTCATAGATGAACCATTGTGTGAAGATGTCTCATGTGATTCCAACCTATAAATTGAATCACACAAAAAGGCCAAAAACTATGCGAATGAACAGTTAGGGTTATTTTAGTAATTTCACTCTTATGACTGGTCAAACCCTAACAAAAGTCAAAGTTTTGACTAAATTATGTTAAATAAATATGATTGGCATGGAAATAAAATATTTTGAAAATTAAATTAAATGTTTAAATGAATATTAAAATAGTTGAGACATAAAGAAAATTAATGAAATTGCATAAGAGCAAAATGATAAATTGTAAAGCAAGATATTTAAATATATAAATAACGATATTTTAAGCCCAAAAAGTCATCTTCCCCAAGTGTTGGCTGGCTATGTGAGGGCGAAGAGAGAAAGTTAAGTGTTTTTCATGTTTTAGATAATTTTGTCATATTATATTGTTGACAATACATGAGATACTAAAAGAACTCACAATGATGGTGGGGTCTTAGTATCGGTATTATGGTGTGTAATAAGTGATAGTAATAGTGAATTGTGATTAATTGATTCTATTTATATGTGATTTGATTATATTGCTATTGAGATTATCGTGTCGATATGTTAAATCGAACGAAATTATGGTAAGAACAAGTTTAGAATAGGTTTAGTATCCCTATGGTAGAACAACCACCGAACGCCACTTCCAACTCTTTTTTTTTTTTGGCCTGTCTTCTTTCTCATCTCATTCTATTTAGCACTTTGTTCGGTGCTTATTTTCAGCAGCCAAAGGTTAGCTTCCCATCAACCAAGGTTCAACCAAAATGGTTTTGTCGAGAACCTTGTGAGCACCCCTGTACGTGCCCTGTCCAGCCCTTGATTTGGTGTCCGGATCGACACCAAAAGCTCCCCTATTTACAGCTGCAAACCAGCTTCATGCAGCCACCATATGTTCCATTTACCATCTTATGTTTTTATTCTTCAACAACCCTTAAGAAATCGTTGTACCTTAGCTCTGAAAGTCCCTTTTCTAGGCCCTTCCTAGCCTCTTTTAACGCCACTATTAGCTTTCCACTTGCACCACCATTCAGCCCTTTAGCATCGTCGTCTGGCTTCACAAAGCCCCTCGATTAGCACCGAACAACCACCTGTTTGCCCTTACTTCCAGACCTGAACTGAGCCACTGTTTTGCTTCCACCTTGCGAGTCGCCTCCCTTAATGCCAAATCTATCTTCTTCATGTTGGATTATGCCCTTAGAACCATTCATTAGATGATTGACTTTGGCATTATTTATTTATCATGACATTTTATTTATTATAGTTCATTATTATATTTGTTTTATAACTGCGTAATGTAATCTTATATGATAATGTCCTTAGAATAGTAATAACACACTATTCTTAAAATATCCCTAGTCAAGTATTATTGTGAACAAGGATAACAATGATACGATAAGACTAGTATGTGGTTGACTGATGACCATTGTCATGGATATAAGATATCAAGTCATCACATAGGTACATGTTAGAGAACTATGTACTGGATCGACCCTCCATGAGAACGCTACATGGATTGTTATATGAGTGTCATAAGCGATTCTCATAGTGATGATGGTGTATGTGATCCTTTGACTTGAGATCATCAGAGATCCCAACATAGAGAATTGCATACTTTAATGCTACTAGATGTCATTCGTAACAGGATGGACTATAAAGGTAGTAATTGGGTATGTCTCGATCTATGTAGAGGGATGTTGAGTGATCAAGACAGGATTTATCCCTCTTATATAACAAGAGTGATGTCTTGGGCCCTTTGATAGAGTGAGACTAAAATGCATGGCCGTGCTCAAATAAGTCAATATGAGATATTGATTTTATTTGTTTAATTAGTCTACTCAGGAATCAAGAAACGCTGATTAGACTATACAAGTGTGACACATTCCATGACTTGTGTCTAATCAAGACATCAAAGGATAAAGGGATTAGACTACACAGTAACATCTATCACGAGTAAGGTTATGTCGAGTCATTGACATTCTCGTTACATGGGTAGCAATGATGTGTTGCTAGATACCGCTCATTGCCTGTGACAATTTTGTCATTGCCATTGTTTTGAGAACCTATTGGGTCGCACACTTAGAACGGATCAATGAGGAGCTTAATTAATCCTATTCTAAATTGGATTAAGGATATAACTAATCCTATTCTGAATTGGATTAGGGATATAACTAATCCTATTCTAAGTAGGATTAGAGTTCTGTTTGGCAGTAAATTTTAGGGTAAAATTTACTGCCTATAAAAGGATGTTTTCTGAAACATAGCCGCACAACAATTAGAAAACAAAAAAAAGTATTCTTTTAATCGAAGCTAGCAGTTCGGTTAAAAGAATCAAAAACGCTCCTTAAGGCATCTGATCGTGAGACGTTCAAGAGTCGTGAGATCCGTTCGTGTGGATACCATAGAGGCAGGAACGAAAAGTTGCTGCTTGTGATTCGACCAAAGACAGAAAAAGCAGAGAAAACGTTAAGTAAAATCTCGAAACCCTAATCAGGCAACCCTCCGAATCGATCCTGGTGGAGGCCGAATGATTTAAATTCCGCTGCATGTTTGTTTCGGTTTCCTTCACTTCAGCCCAACTTTGCCTTCATACTCTCGGTTCTCTCTCCCTCAAGTCTTGTCTCTTTCCACCCGTAAGCCACCCTTGTTCTCTTCTCCTCTAATATTTCTTTCTCTTCTTGGCTTAGTTGAATATGAAAGAGTGAAATGAGAGATAAGAGACATGTGAGTGGGGGGTCTTGGAATGGCAACTCTGCCTTTTGGCAGAGTTGTCAAGTTTGGTGGGAAATTTTCCTGCCAAAGCTGCTTCTTTTTTTTTTTTAACACTTAATATGATATATATTTGTATACTTATATATATTTTATATGTCTATTTTAATTCCTAATATAATATATATACATACACATTTATCTTTTTTTTTTGAAAGATAAGTATAATATATAGACATTTATCCTTAGATATAATTTACGTATATATTATATATTTTAAATTACTAAAATACATATATATATATATATATATATATATATATCCTATTTTAATTTATAAATATGTTCTACATATATTGTGTGTATATCTATTTATCCATGGTATACATATTTAAATTTCTTCCTCTTTCAAATTTGTTTATATTTATATCTCATCTATATTTTCATGTATTTTATATTTGTTTGAATGTACATATTTATTCTCATGTATATAGATATATATATATATATATATATATTTATACATATTTAAATTTCTTGTTCCTTAAAATATGTTTATGCCTATATGTATTTCTAAATATATACATATATGTTTGTGCATGTAATTTATATATAATATTATTTTTACTTTATTTGATCATTTATATATATATATATATATATTATATTTAATTGTACTTATATATTAATGTGCGTTTATATGTACACATGCATGCATGTACATTGCATGCATGCACGTAGCTTGCATTTCGTTTGGTTCATGTGGGTATGTAACCATATTCATGTATAGAATTACAACTCTTTTCGTATCCATTCAGCGTACATCACATATATTATATTAACGTACACTTCACGTTACTTTCAAAGACTTCAATTTTATGAGTACGAATAATGATCTTATATTTGTAAAATCCCAAAATTACGTTATTGCAGTATATTCACTTATAATTACACTTGATTACATGATTGGTTTAAGAGAATTTATGGTTCTCACACATTATATTAAATAAATCTAATTATGAAATATTTAAATTATTGGTATAATTCTTTTTATTTTTGTCACGGTCCCTAATACAGTTTTTCATACCATTTTATGCCCTACTTACCGTTGGTTTGGTTGTTTGCAGTGCCTTCAATGATAATTTAATTTAAAATTTATTTTAATTTCATAATTAATCCCAAAAACTATTTCTTTCCATTCCCTATAAACAAATATATACACTACAATTTTTTTTTCAAAATTTATTTTCTATTCGACTTACATCCCAAGTCTAAATACATATAATAGAGGTACTATACATAGAAGTCTAAACATATAAATATAAACCACGTATACCTCTACAAAAATCCCAAGTCTGCCTGAGGGATACCAAAATAATACTCCTCCCACTCCTAACCGAGAGATCACTGAAAATAATTTGGAAGGAGAAGGGACGGGGTGAGCTAATGCCCAATAAGAGAATCGTATACAAGAACTGATACAATGTATCCTATATGCAAAAATTGATATTATACTTTTCATATAAAGGCATGGAGTATATAAATTTAGCATGATGTAGGGAATTGATACTATAATCGGTTAAATAACTAGGCTGAGTATGGGCGAATGCTTTGGAGCACCTCACATGTCCTAGCATCTAAATTCAACTATAGGGATTTCATTTGGAAGCCAACTGTTCAGTAAATGTGCATAATTCAATAAACAGTAATAAACATGTGATAACCGTAAATTTTCCATTTATTGGAAATTAGAAATATTGAAAATAAATATTAGAGAAATTAAATAAGGGGAAATAAATAAAACTTGCAAGAAACGGATATTGGTGAAAATCCTGAGAAATGAGGAAGTGATGAATAAGGAAATTTGTGTGAAGGAAATTAAATGGAAATAAAAAATAAAATCGGAGTTATGGAAAATAAGGAAAGGAGGAATTTAAATTGGATTAATGGAAATCCAAAATTTATAAATAAAAATGCGTATATTATATATTTATATAATTAAATTATATAAATATATTTACACATGTTTTTATACAAATACATATGTATGTAAATACTATATAGTATATTAATAATTACATGTTTGTATATATGAATATATATATATACTAGTTCATGAAGTTACATAATACATATGTATTTAAGTATAATCTTTTATGTATATATAGGTATATATATATACATATATATTTGAGAAATGTTTATATTTGATTTACATTAAAGTTTGAAAAATATATATTGTAAATACAAAACATATTATATCATAACATATATATATATAGATATATATGTAAAGATTAATTATTTTAAGTATATAAATATATACTTATATATCTATGCTAGATCTATAATTTTAATACGCAAAATATATATTTTATATGCAATATATATAATACTATATTATATACATATATGATAATAATAATATTATGTGTATTAAATATATAATATAAATACATGACATATAAGTATTATTATATTAAGTGTATAAAATATAGTATACTAAATATACTAAAAAGGGAAATAGAAAACAAACAAAAATAGAAAATTAACCTAAAACACAACAGAATCGGTTTCCCGATTCTGTCTTCCCGAAGTGGCACCGGCCACTGCCGCCGGAGAAGGAAAGGAGGAGAAGGAAAAGAAGCGTCGAAGCCGGCAAGGGAAGAGGAAGTCGACGCCAACGCCGGTGTGAAGAAACGGAGGAAAATCGAACGGGAAACAGAAGCAAACGCCGGAAGAGAAAAGAAAATGGCCGACGGCGATGTCGACCAAATCGGTGGCCGCCACTGCCACCGAAGCACCGCCGGAGGGAGAGGAACACGATGGAGGTCACCCGACGCGTAATGGACGGCGGAGGAATGCCGGCGAAGAGGAGAAGAAGCCGAGGCAAAATCGAGTGGATCCGCCGCCGTGCCGCCGATCCAGGCCAAGCTGAGACCACCGGCAGCTTCGCCTCGACGCCGGCCAGCTGAGGGACCAACGAGCCGCCGGAGAACCGGCCGCCGGCGAAGAACCGGCGAGGAAAGAAGCTGGACCGGTCTGAACCGGTTTGACCGGGAAAGGAAGAAGAAAAAAGAAAAGAAAAAGAAAAGAAAAAGGAAAAAGAAAAAGAGAAAAAAGAAAAAGAAAAAAAAAGAAAGAAAGAAAAGAAAAAGAGGAAAAAGGAAGAAAAAGGAAGAAAAAGAGGAAAAAGGAAAATTTCGGGAATTCGGAAAATTCCCGGAAATTCGACAACCCGGGATTTTACAAATTCGGTAAGAAATTTCCCGAGAATTTAATTTCAGAAAAAATTAAATAAATTATGAAAAATTCTAAAAATTAGAATTTTAATTCCAGAAATTATTTTCAGCAATCGAGATAAGGAATCGGGAGAAATGGAGCGCGGGCGCGATCGATAAGCGGAAGTCGCCGACCCGGAAAAAGGTAAGGGATGCATGTGCAGCACTGTAAGGATACTCAGTCTGCATAATTTAATTTAAAATATTTTATGCAATTATTTTATGAAAATTATTATGATGCATGAATTGCTGAAAATAATTTGAGAAGAAGTACTGGCTGAAAGATTTTAAACTGTATTTTCCGTGCAGGAGGTTAGTGAATCGGCAGCCGTTATGCTGCCGAAAATTTTAGAAAAACTTTATAAAATCATATTAAATGATTTATTTCCGAATTTCGATAGTAAATCACGAGACATGAGGAAATTTCTAAATTTCATAAAATATGAATATAATGAGATGGAACTTTAGAATATTCATGTATTCGAGAATGGTGATAATGAAATCACCGAAAATTCTCGAAATAGATAAATTACACGAATTACGAGACGAAAGATGAAGTGAAATATAGTAAATATTTTATGGATATTTTTATCAATATTCACTAAAGGATTATAACCCTTATGGTTTTAAATCATGGAATTATATAATTGTATAAATTCCATAAGGTGTATTTTCCGATGAAAAATACGGTATTGAGACTGGTTGGTATTCTTATCATGCTGATACATGATATGTGACATGTTTAGTCCCGGTCGACACCTGATCCGTGATCCACCGAGGACAATATAGATTATGGTCATAGATTTGACCGGTTTAGTCCTTTACCCTCCAGGGTTTATAGTACGACAAAATTAACGTCTATATTAAAATCCATAAATGATAGGTGACATGTTAAAAAGGGGAAATATTTTACATGACATGGAATATGTCAAACGGAAAAGGCCATACCGAGCAGAGACTCGATGATTGAACCGTGGGAGCCACCTCTAAAGTCCTTCGGGAACTAAGTGCTACACGTGTTCCGATATTTCAGTACAGGCCATACCGAGCAGAGACTCGATGATTGAACCGTGGGAGCCACCTCTAGAGTCCTTCGGGAACTAAGTGCTACACGTGTTCCGATGTTTCAGTACAGGCCATACCGAGCAGAGACTCGATGATTGAACCGTGGGAGCCACCTCTAGAGTCCTTCGGGAACTAAGTGCTACACGTGTTCCGATGTTTCAGTACAGGCCATACCGAGTAGAGACTCGATGATTGAACCATGGGAGCCACCTCTAGAGTCCTTCAGGAACTAAGTGCTACACGTGTTCCGATGTTACATGAGAAATCGTAGGATATTGTGACGATAAGTAAGTGATTGTGATTCGTGAATGCGACAAAAATCGAAGGATTAAATAGATCTTAGGTATATGACACATGATGTATATGGTTATTGGATGATGTCTATATATGCCATTTGAACATGTGCTACTTGAATGTTTGTTTCTTTCGATTATTGAGTTATGTCTATATATGCCATGTGAATATGTGCTGCTTGAATGTTTGTTTCTTTCGATTATCGAGTTATGTCTATATATGTCATTTGAACATGTGCTACTTGAATGTTCGTTTCTTTTGATTATTGAGTTATGTGTATATATGCCATTGAACATGTACTACTTGAATGTTTGTATTTCCACACATAATTATACTTTTAATAAGAACGATGCCTTGTGTAACTAAGGATGAAAAGTAAGCATGAGTAAGTTATGACATGTGTGCACTTACGAAATGGTAATAAACCTTAGTATAATCCATACATGCTAATTTACAATAACTCAAGCATGTATGATACGAATATTAATTATTTTATTTAAATACTCTATTACGCATAAGCATATATATATGAAAAGAATATGAAAAAGATTATGAAAGATTGAAAAGGATTTATTAATTCAAAACGAAATGAAAAATTTCTCTCTACAGTTGCTTCTAGGTTCCGTAACAAGTATGGTATTCTAAAATACCTACCTTACTCCATTTGGATTCCTAGCCGACTGTAGTATCTTTCCTACATGCGAGCCTAGAGCCCATAGGAAAAATGAAAAAGATTTTCAGCATATAAGAAGCTGAGTATCAAGTGAGGCATATAATTCTCTTACTGAGCCGTGGTTTTGCTCACCCCTTAATTTTCAACATCTCAGGTTTTGATGAATGTGAGATCAGTGGATTGTGGATCCTGGCTGTACACGAAGAACAATGTGTCAGACCGACTGATTATTTGAGGTATGATTATTTATTCTCTGTATTTAGACACGTCAACAGTACTACTTATCTGATTTGTTACGATAGGGGATGTGTATAATATAAACAATATTATGTAAAATTTATTAACAGTCAGTACAAGTGAAGTATCGCAGACAGCCCAACCGATTAAGTTGTGTATAAGAAGGGTAAAAATGTGGTCACGGGTCGTGACAAAACAACTCTTAACAATAACTTCAAATAATCAAGTAAGCAATATAAATCATTTCTCCGCAAACTATATAAAAATCATTTCCAGTAACAGTAACAAACTTGGAAAGCATATTCAATAATTATAAAAGGATTTTATATTCAAAATCTATAGCATATATATATTTTTCTTGGGAGTGCTCAGGATGTCCGAGAATTTGCCACCTCAGATAAAATAGTAGAGACAAGACATCACCCAATAAACTCATGCAGGAAACATATGGCCATAGTCTAAGGTTGTTCGCAGATGAACACAGGCCAGGTATCACCTAAGGACACTAAATGGTAAGATCAATCATCACTCAACCACAGTAACAGTAATAGTAACAATAAAGTGCACGTGCTCGTAAGCAGCTATGAGGCAAACAATATCAAAACAGTATGTAAAATAGTTCATAGCAATTTATGAAGATAAATTCAATAACATGTATCTTTAGTCAGTCCATAAATACATATTTTGGAAATATAAGCAGTTAAAAATAAAAATTCATAAAATATTCATAATGCAATATCTAGTTCTAAAAATATTCTATTTATCTGTAAATCAATTATAAGAACATGCCAGTGCCCTATAGTACATAATATTTGATAACATGAATTTTTTAAATATTGTTTTTAGATGTTCAGTGAAAATATGAAATTTTATTAAATTAGAGAAATTAACTTGATAAATCTTTCATTTCTAATACTCAAGATGTTAAAAGATAATTCCATAAAATTATTAGAATTTTCAGCAATATAACAACTATTTCTAACCTAGCCTTCTGGCAATGAAAACATAGAATACAAAACCAACAACAGTTCCCATTTCAACACCATTTTCAACATTCCAATTTCAAAAGATGCACATTTTATCAAAACATGTACCATAGAATCTCTATGTCTTCTACACTCATCCTTTACCTCTTAATTCACTGTGTTTTTGCTTGTCAGCACCAGTGTCTTTATTTGATTTTCGAGCGACAAAACACCATATAATCACTATCAAATTACCATATTGCATATATAATTTATTATTAATTTTCTGTAAGGACCTAGCATACCCACCCTTTTGTAGGCCAGGGATCCATCCCCAATAGCCACCCAATAGCCAACCTTACTCACAATATATTGTCCACTTTAGGTACCCCACAGGTACCTTACGGTTTTGTCCCAAAGTGCCTGGAGTACCTCCCAGGACATTTTTATCACCTTGAGTGCATCTAGAATGACTCGAACCCTTAACTTCTTCCAAATTCAAGTTACTCTTAACCATTAGGTTGTTTTGATTGTAAGGACCTGGTGTACCCACCTTTTTACAAGCCAAGGATCCACTAGTAGTAGCTAGCCTTACTCACAACATATTGTCCACTTTGGGTACCTCATAGGTCCCTTACGGTTTTGTCCCAAGTGCTTGGAGTACCTCCCAGGACATTTATCACTTTGAGCGTATCCAAAGCGACTCGAACCCTTAACCTCTTCCAAGTTCAAGTCACTCCTAACCATTAGGCAATGTCCTGGAAGGTACTCCAGGCATCTTAGGACAAAATCGTGAAGGACCTGTAGGGTACCCAAAGCGGACAATACGTTATGAGTAAGGCTGGCTACTGGAGGTAGATCCCTGGCCTACAAAAGGTTGGGTACGCCGAGTCCTTACATTTTCCATAAACCATCACATTGCATATAGTCACTTCCATTTCAGTCTCCTTTACACCGATGCTAACATTGCAACTTTAGCTACACAACTCCGATTTCTATTCCGATTTCACCTATAGTCTCCTATTAATTTGTAAATTATTTTAAGACTTTAAAGGCATTAAATTGAACACAATTTCACACTCCCCTTACTTTGGCCAAATCCTTCAAAGCTTCCATACATGTGTTTTTCTTCAATTTCAACACAAATTCATGTTCCATGATATTTCTATACTAATTCTACATTATTTTCCTATCAAGCCATATCAATATTCATGCACTTGGAGGTTTGGAAAAAACCCTAAGGCTATGGTTCTCATGGTTCTAGCTTGATTCAAGCTTAAATATTCATCTAAACATGTTAAACACTAAGTAGGAATCGTGAAAACCATGAAACTTTATTCTTTTCTTACCTTTTTCTTGGTGGCCGAATTCTTCAAGGGACCTTACATCTCTATTTTGGCTGCTTTAAATAATGATTTTGGTGCAAGGAAGATAGAGGAAGTTGAGGGGAACAACTTTGGTGAAGGAGATTTTTGGTTTTAATGAGATTTTGGTTAGGTTTTTTAAGCTTTCTCTCTCCTCAACAAGGTTTGGCTATCGAGAATATTGAAGCTGCTAGTTACTGCTGAAAATAAGGGTGGAAGAAGCCGAAAAATTCATTTAATTTGATATTTTATTTAAAAATTACCATTTTGCCCTTTTGTTTAAGTAATCTTCCGTTTTTACCCTGTTTGGTTTGACTTTGGTTTAAACAATTAGTCTAATCTTCAAAATATTTTATTTCATCATAAAATATATCTATTTAATTTGCTCTAACTCTTGGTTGAGCTTTTGTTGAAGTTTGACTAATCGTTTAGGTGAAATTACTAAAATAACTCTAACCATAAAATAGCGTAAATTTCTATTTTACGCAGGTTTTACTCCATCAGTCCACATGGCCTAGAACGTTATTTCATGAGAAATTTTCTATCACTGATATGGGTCCAAAGTTAACTTGGTTTGTCCTTATTTACGAAAATTCTATCGATCTATAGACTTAATCGTAATTTTTTAATTTGTTTGCACACTTCTAAAAAATGCACAAACATGTAAATCTAAGTTGTAGATTCTTACAATATCCTTATTTGGCTCCAAATATCATGTCCTCCAAGTCTCAGCTCCTCCAGAACACCGGAAGTCCTGTGGGGCCCACCATCTGTTATCACTTTATTGCTGCAAGGTACAGGTCATTTAGATAATTATATAATATTCATTAAATGTACGGATGGTAGATATATGAATATCACAATTTTGAATACAAAATGCATGATATGCCACCTTAATGTGTGTGTATAAACTTTTTTATATAACTATAAATAATATTAAGGCTAAAATATTAAAAAAGCTCTTTGAATTTTATTACTTTATTTAAATAAACCCATATACTTTTATTGCATCTAAATAAGCCCTTAACCTTTTATTTGAATTCAAATAAACCCTTAAATTTTAATTTGTAACCGGATTAGCCCTTAACTTTTACTTTATACTTAAATAAGCCACTAACATAAATTGATCTTTCTTTTTTGAATAGAATATAAACGAATCTTTTATAAGAGTGAGTATTCGACTTTTTTAGTTGGCTGTAAAACCTAACTTCTATAAAAAAAAGGTTATTTAAATAGAATATATTATATAATATTCAATTATGTATATTATATAGTGTATATATATATATATATTATATTTTAAAAAAATGTCAATTAATACAGTTGATTTAATTTGTAATTTTAGACATTGACTTCATAGAATAAACCGACCTATAAAAATTAATTTAAACTGAAAGTGACTTAATTAAATCGAATTAATTGAATTTTAATTGGTTAAATCGTTTTGAATAAGTTTTTATTCATATGTAATAATTTATTTGAAATAATATCTTATTGAAGCATAAATCAAAGTAAAAAGGCTTATTTGGATATAATAATAGTATAAGAGCTTATTTAAATAAAGGAATAAAGTTTGAAGGTTTTTTTTTAATATTTTAGCAAAATATTAAAAATTCATAAAACATAAATTATTAAGATAAAAAAAAGTGTCACTTGATTTGGTTTGTAGTAAAAATATCTAAGATACATTTGATAAGATCATGAAGTTTAAAACAAACTACTAATTAGCAAAAATAAATTAAGAATCTATTATAGATAAAAATTCAATATATTTATTAAGTAAATTCTATTATGTTTTTTGGTGGATGTAAACATTTTTTTAAAAATATTATGATTGTATATTTTGATATCTTTATTTAGTAGTTAGACTTTATTATATATATTTTTTGTGAATATATACATTTTGTTGAATCATATAAATTATATGTTTTTTATTTTATTTTCTTTATCTTATATTTTATTTAAAATAATAAATAAATAGAACTTGTGAAAAATCTACAAAAAAATAAAATTAATGGACCGCGCTTGACACAGTCCGTCATGTAAAATAGTACTGTGTCTGGTCTAGCATGACTCACGAAGTTATTACCCATATGTCGTGCTAAGCCATACCAACACGACCTTGAAAAAATAATATTGAACTAGAACAATTTATTAATACATGGGCTAATATATAAATGAGTCATGTTAGCTCAACATAATCAATATAACATCTCTGCTTATGGGCATAGGATGTTCAACTCAAGATTAAAAAATGGAAAAACACAAGATTTCAAACTTTGACCAGTTACTGTCGGCAGTAAACAAGTATGATGCATTGCGACGAAATTGTAGTTGTTGCTATTTCTTCAAATTTATACACTCTTTCCATTTTCCCTGGGGAAAACCTGAATTCATTAAGACTCCATTTGGTTAAATATAAATGACTTCCAAAAAAATGAATTCTATAAAATGTTTACATTTTCTAGAAAACTAAAGATATTTTATTGTTTGGATGAGTAATTGAAAAATACTTTTTGTTGTTTAGTTGCTTTTCGAAAAATCTATTTTTTTTTCAAATTATATTAACATAAGTAATAAAATGTTAAACAATATTCATAATTTATTAATTAACTTATAAATATTAAAAATAATTATATTTTGAAATAATAGTTTGTTGATACCAAAAAGGTTGTTGGGCTTGTTGACGTTGGATTAACTTGTTCCTCCTTGGATCAGCCTGCAAAATAAGGACCACTAGGGTTGTTTCAAGTGGGGCTTTCTCTGATGCTTAAGTCAGTAAAGTGTTTAGAAAAGAATATCAAGGTTGAAGAAGATGAGTATATGTTTTCATACCTTGTTCCTCCTATCTTCATGCCTTATATAGGCAATCATGGATGTAACAAATGCCGTGGTTGGTTACGCCCTATCATATAATTAAATGGACGTTATGGACGATTATGTCCCATCGTGTAATAAAGTAGGCGGTTACAAATGCTCTTCCATTATAGAATGTAACGGCCTAATTCTGCGAGACTACATGAATATGTCTCGTGGGCCATTTGCTACCGAGCTTAGTAAGATGGGCTTATTGGGCCCACGCCGTGATACTAATATAATGCCTTATGGCGAGCACTAATTACAAAGTGATTAGTGGTTGCCATTTTAACTTTGAAGTCGCCACAGAATATATTGTGCTAATCTTTTAGTTGTAGGACTCTACCGATCGCATATATCATGTTTTAAGTGGGCGGGAATTTTAAATTTTAAAATTGCACCTGTTTTTCAATTCGTACCTTGAGCCACACCTAGAATTAATTGCATTTCTCATCATAGTACATGGGATTTTCACGTGTTGCCTTTTTATTGGTATGTCAGATGACGTATGCTTGTTGAGCCTTAATTGCAATTTCAGTTAAGTTCGTGCATCCATGTGTTTAAGGGAGATTAGTTCGCCAACTGGCTATGTCTCCTGTTATACTTTCCTTTCCAATATATAAACCGACTTTCTGTGTTTGTTTTTACCAATAATCATTGTAGAAGTACGAAGTTTTTGCAAGTACTCTGTCAATTTTCCTCAACTGTCATTTTTGCCATCTTAAGTTTCAGTAAGTCTTTGTTTGTGACAACCAAGAATTTTTCACAAATACTAATCAATTTAATATGATATTATAAGAATGTGATTATTAAGAACTATCAAGGATTATGAGAATTGTGGGAGTTATGGATTAACGATGGAGAATTATTTAGAGAATGATTTATTTGAGTCAAATGGAATACATACATACACACACACACACACACGCACACATATATATATATATGAAGGTAACTGGAAATAAACAAATAAAGGTATATGGAAATAAATAAATATATGTATATATGTAAATATATAAAAAAATTGAGATTTAAAAATGGACATATATATATATATATATAAAAGTAACTAAATCTATATTTGGGTATATATTGAATATAATGTATAAAAAAAGATAAATAAATAATAAAATAACGGGTTAGTAGAGTTTGGTGTGACATTACCCACTAACACCACGTGATGGACCATCACCTTCATCTCGTGGCTTCATAAAAGCCAAAGGAAATGGAAGAGGAAAAGAAAGAAAATGTGGGTAAAGTCAGTGAGAAAAAGAGGGAGTCGGGGGTGAAATTGAAATGGCTTCTGCGTGAGATATGAGCCCAACTAGAGGGGCTAGAGCTGGCAGTGTGGGTCCGAACCAAGAGCTCCTCTTGGTGGCTAAAGATGGCGTGAAACATGGCGGAAAAGTTGGCTAAAGCCGTAGAGGCTCTAAACATAGAGGAAAGTCGTGCTTGAAGGCAAGGAAAATGGTGCTATTCAGGTTGATACTTGGCCAATCACCGAGGCTGGGTTTCATGGCTATTAGTACTGTGTTAAAAGGTTTTGACAGAGGGAAAATGATGCTGTTTTGGCTGACCTCTTTGGCTGTTAAGGAGGCTTGAAATGGAGGTTCAAACATGGTCTTTAGTTGCGATTTTAAGCTGATGTTTGGATCTAATATTGGCTGTTATAAGGCGCACAAAACAAGGGGGAGTTGAAGCTGAAGGCAAGAGTTTTAGGCTAATCTGGGGTTGCTTTTGGGTAGTTAAAAGAATGTGATTTTGGTGCTGAAAAACTAGACTGAGTCGTGGCATTAAATGGTTGAAATTTGAAGTTTTGATGCTGCAAAAAACACTGAGCATGGGGCATTTATGAAGGTTTTTGGAGCTTATTTTTAGTTGCTAGAAATGGCGGTGATCAGGGCTAGAAAGTAAGCTGGAAAACTGAACTGGACAGGGGAAGAAAAGAGGTAGAAATTGTGAGATGTAAAGGAAAATAAGGAAGAGGAAATGGAATTTTAAGGATGGTTTAAAGCTGGTCTGAGAGACAGAACCGAGAATGGCAATGGTTCAAGAAGAGATTAGAAGCTATTGTTTCGGTGCTGGAATGGTGCTAATGAAGGCCAAAATATAAAGCTGAGTAGAAGTGGTTTTAAACACTACAATTAGTGCCGAAAAGGGGGCATAAGAACTAAAATTACAAATGTGTTTTGGGGCGATAATGGTGTGAGAAATTAGGCTGGAACAATGGGGTTATAAGGACTGTTAGGGAGCAGAGCAAGTTTGCTGAAGCTGAACTTGAAGCAAAGGAAAACTACAATTGGCGTTAGGGGAAGGGCTGTCTAGAATTGCGTTTAGAGCTACCGTAAGTGGTTTTCTTAGGACTGAAATGTTAAGTTGAAGGTTGAGAAACAAGGGTAGTGACACGTGAAAACAAGACTGTTTGGCCAAGGATTGTGGCTGTTTTGATAACTATGTAAAGGGAGGCTGAAGTGTAAGTGACGACAAGGGCAGTGAGAAGTATAGGGAGCTGAAGCCGTGACCTTTTCGGAGGCAGAAAAAGTGACTGGAATTGGTGCACTCAATTTTGAAGGTAATTCTAAGAATAATGGTTATGTTTTACTGTAAAGGATTGTATAATTTAATTATACAATTAAATACAAGATGGTTGGATAATATCTACATGAATATGGATTCCTAAGCATGGATAAGAAGGAATTTTATATATATATATATATATATATATATATATAAATATATATATATATATATATTTATATATGTAAATATATATTCCATGGACATGATGATAAAGAATAAAATACAATCATATATTTTGCCTGTGTATATATATATATATACATAAATGTATAAATATATATATATATATATATATATACTAAGAGCTCAAAGAGGAAGAAAAACATAGGTTTTAATTTAAATGGTTGCACTTCGATGCAATATGAATATATTGCGTCTGACCGATACCCATGTGCTATTAAATAAGGACTTGAGGAATGAAACTTTAGTGTAAGAATTTAATTGAATATATATATATATATATATATATATATATATTGAAGGAAATGATCGGTATGAAATCGATTAAGAAAATTTTTGTAAGGATTAAACATCAATTCAAGATTTATATAAATATATATGTCTAGGGATGAGGATATATATATTTTAGAATTATAATACGAAGTTAATCTTGGGCATAATATCGACTTTGAATAATTGTGTGTGGTTTCTATTGTATGTTTTAAAAATAGTATTAGGCATGATATAAGTATATGATTAAGATGGTATTGAAATGTTGTACTGACTTTGACTGGAGTGGAAGAGTAGATTGTATGGGGGGCTTGAAGAAGATATTGATGAAGGGCTTTAGGTAAGTGGGTTAAGTAACGTATGTTAGCATTATCTCGTAGAATGACTTTAAATTTGATAAATATTTCGGTCTATTCTTATGATAAGAAAATACGAAAGTTATGGTTGAACATTGAGGTATAATTTGTTTATGAATTGGTTTACGATCGAATTAGATTAAAAACTTATCTTCCGTTTTACCTGTTATGGCAAGCTAAGCGTACATGTTAAATTAAGCGAGTCGAAGTGTATGTGCACTTACATATAGCATGGTTTAAATTTAATTATTTAATATTTATATTTTTACTACTTGCATCATATCTTAAATCTAAAGTTTGGACTTGAACTGACCTTGAAATAAATCGAAATTTCCATATATTTGACAGTTCAAAAATGATTTATTAAATGGTTTGAAATCCGTGCAAGCCAAGTGCTCCACGAGAACCTTGTTTATGAACTGTTTTTGAGTGAAGGCATATCCTACGACCTTCGGGTCATTTCTAGCCTATTGAGCTTAGCTCTAGGCCTTATCACCTGTCTATCGAGCTGTGTGCTCTAGACTACTATACTGTACCTATCGAGCCTAGTGCTCGAGGTAAACTGTTAGGCTTGTTTGGAAAACCATCAGACAAGTTCCAACTCTCGACTGATCAACGAGACTGGAATACTGTTCTTTGGCCATAGATTCTGTGTTGGTTACGACACCATTCCATCACTAGCTAGGATGGACATTGTTATCATATCACTGACTGAGGATTCTTACCTAAACTCTATATACTGTCATTTTATTATCAGAATTGATTTCAGTGAATAGGGCCAAATGCCTAATGGGTATTGATTTTTGTTTTACAAACTTATTGACTCATCGAACCGCCTACTGTTCAATATATTGAAGAACCTACTGATTGATTTATTGAAATACCTACTATTTGGTTATTGAAGAATCCATTGATTGAATTATCGAACTACCTACTGAATGATCTATTGCAAAGTATACTGATTAATTTATTGAAATTCATAGTGAATGATTTATCGAAGTGCATAGTGTTTTTGATTTAAGCAAAATGCATGATGGTTTGATTTAATTGCAATGCATAGTGAAAGTGTTTTGATTTACATTCATATTGGATTATCGATACCATGACCGAGTACTATGCATACATGTCACTTCGACACTGATTTTGGATATTTGCATGTAGATCGACATGAGTCTAACATGCATTTACTTAAACTACTTACTAAGCCGTGGTTTTGCTCACCCCTTTTTAACAACACCGCAGATCATACGAGCTAGACTCCACACTTGGAGTTTTGGTGCAAGGCCTTGGGGACAATCTTTATTAGCGACACTGGTCTGAGTCATACGAGTGTTGTTTTTGTCTCGCTTAAGGTATAAAAATGGTCATTTTTTTTATCATGTATGAAATTTAAGATGCACAGTACATGCTTATGGAATTATTTTGGGATGTAACTTAGGATCATTCTAGATTATTATAGACTCATATGATTATCGAGTGCGATCCGAGAAATGATCAATGTACGATAATTATAAGCTGTGAAATGCCATATATATTTAACTGATGATCTTTGGTAGTATGTGTACCATATATATTTAACTGATGATCTTTGGAAGTATGTGTAGTATATGGTGATATGGACTGTAGGTTGTGGAATTGAGATTTGTTGTTGGGAATAGTTTTCGACCCTTTTTCTTTTACCAATTTAATATTGAATTAAAGTATCAATCAAGTTGAGTTGTTCTAAGAGATAGTAAATTAAATGGTAAATGTAAAGTTAAATCGAATTAAGAAATGCAAATTTAGTTTAGAAGTGACACTGACACCGAATACAAACCTTCAAGTGAAAAGAAAAAATTTAGTTCGTAAATTCGGAAAAACGATATAAGTGTGATTGATAAGTGTATGTCGGGGCCTTCGGGTCGTGACATTGTTCCTTTTCATTTAGTTTCCATTTTGCGAAAGATGTTTGCAAAAAACTTGTCTTCAGTTAGGGTTGGTGGCCAATGGTTGGCCAATAATGACTTGATTGACGTAAGGCTTACCAAAATCAAGCCTCCCTATTCTTTTCTAGACACTACTGTTAGGATTCCGGCCAGAGGTAGTAGGATTAGCGTTGTAGGACCAATAGATGGATTTATGGAGGCAAATTTCCATTGTGCTTCTTTAGATAGTGGTTTAAGGTTTCCTTTAAAACCTTTTTTTGCAAATGTTCTTAATGAATATGACATCGCCCCTTCTCAGTTGACCTCGATCGCTTGGAGTGTTCTAGTGGCATTTTACATAGCTTGTAGCGAAAATAATATTGACCCAACATCTTGCCTATTCAGATCATTTTATACCATTAGGACATCGCCAAACTTCGGCTTTTATCATTTCCAAGCGAGAGCTGATCATTAGGTAGTTATAGGTTTGCCTTCTAATCTTAAGGGATGAAAGTATCATTTTGTCTGTCTAAGAAGAAGAAATTTTGGAGTCAATCTTGAATGGCGAGTGGCGAACGCCTCTATGAATTATTTTTTTGAGTTAATTAGAGCAGAACAAACAGAAAAAATTAAGTCAGAAGGGATCACAATAAATTATTTGGTGGTTAAAGATAGAAAGCCACTAGAAATGTATTGGCCAGAGCTTGTTAAGGTTTATCCTTCAAGTTTGGTGATCTTAGCTACAGAAAATAGGTAGGCTAGGTCTCAAAGGGCACAACCTGTGATGGGCCAAGAAAGCTCTGGTGATCTGGATCACGAGCCTTTGGTACTAATAAGCTAAATAGATTTGATTAGTGTGCTAGTTAGTTTGCATACTAACATACCTATTTTTCCAAGTAGAAGGATGCAAAGAATAAATCTAGCTCACCTTAGGGAAGTAGCTTCAAGGAGGGGTTTGTTATGCCCTTAGGCATAAGGGCCTTCTACAAGGGCGACCAGGGGTCGAGGTCGTGCAAAAGTCAACACAAGATCACTGTCATTAGCTGCTCAGCACATTCGGCCAAGTTCTATTCCTCCAACTTCTTCTCCCTCATTTCCAATAACCACCTTGCTCGAGCAGCAATCTTTAGAGTTTGAAGACTCGTTGAGGGTGGAGCTAACTAGCTAGAAGAGAGCTACTGTTCGCCTTCTAAGTTAGGACGAGCCTCGTTCTTCCAGATAGTGGGTAGATCAACCTCTTGAAAGTGATGGTGAAGGTCTGAACATACCTCCTTTCAGATGGGGGGTTGACATAGAGCATATTAGGAACTTTCCCATACCTAGTTCTTCCTCTTATAGCATCATTGCCAATAATCGGTATGCCTTGGATTTCTCCAGGGCATTCGTTCCTGCACGCAATGGCCAATATTTTTTGGGCCATGGGATTGTGGAAAACTTGGAAAGCACACAAGTTGCTACTACTCGAGTAAGACACTGTCCTCTTTTCTTTCAAATGTTTTTACTGAAAACATTTTCTAAGTATATTTCTTTTTAGCTTATGGCCCGTGTCATTGCTCTTTCTGACTACTTCACCCATTACAGGCAAGCTACAAGGAATGCCATGGATGCGGTGAACCAAGAAAGAGACGAAGTAGTTAGAGCTAGGATAGCCGCAGAAGATAACCAAAGGAAGCCTGAGGTGGAGAGGAATTCAGCCTTGGAGGAGAGGAACGCGGCTAGAGCTCAGCTCTTGTCATTGGGTAAGGAGCATGAGAGGATTCTTTCTACGCTCTGATTAGAGCTGTAGACTCAAGTTGCCACCGAGCAGTCTAAGTGCATAGCCTTGGAAAGGAAGGTGGTAGAGCTCGAAGGTTAGCTAGCAGGGCAGAGTCAGCGTATTGAGCAAGTTGTGGCTGAGACAATAGAAAGGGCATAGGAGAGCTTGGCGTGATGCCCATTACTATGGCATGATTTACCGGCGATTTGCTTTAAATATGATAAAGTAGAGATGCCTAGATCTTGATTTGGACGGCATCAATTTCGACTTGCTTGAAGGAGTTGACGAAGATGAAGATGCCTTTGTTCCTACCGTTGATGCTCCTATCCCGACCATTAGCAAGAACACTCCAGCTGATGAGCCCGAAGTTGCATTAGATCCTCCAATCGACGATGACGAGGGTACACCTGCAAATCAAGGAGCTGTAGATTAGGGTGTTGCCGCTGATCAGCCTGTGGTGATTGATGACGGCGGTGATGAGAGTGATGCTGAGCCCGGGTCATGATATACTTTTGAATTTTGTAATTTGTAAAGAAACTTTTGTTATTTGCAATCAAATTTTTGTTTTCCTAGCAATGATTTTCTTGCTCATCGATACTTATTCGCCAGTAAATAATAGATCTTTTGTGTAGCCTTTGACAATCTTACAAGTGATGTTGTTATTCAAGTACTTAAAGTGTTCTGAGGATCACCCAAATTACGGGTATAAGTCTTAGGAAGAAGTAATAAGGTTATGTTGTCTAATCCTGAGCTAGGGAACTTAAGCAAACATCATTAGGACGGATGACTTCATGTTGATTGCTTAATTGGTGGGTTTCATTAACAGATCTAAACTGAGGGCTAGAGCAATTAATATACAAACAAATGTTCTATCATTGATCACTAAAACATTAAGTACAATGTTAGATCCCGAATCGGAGACTTAAGCAATGAGATCAGATGATTTTCCACTGATCGCCCAAACATGGAGTTACAATAGTATTTCCCAAACTGGGGACTAAAGCATTTTGATAACAAATGAATGATCACCCATTCTAGGGGTTACACTTGAGAATCTCGATTTGGGGACTTAAACATAATATTTCTTTAAATGTTGTGCATTCCAAGTTCTAGGGACCTTACCACCATCAAGATGGGCAAGCTTGTATGCCCTCTACCAAGTACCTTTAGAATTCAATATGGACCCTCTCAATTGGGAGAGAGCTTCTTCCTTTCGCCTGCAGGTTTGCTCGCCTCACAATTACGTAGGACTAAATCATTTACTTTGTAGGTCTTGTTGTCAACTCTTCTATTATAGTATTAGGCGACCCTTTGTTGCCTAGCTGTAGCTCAAACTCTGGCTTCTTCCTTTAGTTCTTCCAGTAAATCTAAGTTCTCCCTGAGTTGTGCTTCATTTTCTCTAGTAATTGCATTGGAAGTCCTAAGTGTATGGACTTTAATTTCTACTGGGATTACTGTTCTATTCCAAAGGTGAGGCAGAATGGAGATTCACTTGTAGATGAGTGAGCCGTGGTTCAGATTGGCCAAAGTATGCCTGGCAATTCCTCTACCCAAGTGTTAGCCGTGTCATCTAACTTTTTCTTTAAAGCTGTCAAGATTTTCTTATTGGCAGACTCCACTTGGTCATTGGTTTGGGGATGTGATATAGATCCAGGACAAAGTTTGATATGTAAATTTTCGTAGAAGGCTGAAACATTTTTACCAACCAATTGAGGACCAATGTCAACAACTAGAGTTTGAGGAAGACCAAACCTACAAAAGATGTTCCTCCAGATAAACTTTTCTACCACTACTTGGGTTATGGTAGCCATTGCTTCTACATCAATCCATTTGGTGAAGTATTCACAAGCAACTATTACAAACCTCTTTTTGGCTTTGGCGATCAGGAAGGGACCTAATATATCCAATCCTTATTAGGCAAACAGCTAAGGCGCTGTTACTTTATTTAAATTTTTGGGCGGGCGCCTATTTATTTGAGTGAACCTATGGCATGCATCACATCTCCTCACCATGTCAACAGCGTTTTCTTTAATGTTGGCCAATAAAGTCCATGTCTTAGTGCTTTATGGGCTAAGGCCCTGCCTCCGAGGTGTTGTCTAGATATTCCCTTATGGATTTTTCTGAGAGTTTATTCTGCCTCCCCTAGGCCAAGCATTTTAAATACGGTAAAGAAAAGGACTTTTTGTATAGCTCACCATCAATTATAATAAATATGGAGTCCTTTTTTCGGATTTTTGCTTCTTCTTCCCTATTCATATTTATTGGACCATTCTCCAGATACTATAGAATTGGTGATCGCCAATTATCTCTAGAAAAATCAAGAACTTGTTGGGAATTTAGTAATCTAGGAGCACGTCAATATTCTATCATCACCCAATCCGTTTCAGGATTTTCACCTGCTACCATTCTAGACAACCTATCCGCTCTGAAACTCTCATTTCTAGGTATTTGTAACAGCTGTACAGTTTCAAACTGTTCCTAGAGTTCAATAACTATTGTATGGTACTGTTGTAGAGTAGAATCTTTAACCTTTGCTCTCCAAGAATGTCACGACCCGTGACCACATTTCTCACCTTATTGTACACAACTTAACCGGTTGGGCTGTCTATGATACTTCACTTGTATTGACTGTTAAACAATTTTACATAACATTATTTATATTATACACATCCCCTATTGAAATTAATCAGATAAGTAGTACTGTTGACATGTCTAAATACAGAAATAAATGATCGTACCTCAAATAAATCAGTCGGTCTGTCACATTGTCCTTTGTGTACAGCCTTGATCCACTATCAACTGATCTCACAATCATGAAAACCTGAAATGTTTAAAATTAAGGGGTGAGCAAAACCACAGCTCAGTAAGGGAATTATATGCATACTTGATATTCAGCTTCCTATATGCTGAAAATCTTTTTCATTTTTCCTATGGGCTCTAGGCTCGTATGTAGGAAGGATACTACAGTCGGCTAGGGATCTGGATGGAGTAAGGTAGGTATTTTAGAATACCATACTTGTTCCGAAACCTAGAAGCAACTGTAGAGAGAAATTTTCATTTCGTTTTGAATTAATAAATCATTTTCTTTTTTTTTTCATTCCATAACCTTTTCATATTCTTTTCAAAATAATGTTTTTATGAAATAAAGCATTTAAATAAAATAATTAATATTCGTGTATTCCTTGAAAAGAATATTAGTTAAATCATCATCTTATTTCTTTAAAACTCATTTCACGTTTTACTGTACTCTGTTAATTAGTACAGTACTTTAAATAGCAAAATAAGCTATTAAAATCTATTCCATTTATCAAATTAGCAAAGCAGTAAGCACTTCGATAAATTGGTCACTATACACGTTGATAAAGCGGTTACTATGTAAGTTAATAAATCAGTCCATTCACAAAACGAAAATCTATAAACTTTAAGCGTATAGCTTAACTCATTGAAAACAGTTCCAATATAACCGAATTACTTAATCACTTTAGGCGTAAGCCCTAACTCATTGATTCAGTTACGACATCCATCCTAACTAGCAATGGAGTTAAGTGTCATATCGAGGAACTCGTGTAGCACGTAGGTCCTTCGGGATTTTAGAGGTGGCTCCCACGGTCCAACTGGTATCCGTGTAGCACGTAGGTCCCTTGGGATTCTAGAGGTGACTCCCACGGTATAGAAATCGAGTCTTCACTCGGTTTGGCCTTTAGGACACAGACTTCTTACTAACACATCGGAACTCGTGTAGCACTTAGTTCTCAAAGGATTCTAGAGGTGGCTCCCCATAGTTCACAAAGAATCTATGTAGCACTTAGGTCCTTTGAGTCTTCTAGAGGTGGCTCACACGGTACAGAAACTTCTTACTAACACATCGAAACTCGTGTAGCACTTAGTGCTCAAAGGATTCTAGAGGTGGCTCCCCATAGTTCACAAAGAATCTATGTAGCACTTAGGTCCCTTGAGTCTTCTAGAGGTGGCTCACACGGTACAGAAACTTCTTACTAACACATTGGAACTCGTGTAGCACTTAGTGCTCAAAGGATTCTAGAGGTGGCTCCCCATAGTTCACAAAGAATCTATGTAGCACTTAGGTCCCTTGAGTCTTCTAGAGGTGACTCACACGGTACAGAAACTTCTTACTAACGCATCGGAACTCGTGTAGCACTTAGTGCTCAAAGGATTCTAGAGGTGGCTCCCCATAGTTCACAAAGAATCTATGTAGCACTTAGGTCCCTTGAGTCTTCTAGAGGTGGCTCACACGGTACAAAGATCGAGTCTTTACTCGGGTTGGCCTTTATGCCATATATACTTTCCACTATCTTATCAGAACTCATCTAGTACTTATAATCTAATATTCCATTTAAGACCACAGTAAGAATATTAGATTTATCATTTCTTCCTTTTTGAAAACATATTACATGTTCGTATCACATGTCTTATAAAAATCATCTCACAGTACTATAATCAGTACCGAAATGAACATTTTGTAAAAATGCTATAAATCAATTGATTTTCTTCTCATATAATATAAAACATGTTCTTTTCACATGTCACACATCATATATCACATTTTCCGTTTGACATATTCCATATCATGTAAAACACTTTCCTTTTTAACATGTCACCTATCATTTATGGAGTCTAAGATAGACATCAATCTTATCATACTATAAACCCCGGAGGGTAAAGAAATAAACCGGTCAAATCTATAACCATAATATATATTGTCCTTGGTGGATCACGGATCAGGTGTCGACCGGGACTAAACATATCACATATCATGCATCAGCATGATAGGAATGCCAACCAATCTCAAAACCGTAGTTTTCATCATAAAATAAACCTTTATGGAATTTATATAAATTTGTAATTTCATAATTTAAAACCATAAGGGTTAAAATCCTTTAGTGAATACTTATAAAAATATTCATAAAAATATTCACTGTATTTCACTTCATCTTTCACCTCGTATTACGTGTAATTTATCTATTCCGAGAATTTTCGGTGGTTTCATTATCACCATTCTCGAATACATGAATATTTTAAAATTTCATCTCATTATATTCATGTTTTATGAAATTTAGTAATTTTCTCATGTTTCGTGATTTAATATCGATTTTCGGAAATAAAATCATTAATATGATTTTATAAAGTTTTTCTAAAATTTTCTGCAGCATAACGGCTGCCGATTTACTAACCTCCTACACGGAAAATACAGTTTTTAATTTCCAGCCAGTACTTCGTCCCAAAATTTTCAGCCAATCATGCATCATAATAATTTCATAAAATATTTGCATAAGATATTTCAAATTAAAATATGCAGACTGAATATCCTTACAGTGCTGCACATGCATCCCTTACCTTTTTCCGGGTCGTCGACTTCCTCTTATCGATCGCGCCCGCACTCCATCTCTCTCAATTCCTTATCCCGATCGTTGAAAATAATTTCTGGAAATAAAAATCCTAAATTTTAGAATTTTTAGATAATTTATTTAATTTTTCTGAAATTAAATTTTCGAGAAATTTCTTACCGAATTTTCGTAAATTTCCGGGTTGTCGAATTTTCGGGAATCTCCGAATTCCCGAAATTCTCCTTTTTCCTCTTTTTCTTCATTTTTCCTCTTTTCTTTTTCTTTCTTTCTTTTTCTTTTCTTTTTCTTTCTCTTTCTTTTCTTTTTCTTTTTCTTTTTCTTTTTCCTTTTTTTTTTCTAGCCGGACCGATTCAGACCGGTTTGTGCCTCATCCCGCCGGTTCGGCCGCCGGCGGTCCTCCTTTCCGTCGGTTTGCGCCTCCCACAGCTGGCCGACGTTGCGAGGATGCCGGATCTGGCCTCCGTTTCACCCTATCACCGGCGACGGCGCCGGATCTGGGTCCGTGGGTTTCAACCTCTTTCTCCTCTGTTTCTTCCTTCCTCCGTCGTTTCCTTCACCGTCGGTGGCCTCCTTCTCCTTCGTTGGTCCTCGCCGGTGGCGTTGGTGGCGGTGGAGGTGCCTGGATCGGCCGGCACCGCCGATCTTCTTTCTTCTCTTCTCTTCCGGTTTTTCTTTTCTGTCCCAATATTTCTCCTTCTTTTTGGACCGTCACCGGCAGCCATCTTCCTCCTTTCTGCTCGCCGGTGGTCCTCTCGTACCCTCTTCTCTCTTTTCTCCTCTCACCGACGGCATCTGTTGCCGCCACTTTCAGCTGGGATGGGAATCGAGTTTCCCGATTCCCAGCTTGCTTTCTTTTTTTTTTCTTGTTTCTTTCCTCTTTTGGTTTTTTTTTATTTCCTTTCCCTTTTTAGTATATAGTATACTATATATTATACACTATAAATTATATTTTATACATATAATTTATACTATATATTATTTCATATATAATGTAATACAATATATATTATATATGAATTATATATATTGTATATTACAAAACATATATCTAGTATATATATATATATGTATATTTATATACTTTAAAATAAATAACATTTACATATACAAATTATATAGATGTTAGAATACAATATTTATACATATAAACTTAATATAAAACCACATTTACCTTTCTTGTATATGTATTTATATAATTATATATATACATAAAATATTATGTTTATATACATATGTATTATTTAAATTTATGAAATAGTATATATTTCCATATATAAACCAACGTATATTAAAATAGGATTTATATATGATGCACTGACAGTGTATAATTTCTATACACTGTCAATGCATCAGAGGTTGACACCTCATCAATAGGCCCTTATATGCAAATATAAATAAATTTTTTTAATTTGCCCATAAGGACCTATTGATGAGGTGTCAATCTCTGATGCATTGACAGTGTATAGAAACTATACACTGTCAGTGCATCATATACAAACTTATTAAAATATACTATATAGTATTTTAAATACATATGTATTTGTATAAAATACATTTATATAATTTGTAATTATATAAACATACTTTATTTTCATTTCTCATTTTCCTTATTTAATTTGGATTTTAATTTATCCAAATTAATTTTTCCTCTCTCTATTATTTTTATTTTCACTTCCAAATTTAATTTCCTTTATACGAATTTCCCGATTCTTTCACTTCCTCAATTCTCGGGATTTTCACCAATATCCCATTCTCGCAAATTTTATTTATTTCCTCTGATTAAATTTCTCCAATATTTATTTTCAATATTTATAATTTCCAATAAATGAAAAATTTACGGTTATCACAAAGAACCTGTTTTGCAACTAGTTGTGAGTCTATAAATATTAATAAATGGGATACCTTAATCTTTTTGGCAAGCTCCATCCCCGCTATCAGTGCTTCATATTTTGCAGCATTGTTGGTAACAGGAAATCCAAATCGGATACAATATTGGAATTCTTCTTTCTCTTGTCCTATAAGAATTATCTCAGCTCCGGCACCTTCTCTACTTGATGAACCATCAAAGTGCAACTCTCATTGTTGGCTCGCCAAATCATCCTTGCTTGTTTTCTCATCGTTAATCTCTATACTAGCAGTAGTGAATATGCATTTTTCCATGAAGTCTGCTAAGGCCTGGGCTTTGATTGTCTTCAGGGGTTGGTATTCCATGCTGAATTCACTCAACTCAATACTCCACTTCACCATTCTTCCAGATGTGCTCAATTTCTGCAAAACTTCTCTTAAAGGATGTGTTAGCGTTAAATTGCCATATATATTTTGAAATGACAAAAACTTAAGTAAGCTTTAATGTTTTAATTCACATTGTAAATTTACCTCATCACACATGATTCTCTCAATCCATTTTCAAGTGTTTATATCAAACATTAAGACCATTATTTAATGATACATTCTTATTGGTCTTAATACTTTATAAAATGGTTTTGAATATTAAGTAATTTTCTCAAGAATTATTGAATATAAGTTTAGAAAATTACTTATAAGTTTTTGGACAATATTTTCATTTGAGAAAGTCAAGAAAAACTCCCTTAAAGCTTATAAATGTTTTGGGTTGAATTAGGATCAGAGGTCATATCATTTCTAACCCAAAAGTGCAGGAAAAACGCCCTCTGGAAGAAAAGGATCGATCCCTACTGTAGCAGGATCGATCCCTTTTTGGCAGAAAGTCTTCCCAAGGTCCTTGAAGCCCAGAATCAAGATTCTGGACAAAAGGGATCAATCCCCACTGTAGCAGGATCGATCCCTTTGCCCGAAAATAGCCTATAACGGCTAGTTTTGTGAGATACAACGGTAATATTCAATCTTGGCTCCACCCAACGGCTAGAATACATCCAAGGGACTATAAATAGAGGCTTGGAAGCTGGAGAAAGGAGAGAGAGCACCCAAGACATATCATTCTTCAATTTCTTCATCTCTTCAAGCAAATCAAAGAGTTCAAGAGCTAGAATTCAATATCTTCTATCACTCTCTTATTCCTTGTAGTGCTTAGCACAAATATTGTATAGGCTTCTCATTGTGCTTAATCTTTGTAATCACTTGCCTATCTAGAGGCCTTCTTTGATTACTTCTCTTGTAAACACATTCAATCCTTGTAAAAGGGGAGGTTTCTATTTAGCCTAAGAAAAAGAGGGAGGTTACTCTTTAGCCTAAGAAAAAGAGGGAGGTTACTCTTTAGCCTAGAAAAAGAGGGAGGTTACTCTTGAGCCCTGAAAAGAGGGAGTGTAACAAATTCAAGGATAGTGAATTTGGGGAAAATCCTTGGGAGCGTCTCAAGGTAGAGGACGTAGGCAAGGTTGCCGAACCTCTATAAATCGCTTGCGTACATTTCTCTATCCTTACTCTCCTTACTTATTTGCAATTATATTTGTGTTTATTGCTTTGAGTTTATATTGCATAATTGAGTAGCCTAGAGAACTTAGAAAATATCGATATAGGCTAGAGAATTTAGAGAAACCGAAAAACGAACCTAAGGTTAGTGAAAAACCGAGTCACCCCCCCTCTCGGTATAGCCTATAGAGCCAACAATTGGTATCAGAGCTTGGGCTCGAGATTGATTTAGACTAACCTCTATCGAGCAAAACGATCATAAATGGCTCACTTGAATGTAGGCACACCCTTAGGAGAAGAGGGACACTCATTAGTTAGACCTCCACTCTTCAATGATGAGAATTACTATTATTGGAAAATTAGGATAATGTTATTTGTGCAATCCAATGATTATGAAGTGTGGAGAGTAATAGTTAATGGTCCTAGAATCCCAATGAAAAAAGTAGATGGAAAAGATGTCCCTAAGGGTGAAGATGAATGGGACACAAATGATATGAGAATGGGACAATTGAATGCCAAGGCTATGCACACCCTCTTTTGTGCATTAGGTCCCAATGAGTATAATAGAGTGTCTCTATGTGAAAATGCTAAGCAAATATGGGACAAACTAGCCATCACACATGAAGGGACAAATCAAGTTAGAGAAACCAAAGTAGGAATGCTCACACATGATTATGAGCTATTTAGGATGAAAGAAAATGAGTCCATTAGCGAAATGTTCACTAGGTTTAATGATATAATCAATGGACTTAAGGCATTAGGCAAGAGCTATTCCAATGTAGAAATGGTTAAGAAAATTTTGAATATCTTGCCAAGGTCTTGGGAGGCAAAGGTAACCGCAATAGAAGAGTCTAAAGATCCAAATACCTTGTCTCTAGATGAACTTATGGGCTCCCTACTTACATATGAGATGAAATTGAAAAGAAATGAAGTGCCTTCAAAGAAAGTAGGGGTACCACTTAAGTCTTCCACTCATGAAGTCATTGAAGATGATAGTGATGAGAGTGGAAATGAGGAAGAAAAAGAAATGGCAATGTTTGCCAAAAGATTTAATAGATTCATGAGAATGAAAGAAAAAGAAAATAATAGGAGACATCATAGAGGGGAGTCAAGTAGAAGAGAAAAGGACCCTTTAGTATGTTATGAGTGTAATGAACCGGGTTATACTAAGTTAGATTGCCCCTTACTTAGGAGAGAAAAGGATAGAAAGCCTAAGAAGAAAGCATTTGTGGCTGCATGGAGCGATAGTGATAGCTCCGATGAGGAAAATGTAGATGAAGAGGTAGCCTACTCATGCTTTATGGCTATTAGTGATGATGAGGCTAGTTGTAGTTCTAGTGAAGATAATGATTATACATTTGATGAACTACAAAATGCTTTTAATGAATTAGCAAATGCTTTTCAATGCATGAACTCCAAATATAAGAAAATCATTGCTAAATTGAAAATAGAAAATGAAATGCTATTAAATGCCAAACTTGAATTTGAGAAGAAATTAGAAGAAGCAAATCTAGAAATAGATGAAGTAAATAAAAAGAACTTAAATTTGCATAATTCATTTTCTAGATTTTATATAGGTCAACAAAAATTAGATCACATGCTTGAGACCCAAAGAGCTTTCTTTGACAAAGATGGGTTAGGATTTAATGCAATACAAAAAGAAACTCATCTAAAGAATTTCCTTGTGAGCAAAAATACTATGCATGATTCATCTCTTACATGCTCACTATGCAATAGAATAGGACACTCTTCACAAGCATGCACTTATAGAAAAACTACATTTAGAGGAAGAGTTGTTAGAAAAATGTGGGTGCCAAAGCATGCAATACATAATGATGAATTGTGCTTAAAATGGATCAATAAAGGATCAAAAATTGTTTGCACTAACTCTCATGGACCCAAGAAAATTTGGGTACCAAAGCATGTTTGAACTTGTTTGTTGTAGGAGTGTTAGAGCATGGGAATACAATGGAACAATGGAGTTCAAATGCTCTACACACCCCCCATGGAGGTTGCTTATGTCAATAAGAAAAAGGAAGAGCTTGGAAATCCATCCTTAGCAAGGTGACAACAATTTCTCAAAGAATGGCTAATGGTGGATCCAACACATCAAGGCAAAGCACTCTCAAGCAAAGGAGTTTTGTAAGCTTATATTCTATCTTCTCAAAACTCATATATATTAAAATTATTTGTTTGATTTAATAAGGCACTTAGTTGATGATTATTGGTGCATTGTGAGGCATGTTGAATGATTGTTGATTGGTTAATGGTTAGTTCTTGAGGCATTGGATGATTGAATGAAAGGCATGATTTATGATTTTGAAAAGATTATTGAATTTCTGTAGTTTGAGCGAGTTTGATATGTTTAGATAATATATTTAGTTGCTCAAAAGAAGTCAAATATGTCATATATGCAAAATGCCATGTCATGAGCATTAATGAAGAACTTGTATATTGGAAATCATGGCATGTTGTTCACAAGATATATGCTTTAATGATATATATGCTTAAAATCTATGTGAACAAGTTTGTTTTGACATATTTATGTAATTCAATGCATTGGTTTGGTCAAAATATGCTTAAATCTCAAAATGACCTCCTATGAGGCCAAAAATGCTTTTATTGGTGAAAATCCTACCAAAATTGCAAAATCTATTGTTAAATGGTTTTTCATTCATACAAATCCAAAATCATGTTTTACAAATGTTTAAACCTTTACTTGGACTTAAATTACTCAAAAACGGAGTTTTGGTACCTCACAAGTTGAATTTTCTGTCAAAACTACTGCAAAATCTGCAGGAAACTATGAGGGATCGATCCCCCTCCTAAAGGGATCGATCCCCCCAGGCCAGAAAAGGCTCTCCTGCATGTTTAAACTAAAAATTGGGAGGATCTTTTGTTAGTTTCATACTATCTTTTGTATAAGCATAAAATTCATTATTTTAACTTCTTTTTGATGATCTTTAAACTATGAAAATCCATTATTGATTAATATCATGCCTCAACTTCATCAATTAATATCATTTCCAACAAATGGTATCATCTTCAACAATCAATATCATTTTTATTGAACTCACAAGTGCAAGATCATTCTTCTTGTTGAAAACATTCATGAATTGCATAAATCTTGAAATAATCTTGAAATATATTTTCAATGAATGCTTAAACATAATTTTTAAGATTTATTTCAATGATTTATGGATATATTTGAGAATTTGATGAACTTGTGCATAATGAATATTTTTCTTTCTTTTTGTTCATCTTAGTCAAGCATGCTTATAGGATTATGTCTATTAGCTTGACTCAATTACTCCACTATTGGTTTCATGATCATTATACATCTAGTGAATTGATTTCAAATGTTAATTCAACAATTGGTAATGGTCATTGGCCTATAATTTGTGATGGTAAATGGATCCTAAATGTTCAAATCAATGAAACTTTATCATCCATGAACTTAAAATTCTTTTATGGCCAAATTATTAAAGAGCTTGGGCTTTAATGACAACACCAACATTCAAAGATAAATGCAAACTTGAACAAAAATGATATCCATGCATTTATTGTTTGAATCTTTCTTTGCTCATAATTGGTTAAGGACTTAAATTAGAAAATGAGCATAGGATTTGTGTGCTTGAAACCATCGAAGAAAATGTGTTTGTTTGAATTCCTTGATTTTCTTGAATCTTCCATATGGTATAAATTTGTGAATATGAATATAGATTAATACTTTATGATAGTATGCTAATGTTTAATTGATCCATATGCATATTTGATGATATGTGTTGTGTTCTTGCATATTTAGAATGACTATTTTCTTGACATGAACACACTACACATAGATATTGGATTCATGCAAAATGCCTAAGTCAACCATTAGTAACAATTGGTATTTAGATTGAAATAACAATTAGTATCATTGGGAACCATATTTTCAATAATTGGTAAGCCAAATCTAAATTGCCAATTGGTATGAGCTTTAAATTGACAATTCTTCTCATGCTCTTTAGTTTGAAATGACAAATAGAGAAGAATTCTCTTAGGATATTTTTGTATGAAACTCTTGTGTGCTAGAATTTGAAGTTAATTGCTATATGTTTTGAGTCTATACACACTCTTGCTTGAACGTGATTTATGAGTTCTTGCATATGATATGTCATCTAATTTCAGCTCATAATCATGATGTATTGACATGCACCTTAGTTGGATCTTAGAGAACAATTGATATACTTAGGTGCTTGCTTGACTTCTTACCAATTGGAACCTTCTTGCAAAATTACTTATCAACAATTGGTATCAAAATTATTTATAAACAATTGGTATAGGATCATAAGTCATATTCATTGCCTGAATATTTCATACTCTTTGTGAATATTGACGTATTTATTTGTGCTATGAGTCCCATGTACTAACATGTTTCTTGTTGGATGGATCATTTTTATTTCTTCTCACATAAGCCATATTTTTAGGGGGAGCATATTTTTTATTATTTTTCCTTCTTTTTGCTATGACAAAAAGGGGGAGAGATAGATATTAAAAGGGAAGGATATTAAGGGGGAGAGATAATGAGAGAAAATTCATTTTCAAAACCCATGCTTATATTAAGGGGGAGCTTTATAAAATCCTGCTTTATTTAAGGGGGAGTAGTTTATGAAAGAATTTTCAAAGCAAATTTACATTAAGTTTTGTCATATCAAAAAGGGGAGATTGTTAGCGTTAAATTGCCATATATATTTTGAAATGACAAAAACTTAAGTAAGCTTTAATGTTTTAATTCATATTGTAAATTTGCCTCCTCACACATGATTCTCTCAATCCATTTTCAAGTGTTTATATCAAACATTAAGACCATTATTTAATGATATATTCTTATTGGTCTTAATACTTTATAAAATGGTTTTGAATATTAAGTAATTTTCTCAAGAATTATTGAATATAAGTTTAGAAAATTACTTATAAGTTTTTGGACAATATTTTCATTTGAGAAAGTCAAGAAAAACTCCCTTAAAGCTTATAAATGTTTTGGGTTTAATTAGGATCAAAGGTCATATCATTTCTAACCCAAAAGTGCAGGAAAAATGCCCTCTGGAAGAAAAGAATCGATCCCCACTGTAGCAGGATCGATCCCTTTTTGGCAGAAAGTCTTCCCAAGGTCCCTGAAGCCCAGAATCAAGATTCTGGACAAAAGGGATCGATCCCCACTGTAGCAGGATCGATCCCTTTGCCCGGAAATAGCCTATAACGGCTAGTTTTGTGAGATACAACGGTAATATTCAATCTTGGCTCCACCCAACGGCTAGAATACATCCAAGGGACTATAAATAGAGGCTTGGAAGCTGAAGAAAGGAGAGAGAGCACCCAAGACATATCATTCTTCAATTTCTTCATCTCTTCAAGCAAATCAAAGAGTTCAAGAGCTAGAAGTCAATATCTTCTATCACTCTCTTATTCCTTGTAGTGCTTAGCACAAATATTGTATAGGCTTCTCATTGTGCTTAATCTTTGTAATCACTTGCCTATCTAGAGGCCTTCTTTGATTACTTCTCTTGTAAACACATTCAATCCTTGTAAAAGGGGAGGTTTCTCTTTAGCCTAAGAAAAAGAGGGAGGTTACTCTTTAGCCTAAGAAAAAGAGGGAGGATACTCTTGAGCCTAGAAAAAGAGAGAGGTTTCTCTTGAGCCTTGAAAAGAGGGAGTGTAACAAATTCAAGGATAGTGAATTTGGGGAAAATCCTTGGGAGCGTCTCAAGGTAGAGGACGTAGGCAAGGTTGCCGAACCTCTATAAATCGCTTGCGTACATTTCTCTATCCTTACTCTCCTTACTTATTTGCAATTATATTTGTGTTTATTGCTTTGAGTTTATATTGCATAATTGAGTAGCCTAGAGAACTTAGAAAATATCGATATAGGCTAGAGAATTTAGAGAAACCGAAAAACGAACCTAAGGTTAGTGAAAAACCGAGTCACCCCCCCTCTCGGTATAGCCTATAGAGCCAACAGGATGATTGGTCAATACAACAATGTGATGACTCTGAAAATAGGGCCTCAGTTTCTAAGCAGCAACTATTATCGAGTAGATTATTTTTTCTACATGGTTATAGTTTGGTTTGCCCTCTTTCAAGGTTTTGCTAACATAGAATACAGGTAATTGAGATCTTTCTTTCTCCTTAACCAGTACAGCTACAATAGTTTCCTTGGATGCATTCACATATAAGAAAAGATCTTCCCCGGGGTCAGGATTGGTGAGGAGAAGTGGCGAGCTTAGATATTTCTTTAACTCCTCAAAAGCCTTCTGGCAATCTTCACCCTATCTAAATCTGGTTGCACTTCTACGAACTTTAAAGAAAGGTAAACATTTTTCAGTAGATCTCGAGACAAACCTGCCCAATGCATTTACTCTTTCGTTAAGAATTTGAACATCCTTTGGCAAGCTTAGGGGTTTCATGTCTAGGATTGCTTGAATCTTCTCCAGATTCGCCTCAATCCTTTTTTCAGAGACCATAAATCCAAGGAATTTCCCAACTTCAATAGCAAATATGCATTTTGTAGGATGTAACTTCATTTGATATCTCCTCAAAGTGGAAAATGCTTTCTCTAAGTCCTCGATATGTTGCTCTAAGCTCGAGTTCTTTACCAACATATCATCAACATAAACCTCCATTGATCTCCCAATCTGATCAGCGAAAACATTTTTTATTAGCCTCGGTATGTTGCTCCTACTTTCTTTAATCCAAAGGGCATCACCTTATAGCAATAGATACCATCCTCAGTTATGAACGTCGTTTTCTCCTGATTGTCTGGGTTCATCATTATCTAGTTATAACTTTAGAATGCATCCATGAAACTCAACACCTTATGCCCCCCAAAAGCATCTGCCAATCTATTAATTGAAGGCAATGGAAAACTGTCTTTTGTGCATGCCTTCTTTAGATCGGTGAAGTCTACACACATCCTCCATTTTTCGTTGGCTTTCTTCACCATAACAACGTTAGACAACCAATTAGGGTAATTGAGCTCTCTAACGTAGCCCGCCTTTAGCAGTTTCTGTTTTTCTTCTCATGCAGCTTCGATCCTGTCAATTGAGGACTTCTTTTTCTTTTGTCTAACTAGTTTTACTGTAAGATCTACATTCAGTCTGTGACAAATAATAGAAGGATCTATACCTGACATTTCAGCTGCTGACCAAGCAAATATATCAACATTTTTCTAAAGTAATGATTTCAATGATTCCTTCTGCCTTTCAGATAACCTACTTCCAACTCGAGTTGTCTTGTCTTGTTCACCATCAATAATTACTTCATGAGTTTCTTTAGAGGCTAGTACTATTCTTGCTCTCCCCTTAGATCAAGTCTTTCTAGCGACAATGGCTCATGGTTTTGCTACTGTATTGCAAGAATATCTCCAAAATTCGACGACTCTCTTTCGATGGTTAACTGAATAGAGTGAAGGTGACATCTTCTCGCCATGGCTTCATTGGCCTTCACATACCCTATTCCAGTCGGAGTTGGAAACTTGATGGTTAAGTAATAAACAGCTGTAACCATGCTGGTTCATTTCATTATAGATCGCCCAAAAATTGCATTGTAAACTGATAGCTGGTCTACCACAAGGAAGTTCGCCATAAAATTTAGGGTATGTTCTCCCTGCCTTAAAGTCGCTAGTAGACTAATTACCCCTTTGACTTTTATTGGCTAGTTAGCAAACCCATAGATTGGCCCTGGTGGCTTCAACTGGTTCCCATCTAGTCCCATCTTTAAAGAGGCACTCCAGGATAATATCTCAATAGCACTTCCATCATCAATGAGGATTCTTTCTACTTGGTAATTTCCAATCATAGTCGAGATCACAATTGGGTCATTGCCATTATCAAGTAAGATGTCCACATCCTTTTCCAAAAAATTAATTTGCCGACTGCATTCGGATATAGGTTTCTTTGGCAGCACATCAATAAACATGACATTCCTCAGATGAGTTCTTCTTTTGTTTCCAGAGGTCACCCAATCCTCCTCTGTTCCAACTATTCTTGTGATTACCCTTGTAATTGGGCGTTTTCCAACTGCCTTGTCTTCATCTCACCGATTGTTCCCCCTGTCATTGACATAAGTTCTCAAATGTCCTTTACTAATTAGGAATTCTATTTCATCTTTCAACTTCTGGCAATCTTGAGTAGTGTGCCTGTGATCCCTGTGAAATGCACAATACTTGGATTTGGTCGCCCAAGTTGTGGTCTCTTGACATAGGGTTCATTTGCAATTGCATTCAAGATTGCTTCTTTACTTATTGTTAGAGGAGTATAAGATTGGAACCTTCTTTGGGGCGATTTTGTTCTAACCTCTGATTTATTGCTCATTCTATCCCTTCCTACTCGCCGGAATTCCACCCGGTCATTTCTCTTTTCTGGTTTTACATAGGCTCTTTCCAGGTTCCTTTCCCTGATCTCTTCTACTTCAGCCAATGTGTTAACTCTATGCAATACCTTATGTAGGGCTACCAACTTCTCATCATATAATGAATAATGAACATGGTTGTTGAGCACTCTTGCTCTGAAAGTTTGAACTGCAAAGTTGTCATTGGGATCCTTGACATCAACATAGGCGGCAGTACACCTACGGATGTAATCCCTTAGCTTCTCTTTAGGGTGCTGAACAACGGACATGAGATTAGCTAAAGTTCTTCTTTGTTTCTTATTAGCCAAGAAGTGTCTGACGAACAATTTGCTAAGCTTATTAAAGTTGGTGATTGAATTGGCTAGTAAAGAATAGAACCATGATCTAGTTGATCCTTTAAGTGTAGTTAGGAAAGTCTTACACTTTACTGCATGGTGGTACCATAGAGGTCTAAAGTCACCTCAAAGTATAATATATGATCTTGAGGATCACTCGTGCCATCATATTTTTCTCTGGGGACCTTGATGTTGTAGGGGACCACTTCTTCTTGAATTTTTTCGGCGAAGGGATTGTCGGTTCACCTAACATAGTAGACAATCTCCTATTTTCCCTTCTTCAGCTCATTCAACTCTACGAACTTGGCATTAAGCCTTTCGTGGATAGACTGCTCCGAACAGTTTGGGCCTACTTTAGTCCTTTTAGTGGGTATTACTAGGGAATTAACACTTCTTTCTTCTCTTTCTCTTCTTCTCGTAGAATCACTGTGGTTCATAATAGGATCAGGCTGATGGTGTAAATTTGTGTTTGGTTGTGGCGAGTTGGGTATATGTTTATGACCAGCAATCTCTTGCACTTGTTGGCGATCATTGTGACTAATTGCCTGGCATTGGCCGGTCAAGGTTTCTATGATTTTAGCATAATGCTCTAACTTGGCGTTCAAAGCTTTTTATTTTAGGCAAGTAGTTGGTTGTACTGGTTGGTGGTTCTCACCTGGAATGAAGGTGGAAAGTGAGATGTTCTAGCCCTAAATTGGGGTAATGAGACCACAGCTGAAGGTAAAGTGGTCTTTTGCGTGGTGGTGATCACTGCCTCGGTACAGGTAAAAGGATTATGGGTATTATTGGTTGTAATTCCTGTTATCAGAAACAATCGAGTCGATTGAAGTGGTGAAACATCTGTAGCTAAGGTTAAGGTAGTCATTGGTATCGTCATGGTTAACAGTAATGGTGGCTGTGAAACTTGAATATTTTCGGGATTATTTGTTTGAGAATTCGACCTAGCTTCTTTTTCAGTTTCCTACAGACAGCACCAAAATGTTGATGCCAAAAAGGTTGTTGGGCCTGTTGACGTTGGATCAACTTGTTTTTCCTTGGATCAACCTGCAAAATAAAGATCATTGGGTTGTTTCCAGTGGGGCTTTCTCCGATGCTTAAGTCAGTAAAGTGTTTAGAAAAGAATATCAAGGTTGAAGAAGATGAGTATATGTTTTCATATTTTGTTCCTCATGTCTTCATGCCTTATAGGCGATCATGGATGTAACAGATGCTGTGGTCGGTTACGCCCTATCATGTAATTAAATGGGCATTATGGGCAATTGTGTCCCATCATATAATAAAGTGGGCAATTACAAATGCTCTTCCATTATATAATGTAACGGTCCAATTCTGTGAAACTACATGAATGTCTCGTGGGCCATTTGCTACCGAGCTTAATAAGATGGGCTTGTTGAGCCCTACGCAGTGATACTAACATAGTTAATATTAAAATATTATATTGTTAAACATTTAAAAGAAAACTATTAAAAAACCATTTATTATTACTTATATAAATATTTTTTAAAAATTGAAGTAATTTACTAATTTAGTATATATAACATATTATTAATATATTAATTTTTGTTTTTGAAATAATAAAAAATTTGTACTATTCAGATAATTATATTTTATACTAAAAGTATTTATTATTAAAATCATAACAAAAGTAGTATTTATTTATATTTATTATTAAATGATTAATATAAAAATATTTAAGATTAATAATATACTAAAATCAAAATATTTTTAATATTAATATTTTAACATTTAAAATTTTAATGTAATTAAATGAAAAAATATTTTTATTAATAAAGTAATGTAAAGATTAGTTAAATCAAAATTTAAATAATCATATTAAAAATCCAACTTGAGTCAAAATTATCTTCACATTTCCAAAAAATTATCCAACTTTTTGTTAACCAAAAATTGTTGACCAATCAATTTTTTGCAACCAAATACCAAAAAATGTAACAGTCATTTTTAAAAAATCATTTTTAATGAATCAAACAAAATCTAAATCTAAGATCGAGCAATTGTTCCCCCGCGTTATACAGTTTCAAATTTCAACTCAAAAAGGCTGATCATAAAAGTTTGGGTATTCTCATAGATAATACTAGAGAATTGATATACACAATAATTTTGATGCAAAATTTTCATATTTTATATGATAAAAATGTAACTTTACATAATACAACTAATTATATATACTAATTATCAGGTCCATTTGTAAATCTAATTACCAAAGCAAAAGAAATCTGGAAAATCAGTGGCACGTTGATCAATTTTAGGTCTATCCTGAAAGCAATAATCTTCCATATTAGAGAATGTGAGGGGCAATAATCTTCCATATTAGACCATACTAACACAACCAATTATCCAATATTAGACAAAGACCATTGCTTTCAGTTTCAAATTTTTAGGAAGGATGTTAACAGTCTACACAGCTCAAACCACAAAAATCCCAACATGATATCTAGTTGCAGTAGCCAACATCTCAAACTGTCTAAATATTTAAACTAAAACAAGAAGACAGATAAACTAGCGAAAAAACATCTCCAGTTTTCACAACCTCATGCAACATATGCTGGTTGATCATGAAGACATGGGAAATGTCAACGTAAAGCCAATCTTATCCCAGAAGCACCTACTTTGATCTCTGCCTCATCTTTCGGCGCTTCCTCTTCAGCCTCCTCATACGCTTCTTCTTCCACTGAAAAGCAAAACAAAACCAAATTAACCATAATATAGAAAATATGTCCAATTAAAGACAAAAAAAATGGTTAACTTTTTGTTTCGAACGGCTCAGTCACACACAGATGATTATTCTGAACTTTTATCAATTCATTTTAGGTCACATAACCATGATATTAATGAGGATAGGCTACACTGACATCTATCAATTAAAGCAATATCACACTCCACTACAAACTAACAGGTAAAACAACAATCTTTACTTGGGGAATATAATTAATTAATGGAATCAGCCCTTTTACTCAAGTTGATTAGACGGGAGGAATTTATTTGGGAAATTTAGCTTAGGAGTCGTCTAGAATGTTACAATCGAGAAAAGATTATACGAAATAGTTATTTCATATCAGCATATATGTTTCTATTCAAATGCCATGCAATCACATTATTAAAAAAAAGTTGATTATTTATTACGCATCATAATCATGTGATAATTAGGGGTGAATAATTTGTTTGAAAGATTCATTAATGAATCTGACAATATATGATTGATTTTTTGATCATGTGATTATATTGTATAATTTGAGAGAAAGCGATATAAGTTTACGTGAAGTAACTATTTCATACAACTTTTTTACTAAAGCTTGGTTTCGTTGCCCAGCGGTCAATGGTGCAGCCCGGTGGGAAATTAAAAGACAAAATCATCATTTTCAATCTCACTAGAACCAATTTTACCATCTATTCAAATTAGCTCTAAGTCAATCACATGCCCAGTGCCCAATGCCCACCCAAAACTAGCACCAAAGCCAAAGTTAACTAAACAACGAAAACACAGCTCTAGGCTAACAAATTAATCTTCCATTACTTATCATATCAGTCATTCAACATACTGATATCCGAGATAATCAGCAATAACGGCAACCGAAAAACAACCAAATTGCCAAATCATGACCCATATCAACAGTCAATGTTCAGAAATAATTCTTAGATGAAATTTTCTCTCACTAGTTTTCCACATTTCTCATGTCTCAGCCTTATAATCTCTAAAATTCACCCAATTTTCAATTATTTTTTAATTACTTACTCATTGATAATAATCAAACATTTCGAGCTTTAACATTTGGTACCACGTTTTTGCATCTACGAACATATCGTAAATCGAATATAAAAACAAATTAATATCCACACGCAAAAGAAACAAGTAGTAGTAATACTTTATTTATTTATTTGGTGAAGAAAATGGAAAAAATAAAAGAATTCATGAACGCGCCAAGGTAATCGAAGATGTAGCTGAACTTACCTTGGCTCTCATCTTGGGCTAGCGCTTTGTTTAAAGATTCGCCAACGATCTCTCTAGAAAGGAGAAGCTTCCTCGAGGATACTAAGGCAGGGCTTGATTTGGTATTTAAGGGCCTATGCTTTGGAAACCCTAGTTCGTGTGGGGTTTTATGTTTACGTTCGAGGTTATTTACTTATCTACCAATCTTGCCCCCCGTTATTACCGATCAAGGGGAAGTCGCGGAAACAAGTTATTCCGTCGCCCGTAAATTTTCCTTCATGTTTTCTTCTTCAACTAAACACAAGAACATAAAATCTAAGACTTTTTTTTTCCCCTCTTTAATTTTCTACGATCCAAACATAATCTAAAAGAAGTTAAAAGGCAAAAGCAAAGCAAAGCAAAGGAATATGAATAAATGGGAATAATCTATTGTCTCTTTAGATGAGTTACAAGTAAAAAGTTCAAATTTTTCAGTTATTGATATAGCTAAATTTAAATTTTATTAAGAACAATTATTTTAATAAAGAGTTCAAAATTAATAACAATAAAATAATATCAATTAAGGAAATTTTAGTTTAACAAGGACTCCAATGATAATAAGGAAAACAAAAATTATGTCATTATTATAATTTAATAAGAAAATATTAATTAAAATTAAAATTGTTGCATTTTAAGTATTGATGGTAATGATATATATGTAAGAAGAGAACCACTTATTAGGCTTGTTCATCGGCAAGGTTAGGCTGAGTTTAGATTAGACTTAAGTAAGGTTTTAATGAATTTAAAGTGAGCCTAAATTCAGTCTAACCTGATTTTTTAGTTTAATTTTTTGCCAAAATCCGATTTTACGTACAATAAACAAGTTCAAGCCCATTTAAGTCCATTCAAATTCTATTAATTTAAAGAAATTATAAAAAATATAAAATGTTAAAAACACATAATAGTTAATATATATTAATATATATAACACAATAAATTCGAATAAATTGTTTAAAAAAACTACAAAAAAGAATTTAAATTAAAATCTAAAAAATATGAATGTAAATTAAATTATAAAAAAAATCAAAAGTAATTAAAAATGCATGAGTATAAAAAACTAGTAAAAAATTATAGTTACCAACCTAGCTTAAGTTGAGTTTAAACTTAAAATGTTGAACCTAAGCCCGACCCATTTTTGATGGTCTTTTTTATTTTTTTATGTCCAAACGTACTTAATAGATTTAATATTTTTGTCTAAGCTTGCCCAAAAAATGAGCAAACCATTGAGTTTGGACTTATAACCTAACCCTTGAATTGGTCTACCACTTATGCAAATATAAAATTACAATTTACAAATATTGAAAGATAAATATACCCTTGATAATTTATTATTTTATCTTTATTAAATTAATTAATGCATGACCTTTGTAAATTATAATATTGAATAAATTATTTCTTTATTAAAATTGAAATTTTTATTGTATAGAAAAGAAACTTCATTTAATTGATAATTTTTTTATTAAATTAATAGCTCCATGCTTAAATATTTATTTAAATTCTAATAGAGCTAAGCACATCATTCTATATTTGTTTAATTTACACATTGATAGTTTAAAACTATTAGAATCATCAAAGTTCTTAACTTGACGAATGGGGTTGTAATTTTTTTAGTTAATATTTTGAATAGTCCTCAAAGTTTGTGTTATATTTTAAATTGGTCCTCATATTTTAAAAAATAACATATTGATCATCAAAGTTACAAATGCTTATCATTTAAGTCTTTTCATCAAAATTTCTATTAATCCCAATGTTAAATGCTAGCGGGCATCATGTGTTAGCAAACGTGATGCCAACTAGCATGCTAACGTGTATTATTCAATAAATATTTTACTTTATTTTTTCAAATAAATATATTCATGGTCTCCAAAGTTTCATCGATATTTTAAATTAGTTTCCAACCTTAAATAAGTAATATATTGACTCCTAAAGTTGTAATAAGCAAAGAGAATTTGAATTGTAATAACTGGGCTTTAAGCCCACAGGCCCACTATCTTAGCCTTAATAAGCTAGGGCAAAGTAGTTAAAAAAATAAAAAGGAAAAGAAGAAACAAGAGCCACGATTGTTGTCTCCGGATGAGACAACAGTCGAAAAAAAAATTGAGGGAAGAGGCTTGGCATCTTTGGTGGGATTAAGACTCAAACTACGGGTCCTCGAAGTAGGATATTCCAAAACTAATTCTTCTTTAATCAAGGTTAGAATTTTCGTTATTCTAATCAAATAGACTTTATTTTCCTTTGTATTTCCTTACTCTTCTTTATGACTAATTATTCTTTGACTTTGTAAAAGTTTTGAATCTTAGTTCAACGATCTTTGTTTACGTTATTTTGAATATTTTAGGCAATAAAGTTCTTTCCCCTCCTTTTATCTGTACCTAGCTTACAATTGTTTTTTCTTTTTTAAGCTAAAGCTTGATTTTGAAACAGAACATAAACCCCTTTTTGCTTTCTGCCTTGGTTTCAAACTTGTTTTGCTTTTACTATAGGCTTCTTTGAATTAAATGAGCAAAGTTTGTAAATTGATTTAGCAAAGATGTTAAAAAAAACGGCTTTGTAATTATTGTGTAATTCAGATATTTAAATTTGAGAGAAAATAAGACAAAGTAAGAAGAAAATCTACTATGCAAAAAGAGAGCTTTCAGCTTTTGTTAGATAGGATAATTAACTTTAAATTAATAAAATATCGAGTTATAGTTATTTAGCGAGAAGAGTATAGGCTTCCAGTTTTTATCAGATAATGTCAAATTGATAGTTTATTTTTTTGATATTGAATATTTTTAAATAATAGGCTTCAAGAGGTTCTAAAGACTTGTCTTTGTTTCAATTTAACGAGTTCAAATAAGTGACTTGATATCCCTTCGGTATTTTGACACCCTTATTTACCTCAATATGAGTTACATTTATGTACAAATGCAAGTTTTGTCTTTTGGTTTTTAAATTTGGGTAAAGCATGCAGAGTGTGTATGATTCTTTAAATTGACTTTTAATGTAATATGGTTCAATTATAGGAACATGATTTAATCAGTTTGACCTTTAAACTTCGTCATAACGTATCCACAAGCTATGTGTTTTGTGAATACAGAATTTGTTTTGTATGAAATGTCTTATGAAATTTACAGTATTGCTTTGTATATTAGAAATTTGAAACTATTTGTTTTGTTTCCTAGTAAGGCTGTGCTCTAGTCCTGTCAATTGGGGTTAAATGTTAGCCATGTCAACTTGTATTTTGTTATAAGAAACTAATTTCTAACCATACCACTGGTTAAGAATAGCAGTTTTTTGTTCTGTTCTGTGCAACTATTAGTTGATTCTTATATTTCTAACCTGAGCCATTGGGGTTAATTATTGCTTTTGTTCTGATTCTTACATGTGCCACAAGAGTTAAGTGTGGCCATGGCTTGTTCGAGAAACCTGAAAATTTTGATTTATGAAACTTTTATTCAATTTTGATATCTATGTGTAACATCCAGAATTAGAAAATTTTGAACTAACTTTTTCCTTTAATTACTATTTTTCTCATTCAATTATTCAGTATCACTCGGTATTAATCAGTTTGCGTTTGGTGTCAGTGTAAGTTCATTGTTCAATTCTCATTATAGTCAAACCATTGTACTATTAATTTATTTAATCCAAGTTAATAAATAAAAATTAAAATAAAATCTATAACCCAATATTTATATTTCTATTTATAATAATATAGAGTAAATACATTCTTTATTTAACATTACACTATTTTCATCCCATTATATGTATATCTGTTCTGCATTCACTTGTCTGAACATAAATATAAAATTTAACACTTACCTGTCTACTCGATATTATAAACTTCTATGATCTTCATCAACTAACCTGGAACTTGCCGTTGTCACGTACACTGAAAGCTATCTAAGATGGTAAGTGAGGGGAACGAGCTTTGGGAGAAAGCTCAGTAAGAAACATATATAAAAGTGCGTACTATATGCGGTAATATGAAATAATCTATTTTAATAATTATGAAAAAGACGTATTTAATATAAATATTAAAATGTCTAAAAACATTTATTTCCTAATAGCATGCTAGGGAACAATATAGGATGGATACTATAGTTGGCTAGGTAATCGGGCAGAGTATGGGAGGTACTTTGAAGTACCTATTGTGTTTCGATTCTTAAATGCGACTATAGGGAGAAAGCGATTGACGATGAAATCATTAATTAGTATAATACATTCAATAATTTATGCAATGAAATTCCAAATCATTAATCAGTATAAAACATTTAATAATTCATGCGATGCAATTTCAAATAAATAATTCGTATAAAACAATTTATAATTTATGCGACGAAATTTCAAATCATTAATTATTATACAAGCTATTTACTTATGCAATGCTATAAAATAATTTCAATATACAATTTCAATAAACAGTACCGTAACATTTAAAAATTATGATATAAAACAACAGTTTTCATATTCTTATCTAATACTGTATAATAATTCACTTAAAATAATCACTGTCAATCATTCAAATTTAGACATTATTTCTCTTTGGCAAATTAGAAAAACTGGTATTCAAATCATTTCAGTATTCAAATAATTCAGTATTCAAATTATTTCAGTATTCTAATTCCATAACAAGGAGTTCATTTGATTTAATTAAATCATAAATTCATATATGATCTAATATTTTGAGAACAAAACACAGTTACATCAAAATTAAATAATTTTCTCCATAAACATTATAAATCATATTTATAACAATTCCTCACAGGTAATTCAAATGAAATAACTTCACAAAATATATTTCTCATATCATAAAACATAAAATACAGATATATTAGAATCAGAAATATATATAAAAAAACCGGGAGTGCCTAGATCTAAGTTAACCAGGGATTTACCACCATAATATAAATTTAGTGGAGACTAGGCTACACCTAATAGACACATGCACTATAGACGTATGGCCATAGTCAGGGGGCCACAGTGTGAACACTAGCCAAGTGTCACCTATGGGAGCTAGAAAACTGGGCTAGAGTTAGCAGCAATCAAAACAGAACAGAAATGGATGTACCCGAAGGTAGCTAAAGGGCCGCATCTCAAAACTATATAAAACATGTGAAAGTTGTTTGCGAAGATAAATTCAAAAATGTAAACATTCAGTCAGTCCATAAATATATATTTTGAAATTATAAATAGTTCAGAAGTAAAAATTCATAAATTATTCACAATCAATTTTCAGTTTTAAAAATGTTCCATTTATCTGTAAATAAGTTATACGAGTATACTAGTACTCTCACATATACATAATTCGATAACATAAATTTCTAAATATTGAATTTGTGATTTAATTTACTTAAAACCATATTTAGGGACTTAAATGTTCAAAGTTCTGAAATTTATTTAAACCATCAATGCAAATCTTTAATATTCAAACAGCATATTTAAAAACATAAATGATAAACCATTTCATGTAAAATAATAATAAAATTTCATTTTATACAATTTAAACATTTCAGGTAATTTATCTCATGTAATTCAATTCATACAAGTCGTTTCATGTAACTCAATCCATGTAAATTATTTCATGTAATGCAATTCATGTAAATCATTTCATGTAATTCAATTCATATAAATCATTTCGTGTAGATAAATGCATGTAACTCATTTCATGTAAATCAATGCATATAAATCATGTCATGTAATTAACTTCATGCAAATCATTTTATGTAATGAAATTTATGTAAATCTTTTCATATAAAATGATATTTGGACTTGTAAGAAATTAAGATAAATTTCTATATCTTGCATTTGGAAAGTCGGAGAAGTAAACGGTTAAGATTGGTTTTTGAAAATTTTCGAGTATAAATAAAGCAATACCATTTGTAGCACGTAGCTATTGAGTAGATCCTTATTTGCCTCTTTTTTTATCTCATTCGTCTAACTTCAAAACTGCAGAAGATTATTTATACAAGTTTAGTTTCAAGATTTCTATGCAAAACACCCTTATAATACATACTTATTAACAATGCGATTGCCTTAACCCACCATGCACACTAAAGTTCCACCCTTTCCATTATATCTATCATTGTAAGATTTTCTGACCTATTGATGCCTTCTATTCATAACTAGAAATATTGTATTCCAATTAATGCACCGTTAATTTGCATGAAACCTAACTTAATTCCCTATTTAAAAGTGTAAGGCTCATTTTCTAATTCATTTTGTATTATTTTTAACAATTTTTCAAAGTTTAGCCTCATTCTATTCATTTGGCAGGATGGTTTTCTAACCTTTGCATATTAAAAAATTACATTACTCATTATAGGGATGTCCAAAAATTATGAATCCAAAACCATGCACAATTTTATCATTTTTGAATCATTTTTAATAATTCCTCAAAATCACTCTATTTTTATGTGCATTCTGGTGGATCTATCTACTGACCTCTATGCACAAATTGGTTCATATCTCAGTGTAAGATTATCCAAATTGTGCAAACCCAAAACCATATTGTTCGCAACTCATTTACTTTTCCAGAAATGTATGGCTTACATCCAAATTCAATCTAGTCTATTTTCTAAAATTTTTCAAATTTAGCCATTTGGGTTACGTTTTCTAGGCAGAATGCCCTGCATTCATTTCCATATATCTTAAGCTACAGAACTCCAAATTAGGTGATTCCAAAACTGACTTTCTCCTAACTCATAAGGATATCTACCATAATTTATACAAAATTTATCTCATTACAAAACCCCCAAACTGAATATTTAAAGATGGGGCTCGGACAAGTTAATGAAACAGGTTTGCCATTTCAATACATCTTACATTCTACACTCTTGCACAATTCTATTCCTTTCTCATTTCAATCTTTATGTTTAGTCTTTATTCGCCTGCTACATTCATCATACACACCACATTCATCAAGATTTCATCATCTTCATCAGTCCATCACCATGGCTGAATGCATACTTTTTTACCTAGCTTAATACTTGGCTAATTTATGGGCATGGTTGTTCTTATTATATTGCATACTATCATTTCCTACTATCCATACATGAAAATCACCATGGTAGCCACATACTTCCATTATGGCAGAAACCATTTTGCATTCCTACACTTAATTTTGATTCAAACAAAGACCATAAACATGTTTCCCATGCATAGCACAACCTAAAACCATAGTTGGAATTAAGGGAAGCGTCACCATCTCTTACCTTTCATCAAGACAGAATCTGTCAAGTAGGGATTTCGACCTTCAAGTGCTGAAATTAAGCCATCAAATTCCAGCTTTAGACAGCTCTTAAGGTGAGGGACAAGGTTTGTTAAGGGTGCTTGGTGATTTGGAGGCTTGAATTGGTGGTTTTGCATGGTGAAGATGATGACAACGTGAGGCAAAAATGGAGAAGAAGGAAGCTGCAGCAAAATGACGGGCTAGATAGTATGTTTAACCAGAAAATTCTGGGGTTTCTTGATATTTATATAGATATTTTCACCCCATATATTAAATGACCAATTTACCCCTCTTAACTTTCACTATTTACACCTATGCCATTGCCATTATTTTATTATTTTCTAACCTAGATTTTTTTAAATTTTATTTCTATTAATTTTTATTTATTTAGGTCAATTTTGGTCAAACATTGACCAATTTGACCAGCCCCATGTTAAATGACCTTAATGCCTTTATATGATTTCACTATCTCCAATTATATCCTAACTTTATTTTAATATTTTTAAATTCAGATTTAATATTTTATTTTTACTATTTTCTATATATTTGGGTCAAACATGGTCAATTATTAATTCCCAAGGTGTTTTGACTCGTCATGGGTAGTGTAATTACCAAATTACCCCTAACCGTGAAATCACATAAATTTCTATTTCTATGCTTGATTTCCTCTATCAATCCTGTTAGCTTTAAATTGACAAGTATTTTGAAATGGCAAAACTCAAGTAAGATTAAAAATGATTTTTCTACAAAGTAAATTTGCTTTAAATGAACTCAATGATAGAAAATATTTTAAACAAAGTTTTGGATTGTGATTTCAATTGAAAAAGTTAGTAAATACACTTAAAAAAGTGTTAGAAGGTTTTGAACTGACTTAGAATCACAAAAAGCCATAAACTATCTCAAATTGCAGCTAAAGAAGTGCAGGAAAGCATCTCGGAGAAAAGGGATCGATCCCTACTGTAGAAAGATTGATCCCAAAATGGCAGAAAGTTTGGAAGGCATCCTGGAACAGGTTGGAAAGCATTCTGGAGAAAAGGAATCGATTCGTTTGGTAAAGGGATCGATCCCTTTGCACGAAACCTGACTCCAACGGCTAGTTTTTGAAGGTTTCAATAAGAGGATTTGCATTAAATGCTTGACCAACCGTTCCAATCATTTGGTGGGATATAAATAGAGGCATTTTATGAAATTTGGAGGTAGAACAAGCACTCAGAAAATCCTCAAGCTTCAAGAGAGAAAATCCAATCTAAAAATTCTTATTGTGTAACTCCATTTGTGAGATTTCTCGTTGTTCATCACCCATTTACTGAAAGTTCTGTTATTCAAAAGGGTGAGCTATCCTTGTAAGGTCTGCTATTGTAGAGTGTGGGTAGTATTACAAGGGGAGAGGCTTAGAAGGTGATTTCTAAGTCCTCAAGAAACATTGTAAGAGGTCTTACCACACCTTGAAGTGGTTTGTAAATATTCTCAAGGAAGAGTTGAATCAAAACCTTGACAAGAGGATTAAGGAGAGAGGACGAAGGTAAGAGATTGGCCGAACCTCTATAAATTTGTGTTTGCTTCTCTTTCCCTTACTCTTTTTACTGCACTTATTTCATTGTTGTTTCATTAGTCTTAATTGTGCATTAAGAGTTAGAAAAATCTAAAATAAGTAGAAAAACCGATTCACCCCCATCTCGGTAGAGCCAACAATTGGTATCAGAGCTTGAACTCGAGATTTATTTAGATTAACATCTATCGAGTAAAATGATCACTAATGGCTCAAACTAGTGTATCTACACATTTGGTAGGAGAGGGACACTCTACGGTTAGGCCTCCACTCTTTAATGGTGAAAACTATGCTTATTGGAAGACTAGAATAATGCTATTTATTCAAGCCAATGATTATGAAGTGTGGAGGATTATAGTTACAGGTCCCCTTGTTCCTATTAAGAAAGTAGATGGGAAGGATGTGCCAAAGAAAGAAGATGAGTAGGATACTAATGATTTTAGAATGGCACAACTAAATGCTAAGGCAATGCACACACTATTTTGTGCATTAGGACCAAATGAATATAATCGAGTTTCACAATGTAAGAATGCTAAACAAGTTTGAGATAAACTAGCCATCACACATGAAGGAACCACACAAGTCAAAGAAACAAAAGGAGGCATGCTCACTCAAGACTATGAATTGTTTAGAATGAAGAATGATGAGTCAATTAGTGACATGTTTACTAGGTTTACTGACATCATAAATGGTTTTAAAGCCTTAGGAAAAACATATTCTAATGTAGAAATGGTGAAAAAGATACTCAATAGCTTACCTAAATCATGGGAAGCTAAAGTCACTGCTATTGAGGAATCTAAGGATCCTCATACACTCTCATAAGATGAACTTATGGGATCTTTATTTACTTATGAGATGAAAATTAAGAGAAATCAAGATCCCCCAAAGAAAGTTGGAGTAGCTCTAAAATCCACCACAATTGAGGAATCAAAAGACGATCATGATGAAAGTGGTGATGATGAGGATTTAGAAATGGCCATGTTCGCCAAGAGATTCAATAAATTCATGAGGTTAAGAGCTAGTGGAAACTCTAGGAAACCCCCTAGGAGAGAGTTCAATAGAGGAGAAACTAGTAGGAAAGAAAAGGACCAAATTATTTGTTATGAATGCAAAAAACCTGGTCATATTAAATTTGACTGTCCTTTTTATAGAAAGCAAAATGAGAAGAAACCAAAGAAGAAGGCTATGGTGGCTACTTGGAGTGATAGTGATTGCTCTGATGAAGAGAATGTGAAAAATGAAGTAGCCAACCTTTGCTTTATGGCTTTTGAAGATGAGAATGTAACATCTAACTCATTAGATACTAATGAATACACTTTTGATGAATTGCAAGATGCATTTGATGAGTTAGCAAATGAATTTAAATGCATGAATTTGAAATATAAGAAAATAATCTTTAAGTTGAAAAAGGAAAATGAAATGCTTATGAATGTTAAATTAGAATGTGAAAAGAAATTAGAAAATGCAAATCTAGAAATAGAAGAATTAAATAAAAAGAACACTAATTTGCAAAACTCTTTTTCTAGATTTTTTATGGGTCAACAAAAACTTGATCATATGGTAGAGACTCAAAAAGCATTCTTTGATAGAGAAGGGTTAGGCTATAATGCATCAAACAAAGAGATTCATCTAAAAAATTTCTTAGTTAAAGATAGAAAATTTGTTTTGTGCACATTATGTAATAAACTAGGACATTCTTCACAAGCACGCACATCTAGGAAGACCATGATTAGAGGAAAAATGACTGTCAAGATTTGGGTGCCTAAACATGTTTTAAATTCAAGTGATGAGTCCTTAAAAATGAAATGGATCCCTAAAGGATCAAAAATTATTAGTACTAACTCTCAAGGACCCAAGAAAATTTGGGTACCTAAGATGAAAGCTTGATGTGTTTGTATGTAGGAGGAAGAGTATTGCTACAAGGCTAAGTCTAAGGAGCATTGGTACCTTGATAGTTGATGCTCAAGACACATGACGGGTGACAAGAGCCAATTCAAGTTCCTAAAGCATAAAAGTGGTGGAGAAGTCACATTTGGAGACAACTCCAAAGGACAAATTGAAGGAATTGGCTCCATTGGTAACTCTTCCTCAACTATTGAAAATGTTTTGTATGTTAGAGGCTTAAAACATAATTAGCTTAGTATTAGTCAATTGTGTGATAAGGGATTTAAAGTTGTGTTTGATGATTTGTGTTGCAATGTTGTTAATGCTAAAACTAATCAAATTGTTTTTATTGGACATAGATAAGGAAATATTTATATTGTTAATTTAAATGAGCTTAATAGCAAAAATGTATGTTTTATGGCCACTAGAGAAGATGAACCTTGGTTATGGCATAGAAGACTAGGCCATGCTAGCATGCATGTTTTGTCTAAGTTAGCCAAAAGAGACCTAGTAGTAAGCTTACCTAAACTTCAATTTGAAAATGATAAAGTGTGTGAAGCATGTGTAAGAGGAAAACACAAGAGAATATCATTTAAACCTAAGAAGTGTGTTACTACCTTTAGGTCACTTCAACTTCTCCACTTAGACCTCTTTGGACCAACTAGGACAACTAGCTTAAGAGAAAAACACTATGGATTTGTGATAGTTGATGATTTCACTAGGTTTACTTAGGTGTTCTTTTTAAGTGTGAAAAATGAAGCCTTAGATAAATTCATTGTTTTCTCAAAACTTGTTCAAAATGAAAAAGGTTACTCTATTACTAGTATTAGGAGTGACCATGAAAAAGAGTTTGAAAATCTTGGTTTTGATACATTTTGCAATGAAAATGGTATTAGCCATAATTTTTCAGCTCCTAGAACTCCTGTACAAAATGGGGTAGTTGAAAGGAGAAATAGAACCTTAGAAGAAATGGCTAGAACCATACTTTGTGAAAATAACTTACCTAAATATTTTTGGGCTGAAGCAATAAATACTGCTTGCTATATTATAAATAGAGCTATGATAAGGCCTATTTTAAAAAAAACTCCCTATAAGCTTTATAAAGGAAAAAGGCCTAATATAAGTTATTTTCACCCATTTGGATGTAAATGTTTTGTTTTGAACAATAGTAAAGATAACCTAGGAAAATTTGATGCAAAAAGTGATGGAGGTATTTTTCTTGGTTATTCTTTAGATTCTAAGGCTTATAGAGTTTTCAATAAAAGAACACTTGTAGTAGAAGAGTCAATACATGTAATCTTTGATGAATCAAATATCACTACTAGAACCAATCTTGATGATGAAGTAGAGATCTTTGATGAACCTATCGTTGATCCATCCCACGATAAGGATATTAGAGAACAATTAGAAGATCTTAATATTAACAAAAATGAGGAGTCCATGGAACAAGAAATAATTGAGAAAGAATCTAGGTGTCCTAGAGAACTTGGATATGTGAAGGATAATGATATTGTTGGAGATCCAAACATTGGCGTTCGAACTAGGTCAACCTATAGAAACATTTGTCAACATGTAGCCTTTGTGTCACAATTTGAGCCAAAGAATGTGGATGAGGCCTTGAAAGATGAAAATTGGATTATGGCCATGCAAGAGGAATTAAATCAATTTGAGAGAAGCAAAGTGTGGACACTAGTGGAAAGACCTAAAGATTATCCCATCATTGGAACCAAATGGATATTCAAGAATAAGATGGATGAGAATAGCATTATTGTTAGAAACAAGGCTAGGTTAGTGGCTCAAGGATATAGGCAAGAAGAAGGAATAGACTATGATGAAACATATGCTCCGGTAGCTAGATTAGAAGCCATTAGGATGCTACTTGCCTTTGCATGTTACAAGGATTTTAAATTATATCAAATGGATGTAAAAAATGCATTTTTAAATGGTTACATAAATGAAGAGGTTTATGTTGAACAACCTCCCGGTTTTGAAAATCCAAAGTTTCCTAACCATGTTTTCAAACTATCAAAGGCTTTATATGGATTAAAACAAGCTCCTAGAGCTTGGTATGAAAGACTTTCAAAGTTTTTAATTGAAAAAGGTTTTGCAAGAGGCAAAGTAGACACAACCTTGTTTATCCAATCTAAGGGTAGTGACTTATTAGTAGTTCAAATTTATGTGGATGATATCATTTTTGGATCTACAAATGAGTCATTGTGTAAAGATTTCTCAAAATTAATGCAAGGTGAATTTAAGATGAGTATGATGGGAGAGTTAACCTTCTTTCTAGGACTTCAAGTTAAACAATGCAAAGAAGGTATTTTCATAAATCAAGCTAAGTACACTAAAGATTTGCTCAAAAGATTTGGAATGGATGAGTCTAAACCTTACTCTAAACCAATGACCACAAATATCAAGCTTGATAAGGATGAAGGAGGAAAGTGTGTAGACACTAAACTATATAGGTCTATGATTGGTTCATTGCTATATTTAACTATTAGCAGACTTGATATAATGTTTAGTGTATGCTTGTGAGCTAGATTTCAGTCATCTCCTAGAGAATCACACTTACAAGCAGTAAAAAGAATCCTTAGATACCTTAAAGACACCTCTTCCTTAGGACTTCGGTATCCTAAAGATTCTACACTTGATCTCCATGCTTATTCCGATACGGATTTTGGTGGATGCAAAGTGGATAGGAAAAGCACATCGGGAACATGTCAATTCTTAGGAGGTAGGCTTATTTCATGGTTCTCTAAGAAACAAAATAGCGTAGCTCAATGCACAACCGAGGCTGAATATATAGCTTCCGAAAGTTGCTGTGCTCAAGTTTTGTGGATTAAACAACAAATGAGACTATGGAATAGAAATGAACCAAGTTCCTATCAAGTGTGACAACACTAGTGCTATCAACCTTACAAAAAATCCCATCCAACACTCTAGAACCAAGCACATTGAGATAAGACATCATTTTATACGAGATCATGTGTAAAAAGGGGACATAATTCTAGAGTATGTAGATACCTTGCACTAATTAGCTGATATCTTCACAAAACCCTTGGACAAAGAGAGATTTTACATTCTTAGAGGTGAATTAGGTATTATGAATGCTCTTTGAATTGATTTGATGTTGAACGAATGGCTTAAGTTGGTTTGTGATGATTGCAAGAAAGAAATTTGTAAAATATAATTACCACTTGCAATTCATGACCTGAACTTGCCATGTTACTGTTCATGATCTTAGCTTTTAAGGTTGAATTGTTGAACTTTGTGTGTTTTGATCATATTAAATTCTCTTCATTAGCCAAAACTCACTTCTGATGTTTAAGACATTTTCACAGTCATGTTCACTTATTGTTCAAAGTTGTTTTGCATATTTTCAGCATATTTCTGCAATTTTCTGCATTTTTCTGCACTTTTTCTGCATTTTTCAAGTCATATCTCATGCATCCCAAGTGGCAAAAACCAGATTTTGATTTTAAATAATGAAAATGCACAAGTTCTTTAAGTTTCAAATCATTTTTCTGCATCAAAACTGAGGCAATGGACTAAGGGGTCAATTCTTATGAAAATTGGATTGATTCCCGGGTCATTTAGGCCTAGAAATCTGGGTTTTTGCTATGAGGAATCGATCCGTTAGCTCCAGAATGGGCAGGAGTGTATTCGGCCAAAAAGGAATCGATCCCTTCCTTAAAGGGATCGATCCCCTCGGGCCAGAATCCACGTGTGGCCCTTGTTAAAATCGGGATTTCCTCTCCTTTCTCACATTATTCATCTTCCCCATCCACAGAAACATTCCCCCCTCCCTTCTCCTTCACCAAAACTTCAAGATCTACACCATTTCTACACCGAATCGCTTCATTTCTTCACCATTCTTCATCTTTTCTCCTTCTCTTTCACTTCTCATCATCCTTTCACACCAAATCTTCATCAATTTTAACTTCCTCTCATCTCTCTTGTGTTCATCATTATTCACCCAACATTTCAATTGTAAGTGTTCTTTACTCATTTTCATCAATTTTTCTTGCATATCTTGATTATTTCATCATATCTTGTTAACCCATTTCAAGTTTCTGCATCAATTTTCATTATACTATATTTTTCATTTCACATAAAACCCATGTTTGTTATCTAACTTCTAGTGTTCATAACTTAGAATCCTTTGAATATTTCAGCATCATTTCTTCATCAAACTTATTGCTTGCATATTGATCTGTGGTATTGTGTTGTTGGATAGGCTTAGATTTCCCCATACACTCACCCATCATCACCCAAACTTGAGCTCACCAACTGTTCGGCTAAATTCCTCTTCGAATTTTCCTTTATTTCTTGACTCAATCTTTAATCCAAATGGCTCCTAAAATCAAACATGCCTCCACAAGGAAAAGAACTCGTCCTTCTTCCTCCTCCTCTTCCGTTCCAACCGTTTTCAATCGATGCTTTCAAAATGTGGAAGAGAAGAACCGTTACAATACCCAATTTGCCAATATGCGCATTAAACATTGTCGTCCAATTGATTTCGATTTCTTGGAATCAATTAACTTTCCCTACTTGGCCAAATTTGAAGCCTTTCATTGGACACACTTTCTCAAAATCAACACTCCGGTTCCTCTCAACATCATTTGAGCATTCTTTTCAAATGCCGAAATTATCTATTCTCCAAATGACCCATGCAAGGTGGTGGGAATTCGATCTTTTGTTATGGGTAGAGATGTTGAAATCACCAAAAATTCCCTTACGCGTGCCTTTCGCATTCCGGAACATGGTCTTGTGCACGAAAATGCCAACGTCCCATTAGAATTTAATGTAGTCAATGACCGTGCGGGTGACCTCCCCGTCTTCTCACGACTTCTTCACATTATAATCTCTTGGAATCTTCGCTCACTCGACACCAAATACTCTCAACTCAGGCGACTTGATTGGTTTTGGCTCCACCAAATTCATTCCCCTGACGGTGACAGGCCAGACCTTGTTCATTTCATTCTCCAAGATTGGGTGAAGATTGTACGTGGCAAAGTTCAAACGATTGTCTTCCCACAGCCACTTGCTTTTTACCTACTCGAACATGGCATCGATTGTTCGTGTGAGGCTGGTGTCCTTCCCGAACCAAGTACCACCATCAACCTTGTTACACTACATAATCTTGGATGGTATTCTCATCAGCAAGGTGATACTGTAGTACGGGAAAAGGCTCATGGTGCTCTTGCATCTCTTGAGCATGCTAGTGAAGAGGACGATCCTGCTCCTAAAGAGGAAGCCCCTGCTTCTTCCTCCGCACCATCGGGGTCCGCATCTAATGACCAGATCATGCTCACGCTTCAACATCTCCAGCAGACCTTCACTCAGCGTTTTGATCAACTCGATGATCAATTTGGTCAACTCAATGTTCGTCTCGACAATGTGGAGGAGACACAGGCTACTTTGTACGATGAAGTCCAAGAAATCCGTATGTAGCAAGAGGACTTCATGGACCAATATCACAAGACGTTTCGTAGGCGTTGATTGTGATTGTTGTGAGGGATGAGCATTTAGCTTATTATGATCTTCTACTATGACTCGTGTTTATGATGTTTTTAGCCTTATGTTTATAACATTTTCTAGTACGTTTATGATGTTTTAGTCTTATGTTTATCAATATGACTGGTGTGTTTTGATGTTAGACTCTTTGCAATCTTTGTTTCTATGGCATGCCTTATGATTTATATATATATATATATATATATATATGAATTTGGCTTGATCTATATTTCCATTGGCTTGGTTTATCACTTTGCTTAGTCTTTTTCTCCATTATTGCTTTAAATTGACTTATCCATCTGACCATTTCTCTTTATGTCATCATATTTGCTTTAATTCTTGATATGACAAAAAGGGGGAGAATTCATGGGGTAAATTTTTCATGCATAATTTGAGGGGGAGCAAGATATTTTTCATGTATAAATTGAGGGGGAGCAAAGCAAAATGATTTTCAAGCAAAATATTTTTCCATGTATAAATTAAGGGGGAGCTAAGCAAAATGATTTTCATGATGTCAAAATAATAAGCAAATCTATCTTAAGCAAATTTACCTTAAGTTTTGTCATATCAAAAAGGGGGAGATTGTTAGCTTTAAATTGACAAGTATTTTGAAATGACAAAACTCAAGTAAGATTAAAAATGATTTTTCTACAAAGTAAATTTGCTTTAAATGAATTCAATGATATAAAATATTTTAAACAAAGTTTTGGATTGTGATTTCAATTGAAAAAGTCAGTAAATACACTTAGAAAGGTGTTAGAAGGTTTTGAACTGACTAAGAATCACAAAAAACCATAAACTGTCTCAAATTGCAACCAAAGAAGTGCAAGAAAGCATCTTGGAGAAAAGGGATCAATCCCTACTGTAGAAGGATCGATTCCAAAATGGCAGAAAGTTTGGAAGGCATCTTGGAACAGGTTGGAAAGCATTCTAGAGAAAAGGAATCGATTCGTTTGGTAAAGGGATCGATTCCTTTGCACGAAACCTGACTCCAACGGCTAGTTTTTGAGGGTTTCAACGGAAGGATTTGCATTAAATGCTTCACCAACCGTTCCAATCGTTTGGTGAGATATAAATAGAGGCATTTATGAAGTTTGGAGGTAGAACAAGCACTCAGAAAATCCTCAAGCTTCAAGAGAGAAAATCCAATATGAAAATTCTTATTGTGTAACTCCATTTGTGAGATTTCTTGTTGTTCATCACCCATTTACTGAAAGTTATGTTATTCAAAGGGGTGAGCTATCCTTGTAAGGTCTGCTATTGTAGAGTGTGGGTAGTATTACAAGGGGAGAGGCTTAGAAGGTGATTTCTAAGTCCTCAAGAAACATTGTAAGAGGTCTCACACACCTTGAAGTGGTTTGTAAAGATTCTCAAGGAAGAGCTGAATCAAAACCTTGACAAGAGGATAAATGAGAGAGGACGTAGGTAAGAGATTGGCCGAGCCTCTATAAATTTGTGTTTGCTTCTCTTTCACTTACTCTTTTTATTGCACTTATTTCATTGTTGTTTCATTAGTCTTAATTGTGCATTAAGAGTTAGAAAAATCTAAAATAAGTAGAAAAACCGATTCACCCCCCTCTCAGTAGAGCCAACAAATCCACATGATCTAAAACCTTATTACATGAAGAGTTATTCACCACTGATAATTGGTCAACAATCATCTTGTTCTAACCATAATTTACAAAAATTCGTCTAGTCTATGGATTTAATCGTTAATTTTGAATTGTTTCTCCCTTTTCAAAATATACTCAACGAGGTAATTTTGAGATACAGATTCTTGCTATATTCATATTTCATCTCTAATATTATCATGCTAGGGTCTCACTTCGATCTGGATAGAGAAAGTCCTGGTGGGGCCCTCACCGAGTATTTCCCTAAATTTAATCAAACAGATTCATTTAAATATTTTAACAATAAATTTCCTCTTTTAAATCCCTACACTCTGTAACATATATCGAATATGAGAAAAATAAGGTTATCACTCTATGAAACTCTATTTAGTTTTGAAATTTAAATGTATGAATTTGAATAAATTACATGATTGAATATGAGATTACCAACTTTGATTTTGAATCTTTATATTGATAGTTTTGGCCTAAATGTTTTTGCAACATGATTTATCCAACTGATGGGATATCAATTGCTTATTGAGTGGTTGTACTCACCTCTTTTCTTAACATATTAAAGGTTTTGATGTCGATATTGTCTACGGGGATGTTAGGGAGTGACACTTTGGAGTTTAGGGCATATCTAAAGACCTATAGGTTTATGATTAGATTGAGAATTAGAATGTTCCAAACTTTTGTTTAAGGTTTTAAGTAATAAGTTAGAATTTTGTAAATTTCTTTTGATCATTAGTGGTATATTTTCAGTTTAAATATTTGAAAGGATTAAATTTTAGTATGATAAATGCCTTGCATGTCTATGAGATTATATCTTACAAGTGTTCGGCATCTGTTATGTCTCAGGTTTAGGGCATGACATGAATACCCTTAGTAATTCTGTCCTTTTGAGAGATGTACATATCCTGATATTATATGTACATATGAATGCAACACAATGTACATATCTCATTCTTGCTTGAAACATATATATTCCAATTCCTTTTGATCGTATTGGATTTCTCATGAATAATCTTCAAACAGAAGTTTTTGTCTAACTAGAATTTGATTAGCCCAAATATGGTAATCAAATTACTTTTAAAACTGGTATATTGGTTTCGCTAGAACTAATCATGACCCAACTTGGGCCAGATTCGGGCTAGGTCTTAACATGATATTAATAGACTTTATGTGGGCTAAAGCCTAGCTCGACCTGATGTTCGAGTTGACCTTTTTGTCTAAATCTGTTTTTAAAAATAACAAAAAAGCCCATGCCCTCCTAAATAAATCAATTTTTTTTAACAAAAAATAATATAAATTTGATTCTATTATTAAGTTGGTTTCTTTAATTGGGCCATTCAATATGGGTTTTTTTAATTGTTAATGGGTTAGCATATTTAATGGGTTTTATTAATTAGCCTCAATTTTGTAGGGTTTAATTGATTTGGCATATTTAATGGGTTTTATATAAAGGCATATTGGGATATTTAAACGTATATATAAATATTATCGAGTCAGGCCGGCCTGGGTCTGAGCTTTTTAGGGTGAAACCAAGGCCTAGCTCGAATTCTAATTGGGCCTATTTTATCTACCGAAGCTTATTTTAATGAATTTAATATTTTGTCCAAGCCTAACCAAATACCTAGCAAGCCTTCAAGCTTGGGTAGGTAGCCGACCCTTGAGCAAGTCTAGTTCTTATTAAACCAGGAGAATTTGAATACCCTTATTCCCAAACTCTAATAAGCTTAGCCATGGTAAGAGAACATAAAATAAGCTTGGGAATTCAAATACCTCTGTTAAGTATTCGAATACCTAAAACTACAAACCTATAAAAGGATATGTGTGTGCATTTTTTTATAGAGATATGTACATCCCATATGAACATATATACATTCTTCTGAAATAAAGACTAATTCTTCTGATTCAAAGACTAATCTAAAGAATTCAAATACCTATCTTGACGAAACCTTGTTAGAGAATAGAAAATAATATTAGAAATTTGAATATCTTAAAAAGGTATTCAATTAGCTATAAATCTAAACCTATAAAAGGATATGTACATTTTGTGTCACATCCCGAAAACGCGGAAGTTTTGGGCTAAATTTTTTTTTTATTATTATACATTTAATCTTAATTTCTTACTTGGGTTGCATTCCTGCCAGTGTCTCATCATACTTTTCCAACCACAGAAAAATCATGTCACATTATATTGACTTATTTCTCTAGGTAATGCTTACATTCATACGATATCGATTACATCCCAAAAGTATTATTACATACAAATATCTGTGCCATACAGGACGTCTGGTATCAAAATATGAGTATACCTTACGTGAGTACAAAAATGGCCGGAGGAGAGACGTATCCCTCAGCCTACGTCATATGCGCAACAGGCTAGGAGATGATCACTGCAAATAATCTGGTAGAGTAGGGGGGTGAGCTTTTTGGAAAGCCCCGTAAGAAATGCATTTAAAATAGTTATAGCATCTATATATATGCAGAAAACAATGCCATAATAATGCATTTCATACTTTCAAACATTGTATGAATTCTTTAATACATATATATATATGTCAAAATTCATACTGGATCAAACATACATCTTACTTTAAAAATTTAAATTCAAAATTAATAAAATATATCATACAGTTCATGGAGACTAGGCAGAATCATATGGCCAGTATGCGGGTCATGACACTTACTTCTTCCTCCGAAGAGGGAACGGAATACCTATGGCCATGGTATGGGCTGTAGACCTGATCAGAGTCGTACAGCGAACATACACCACGAAGGACCAACATACCCACAAAGGATGTAATCATACACAATGTGAGCGAGGACATGCACGACGTGGCTAAACTTATGCCACAATGTGGCAAGCATGACAGGCAGTAACATAAACTATAGGAAGGCCTTAGTCTCAAAACTTACTTTCATACAATTGATATAAAATAGTAAGGACCGGGCGTGCCAGGGTCTAAGTTAGCCTGGGGTGTGCCACTCCGATACCTTTTTCGGAAAACATATACTTAAATCATACAACTGATATAAAATAGTAAGGACCGGGCGTGCCAGGGTCTAAGTTAGCCTGGGGTGTGCCACTCCGATACCTTTTTCGGAAAACATATTTATTTCATGTCATACTTAAAACATTATGGAAAAATATGCATAGAAATTATAAGGTACGTTTAGCTAATTATCAAAAGATTATGGAAATTAATTTCGGAATAAAATTCATGCTTCAAACATTTCTTTAAAATTTGCGATGAAAGTAAGGGACACCATCACAACTTTAAATTACATCCCTTACCTCAATACACTGTAGATCAATGCCTTATGTTGCACCCATATGCTTCCTATCTCTCCGAATTATAAACTGCAAGGTAACAGTTTTACTGTAATTAATTTTCAGTATAACTTATAAAAATTTCTTTTGCTTATCTGGCTACTATTTATCTCATCATTATTCATAATATTAACATTTCCTATGATTTTCTCATAGGTAAATATTTTATTTGCTTTTCCTTTCTTGTTTTGGCATTATTAGCCCTTTTTTTTTAAGTCAACATTTCCTCAAAGATTGCATGGCCGAATGTCTTTCTTAGATGACTAAGCTTATTTAGCTTATGTCTTATATTTTCTTCCATGCTATTTATGTACTTTATCAATGTATATTTCCAGCCATCATTTCCAACCAACTTCTCCCATTTTCGGCCCTAAAACATGTCATTCCTCTTAGTCCATTATTGTGGCCGAATGGCCTTGGTTAAATGTAGGTGTTTTCTCCACTCAATATATATATATATATATTAATATATATCACTTATTTTTTTTTCATGTAAGTCAACTTAACCTCTATTGGTTCTTTTCTTTTCCTTTATTTTTCTGCCACTTATATCCAAACCGAGAGCTCCCTTTTCTTTTTTATTTTCCTACCCAAATTGGCTTTATTTTGACTAGGTAGTTTACTCCTTTAAAATGTCTATATATATATTAACTTTATTGGTACAATACCTAGCTATTTAGTCAATCCAAACTAACCTTTTCTTTCATTTCTTTTGCTGTCTAAACCGACAGCCTCTTTCCCTCTTATTTTGTAATTCACGTTGGCTTCAATTTTGTCTTAACAATAAGGATATATCTAGTATATCATAGGTTGCTAATATTCTACCATTCACACACATAAAGTCATCTAAAAGTCAATCAAACCATTTATCTATTCTTTCCATTTTCGGTTATACAACAACCCAGATTTTCTTCATTCATCAGCCACAATTGTTGACTATAAGTAAACATGACTTCTCCTTTCCCTTGTTTCACGTAGAACCCCACTTAATTTTAATACTCAGCCCCTCTTAACTGATCATCTTACTCACGTTTCTAGCTCATTTATTTTTCATAGCTGTAATAGTTTCATGCTCAGCTTGGTTTCATGTTATCATATCAGTAAAATAAAATCTTTCTTCTTTCTAAACCCTTACAACCGAACCCTAGGTTTAGCTTATAAATATTTTTCAGTTCAAAGCAAAGCTATAAACAATATATTCTTGATCAGTACAGCCATAATTAAAGAACAAGAAGCTTAAAACTGAAGTTGGACGTTACCTATTCAAGGAGCAGATCTGTCCACCTAAATCAGTTTCTGTTTTGAGGTTTCGGTTAAACTCTTTAGTGGTTCTTTGAAGCTCATAAATCCAAGTTTATTTTGCCTTAAGAACTTAGGTTAATTGTTGAAGAAGAGGAAGGTTCTGCTAGGGATAAGGAAGACTACTCGACATACCATTCAGAGGGAAGAGTTTCGGTGATGAAGGTTGAAGATGAAGATGACTACGGGAAGAAAAATAAAGCAAAAGAGTTATTTTAAGTAGACTTCAACAGCCTTCATTTAAAAGCCTTCTTAATTGCCTACTTCTTTTTATTTCTTTTCTTGTCTTGTCCGGTGGAGCAAAAGAAATGAACAAGAAAGTCAATACTATAATTTCTTCCAACCTAAGGAAACAAGAAGAAGACTTTCTCTTGTCTTTTTTTTTTATTTATTTTGTCTTTTCTTTTCTCTTGTTTATCTACTATTCAATTCTCCAACCGAAATTCCATCTAAATAGCCAACCAATTTTTTTTTCTATCTTTTCTTTGTCATCTGTTGACCAAGCCGTGAGCCCTCTTTCTTTTCTGTTTTCTACGTTGGCTTCCATCTAGTCTTTACATTATGATCATATCTATTATATCTTAGGTTGTCAAAAGTCTAGTGTTCACATGTATAAAGTCAAGAAAATTAACCTTTACTTCTCTCATTTGTTTCTCCAAGTCAAGCTATTTAATCTTCTTTGTTTCTTCATGCCGCACCATTTTTTCTGATTTATCCAAATCAGAATTTTCCAACATTCATTTAATTATTTATTTCATCCTTTATGTAATAATTTCCATACTTATATATATTTTATCTAGGATTAAAATTTTTCTATGTGAGAAACACTATTCTTATATATTTAATTCCTCAAAATATTATCAATAATTTCTTTATTGATAATTTGTTCATATAAATGTACAACTATAGTATAAGAAAATGAGATCTCACATTTTGTGATAGTAATAAGTACATCCTATAATACTTATGTACATTTCTCTTAATTCAATAACTAATGTTAAGAATTTGAATACCATTTTCATGTATTTGAATACCTATATGTTCAAATGTCACGATCCAAAGGTAGTGACGTGCACTTAACACTCATACTAACTTACAAATTTACGAACTAATTCTTTTTCTTCTCACTTATGGTTTGTATTTAACGTTAGTGTAGTCACTAAACAATTTTCACTTATCATTCCTTTTTTGTTTTAATCAATCTTATTCTTTATTCCAAATGTGAGTTATAAAACTTTTCCAGACATATAATGATCATTTTCACTCCATCACACAATCTTGTCTAAAAACAGATTGAAAATATCTCTCTTTATAATGAGAGATTTCCCCATATAATCACCTACAAGAGATAAGCATTTTCTATATCTCAATCACAACAATTATTTCCATATCATCTCACATCCAATAACATCTATTCACATATCCAAACTAATCAGGCTCTAAGATCGCACTCGGTTATCATATCACCTACAAAATAATCTAAAATGGTCCTATGTTACATCCCAAAACGTTGCAAATAAATGTGTACTATGCATTGCATAATGTCTAAACATGTAACCAAAAGATACACATTTCCAATATACCTCAAAAGAAATCAAAAGCGGAGCTTGAAGGATGTAGACCAATACCGTGGGTAGGTACAATTTTTGAGGGCCTACACAGATACTCTGGTAGCTAGAGCCTAGTTCACATAGTCTGTAGGGAATGGAAATAAGAGGTAAGCAATCCACAGCTCAGTAAGTAGTCTAAGAAAATGCAGGCTAGAGACATATCGATCTACATGTGCGTGTATGCATAAGCAGTAAATAATGTGACATGAATGCTTGATACTAAGTCTTGATGTCAGATACACTGATACAGACTCTCGCTTTAAAGTTGAGGCTGTATAGGATATTAGTTGGAAGGATACTTTGGGTATCTCATTTCTGCGAGCCTCAACGCAATGCCTAAAAGATATAGTCATTTGTCACAACATTACAATGTCAACAATGTACACGACACTACGATGGTCAATGTGTTTAGTTCAAAGTAGATTTTCTATTGCAATTAATTTAAAATGGATTTCTTACGGAAATCGATAATCGATAAGGTTAGGCATAAAGAGTAACATACGGATTATGTGAAAAATACAGACAAACTTTTTCCTTTTTATACAATAGGTTAGACTGTTTGTCATGTCATCATTCTTTCTGATTTATATCATTACCACATTGAATCAATATCTTCACAGTAAGTCCATTCTCATCAAAGTGGTGTGTGTGTGTGTGTATATATATATATATATATTCAAATTAACATTAATTCATCATCCACATATACACATATATGTACATGGCTAAGTCTAGTATTTAGTTTACTATACATAACATCATCCCTAAAAGTTTACATCCCTACTACTGTCTAAAATATGTCCTAGTACTATGCAATAGTTTGAGATATATAATATAAGTACAATATACCTCCAAGGAACTGTTTATGTGCCTCGAAGGAATACTATATCCCTAAAAGTATATGCTCCTCTAGAAGAGAGCAAAAATCACTACAAATAATCTGGGAGGAAAAATAGAGGAGTGAGTTTATGCTTAGTAGGGAAACATATATAAAAGTACGATACTATGCGACTATCATGCATGACTCTTACTTGGCTTTATGGTAGTATGCAAAAGTCAATATTGATACAAACATTCAGGATGCAGTATTTCTATAGCCGATTAGGATGACCATGTTGAGTATGGAAGAATGCTTTAAAGCACCTCACTTGCCTTGGGTCCTTAGTTCGGCAATAGGGAGGCTATGTGATATTCTAAAAATATTAATGCATTGTAGTTGAATTGAAACAATCTTCCAAATAAATGCAAAATAGTTATAAAGAATGCGAACATACTAAATATGATTCAAAATATATAATCAAACATTTCTTGTTAATTATGAAACATTCAAATCTGTAATCTGTCAAACTATAGACATTCAGCGGAGACGGTCAACATCTCAATAGAATGATGCATAATAAATTCCCATGAGGGATACAATATAGGAAATGGCATACCCATTGTATGGGCCAAGGATCCACCTTAGTAAACTAGTCATACAAATATTAAGACTAATGGCCATCATTGAAAGATCTACAGTGTACACTAGTCAGGTGATAGCTATAGGTGCTGATGACTTGACTAAGGTCATACAACAAATAAACTAAACTATTTGAATTGTTGATAGCCATAAGCAACTACAGGAGCTAACAATCTCAAAACAGTTCATATATCATTCGAATCAATGATAGAAATCATTTCAAGAAAGTTTATCTTCAGTCAATCCATAAGCCTTTAAAACCATATAACTTACTTCTCAAATCAGAAAATTTGGCAAATATTCTCGGTGCAAGAGTAAGTAATTAAAATATTTTATTTACGCATAAATACGTGTCTACGACATGTAGGTAATTTAAAACAGGTAAAAACACATAAAAACTCAAGTGAAAACTAAGTTAAGAAACTATGCAAGCGTAGGAACCTCATTCCTTATTTGAAATAATTTAGCTATTTTGTTGGGTTTGACTATCTTATTTCATAATGGTATATCGGTTAGTTTACTTTAGGTTCATTTTACGAAAGTTTGGCAACATAACGACTATAACTATCTTAACCACCAACATTGAAAACACAATTTATATATCTTAAATCCAACCATAATACCCAATGCAAGCATAGCACTCATGCTCTTTCGCATATGTTCCTTATCGTTATGCCACAACATAGTGTAGCAGCTTGTGGCACCATTTACGCTCCTTTTCCCCTAAACTCAATGCTGCAAAATAGTGTCAAAATGCGATTAAAATTTAACACTTCAATTATAAAGAATACTCTACTCATAACAACCTTTCATTTGGTCAATATAACAGTAAATCCGGTCTACTTCTTACCAGGTGCCGAAACCTAACTACACTAAAAACGCGTCCTTTTTCAAATCTGACTTCACCAATGATCTTGTTAGCATTTATATATTATTCTTTAGTGATTAAACTATAAAACTCAACATAGGAACCCCATAAATCAAGCATGGCCGAATACACCCTAAGTCACTACACTCACTCTTTTGCAATTCTATCACTATGGCTATACTCTACTCACTCTTTACTTCCATCCTATACCCAATATGCATCAAGATTACATCAATACCCCATAACGCCTTTCATGGCCGAAACTATAAGGAGAACCTACACATGATTTTGTTTCATTCCAAAGCCATAAACATGTTCTACTAGCTTAGTACAATCTCAAACCATAGGTAGAATTGAAAGAAACCACATCTTCTCTTACCTTATATGGTGGCCAAATAAAAGGGTTGTTTTCCACCAAGCAAATAGCCAAGTTAGCTGTAACGTCCGGAATTATAAGATTCCGAACTAACTTTTTCCATTTATTTACTATCTTTTTCATTTCAATCACTCGGTATTAGTTGGTTCGCATTCGGTGTTGATGTAAGTTCAATGTACAATTTCCAATTCAATTAAATATTTATACCATTAAATTAATAAATTCATAAATAATAAATAAGAAATCATAATAAAATTGTAACATAATATTTATAATTTCTGTTTATAACAATTCAGAGTAATTTACATCCCACAATTTATATACATAGTCTACTTACATCTGTTGTGCAATTACATGTCTGAATACAAATATAAAATTCTACATATACTTGTTCTCTTGATACTTTAAACTCCTAATAATTTTCTTCACTAACCTGTCACAGCAGATTGGCACGCACTCTGATGAGCTATCTGGGATAGTGAGTAAGGGGGTGAGCTTTGGGGAAAGCTTAGTAAGAAACATATATAAAAGTGTATACTATATGCAATTAAATAAAAATAATTTATTTAAACTAACTATGAAAGAGGCATATTAAATGTAAATGTTAAAATGAAATTAAAACACTTATTTCCTAACAGCTTACTAGGAGGCATAATAGGAAGAATACTATAGTCGGTTAGGTAACTGGGTGGAGTATGGGAGGTACTTTGAAGTACCTTTCGTGTTCTGGTCCCTAGATGTGACTATAGGGAGGAATACAGTTGATGATAAAATCATTAATTAATAAAAGTTTCGTTTAATTAAGCTATGCGATACATTTACAAATCGTTATTAATGTATAAATAAATCATGTAAACAATGCTGTAAAACAATTTTGATAAAATTTCAGTAAATAAAACAATAACATTTTAGAACATAATATAAGCAATACTTTATGTATTCTAATCTTATACAATAAATTAAATCATTTAAAATTAATACTATCAAATCAGTAAAGTAGTATTCAAATCATTCATATACAGCTCAGTGGAGACAGTCATATCCAATATAATCATGCACGATCTCGAATCCTCGAAGGGACCTCGTATCCCCATAGGGACGATCTCATATCTCCTAACAATGGCCACTGTCAACAGCCACAGTTCACAGTGGTTAGGTGCTCACTGTGGAAACCTGTGGGTTTGACCATAATTCCCACAGTCATATACAATAAGCAAGTAAACCTGCGGACTGATCAGGTCTTGCAGTCATATAACAGTATACATGATCACCAAAGAATGACTGTCTCAAAACATTTTCATAAATCATTTCATTTAATAGTATAAATCATTTCAATTAGCAATTATCTTCAATCAATCCATAATTATGAAAATTTTCAATTTCTGCAATATAAACATTTCATGTAAATCATCTGATGCAACTCATTTAATGTAAATCATTTCATGTAAATCAATTCATGTAAATTATTTCAAGTAATGCAATTCATGTAAATCATTTTATGTAATGCAATTCATGTAAATTATTTCATTTAAATCGATTCATATAAACCACTTAATGTAATTCAATATTTAGACTTGTAAAAATTTAAGATAAATTTCTATTTCTTATATCCAGGAAAAGTAGGTGAGAAACAATTAAAATTGGATTTTCAAGAATTTCTAATTTCAAGTAAAGCATATTCTATGCAACTCCTATATATGTTTGTTACCTCTATTTTGCGTAATATAAAAATCTACTAGCACTTTACATCTCTTTATTTCTCAATTTTAACACTGCACAAAATTTCCCTATCATATTAAAAATTCTATTTTATAATTCTAATAAATATTCCATCAAATTTCTTTTCTATTTTATTATTCTCTATAATTAATTTATTTTATTTACTACCAAATACCATAGTATAATTTCAATTAAATTCCATTCTTTCTCTAAATCCCATGTCACCAATAGTTCCAAATTACACTTAAGATAGCATATATAACTTTACTGAGTATTCTACAGATTCTTAATTTCCATTTTGTCAATTCCAATAATTTTATTGATTTAATTTCCTATTAAATGCTTTAATATAATTATGTTTAAATTGAAAGCTTTCCCAATAATCCATATTTCAATCTTAATAATTATTTTATTAATCCATATTTTCTAATTTATCACCTTTATAGTAAATTATTTTTCCTCTTATTAAATATTAAAATTCAACTATAATTAAATTAACTTATTTTCCTAATTTTAATTTCATTAAAATTCTATTATCTTTTATTGTATATTATAGTTAAATATTTTATTCTTGTACACTATTTACCATTTCCCAATTCAAATTTTACAATTAATCTTTATTCATTATTAATATTAATTCCACCATTTGCTTATATAAAAATTACTTCTACAATCCATTTATTTTATTTTCTATTATTTATTACCCATGACCACAATTAAATTTATCTTCTCTTCTTCTAATTCACTTTACCAATATCATGAAATTTGTTATTATGGCCAAATTACTATTCTTGAATTTCACCTTATTATTTTCCAATTCTAATTTCACTAATAATAATTTCATAAATTTTGTTATATTGTTTCTTACTCATTAACTATCAAAATTCAATATTTAATGTTATGAAATATGGTTAACCAATTTCCTATTTACCCAAAATTCATTCTTTATTCAAATTCAATTTTACTAATAATTAAGTTAACCTATATATGTATATTATTTATTAATTGTTAAATTATAAAAGTTTACAAGGGAGACTCATGCATTATATCTTAGTCAAATTCTTTCATTTTGTTCAAAACTCATTCTTTTCTCAAATTTAACTTCATGAATATTCTTCATTAATGATATGTATTTTATCCTACACCATTCACTTACTAAAATTACACCAAAATTTCTCCCATATTTTATTTCCACAATTAACATATAGCAAAATTACATTAACATCTAATCCTCTTCATCATGACTGAACATGCTCTTATGGTTCGTACATTTACATTTTTTTTCCCACCAATATTTTCCATTCATTTCCTATATCTATTTTATCATCATCCCCTATCATAATCACGCCACCATATTTGTTTCTTAAACATGGCCAAATGGCCCTTAACAGAAAATTTTCTGCACCAATACTCAGCCAAATCCACGGCACTTCCATGATTTTGCAAAAATTATCACTATAATTAAGTTCCATTCATCATTTCTACTACTTCCTACCAAACACACATCAAAACAGCCAAGATTTCTTCATTTTCTGTCCATTGCCGATTCTTCCATACATCACTATATTTCATTTTACTTCAATCTAAGACATCAAGCATATTTCCCGTACATGAATAAGTCAAATACCAAGGCTAAAATTTAAAGAAACACCAACACTCCTCATCTACCCTTCATTGCCAAGTAGGATAGCACCCTACCAGGCTGCATACGTTGCTTTCTGTTCAGCCACTTCCAGCTTTAGACAGCCATGGTGATGGGGAATAATGTTTGTTGAGGGTGCTTAGTGATTTGGTGTAAGAAAATGGTAAGTTTGCTAATTGAAAGAAGTTTCACATGAGAGAAAAATTGAAGAAAGAGTTGCTACAGTAAATTGAAGGGCTGGACAGGGAAGAACACCAGAAAATTCTAGTGTTTTCTGATTTTTTTTATAGATATTTTCAACCTCAATTATGGAGTGACCAATTTGCCCCTTTCAATTTCCAAATTTTACACCTTTGCCATAGAAATATCTTATTATTTTTTTATATCAGGTTTTTAAATTTTATTTTATTTAAGTTTAATTTATTAAGTCAATTTTGGTCAACATTGACCATTTTGACCAACCTATGCTAATTGATCATAATACCCTTATATCATTCTATTATTTCCATTTATGTCCTATTATTATTTAATATTTTTTAGGTCTATTTTAGAGAAAACATGTGCACCCCGAAGCTGATCAAATAGATTCATTAATTCTAGGAAGAGGGTACTTATTCTTGATGGTGACTTGGTTCAACCACAGGTAGTCAATACAAAGCCTCAAACTACCATCTTTCTTTTGTACAAACAATATAAGAGCACCCTATGGGGATACGCTGGGTCATACTTGTCTAGTAGCTCTTGAAGTTGCTTCTTGAGCTACTCGAGTTCTACTAGAGCCATTCAATAGGGAAACCTAGAAAAAGGTTCGGTTCCAAGCATTAAATCAATTGTGAATTTAAATTTCTCTATTAGGAGGAAGCCCTGGGAGTTCATCTGAAAATACGTCGATGAAGTCCCTGACCACTGAAATTTTGATGAAGCTTTGGATGTTTCTGTCCTACGTCCACAACATAAGCTATGAACCCTTCACAATATCAAACATATTCTATCAAATTGCTTTCAAACAAGGTAGTTAACAAAAATACTTTCTTACATTAAACACTAGCAAACTTTACAACATAGCTAACGGGAGAAGAGAAGGTTACAGTTTTAGGATAACAATCCAAAATGACACGATTTTCAGCTAACCAACCCATTTCTAATATGACGTCAAATCCATACATATTTAGTAAGATTAAGTCAGCTATCGATTTCCTCTCTCCTACTTGTAGCTTACAGTTACGATACACTACGTCTGTCATTTGTGATTTTCTAAAAGGTGTGTTTATGTGTAACAAGTATCTTAAGGGTTTTGGTTCTACAGGTAATTTCATGGCAATCAAAGGGACACAAAAGAATGATGGAACTCAGATCAAATAATGCGGTAACATTCATATCAAAAACATAGATCTTACCCTTAATCACATCCGAGGAGGTAGTATCCGTGGATTCCTTGTCAGTGGCAAAGACTCGTCCCTGTGTCATGGCTTTCTTCCCTTTCTCTACTGCCGTGGCTTTATGCTAAGGTAGGCGGTCTTCTTTAGCTCTCTAGTCACTTTCAGATTGACCTTTGGGCAATCTTTAATTTGATGCCTCATCTGTCTACACCTAAAGCAGGCTTTAGTCACATAATGGCATGGCTATAACCCATGAAATTTCCCGTAATGCTCACATTTTCTCATTATACTCTTCTGCAAGCTAGCAATACTGCCTGTTGAGGATCGTGACTTCTCATCAACTATGTTGATTCCTATAGCCTTCGGAGTCCTTTAATCCCTCTTAGCTTTCTTAACTGGATATCTCTGAAATGAGACTTTTTCCTCTGACTTTCGTTTTACATTTTCTTTACCTTTTCCTTTTCCTCGAAAATTTGCTTGTGAAACTCATAGTCCTGTTCGCACAACTAAGCCTTGCAAACAACATTGTCATAGGTGGTGATATCCATGGGGCATAGCCTAGATCGAATGGATGGTCTCAATCCCTCCATGAATCTGTAGATCTTATGTTCCTCACTGTGCAAAGTTTTAGGATCAAACCTACTCAGAGTTGTGAACTTCGACTCATACTGATTTACTGACATGCTGTCCTGAGTCAGATTTAGAAAATCCATCTTTAGCATCTTTTAAAGAGTGCACGAGATGTACTGCTTATTGAATGCTTCTAAGAAAATACCCCACGTAATCTCATGATGTCTAGCCTCCAATACAGTTTAGGTGGACTTCCACTAATGCTTGGCTTCGTCCACTAATAAGTATATCACCAAGCCCTTCTTTTCCACTTCAGAGCAAGTCATATAGATGAAAAGCTTGGTTACAGCGTTGACCCAATTTTCTGCAGCCAACGGGTCCCTATCTCCTTTAAATTTTGGTAGGTCCAACTTCTTAAATTCTTTCAACAAACTCACGCCACAATAAGTTGTGGGACCTTGCCTCTCTAGAGCCAGGGTTGATTATGGAAGCTCTTTCTATATTAGTGGGGGCTGTACTGGAGGAACAGGAGGCACTGGAGAAGCATTTTCTTGTGGAGGAAGAGGAGGCGCCACTGGTGGTGCTAGTGGTGCATTCATGGCCATAATAGGAAAATTCGCCATAAATTGCATAAATAGTCTAGCCATCGTTTCAATGCTCTGCTCAACTCTCGACAGTCAAGAGTTAGGGCTACTCGGTGGAGATGGAAGAGGAGAATGCTTAAGAGACGATTCTTCTTGTCTTCGTCTAGTATTCCTTCTTCGGTGACTCATTCTACCAACACCAAAACAAAATCAAATGAATTTAGTATAGCTTTGAGCAGTTATACCATGCATATATATATTCAGACAAGTACAGTACTCGGGGATGTAAACTATTACTAACCTAATGATATCGATAAACATCATACTAACCCTGCTTTGATACCAATCCTGTAACATACAGATTATATGAAAAATAAAGACTAACTTTTTTCATTCTATACAATAGGTTAGGCTGTTTGTCGTGTCATCGTTCTTTCTAAAATTATATCATTACCACATTGAAACAATATCTTCACATTAAGTCCATTCTCATCAAAGTGCTATATATATATATATATATATTCAAATTAAAATTAATTCATCATCTACATATACACATATATTTACATGGCTAAGTCTAGTATTCAGTCTACTATACATAACATTATCCCTAAAAGTTTACATGCCCACTACCATCTAAAATATGTCTCGGTATTGTACAATAGTCTAAAATATATAATATAAGTATAATATACCTCCAAGGAACTGTATGCGTGCCCTGAAGGAATATTGTATCCCTAAAAGTATATGCTTCTTTAAAAGCGAGCGGAAGTCACTGTAAATAATTTGGGAGGAAAAATAGAGAAGTGAGTTTACACTTAATAAGGAAACATATATAAAAATACAGTACTATGCGACTATCACGCATGACTCCTACTTAGCTCTAAAGTAGCATGCAAAAGTCAATATCGATACAAACATTCAAGATAGAGTATTTCTATAACCGATTAGGATGACCAAGTTGAGTATAGAAGGATGCTTTAAAGCACCTCACTTGTCCTGGATCCTAAGTTTGACTATAGGGAGGCTAAGTGATATTCTAAAATTATTAATGCATTGTAGTTGAATTGAAACAATCTTCCAAATAAATGCAAAACAATTATAAAGAATGCGAACATATTAAATACGATTTAAAACATATAATCAAACATTTCTTGTTAATTATGAAACATTCAAATCGATCAAACATTTCTTTTAAACATAAAGCATTCAAATTTGTAATTTGTCAAATTGTAAACATTCAGTGGAGATGGTCAACATCTCAATAGAATCATACATAATAAATTCCCATGAGAGATACAATCTAGGAAATGGCGTACCCATTATATGGGCTAGGGATCCACCTTTAATAAGCCAGTCCTATGAATACTGAGACTAACGGCCATCGTCGAAAGATCCATAGTGTATACTGGTCAGGTGACAGTTGTGGGTGTTGATAACTTAACTAAGGTCACATAGTAAATAAACTGAACTATCGAACGTATGATTGCCATAGGCAACTACGAGAGTAACAATCTCAAAACAGTTCATATATCATTCGAAATCAATGATAGAAATCAATTCAAGAAAGTTTATCTTCAGTCAATCCATAAGCCTTCAAAACCATATAACTTACTTCTCAAATAAAAAAAATTCGACAAATATTCTCAGTGCAAGAGTAAGTAAACAAAATATTTTATTTATACATAAATACATGTCTAGGACATGCAGGTAATTTAAAACAGGTAAAAACACATAAAAACTCAAGTGAAAACTGAGTTATGAAACTATGCAACCGTAGGAACCTCATTCTTCATTTGAAATAATTTAGCTATTTTGTTGTGTTTGACTATCCTATTTCATAATGGTATATCAATAAGTTTACTTTAGGTTCGTTTTACAAAATTTCAGGAGCATAACGGCTGTAACTCTCCTACCCACCTGCATTGAAAACACAATTTATAAATGTTAAATCCAGCCACAATACCTAATGCAAGCATAGCACTCCTATGCTCTTTCATATATGTTTTTTAGCGTTATGCTACAACACAGTGTAGCAGCTTATAGCACCACTTACGCTCCTTTTTCCCTCGAACTCAACGCTGCAAAATAGTGTCAAAATGTGATTAAAATTCAACACTTTAGTTATAAAGAGTACTCTACTCATCACAACCTTTCATTTGGTCTAATACAATAATAAATCCAGTATACTTCCTATGCCAAAACCTAACTACACTCAAAACACGTCCTTTTTCGAATCTGACTTCACCAGTGATCTTGCTAGCATTTATATATTATTCTTTAGTCATTAAACTATAGAACTCAACATAGGAACCCCATAAATTGAGCTTGTCTGAATACACCCTAAGTCACTACACTCTTTTGCAATTTTATCACCATGGCTATACTCTACTTACTCTCTACTTCCATCCTATACCCAACATGCACTAAGATTACATCAATACCCCATAACCCCCTTATGGTCAAAACTATAAGGAGACCCTACACATGATTTTGTTTTATTCGAAAGCCACAAACATTTTCTACTAGCTTAGTACAATCTCAAACCATAGGTAAAATTGAAAGAAACTACATCTTCTCCTACCTTGTATAGTGGCTGAATATAGGGGGTGTTTTTCACCAAGAAAATAGCCAAGTTAGCCTTCAAGATTTTGGGTTTAGAGAGATCTCTTGGTGGGGAATAATTTTTGTTTAGCGAGCTTGTTGATTTAGTGGCTTGAAGTGGTGGTTTTACAAGGTTTCTCTCTTTTGGATACTTAGAAAATTTGAGAGAAAACTTAGCTATGGTGGTCATCCTCTTTAAGTTGAAGAAGACATAAAAATATCTCATATTTTATATTATTTTAATGTTAAAATATCAAGCTTTGAGAAATAACCCGATTGCCCTTTTAAAATTCCACTAATTCCATTCATGTCCTAGCTATTATTTTAATATTTTTATTAAATTTTATTTATTTAGGTCAAACTAAGTCAAGCATTGGCTAAGGATGGGGTTTGACTGGCCATACTATGTGAAATGACAAAAATACCCTTAAACGAATGCTTTTGGGTTCTTTCACATTGCTTTTAGCATTTTCACTTAATTCAGTTCACGGGTTGGATCCATGTGAAATTTCTTCAAGCGAGGATTTATCTATGACAATTTGTTGGCCAAAAGTCAAACTAGGTTGACCATAGAAAAGTTATCTCGGCCTATGGAGAAAATTGTCATTTTTGAATTTGTTACACATAAGCCAAGGAATGCTCAAACAAAGGAATTTTTGCTACTTCTATCCCCATTCGGATTAGGGATAGTCTTGTGGGGCCCATTTGGTAGTTTCCTTGATACCTACAAAGTAAATAAGAGTTAGTTATCGTAATTTGATTTATCATTCTAACTCGGAATATTCAAATAGTGTGGAAGGAATAGATGAAATTAGGAATTTCTCATAAAGCCTTGAAACACTCAATCCAATACTAATAACAAACTAGATTCTTATACCCTTCATTCAAAACTGATAATTGTGCAAAAATCATTAATCGATATACTTAGGTGTAAAGTCTTAAAATATCGAATATGATACTAATAACAAATTTGATTTTAACACCTTTTGTTTGAACCAGATAAACGTATACACTTAGTTCGAACATATCTTTTATCCACTTGATTTCAATTCAGATACACTATGCAGTTATTTCAAAATAGATTATTATGCATTAATTTTTAATTGTATGAACTTAAGAAAATCGTAAGTAGATATATTTAGTGAAATGCCTTAATATACTAGAAATGGATTTCAAAATTAATCAATTAACACTCTCAGGCAAAAGCCTCAGATTGTTGAAAACGATTTCAATACAGATTACTTATCACTTTAAGGCAAGGCCTTGAATCACTAAGAATGATTTCAAAACCGATTACTTATCACTTTAGGCGTAAGCCTCAACTCACTAAAAACGATTTCGAAACTGATTAGGCAATTATCTCGATTCATTGAGATACATTTAATATCCACCCTAGTTACTGATGGAAAAAACATCACAAAGACGTAATTGTGTAGCACATAGTTCCCTTAAGACTTTAGAGGTGGCATCCATGGTCTTGGAGGTACCTGTGTAGCATGTAGTTCCTTTGGGGTCTCTTGAGGTGGCTACCACGGTCCAAGAGATGTACATGTAGCACATAGTTCCCTTAGGATTCTAGAGGTGGCTCCCATAGTCTCGGAGGTACTCATGTAGCATGTAGATCTTTTGGGGTCTCTAAAGGTGGCTCCTATGGTATGGTATCATGGCCATAGAATACTCTAGTCTTGTTGATCAGTCAAGAACAAGAACCTGTCTACTGATTTTCCAAACAAGTATGATTTGCTTAGAGCATTAGGCTTGATAGGCACATTGCACTGTAGTCTAGAGCATAAAGCTCAATAGACAAGTAATAGAGCATAAAGCAAGCTCGATAGGCTTAAAGTGACTTGAAGGTCAATGGTCTGCTTGCACTTAAAAGTGGAGCTAAAAACCAAGTACAAATCAAAAGCTTATAGTTCACAAAATGGAGCACTTATCAAAAGTTAACAAAATGGGACATGTCATCGAGATTCAAAGGTACCCGTATAGCACATAGTTTCCTTAGGACGCTAGAGGTGGCTTCCACAATCTTGGAGGTATCTGTGTAGCACATAGTTCCTATGAGGTCTCTAGAGGTGGCTTTCAGAATCTTGGAGGTATCTGTGTAACACGTAGTTCTTATGAAGTCTTTAGAGGTGGCTCGCATAGTTTGTAATTTGATAACCTTGTTCGTTTTGCCCAGTAGGAGCTCGGTTTTCAAAACATAGATTAACAAAATAGTTTTTCGTTTACAAATTTGCATGGATGCCAATTACAAAGTCGATTCAGTACCATGATTTTTAAGTCAAAACATAGCATCTGATATTACAAAACTCATGTGTAGAGCAACATGAACTAAAAATGCTATGCATGAATTTACATAAGCATCCACGGAATATCACTGTACTTTACATGGCTACCTAGTGTAATTAATGCAACAGATACACACATATACTTAACCCTCGCATGTAAAATGAGTAAAGTTTACAATTTCACTTATTCCTATTCAAATCACTAGAAATTTTGGCCGCATAACAGTTTATATTTTAGCCTAACCGAGCTTGCAGAAAAAGCAATTCTAATGAATTTAATACATTAATTCCACAATCAGAACACAACAGTCTCATCAAAATCAATTCATTCATTTTTCTTTCATTTTTTTTTAATCTTATCACAAAATCAATCACATAAGCATGTATATAGTCAACCAATATGTAGACTAATTTCTACTTAACACTTGCATAATTCATTTTATTCAACATTCAAGCTTGGCTGGCTACAATACACAAGGCAGAAACAAGTTCTCAAATCCAACCTAAGCATAATCCACAAACACAATTCATTTGAATCCTCAAACTTACCTCTACTTCCCTCAATTTTAAAGCAATAGCATTTCATCGTTTAATGCAAAAATAAATTAATTATTTATATAAAAAGAAACTTATTCATCTATTATGAGATGATCCTAGCAAGCTTTACTTAATCCACTTACCTCGAGGCTTAGCAATTTACTTTTTGGGGTTTCTAAATCAACTCAAACTTCTCCGCCACTCCAATTCACCTTTCAAATAGCTCCCAACTAAGGCCAAAACAGCCTTAAGATCACGCCTTCTCAACCCTATACAAGCCCATATTTTGATCTCCTAAAACCTCACAGAAGTCTATTAACTCAGACCTGAACACCTTCAAGTTTGGTCCCTTATTTTCACGTTCAAACTTCAGTCTTTTTCACTGATCTAGTCCTTTATAGCCCCTTAAAATGGCCCTCGGTTAAGCCTCCCTTCTTGGTCACTTTCTTATCTATTTCACCCTTTCTTTAACTATTGAGGTGCCTTCTTCCTTTAGCCCCAGTTCACCTTCATTTAGCCGAATGTGCACTACTTTTTCAGCCACCATTTATTCTTTGTGTCACGCACAAAATAGACCCCTAAAGCAACATTGAAACACCCTTGAACAATTGTCCCAAACACAATCCAAAGTTAGCCTTTGCCCACCCCCGTTACAACCTTGAAATGCTTCATTTTTTAGCAGCAAAATTTGGCTAAAACCAGACTTGTTAGCTTACGTCCCTGCCTCCTAAACACAGCAGGATGTAACTCAACAATAGCAAACCCAATTAGCCATTCCAACCTTCAAAGACTACCCCGAGTCCCACTGACTTTGCCCTATTACAGCCTCCACAAGCTACCCCTGTTTCAACCTTGGGAGTCCACTGTTGCTAGCCATGGGAGACAGCCTAAAATCCAACCTTCCATGCACTTGTTTTCAGACCTTAAAGCATCTGGCTTCTACCTCTTTGAACTTGTATTTCTAGCTTTTAAATACCACCAAAACCCAGGTCCAAATCAGTTCCAACGCCACTTGCCAAACTGCCTCATATTCCCTTCCATTCTTCGTGCTTTTCTCTCACCCTCCAGACATCTCTCTTCTCTCACATTCTCGATTGAAGCTTTAGCTACATTCATGGTTTCCCTCTTTCCCTCACCTTGCCTGTGTTTTTTTTTATTAAGTTTTCAGTTTTGCAAAAGATTTAGGTCCTACGCTAATATTTCAAATTACTACTCCCGCATTAGCAAAAGTGATTGGCTTCCACGGTTTCTTCTTCCTTTTTTATACAATATATATTTTTTATAACTAATATATCTATATTATAAATGTTTTTATATATATATATATTTGTTTTATTATTTTATAAATATAGACATATGTATATCTTTACATATTTATATCTCCATTTTAATTTTCTTATTTATCTATTTACTCACATATACATATATACATACACCTTAGGTTTGTCGATGATATATATATATATATATATATATATATATATATATATATATATATATATATATAAGTGTCTATGTATATTTTCTTCATTTAATCAATGTACAACTACAGGTTTGAATTTTTCTTTAACTAATTTTCAAATACATATCTATATATAAATCTTGATCATATATCTATTGTTCTCATAGATATACCAACTCAATGTCTTAATTCCATCATTTCATAATTATCAAAATTCCATATTTAAATCTCAACACTTATTTTATTTCATCCCTTCATTTATTTACAAATCAAGTATGAGAAATTTGCGATCTTCATAAGAAACCCATATGAAGATAGCTTTGTGTTCTAAAAAACTAAAACTAATATGTAGAATTTAAATACCTTCAGTCATAAATTCGAATACCATCTGCACAGGAAATGTGAAAAAGGTTACGTGATTAGATTAATTTCCTCTCTATATATGTAAATACTTGGTCTTCCATAACCCTAAAAATCCATTATTCGAATACCTTGTTTTCCTTCAAAAAGCCACATATCTTTAACAACCTTGGCTAACTTTTTGCTATGGTGATACTTCTAATTATAAGTATTCTATAATCTCAATTATATAAATATAATTAAACAATACTAAATTATGAGGTCTCACAATTTTCACATGAAGAAGTATCATGTTTATAAAGATGGGAGCTTGACCGAAACCCTAAGGACACCATTCCCATGATTTTGTTTCAATTCTAGCTTGAATTCATGCTTAAATAATGAAAACACATGACATTTAACCTTAAAACTGTAATGTCCGGAATTATAAAATCCCAAACCAAATTTTTCTTTTTAAAACACTTGTTCACTTACTATCTTTCGGTTTGCATTCGGTGTCAGTGTAAGCACACTTCACATTTTCTTTATCAGTAAATCCTTATATCATCAGGTAAATAAATAAATAAAAAATTTTATATATCTATAATATCATATTTATCCACACAATTTACTTCTCACTATAAAAGTTATATTCTTTTCCATAAATACATTTACTGTGCAATTAAACGTCTAAATATAAATGTAAAATATACCTGTTCGTTTGTTACTTTTAACCTCTAATGACTTCTTCCAAAAGTTTGGAAACATTGGTAAACATGTACACTGAAAAGTTATCTGGGAGATAAGGGAGTAAGGGGGTGAGCTTTGGGAAAAGCTAAGTAAGAAAAATATATAAAAATACCGAAAACATTATGAAAATGCTTTAGAAATCATGTCATAAGTGTTTCAATAAATAATCTATTTATGATTCATATATGAAAACACAGTAGTACACAGTAAAGCATTTCTGTAATAATAATTCAGCTTACTGTCAATAAACAGTTCAATAAAAAGTACGGTAGTAGACTAGTATCAATAAACAGTTCAGTATCCGTAACCACTTGAATACCAGTAAACAGTACAAATGCAGTACTTATTTTAAATCTAATCATAAATTATTCAATACGAAAACAGTTTATAAATTAATATTTAAAAACACTGCAGTGATCAAATTTGTAGTAGGAAGTCCTTCATTATCGTTAAACAGTTTAGCTATAAACCGTACGATAAACAATTCAATTTCCAATAACAGTAACCAATTCAGTAGAAATAAATAGTTCAATGACCGTAAACAGTTCAGTAACAGTAAACAGTTTAGTACCAACAACCATACAGTAAAATAGTACAGTATACAATAACAGTGAGAGGAGACCAGGCATCACGCAAAGTATATCATGCTATAACAATAGTCTCCAAAAGGAGTAACATTAACAATAAACACGTGAGACCTATGGCCACAGTCTATAAGTGTCCTCAAAGTACACTTGCCAGGTGACCCTAAGACTAGTGTTGACTTGGTGAGTCAATCAGCCACAGTAACAGTAACACATGAACACATGACACGTGAGTATGATATGGGGCTTAATGGTCTCAAAACAATTTAATCACATTTTAAACTTCATAAAGGAAATCATTTAATTTCCATAGATAAAATTATAATAAAATCACATAAACAGTTTGTAAACTGTACAATTTCCATAATGGTAATCACTTCACAACACATGTATGAAAGTATATAACTGGTATAAAAATATATACCTAGTTCCAAAATAAATATTTATGAAATCTTTATAATTCAATTTTCACTTCTGAAAATATTCCATTTCACTGTGATGTGTGAAAAGAACATGTTGGTACCTTTCACGTAATAAACTTCAATAACATAATTATTTAAATATTATTTTTCAGTATATAAACTGTGTACAAACAGTAAATTTGAAATCGCTATAGTAATATTTTAGCATTGATACACAATTTTGTTCCAAACCAGGGTGTTTCATAATTCAACACGCAGCATAGTAACCATGCAATTTAAAAACACATTTGGTTTTGTGAATAAATTATATTTCCCCTTTTTTAGAAAATTGATGGGAAACGGTTAAGAATTGAATACTTCTGAAAATTCCAGAACACGTTAAAATATTTATAGATAACTCCTATATATGTTCCTTACCTTGGGTCCATGCAATATCTCTATGTCCCTCTATTGCTCGTGTAATTTTATTTCCCAAGATTTATACTCTGCACCGTAATATCAACTTATATGTTATACCTCCATATCACAAAATAAATATTTGATAATTTCTATTTATCAATCTCAACAATTGATTTATTTAAATTTCTCTTCTAGACACCACATATAGCTATGATCAAATCATATTCCTTCCCAATTCTACCAATCACCAATCTCATTAACCTTTATGTTATGTTCATATGTTTTTAAATCATGATGATTCACATTGTAATCTCATTTTTTAGTCACAATCATCCATCTCTTTATGCACATAATTCATTTCTTTCCAAATTTATTCTCAATAATATTTCTTTTCTCATCCTGAATAATTTCTCTTTAATCATTAAATTAACATGAGAATTCCCTCATGGACAATGCCTTGCCCAATTATTCATATCTTACACTACAAAGATTAAATTTCTTTCAATTCCAATTTCGGCAAATAATTTCATTGCTCATAATTTATTTTTCCTTGCTCAATAAATCATAAATCCCAATAAGTCAAGGAATTTCCAAAGTTTCCCCCATTAACAAAAAAAATCATTCTTTTCTCAAATTTAATTCCTCCATTTGCTTCCATTAAATCTACTTCCATTTTATAATTCCTAAAATCCATTTATTTGGATATCTTATTCAATATCACAATATAATTACCATTAAATCATTTTCATTTCCACATTAAATTACTTCAATGATCTTATTATTTTCCTTTAACCTTTAGATCATAAAAGTGTGCATTAGGATCCCATGAGAGTACTTTGGCCAAATTTCCCATGTGAGATTCTTTTGGTTTTCCTTTTATTTTTTTTTTTCCATTTCTTTCTCAATTTCAACAATTAATTTAATTTAATTCACTTCTTATCAATCACCAAATATATTACAATTTAAATTACATTCTTTTTCTTTTACTTTTCTTTTTCTGTTTTATTTCTTTTCTTCTCTGTTTTGGTTCCCTTTTACTGTCGGCGCCATTCTTTCATTTCTTCACTGCCGTGAGTCCATAAATGCCATGTCTTCATGATTTTTCTTCTTCATTTAATTTCATCTTTATAGTTATCATTTACTCACTTAGAAATTTTAGCAAACATCACTCATGCAACAAAATCCAGCATCGCCATTAAATCTCAATTCTGGCCAAACAGCCCCCTGTTTCACGCCACTGCATATTTTGCGAGAAATCTTCCCCATTTTTCTATAGCTGAACCGCCCTTTTAATTCTTAAACACTTAATTTAGCTAATTTATAGTTATGTCTATTTTTATCCAATGTTAAGCTTTATTTCCTATCTCACATACATCTAAATTAACCACATAGCCTTCCTTTCTTCTTTACTGCCGAACAACACTCCTTCTATACTCAAATTTTAATTCAAGTGAAAGCTAAAATCCTATCATCCATATGAAACCAGCAAATACCATATACAGAATCAAGTAAAACGTCATCAACCACCTTACCATTGTCAGCCGAACTGTACAGGTTCAAAACCATCGCTGATCACTTCCGTTTCAGCCCTCCAATCCTGGGTTTTTAAGATGTTTTCATGATGGGGGACAGACTTGTGAAGGGGGTTAGTGTTCTGGTGGTAAAACAGGGCGAGATTCTTGAGTAGAAATGAGGGAAACGAGAGGAATTGCAAAGAAACGGAGTAGAATCGTGAGCAGCAGAAAGAAAGGGGAGATTAAGTCGGTTTTGTTGGAGAAAATGGCTGAATTTGTTCTTCTTTATTTATATTCCAATCAATAAGAAATTGCTATGTGTCCGCTAATCCAATTTCTCTTTTCTTTTATTTTTTTCCCCTTTTCTTCTATTTTCCTGTCACAATTGGGTCTGCTCCTTCCTCAATTTTGTGCAGCAAGCTTCCACGCGAAGCTTGCTGGGATTTCGTTCCGTTTTTTTTTCATTTATTAATTTAATTATTTTATTTACAAATAAATAATATCACTATATCATGAATATATTTTTTATTAATAACTATATATATATATATATATATTCTTAACATATACTATACATATATATACATATATATTTTTATATGTTTAAAATTTATATTTTACAATATAATTATTTATATTAAAAAACATATTTAAATATAATGTATATATTATATTATATATAATCCTTAAAACATATATTTATCTATTTTGTTATTTATTACTAAATATATTTATTGCTCATATATGTGTGTATATATATTTATATATATTTGTGCATACATAAATATATAATAATATATTTATATATATACACATTTTATTATTATTTTATTTAAATTTTTAAGTTTCTTAATACCCCATACTCCAAAATCTTCCAATTTCTTCGTAAATTTATTTGTTTATTAGTATTTTATCTATTAACATTGGAAGTTTAATTTACAGAACCCTAAGCCCAAAATGGGAGAATTCATGGTTATCACATGTAACTTCTTTACGTAAGGATTATTCTATAACAATTTATGAGTTTTAAGTCAACTTAGTTTGATCGTTATTTAGGAAAGTTCTTCCGAGATATGAACACAATTGTCATTTTTGAATTTATTTCTTGTTTTCCAAAGCATGCCCAAATGTCATGATTTTGAGATGCAGATTCTTGATATATTCGTATTTCACCTCAAATATCATCATTTTAGAGTCTCATTTCGATCTGGACAAAAAAAGTCTTAGTGGGGCTTTCACTGAGTTCTTTCCTGAATCCTATCGAATAGACCCTTCCTTTAGATATTAAACAATAAATTTCTCTTTTTAAAATTTCTACACTCACAGCTTATTTAAAATTAAAAAATTCAGGGCTCTCACAAAAACTATGAAAAAACTAAGCCTTCCATTAAAGCTTACCTTGACTGAATCTCGAGAGTTGCCTTAGACTTGGATTTTGACCACTTTAGGCCTTGATTTTGATACCAATAAATAGACCACTGAAAAATAAGCAGGGTTTGTGAAGACTGTTTTCGGTTTGGGAGGTGTTTTACTAGGTTTTCTTAAGCTTTCTCTCTCCTCAAAGTGCTAAAAATGGAGGTTTATAAGAGAAAATGAGGTCTGGTTGAAATAAAGAAGAAGAAAGCGGAAAAGTCTGGAAAAAAAGATTTTAATGGTAAAATTACCATTTTGCTTTAATTATTAAATTTCAGGACCATTTTACCCTTATAGTTTGACTTTGTTAAAAACTATCAGTCAAATCTCCAAAATATTTCTTTTTGTCACTTAATACATTTATTTATTTGAGTGAAATTACGAAAATATCCCTAACCGTAAAATCACGTAATTTTCTATTTCTTCAGGTGATTCAGTCTATCTATTGACATGGCATGGGACTTCCTCACGTGAGGATTATCTTATAGTTGACACTTGGTCAGAATTCAATTTTATTTGACTGTTATTCACAAAAATTCTACTGACCTATGTCCTCAATCATCATTTTTAAATTTGTTTCACATGCTTCAAAAATGACCTAAATGGATGAGTTTGAGTTGTAAATTCTTACCATTACTTTCTTTAGCTCCAAATATCGAGTCTACCAGGTTCCACCTTCATCCGGACATAAAAAAGTTTGTGGGGCTCACCATGTTGTTTCCTCTTATACCCGTAAAATACACAGGAATTGAACAATGGTGAGAAGTCTTATATGTGCTAAAATATTTGAATGTGTAGTTCTCACACTACGTTCAGCTATAGAGATTATTTGAATATTCTCAAATATATGATGTATTTAATGAGATTAAAATATAAGATGTATTTAATGAGATTAAAATATTTTCCTTCAAATGCATTATAAAACAAATATAAAAATTTGAGTACATCAAGTACCATATAAACATAAAATCAATTTCTTACTTTCTTATTCACATGTATTTAAATCAATTAAGCACTTGCTTGTAAATCCAAATCATTTAAACCAATGATATAATAAGCTTTTACAATTCGATGAAGATGACCAACATCTAATAGAGTCATGCATAGAGGATATCCCATAAGGGATGCACATAAAAGTGGCATACCCAAAGCATGGGCCAAGGATCCACCCTTAAGCCAAGCGCATAAAAGGAGACAAATGGCCATCGTAAAAATCCACAGTGTACACTAGTCAGGTGACAACTGTGGTGTCGAGGATTTGACTAAGGTCTCTAAGCGATATACATGTAAATCACATAAGCACATAGTATGCATGATCACCATAGGAGTTAACAATCTCAAAACAGTTCACATAATATATAAAGTCAACGATGGAAATCATTTCAAATAGGAATTATTTTCAGTTAATCCATAATCGTTCAAAATAAAAAATTTTGTATTTCAGAGCAGTAAATTTTGCAAACATTCTTAATGTGAAACTAAGTATCCAAAATATTTTTGTTACGTATAAAAGTAGATGTACTATAAATTAGTAAATCAAAACAAGTGAAAATAAATCTTATACAATTCAAAAATTCATCACAAGAAGGACTGGTTTAAGAATAGACTTTCCTTTCTAGGAGACCTGAACTATTTAGGTTGATAAGTTATTCAAGCTCTTTCTAAATCATCGATATACTAAATATAACGTGAATTTTTACAAATTTTCGATAGTATAATGGCTATGACTATCCTAACCCCCTACATGAAAAACACAGTTTATATTTTCCCAAACCAGCCAATATTCCCAAATACAAACATAGCATTTCGTATGCATCTCCCATACATGTTCCTTACCTTGGCTACTACACAATATAGCAGCTTTTATAGCACCCTTACACCATTTTATCTTCCAAACTAAACACTGCAAAATAATGTTAAAATGCATTCAAAATTTAATGTTACAATTATAAAGAATATTCTACTCATCCCCATCTTCCATTTTGTCTAATTCAGTGGTTAATACAATTTATTTCCTACCGAATACCAAAACATAACTATTACCAAATTGCATTCTTTTTCGAATCCAATTTCACCAATGATCATATTAACCTTAATTTATTGTTCTTTAACCATTAAATCATGAAAATCCACATGGTAACATTATGAACATGCCTTGGCCGAATTCACCTTCACACCAAAAATTTATTCTTTTTCCATTCTAGCCTTATGAATAACCTTTACTCACTCTCTACATTTATATTATACCATTTATACATCAAGATTCCATCACCCTTTATTATTTCTCACCATGACTGAATGTTCACTATGGCATCATGTTGGTTGTTTTTCATTCCCTTCTCAATTTTATACTTCTATCCTACACCATTCATACATCAAAATCTCATCAAGGTCTACTAACCCTTACTATGGTTGAACTTATCCCTTAGTGCCAAACTTATTGTCTTGCTAGTTTATGGCTATGGCTAGGCTTATTTCATTATGTTGGCTCTACCGAGAGGGGGGGTGAATCAGTTTTTCTACTTATTTCTAATTTTCCTAACTCTTAATGCACAATTAAAACTAAATAAATGACAATGAAATAAGTGCAGTAAAAAGAGTAAGGGAAAGAGAAGCAAACACAAGTTTATAGAGGTTCGGCCAATCTCTTGCCTACGTCCTCTCTCCTTGAACCGCTTGTCAAGGTTTTGATTCAGCTCTTCCTTGATAATGCTTACAAACCACTTGAAGGTGTGGCAAGACCTCTTACAATTTCTGTTGAGACTTTAGAAATCTCCTTCTAAGCCTCTACCCTTGTATTACTACCCACACTCTACAATATCGGTCCTTACAAGGATAGCTCACTCCTTTGAATAAGAGAATTTTCAGTGAATGGGTAAAGAACAAAAAGAAATCTCACAAAATGGAGTTACAATGAAGATTTTCATATTTGAGTTTTCTTTCTTGAAGCTTGAATACTTTAGAATGCTTGTTCTACCTCCAAACTTCATAAATGCCTCTATTTATAGTCCACCAAATGTCTAGAACAGTTGGTGAAGCATTTAATGCATTTCTTCCCGTTGAAACCCTCAAAAACTAGCCGTTGGAGTCAGATTTCTAGCGAAGGGATCGATCCCTTTTCTCCAGAATGCTTTCCAAACTTCTCCCGGATGGCTTCTGAAGCATTCTGCCTTTTTGGGATCGATCCTTCTACAGTAGGGATCGATCCCTTTTGCCCAGTAGGCTTTCCTGCACTTAATTTGTTGCATAGTTTATGGCTTTTATGATTCTAAGTCAGTTAAACAACTTTCTAACACTTTTCTAAGAGTATTTACTGACTTTTTCAATTGAAATCTCAATCTAAGACTTTGTTAAAGTAATTTCTATCATTGAGTTCATTCAAAACAAATTTACTTAGAGAAAAATCATTTTTAAGCTTACTTGAGTTTTGTCATTTCAAAATACTTGTCAAATTAAAGCTAACAATCTCCCCCTTTTTGATATGACAAAATGTAAGGTAAATTTGCTTAAGATAGATTTGCTTATAATTTTGACATTATGAAAATCATTTTGCTTGGCTCCCCCTCAATTTATACATGGAGAAATATTTTGCTTGAAAATCATTTTGCTTTACTCCCCCTTAATTTCTACATGAAAAATATCTTGCTTATCTTGCTCCCCCTCAATTTATGCATACCATATTAATTCTCCCCCTTTTTGTCATATCAAGGATTAAAGCAAATATTATGATATAAAAAGAAAGGGTCAGAGGTATAATTCAAATTAAAGCAACAATGGAGAGAAAGACTAAGCAAAGTGAGAAGTCAAGCCAATGAAAATATAGATCAAGCCAAAGTCATACAGATAGATCAAGCCAATGGAAATGGACACAGTCATAGTTATAAACATAAAACTAAAACACCATAAACACACTAGAAAATCACAGAAACACACAGCACAAACAGCAGACAAAGTCACTCAAAAAGACATAATCAGCGCCTAAGGAACGTCTTGTAGTACTGATCCATGAAGTCCTCGTGCTGCATACGAACATCTTGGATTTCATCATACATAGTAGCTTGAGTTTCCTCGATCTGATCAAGTCACTGAGTGACGTCCAGCTGGAAATTTTGCTGAGAGGTGTACATTTGTTGAAGCATTAGCTTGATCTGGTCAAGGGAAGTTGACATAGAGCCGGAGGGTACAGAAGATGTGGGCGCTGCAGGTACATCGTCTCCGTCTCCTCCTTCTTCTCCAACGTCGGGAGGTTCAGCCTGGCCATGACCCTTGACCCTTTCGATTGTATCTCCCCGTTGACGTTGATACCACCCAAGGTTATGGAGAGTGGCGAGATTGATCGTGGTGCTGGGATCCGGAAGTACACCGACCTCACATGAACAGTCAACGCCTTGAGAGAGCAAGTAAAAGGCGAGAGGTTGAGGGAAGACAATTGTGTGTACTTTGTCAGTGACAATCTTCACCCAATCTTGAAGGATAAAGTGAAGGAGGTATGGTTGAAGACCATCAGGAGTATGGATATGATGGAGCCAAAAACGATCAAGTTTCCTAAGGTGAGAATATCTTGTGCCAAGTGGTCGAAGATTCCAGGAGATTATGATATGTAGGAGTCGGGCGAAGATAGGAAGATCACTTGCACGATTATTGGTAACGGGAAACTCTAAGGGGACGTCAACATTTTCATATATAGCACCATTGTCGGGAACTCTAAAGACAAGAAAGAGGGATTGTGTGGTGATTTCAATGTGTTTGCCCATGACATAGGATCGAATTCCTACAACACGACATTCATCATTTGGATCCGTGATGGTTTCGGCATTGGAAAAGAAAGCACGAATGATGTTTGGAGGAATCGGAGTGTTGATTTTGAGAAAGTTAATCCAATTAAATGTAGCGAATTTGGCCAAGTAAGGGAAATTAATTGATTCGAGGAAATCGAAATCAATTGGATGCCAATGCTTAATAGGCATATTGGCAAAGTTCGCTAGAAATCGTGTTTTCTCATTGGCATGGCGAAAGCATCGGTTAAAGGTGGCCGGTATGGAGGAGGAAGAGGAGGAAGCACTTGTTTTGCGTTTTTGAGCAGTGTGCTTAACTTTAGGAGCCATATGGAGTGGAAAAATGTACGAGAGGTTGTTAAAGACTTTTATTGAACAGGTGGTGTGCACAAGTTTGGGGAACTATGGATGAGTGAGTGGGAGAGATATGATCTAACCAACAGCAGAGAGCCACAACCCAAGATGCATTTAACAATTATGACAAGGGAATTCGGATGAACAGCTACAAATAGTCTAAGTATAAATCCTAGAAAAGACAAGTGCCAAATGAAGTGAAAACCGAGATGGAGAGGAAATTGATGCAAGATATGCAAATGGGCAGTCAAGACATGATGAAAGAAACTAGAAATGCAAGAAAAATTGAATGAAAAATGGAAGAAAAACTTACAATTGCAATGTTGGGTGAATAGTAACCATGGTGTGGAAGAAGAAAGAAGAGAAGAAAAGAGAAACTTTGGGTAGAAAATGAGTGGGGGAAATGAAAAAGATGAAGAAATGAGGAAGATTGGTGAAGAAAGGAAGCGATTTGGTGAAGAAATGAGTGAGATCTAGAAAATTGGGTGAGAGGATATGGTGAAAGGGCGTTGAGAGTGAAGAAGAAGGTGAATAGTGGGTGAGGAGTAAGGGGCCGACGTTTAAAATAGCCCGCGAAAAGCAATCTGTCCCAAGGGGATCGATCCCCTCTAGGAAGGGATCGATCCCTTCAAGGCAGAATGCTTCCCAGGATTTCTTCACCAAGTTTTGATGCTATGGGATCGATCCTATGGTGAAAGGGATCGATCCCTCATAGCAGGAACCCAGATTTTTGGCATGATGGACTTGGAACTCAATCCTATTTTGGAAGAATTATCTCCTCAGTCACTTGCCTCATTTGTAATGCATAAAAATGATTTGAAAACAATGGAACTTATGCATTTTTACTATTTGAAAATCAGAATATGGTTGTTGCCACTTGGGATGCATGAAATGAGTTTGAAAAACTGCAGAAAAAGTGCAGAATACTGTAGAAAAGTGCATAAACTTGCATAAGTATGTAGAAATAATAGATGAACATGGCTGTGATAGTGTCTTAACATTAGAAATGTGTTTTAGCTAATGAAAGAAGTTTATCATAATCAAAACACACAAAACTCAACAGTTCAATCTCAAAGAGCTATGAACATGAACAGTAACTTAGTAAGTTAAAGGCATGAATTGCAAGTGTAATTATATTCTTCAAATTGCTATCTTGCAATCATCACAAACCAACCATAAGACATTCATGCAACATCAAATTACTTCAAGGAGCATTCATTATGCCTAATTCACCTCTAAAAGTGCAAAATCTCTCCTTGTCCAAGGGTTTTGTGAAGATATCAGCTAATTGGTGCAAGGTGTCTACATACTCCAGAATTATGTCCCCTTTTTGCACATGATCTCGTATAAAATGATGTCTAATCTCAATGTGCTTGGTTCTAGAGTGTTGGATGGGATTTTTTGTAAGATTGATAGCACTAGTGTTGTCACACTTAATGGGAACTTGGTTCATTTCTATTCCATAGTCTCTCATTTGTTGCTTAATCCATAACACTTGAGCACAGCAACTTCTGGAAGTTATATATTCAGCCTCGGTTGTGGATTGAGCTACGCTATTTTGTTTCTTAGAGAACTACGAAATAATCCTACTTCCTAAGAATTGACATGTTCCCGATGTGCTTTTTCTATCCACTTTGCATCCACCAAAATCCGCATCGGAATAAGCATGTAGATCAAGTGTAGAATCTTTGGGATACCAAAGTCCTAAGGAAGAAGTGTCTTTGAGGTATCTAAGGATTCTTTTTATTGCTTGTAGGTGTGATTCTCTAGGGGATGACTGAAATCTTGCACATAAGTATACACTAAACATTATATCGGGTCTACTAGCAGTTAAATATAGCAATGAGCCAATCATAGACCTACATAGTTTAGCGTCTACACATTTTCCTCCTTCATCCTTATCAAGTTTAATATTTGTGCTCATAGGTGTAGAATAAGGTTTAGATTCATCCATTCCAAATCTTTTGAGCAAATCTTTAGTGTATTTAGCTTGATTTATGAAAATACCTTCTTTACATTGTTTAACTTGAAGTCCTAGAAAGAAGGTTAATTCTCCCATCATACTCATTTCAAATTCACCTTGCATTAGCTTTGAGAAATTTTTGCACAATGACTCATTTGTAGATCCAAAAATGATATCGTCTACATAAATTTGAACTACTAATAAGTCATGACCCTTAGATTGAATAAACAAGGTTGTGTCTACCTTTCCTCTTGTAAAAACCTTTTCGATTAAAAACTTTGAAAGTCTTTCATACCAAGCTCTAGGAGCTTGTTTCAATCCATATAAGGCTTTTGAAAGTTTGAAAACATGGTTAGGAAAATTTTGATTTTCAAAACCGAGAGGTTGCTCAACATAAACCTCTTCATTTATATAACCATTTAAGAAAGCACTTTTTACATCCATTTGATACAACTTAAAATCCTTATAGCATGCAAAAGCAAGTAGCATCCTAATGGCTTCTAATCTAGCTACCGGAGCATAGGTTTCATCATAGTGTATCCCTTCTTCTTGTCTATATCCTTGAGCCACTAACCTAGCCTTTTTTCTAACAATAATGCTATTTTCATCCATCTTATTTTTGAATATCCATTTGGTTCCAATGATGGGATAATCTTTAGGTCTTTCCACTAATGTCCATACTTTGCTTCTCTCAAATTGATTTAATTCCTCTTGCATGGCCATAATCCAATTTTCATCTTTCAAGGCCTCATCCACTTTCTTTGGCTCAAATTGCGACATAAAGGCTATATGTTGACATATGTTTCTATAGGTTGACCTAGTTCTAACTCCAATGGTTGGATCTCCAACAATGTCATTATCTTTCACATATCCAAGTTCTCTAGGACACCTAGATTCCTTCTCAATTTTTTCTTGTTCCATGGACTCCTCATTTTTTTTAATAGTAAGATCTTCTAATTGTTCCCTAACATCCTTATCTTGAGATGGGTCTGTTGGATTATGCCCTTAGAACCATTCATTAGATGACTGACTTTGGCATTTTTTATGTATCATGACATTTTATTTATTATAGTTCATTATTATATTTGTTTTATAACTGCGTAATGTAATCTTATATGATAATGTCCTTGGAATAGTAATAACACGCTATTCTTAAAATATCCCTAGTCAAGTATTATTATGAACAAGGATAACAATGATACGATAAGACTAGTATGTGGTTGACTGATGACCATTGTCATGGATATAGGATATCAAGTCATCACATAGGTACATGTTAGAGAACTATGTACTGGATCGACCCTCCATGAGAACGCTACATGGATTGTTATATGAGTCTCATAAGCGATTCTCATAGTGATGATGGTGTATGTGATCCTTTGACTTGAGATCATCAGAGATCCCAACATAGAGAATTGCATACTTTAATGCTGCTAGATGTCATTCGTAACAGGATGGACTATAAAGGTAGTAATTGGGTATGCCTTGATCTATGTAGAGGGATGTTGAGTGATCAAGATAGAATTTATCCCTCTTATATAACAAGAGTGATGTCTTGGGGCCTTTGATAGAGTGAGACTAAGAAATGCATGGCCGTGCTCGAATAAGTCAATATGAGATATTGATTTTATTTGTTTAATTAGTCTACTCAGGAATCAAGAAACGCTGATTAGACTATACAAGTGTGACACATTCCATGACTTGTGTCTAATCAAGACATCAAAGGATAAAGGGATTAGACTACACGGTAACATCTATCACGAGTAAGGTTATGTCGAGTCATTGACATTCTCCTTACATGGGTAGCAATGATGTGTTGCTAGATACCGCTCATTGCCTGTGACAATTTTGTCATTGCCATTGTTTTGAGAACCTATTGGGTCGCACACTTAGAACGGATCAATGAGGAGCTTAATTAATCCTATTCTGAATTGGATTAAGGATATAACTAATCCTATTCTGAATTGGATTAGAGATATAACTAATCCTATTCTAAGTAGGATTAGAGTTCTGTTTGGCAGTAAATTTTAGGGTAAAATTTACTGCCTATAAAATGATGTTTTCTGAAACATAGCCGCACAACAATTAGAAAACAGAAAAATATTCTTTTAATCGAAGCTAGCAGTTCGGTTATAAAGAATCAAAAACACTCCTTAAGGCTTCTGATCGTGAGACGTTCAAGAGTCGTGTGATCCGTTCGTGTGGATACCATAGAGGCAGGAACGAAAGGTTGTTGCTTGTGACTCGACCAACGACAGAAATCAGAGAAAAATGTTAGGTAAAATCTCGAAACCCTAATCAGGCAACTCTCCGAATCGATCCTGGTGGAGGCCGAATGATTTAAATTCCGCTGCATGTTTGTTTCGGTTTCCTTCAGGGTCAACTATAGGTTCATCAAAAATCTCTACTTCATCATCAAGATTGGTTCTACTAGAAATATTTGATTCATCAAAGATTACATGTTTTGACTCTTCTACAACAAGTGTTCTTTTATTGAAAACTCTATAAGCCTTAGAATTTAAAGAATAACCAAGAAAAATACCTTCATCACTTTTAGCATCAAATTTTCCTAGGTTATATTTACCATTGTTTAAAACAAAACATTTACATCCAAATGGGTGAAAATAACTTATGTTAGGCCTTTTTCCTTTATAAAGCTCATAGGGAGTTTTCTTTAAAGTAGGCCTTACCATAGCTCTATTTATAACATAGCAAGAGGTGTTTACTGCTTCAGCCCAAAAAATATTTAGGTAAGTTATTTTCACAAAGCATGGTTCTAGCCATTTCTTCTAAGGTTCTATTTCTCCTTTCAACTACCCCATTTTGTTGAGGAGTTCTAGGAGCTGAAAAATTATGGCTAATACCATTTTCATTGCAAAACATATCAAAACCAAGATTTTCAAATTCTTTTCCATGATCACTTCTAATACTTGAAATGGAATAACCTTTTTCATTTTGAACAAGTTTTGAGAAAAAATTAATTTATCTAAGGCCTCATTCTTCACATTTAAAAAGAACACCCAAGTAAACCTAGTGTAATCATCAACTATCACGAATCCATAGTGTTTACCTCCTAAACTAGTTGTCCTAGTTGGTCCAAAGAGATCTAAGTGAAGAAGTTGAAGTGATCTAGAGGTAGTGACACACTTCTTAGATTTAAATGAAATTCTTTTGTGTTTTCCTCTTACACATGCCTCACAAACTTTATCATTTTCAAATTGAAGCTTAGGTAATCCTACAACTAGATCTCTTTTGGCTAACTTAGACAAAACATGCATGCTAGCATGACTTAGTCTTCTATGCCATAACCAAGGTTCATCTTCTCTAGTGGCCATAAAGCATACATTTTTTCTATTAAGTTCATTTAAATCCATAATATAAATATTTCATTGTCTATGTCCAATAAAAACAATTTGATTAGTTTTGGCATTAACAACATTGCAACACAAATCATCAAACACAACTTTAAATCCCTTATCACACAATTGACTAATACTAAGCAAATTATGCTTTAAGCCTCTAACATACAACACATTCTCAATAGTTGAGGAAGAGTTACCAATTGAGCCAATTCCTTCAATTTGTCCTTTGGAGTTGTCTCCAAATGTGACTTCTCCACCACTCTTATGCTTTAGGAACTTGAATTGATTCTTGTCACCCGTCATGTTGCTTGAGCATCCACTATCAAGGTGCCAATGCTCCTTGGACTTAGCCTTGTAGCAATACTCTTCCTCCTACATACAAACACATCAAGCTTTCATCTTAGGTACCCAAATTTTCTTGGGTCCTTGAGAGTTAGTACTTATAATTTTAGATCCTTTAGGGATCCATTTCATCTTTAAGGACTCATCACTTGAATTTAAAACATGTTTAGGCACCCAAATCTTGACAGCCATTTTTCCTCTAATCATAGTCTTCCTAGAGGTGCATGCTTGTGAAGAGTGTCCTAGTTTATTACATAATGTGCACAAAACAAATTTTCTATCTTTAACTAGGAAGTTTGTAAGATGAGTCTCTTTGTTAGATGCATTATAGCCTAACCCTTCTCTATCAAAGAATGCTCTTTGAGTTTCTAGCATTTGATCAAGTTTTTGTTGACCCATGTGAAATCTAGAAAAGGAGTTTTGCAAATTAGTGTTGTTCTTATTTAATTCTTCGATTTCTAGATTAGCATTTTCTAATTTCTTCTCATATTCTAACTTAACATTCACAAGCATTTCATTTTCCTTTTTCAACTTAGAGATCATTTTCTTATACTTCAAGTTCATGCATTCAAATTCATTGGCTAACTCATCAAATGCATCTTGCAATTCATCAAAAGTGTATTCATTAGTATCTAACAAGTTAGAAGCTACCTTCTCATCTTCAAAAGCCATGAAACAAAGGTTGGCTACTTCATCTTCCACATTCTCTTCATCGGAGCAATCACTATCACTCCAAGTAGCCATCATTGCCTTCTTTTTTTGTTTCTTCTCATTTTGCTTTCTATACAAAGGACAATCAAACTTAATATGACCAGGTTTTTTGCATTCATAAAAAATAATTTGGTCTTTTTCTTTCCTACTAGTTTCTCCTCTATTTAACTCTCTCCTAGGGGGTCTCCTAGAATTTCCACTAGCTCTCATCCTCATGAATTTATTGAATCTCTTGGCAAACATGGCCATTTCTAAGTCCTCTTCATCACCACTTACATCATGATCATCTTTTGATTCCTCAATTGTGGTGGATTTTAGTGCTACTCCAACTTTCCTTGGGGGATCTTGGTTTCTCTTAATTTTCATCTCATAAGTGAGTAAGGATCCCATAAGTTCATCTAATGAGAGTGTATGAGGGTCTTTGGATTCCTCAATAGCAGTGACTTTAGCTTCCCATGATTTAGGTAAGCTATTGAGATCCTTTTTGACCATCTCTACATTAGAGTATGTCTTCCCTAAAGCTTTAAGACCATTTATTATGTCCGTAAACCTAGTAAACATGTCACTAATTGACTCATCATTCTTCATTCTAAATAGTTCATAGTCTTGAGCGAGCATGCCTACTTTTGTTTCTTTGACTTGTGTGGTTCCCTCATGTGTGATAGCTAGTTTATCCCAAACTTGTTTAGCATTTTCACATTGTGAAACTCGATTATATTCATTTGGTCCTAATGCACAAAATAGTGTGTGCATTGCTTTAGCATTAAGTTGTGCCATTCTAATATCATTAGTATCCCACTCATCTTCTTTCTTAAGCACATCCGACCCATCTACTTTCTTAATAGGGATAAGGGGACCTTTAACAATAATTCTCCATACTTCATAATCATTGGCTTGAATAAATAGCATCATTCTAGTCTTCCAATAGGCATAGTTTTCACCATTAAAGAGTGGAGGTCTAACCGTAGAGTGTCCCTCTCCTACCAAAGGTGTAGACAAACTAGTTTGAGCCATTAGTGATCGTTTTACTCAATAGATGTTAATCTAACTCAATCTCGAGCCTAAGCTCTAATGCCAATTGTTGGCTCTACCGAGAGGGGGGGTGAATCAGTTTTTCTACTTATTTCTAATTTTCCTAACTCTTAATGCACAATTAAAACTAAATAAATGACAATGAAATAAGTGCAGTAAAAAGAGTAAGGGAAAGAGAAGCAAACACAAGTTTATAAAGGTTCGACCAATCTCTTGCCTACGTCCTCTCTTCTTGAACCGCTTGTCAAGGTTTTGATTCAGCTCTTCCTTGAGAATGCTTACAAACCACTTGAAGGTGTGGCAAGACCTCTTACAATTTCTCTTGAGACTTTAGAAATCTCCTTCTAAGCCTCTACCCTTGTGTTACTACCCATACTCTACAATATCAGTCCTTACAAGGATAGCTCACCCTTTTGAATAAGAGAATTTTCAGTGAATGGGTGAAGAACATAAAGAAATCTCACAAAATGGAGTTACAATGAAGATTTTCAGATTTGAGTTTTCTCTCTTGAAGCTTGAATACTTTAGAATGCTTGTTCTACCTCCAAACTTCATAAATGCCTCTATTTATAGTCCACCAAACGTCTGGAACAGTTGGTGAAGCATTTAATGCATTTCTTCCCGTTGAAACCCTCAAAAATTAGCCGTTGGAGTCAGATTTCGAGCGAAGGGATCGATCCCTTTTCTGGGGGGATCGATCCCTTTTCTCCAAAATGCTTTCCAAACTTCTCCCGGATGGCTTTTGAAGCATTCTGCCTTTTTGGGATCAATCCCTCTACAGTAGGGATCGATCCCTTTTGTCCAGTAGGCTTTCCTGCACTTAATTTGCTGCATAGTTTATGACTTTTATGATTCTAAGTCAGTTAAACAACTTTCTAACACTTTTCTAAGAGTATTTACTGACTTTTTCAATTGAAATCTCAATCCAAGACTTTGTTAAAGTAATTTCTATCATTGAGTTCATTCAAAACAAATTTACTTAGAGAAAAATCATTTTTAAGCTTACTTGAGTTTTGTCATTTCAAAATACTTGTCAAATTAAAGCTAACACATTACATGCTTTCGTTTTCTACCTACCATGCATTAAAAGCACCATGACATCCATGCTTCTTCATCATGGCCGAAACTCCCATGACTTCCTATACATATTTTTGTTTCCATCTAAAGCTTAAACATGTTTCCCATGCATGAATTAATCAAATATTATAGCTAGAATTAAAAGGAACATCATCACTTCTCACCTTCCTCAAAAATCGAACAATACAGCAGCCAAACCAACCTCCAATTCTTCAATTCAACCCTTCAAATTTTGGACTTAAACAACCCTTGAGATGAGGAACAAGTTTGGTGAAGAAAGCTTGGTGAATTGGTGAAAGGAGAGTGGCGTTTTTATAAGGAGAAAGTGAAGGAAACTTGAAGAAAGCTTGATGTAGAAGATGACAATGGTGGCCGGCCCCTTTAGGTGAAAGAGACAATATAAAATATCCAATTTTAATAATGTTTAATGTTAAAATATTAGGCTTTTGTGAAAAGACTAAAATATCCCTTTATAATCCTGGTATTTACAAGTATGCCACTAGTAATATTTAAATATTTTAACTTCTGGATTTTAATTTTAATTTTTATTAATTTTCATTTATTCTGGTCAAGCATAAAGTGGTGTTTTTACAAGGGGAAAGTGAAGGAAACTTGAAGAAAGCTTGAGGTAGAAGATGACAATGGTGACTGGCCCCTTTAGGTGAAAGAGACAATATAAAATATCCAATTTTAACAATATTTAATGTTAAAATATCAGGTTTTGGGAAAAGACTAAAATACCCATTTATAATCTTAATATTTACAAGTATGCCATTAGTAATATTTAAATATTTTAACTTCTAGTTGTTAATTTTTATTTTTATTATTTTTCACTTATTTTGGTCAAGCATGGTCAAAGGTTGACTTTCACGATCATGGGTAGTGAAATTACCAAACTACCCCTAAACAAAAGCTTTTGGACTTACTCACGTTGTTTTTAGCATTTTCACGTAATTCAGTTCACGGGCTGAATCTACATGAAATTTCTTTACGCGAGAATTCTCCTATGATAATCTATGGGTCAAAAGTCAAACTAAGTTGATCGTTATTTAGAAAAGTTCTTCCAGCCTATAAACAAAATCGTCATTTTTTAATTTGTTGCACACAAACCTAGACATGCTCAATTAAAAGAATTTTGAAAAGTGGCCTTCTTACTAGTTATGTATTTTGGGCCCAAATTTCATATTTTGTCACTTTAAAGACCATCCGGATTATGGATTGCCTTGTGGAGCCCACCTGACAGTTTCTCCGGTACCTCCAAAGTATATGAGAGTTAGTTATTGTAACTTGACTTAATATTCTAACTTAGCACATTCAATAGGTGTAGGAAGAATAGAGAAATTAGAGATCTCACAAAATAAACATTCAGTATTCATATACCAGGTTCTAATTATAACTTTACATTCTAATCTTTATATATATATATATATATATATATATATATATATATATGTAAAAGCCAAAGCAGTTGACTTAAAATAAAACTCCTATATGAATTGTCTATAGGTTTGACACGTGGCATTTATTCAACTAAAATAATAATTTTTTTCAAAATGTCAAAGGATAAAAATCTCTCCTTATATATATTAAAAATACAAAATAAATCAATTATCCTTTTAAATCATTTATCTATTTCAATTTTTAAATGATAAACATTTATATCTATATATAGATTAAAATTAAATAAAAATAAGATATCATTTATTTCTCCATACATTAAGATTACAAAATATAATACCTATCTATATTTTTTATCAATTAACATATGTTTTCTCAATGATAAAATATATAACAATATAATTTTAAAATATAATTGATCTAGCATGTCGTTATTGTTGACTATTTTTGTATTTGCTTATATATATATGTGTGTGTGTGTGTGTGTGTGTGTGTGTGGAAAATCTTTCACTAGTAGAGTAACTATCATAAAATTAAGTTGATACAACTTTTGGTTAGTATTATATATATCAAGTGAGTGCAACAAAAACAACTGATGAAAATTTTCATTGTTCCTCATGTAATATTGATGTCCCTAATCCAACTCTAAGGTAAATAATAATTATATTTATTATATTTAAAACATTAAACAAAAATTATTTCAGGATGGTAATAAAAGCATTTTATAATTTTAATATATGTAACTTAATTATAGCATTTGTATATCTTATAGGTACAAGTTAAATGTTGAGGCATTTAATGATTCTAGAAAAGCATGTTGATACTTTTCAATAAGCCAAGAATTTAATTAATAAAGATGTTAACAATATTTATGAAATTTCCCCTTAAAGTATTGATTAGTTAACAATTATTTTAATATAGTCTAATAATCAATTTAATTTAATGATATGTCTATGAACATATATATATGGCAACATAATTTTAAAATATAACTGATCTAGCATGTCTATTATTGTTGACTATTTTTGTATTTGTGTTTTATATATATAGGGAAAATCTTTCACCAGTAGAGTAACTATCGTTGATACAACTTTTGGTTGGTATTACATGTCATATGAGTGCAACAAAAACAGTTTGATGAAAATTTTCATTGTTCCTTTGTAATATTGATATCCCTAATCCAACTCTAAGGTAAATTATCCTATATATATATATAGAGGAGGGATCTACTTACACATGTGTAAAACAAATTTAGTTTTACACACTTTCATATCTTTTTATATGATTTATAATTTTTTAATCCGACCGTTGAATTTTATATTCTATTCACATAGATCATGCATACCAAATTTTAAATTAATCGAATACGTCTAATTATATATTTTGTAAAATAAAATTTCAACCATTGATATACAGTGAAAAAAAATACTATTCTCGATTAAAATGATAGAAATAGCAGATTGATTCAAAAATTTACATACATAATAAATATGAGTAGGTTGTTAAATCCAACGGTTGGTTTGCAAAAATATTAATCTTATATGAAGATATGAAAGTGTGTAAAACAAATTTGTTTTACACATGTGTAAATGGATCCCTCCTCTATATATATATATATATTATATATATATTATAATGTACACAGCAAATCTAGTAAGGATGCTTACGTGAATGCTTACATGGACATTCTCTTTGAATAACACGTAAGTATCCACTAACTTCTTGTCCACCTAAGAAAAAACTAACAATAAATACTTTTTCACTTTTTTCAGTTTTCTAAATTTTTTTAAAAATCATTTTTAATGACTGATTACTAAAATTGACTTATCCAATCCAAACATATTTTAAAATAGGATTAATATCCAATACACATTAGTAGGGTTTTTTGACTCCACAAGCGGAATTAAGATGATGATATATGTCATTTAAAAATATTAAGACAATAAAAAATAGATAAAATAGAATATGTGCTATCATTCTAATCCCACTTGTAAAATAAAAAAATTTCATCGATGGTGTATTGGATTATTACCCTTACAAATATATAATTTTAACATTAGCTATTTTCAAAACTACATAAAATATTAATTATTATCTAATTCATTTAATAAAATATAAAAATATTTAATATTACCTAACTTCTTCACTTTTTTAAAATTTTTTTATTTTGCAAATAATTGTTAGAACTTTCTACCAACCAACGGTACCTAACCTAAAATTAATTTAAAAAATAATTTTAATATTGTTTATTTCGAAAACTAGCTAAAACATTAGTTTTTATCTAATCCATTTAAAAATATTTTATATTATCTAAATTTAAAATAATTACCTTTATCATATCCACTTAAGTAAAGAATTGCGTAAATACCACCTTTTTACATCCTAAAAAAATATGTTAACTAAACTAAGAAGTATACAAATAAGTTATCAAGTATATTATTTGAATATTTAAAATTACTATTTTTAAACAAAAAATTCATGCGTAAAATATATAAATGTTAAATATATGTATTTTTTGGGTTACCATACATATTTAAATAGATATAAAGCCGCTGACTACGTGGAGAACACCCACCCAACCATAACAAAGGTTGTTTGCTTGCTAACGGCCATCAAGGTCTGTAATAGTGAAGTCATTCGCTGAAAATCTATCTTCAATGTCTTGAAAGGACTCAGCATCTTGAGCAATTTGTCTTTCAGCGAAAGCAGGTTGTTTTGGCGCGGGAAGATCCACAATCTCACTATTAATCATTGAAACTACAGTGGTCTGTCTTTAGCGAATTCCTGAACGCATAGCAGCCCAACATGGATGCATCTCAAAATCTCCTTGTGATAACTCGAACCAGAAACCTCCATCTGCACTAAATCCAAAATGTTGCCTTCCTTCCACAATTTCCATGCCTGAAAAGGATAAACATTAACTAAATAAACTAGCAATAGAGCCGTAATTAAATGAATAAATCAAATTGTGCTCCAATCTGACTATTAAGAAGAAAAACATGATAAATTTATGGACATCTTTTACTATAGAAAATCATTGCATAAACTTACATATCCCTGGAGAGTAATAGAATGTTGATTGTTGTAAAAGCTTGTATTTTTCCTTCCGCTGACAATCTCTAGCAATAGAACTCCAAAGCTAAATACATCGGACTTCTCTGAAAATTGCCCTTGCATTGCATACTCGGGGGACATATAGCCACTTTTTTTTAACAAAAAAACAACACCAATTAACCTTATTTTACACATATGAACTAGTAAATGTATATAGTATGAAAAAAAGAAAATAAAAAATTAATTTCATTGAATGTATCAGTTTGATGTGTGATACAAATCTCCTAGAAAGATTAGTTTCAAAGTACATGCAAGTTGATTCGAGAACACCTTAACCGTAAGACCAAAAAAATTGATGGGAGAAAACTTTCAACTTACTATGTTCCGACAACCCTTTTTGTATTAGCTTGATTTTGATTTCCTCCGAAAATCCTTGCCATCCCAAAATCTGAAATTTTTGGATTCAACTTTTCATCCAGCAAAACATTACTTGCTTTTAGATCTCTATGTATAATCCTCAATCTTGAGTCTCTGTGAAGATAAAGTAAACCTCGACTAATTCCTTCAATGATATTAAAGCGTTTTCTCCAATCCAAGAGTTTTTTTGCGACTGGATCTGAGAAAGTTAAACAATAAGACCAAAATTAACAATTAATTGCTGTAGCTACAAAGGAATACGGTAGAGAAGGTATTAGCATTGTTCTAACCAAAGAGTAAAGCGTCCAAGCTTTTGTTTTGCATGTACTCGTAGACAAGCATCTTCTCTTGTCCTTCGATGCAGCAGCCAAGTAATCTAACAAGATTTCGATGCTGGAGTTTAGAAATCACCACCTCCTCTGTCATAAATTCTTCTAACCCTTGGCCCGAGGCACTTGACAATCTCTTCACTGCTATTTCCTTTCCATCTCGTAGTGTTCCCTGGACGGAAAATCAGCTCACTCAGTTACAAAACAGAAGTGTCATTTGACAGACTAGATTTGCTGGAAATCGCAGCTTACCCTGTATACTGGACCAAAACCACCCTGTCCTAACTTTTTTGTAAGATGAAAGTTGTCAGTAGCAGTTGCTAGTTCCTTCAAATTGAATAGTGGTAGCTGCTGGAGTTTAACTTCAGTTAAATCATCTCCTACGACATTGTCACTAGAAATACTTGCCACTGCTTCTCCTCTGTTGAATACCTGCTTGACCTGTTCACTTTTTTGTTTCCTTCCTGAGATAAAAGTTAGCGAGAAAGCAATGAATTGACAATTATACCTAAAGAAATTGTCACGCACTCCCACCGGGAATGAACAAATTACCTTTATCTTTGGCCATCCATCTCCATAAAAATAATGTAAAGATTGTAATGATGATAATACCGCCAATCACTGTTGTAGTAACGATAATTGTACTTTTGTCTTTCTTTTTATCTGCAAATTGAGAAACATTGTTAATCAAACTGCAGTTGAAAGCAGACAGCTGAAGCAATTTAAGAGATGCAATTTCGAAATTAAAACAATTTACCAAGTTCTGAAGATGCGAGACGAATGTAAAGATCCACACCCCGGATGGGGAATTTCTGCATGTCAATTAAATTTCCACTCCAGAACATACAGCCAATGCCTGCATCATATGCATAAGCCACACATGAACGATTTTTCAAGCACTGACCTTCGCAGTTACCCTTAAGCACAGATGACCAATTTGGAAAGGCTGGCACTTTCATCATCTCTAGCTTCAAAAACCCATCTTCCTCGCCTCCTTCACTGCCATTGTTTACCTTTTGGCTCTGCAATGGGGTAGTCCTAACACATCCACTTGTCCAATTCTCTCTGCTCCATTCCTCTCTATTCTTTGGCTCAAACCCCCTCAAACAACTGCAAATTGATGGTTTCATTGAATCGCAGATTCCAAATGCTCCACACTTTCCATAAACGTCACAAGTTTCCGGAATAGGAAAATTGTTTACCCAGTCCCCCTTCCCCGTATCCCATTGTCGTCCTCCTACTTTTCCTTGAGAATTAATTTCATAGTACCTTACCATAGACTTGTTAGAAAAAGCATAACCATAATAATAGGTTTCTTCTTGCTCATCTGCAACAAGATAAAATCCATCAAGATAAACAGTATTCATAATTGTTAAACCAATAAAGATCCGACCGTTCCATGGACCACTCCGAAAATATGTCTGATTATTTTTCCAGATGAAGAGCTCTGGAATGTTGAGAGGTTCAAGGCCACAAGAGAAACTACCATCAGATGGATCAGAAGGGCTTTTCCAAGATCTCAGCTGCACTCTCTTACCTGTTCTAAGATCGGTACTAATTTTCATGGTTGGCAAGAGACTATTGGATGGATGCTGAAAACTCTCCCATATGCTCTTTCCGTTGTTGTTATCTGTCAGAACAAGGTTTCCAGAGTCTAAAAGCTGGGCGGTGGTATTAGCAACTGAATTTGTAACACCTGATGACCAAAGAATCTCTTCCTGTCCGTTCAAAACAACAAGATTGCCATCCTCGGATATCTTCACAGTCCCGGAAGAGTCCTTGAGAGGCTTGTTTCTGTTTGCTACCCATATCACAGTCTGCAAAGGAATTTGATTGTAGCATATCCCAACATAGCGGTTGGTAGAATTGGCAAAGCTGAAGAATCCCAATCGGAAAATTCCGCTCCTCGAGATTATAACTTCAGGATCTTTGATGGATTTGGAAGGTGTTATAGTGTCTAAAGCAGTGCCAAAGTGTAAGTAAAAACAAGATACTAGTAGAATTAGAGGTAATAACACTGAGCCGCTAATAGTTTTCTCCATGACTTACTTTCCTGTTCTACTTATCAAAAACACTGCTTTTCAACGTGATTCCATTTTTGGTGGTCATAATTGTTCACTTGGATAATCTGAGTTGACTTGTGCTGCTCAACATTTTTCAACAATTAACAGTCGAATGATAAATTATTTATAATAACAAATTGATGGTTTCGTTCTATCGCAGACTCCAAATGCTTCACACTTTCCATAAACATCACAATCATTTTCTAGAATATTAAACCTGTTTATCCAGTTCCCCTTCCCGCATCCCATTCTCGTTCTACTATTCTTCCTCGAGAATCGAATTCATAGAACATCTATTAGAACAATTCGTCCACAAAGCCCATTAGCACAATGAATTAAGAAGAAACATTAACCTTTTGTGGGTAAGCAAAATACCCACCATAACCAACGCCAATGCCACTGCTGGAGGAAGAAGGAGATCACCGGAGGTCCGCCGGACCTCCATCACTCCAGCTGCTGTCCATGGTGGCCGTCTGTTGAGAGAAAATGAGAGGATGATGGTGAGGGAAGATGGAGAACGAGAGAATAGAGGGAGAGTGCTACTGCTGTGCACTTCTTCCGTTAATCACAAGTGAATAATGGGCCTTCACTTATAGATTGGTGCCAGCAGTAGGGACCTCCCACAATATTGTTCATGTACTATATCTGTCCCATTAAGGATATAATACATTTATAATAGAGATATATTATTTATATTTATGGTCACACCTTATACAAAATATACTACTAAATTAACTTATATGATATTAATTATACTTAATTAATCCATATTAATGAGATAATAGAACATTCTCCCACTTGGACAATTAAGTTAATTAACAAAATATATCATATAATCTCAATATGTATTCGTAAGCCCTCTAAATACATTGTACCGAAAGGGTACAAATGTGTAGACTCATACATACTTTAACAATAACAAGCCTTTTATAAGCTTCAAAATGCATCACATCGACAGGGTACAAATTCGTAAACTTATAAAGACTGCAACAAAAATAATAGTATTAGTGTGAAATGGAAATGATATGAAAACATAAACAATATCCATTTCCATTAGGTCCATGCATCTAAACCGAATGATGCCTTGCTTCAACAGAAGCATATGAGACTAATATCGAATGTCTCATCCAACAGAATACCATATTCACCAAAATGCGCGCAAACAAAATATGTATATATGGCAAGCAAGAATCCATCCACACCACTACACTTGATTTCATTACAGAGCTCCCACTAACTCAATACAGCAAAGGCTTCATATGCCTCATACAAGCGCTATGTTGTCAAAGCACTTAAGCAGCCAAATTCTTTCAATTAATCAGAATGAGCTCTTTAACCATGTGCTCTATAATCCAATCAAGTAATGGATTCCATTATTTTCTCTCTAACAAACCAAATGATGATATCTAAATATTTGGAGTGTGAGTAACTCCTAGCATTTTGAGAGAGAAAGTACTTGCTGTAGCATTACACAATACATCCCCAAGACTTCAAAATGACAACCACAGAAAACCAACCCTAAGACGAAATTCTGCAGCCTAAATGGCCCATAATGTAGCTTTACAACATGCTACAGATTTAGCCTCCACAATCAAGGATGTCGTTAGTGTTTGTTCACACCTTCCAAGAAACAGCTCCTTTATGTCCACAAATATATATAACTAAAGTAATTTTCAACAACTGGATAGCATGTAAAATCAACATCAGAATATCTGACCAAACCTATAATGTCAGATTTGTTGATATCTAAATACTCTCTTTATAGCTTTCAGTTCTCTATTGCAGGATCGCTCAAGTATCTTTGAAATACACCTATAACATACACAATATCAAAATGTGTACTGACTTGAGCATACACAAATTACCCACAATAAGGCATACACAACACTCGATATGAGCTCTTTCATTATCATCTTGAGGACTTTGAGATTTTTAAAATATGTCACTTTTCACTAAATGACGTCTTATTATGAGAACAACATACAATAAACCTACTTAACACTCAATGTAGGTTCTATGAGACCAATAATGTATGCCTATTGATATGTCACGAAGAATCTCAATCCTTAAAATGAAATAGAGCCTCACTTAGATTCTTCATCATAAAATGACGTGACGATATGAAATGTCTCATACATTAGGTCAATGCTACAGGCTGCTATTTGATATCATTAATTAGAGCACAATAAGCGCAAAACTACTCCCACTGACCTCGCAATGGATCTAGTTATCAAACGATAATGTTCTCCTCAAAGTGACAATCTTATCAAACTTTATGTATATTACAATCTGGATGCCTTTTTAATGTTTGTAAGTGAACTCTTTGAATTCATATACTATATGTTCTATCTTAGGAACTACAAACTTTTAGGTTGCTTCACTTAAACATTTTTTCTATGTAAGACGTAGCTCTTAATCAAAATAAGCTGCTAATCGTCATCATGATTCTAAAGGAATCTTACCTAGAAACAGGAAAGAAGGTTTTTCTTTCTCTTTATTTGAAGCCTTGGCCAAATTTGGCTTTAAATCATCTACCTAATCTTTAGAGTCTCCTTTTGGTCTACAATGATGTGACAACTGAAATAGATCACATGCATCCTTATGCAACATAAATGCTTACTCATCCTGCGTGACTAATATCTAACTCTAAGAGTTCGAATCAATATAGTCTCCCGACAAATATCAGAAACATGATAACACATGAATTTCATATTCATGTTCTTCGGTAAAGTCATGTGCAGGCTCAAAATATGGTATTGGGATCAATCATTGATTCTTTTGGTTTGTGGATTTTCATCATCAACAGATAGTGCATATATGGGACTAGCACAACAAAATGCATTTCAATAATGACTTTGTGAAGTTCACAACTCCCACTCTTTAAGTCATCTGCTAAATAGATTGCATTATCAGACTTAATGATTCTAGTATCAAATAATGAGAAAACAAAATCTAGAATCTTTTTAGCCAATACAATAACCAACAGAATTGCCACTGATAGTTTTCTCGTCAAGTTTTCTTGATTGTGGGTTATAGGCCTTTTGCCTTACCTTATAACCCTAAACAAAGGAAGTAGCATAAAATCAGCTTAATGTTTGATTATAACTTGGGATGCATTTAGGAACTGGTCTAGCTTGGAGATCAACTTTGAATGTGAATTGTAGTTTTAATTTCACTCCACCCGAATTTTAAAGATTTGGAGTGATCAACATAAATCATACTATATCAGAATGTACGATTGATTGCAACTGTAATCTCATTCTGTTTCAATATTCCAAGCACCGTACACTAGGCGTCAATATAAAATCCTATAATGCACCTAACCGAAAATCGGTATATGATTTCATCTAGCTTCATTATACCAAGCATAAAATTCATCACTACTATCTAATCATTGCCTTAAGCAGTGCAGTGAAATTAATCAGAATGCCTAAGGCCTCTACAAGATCAGATCTTTCACTCTATATGACCTAAATCAAAATGGTCTTTAGTGAAGGTGATGAAACACTGATATCCACTGAATACAGTATGTGAAATGATCTACAAATGTCGGTATATATCAGCTCCTAATCATCTCAATATCTGCTAATCACATCTTAATATTAGCAGTAAGTTTTCCCTTAATGCAATCTCTTCGTATGCCTCAAAATGTCCATAACTCTAACACCCCTACTTGATATATTTCTTATATATTCTACTATGATCAGAATCAATAGTCACATCATTCGCAACTGAAGAAAATTTGCTCAACATTAAGGTACAAGTCTACTATATATAATCCATTACGCAAAATGCCAGAATCAGTACACATGTTGTTACTAAATAGAAATACTTTTCCGTTATCAAGATGAAAAGTATCGACCGACGATAATTCTAAAACTGTCTACGAAATGTAACAACAAACTGGATATGTTTTTAGTATGGATTCTAACTCTATAGCCCCAATTCACAATAATTTTCCCTTATTCTATCTCCGGTTGCTTATGGCTTTATCAATAATAGCACCAGTATTCAAACACCAATAGTTAGAGGGCATATTCCCTAGATTGGATTCAAAATAAAAGCTAACGGAATGCCTTTTACACATCCCAATCTAGAAGACTTATTGCAAACTACTCTCTTGTGCCTAAGATTATCACAGAAGTGGCACGATTGATATTTATAAGTGTTGATGAAACCAGAATGGGAATTGGATTTGGCAAATATCTTCTTCTAAATGACCTTTTATTGAGACCTCTAAATAATATTTCCATTTGGCAGTAATGTTAGCATATGTCATCATTATGGCTGAATGAAATCTGTTAACCTGAAAGATCTCTCACTCTTGAATGACTATCAATTTTGATATTAAAATCCCATGCTTCCTTCTACCCATTAAATGAGATCTGCGAACTTAAAAGATCTCACACTCTCCACTCCAGAAGGAAGTAGTACTAAATCTGCCAGATATGGAATCAAACTTCTATTGCAACCTTTATCCATCTTATGCGAACCTTTTCTTAATAGCATCCACAAATACTTCTTGATTATCACTAATTGGAACACTTTCTCTGATGTGCTCATTAATGGCATGCCCTTATAATTAGAGAATTCTCACTTAAGTGTTCCCGAAATTCCAAGTATATTGTCCTAAAAAAAGGGCTCACATTATTGGGTATAATAGATAGATTGACTCTCAAGACTACTTTCTAGTTCAATATGTCTCTAACCGTAGAGAATAATTCATACTATCTATCTAATTTGATCCTATTAGAGATTTTATATGTGATAGTTGCACAATATGGAGGCTAGTGTAATAACTTAATAAATATCAATTTTATTCCACAATACACTACAGAGGATAAGACAATACTAGTTGAATACAACCTAAATGATCGCCCACCGACAGGGTAGGAAGATCGTGTCATATCCCAACCAGAATCTTCTCAGTCCCAAGCATCTCTAAAAGCAACTAACAATCTGACAGGGAGAGACTAGCCACTTCTAGAGATCTTAGTAAATTATACAACTGCAACTGTCACTATGCATTGTCTTATTATTGTTATATCCTTAAAATTATCATAATAAATCGTCGAAAAATCTTCATGACCATTCTTGCGACAGGCAAGTACTAGTCAATTCAATTAATGATTTATAATTTTAAGAATATTGACATAATTAATTGACCAAAATTAACTACACCCAAAATATGCAATTTCTAAAGCAAATGTAGTAATTTCAGGTCCAACATTAATTAATTAAATTAATTTCACATAAATGTGAATATTCAAATAATAAGGCAATATTAATTTTAGAGAGTTTATTTGTTTAAATAAATGATTAAAGGAATGGGTAAACCATAATCCAAAATGGCTCAAACAAAATACCCAAATAACTTATTTAAACTCATTTAATTAGGCCAATTATCAATAATTTATAGACATGTATATATTTTCAAAATTAAGTGAATTATGAATTAAATGGGTAATTAAATTTCAAATTTTATCCCAAAATTAATTCCTCCAAAAAATTCACTTATATCACATTAATTTTGTGCTTAACAACTAATTATGGTTATTAAATAAAATTTGGCTTATGGCCAAAATTGTCCAAAAAATAATTAACCAAATGGGCCATAATTAATTAATCAAAATGGCCCTTAAAATCTTAATCTAAGATGGCCTATTAATTAATTATGCAAAATAGCCATAAATTAATCCAAAATTTAATAGCTAAATAAAATTAATTAAGCAACATGGCCCCTAAATTTATTAGGCAAAATGGCTTCAAAATTAATTAATTTTAATTGCCCAAAATTAAATTAATGCTAAATGGCTAATTAGTAAAATTAAATAAATAAATGCCCATAATAAAACAAAAATTAAATTTGGCCTAAAGTTAATTAAATATTAAGACGTACTTGATTAAAACATGTGGCCTAACTAAAATAAACTAAAATGGCCCTTTTAATTCCATAAATGGCGGCCCAAAGAATTCAACAAAATTTGGCCCAAAGAATAATTAAGAAAAAGGGCCCAAGTTAATAAAATACTGCAGCAGCCCAAAAAACCAAAAGGGAGGGGCCCAAACCGCATGGCCCAATTGATTGAAAGGAAAAAAAAATTTTAGTTAATTCACGCGCCCGCCTAAATACGCATTGGCTCCTGTGGGAGCCCTTCTGTAGCCATCAAGTGCGTGCAACGCATGCGCCAGTCATCTTCTCGCCTAAACCGAGCGAAATTTGCAGAAAAATGGGTATTTTTACTCGACCTGACATTTTCTCTTCCTACACAGCCCCATTTCATATCGTTTTCATGGCATTTTTCATATATTATCATTCTCAACTAAGATTTAACAACATTTTAGCTCAAAAATACAAAAATCTTATGAGTATTGCAAAAATCCAAAAAATACCCAAAAAATAAAAAATATACATATTCTCATTTTTCTTCAAAAAATGACTAATAGCTTTATTGTGGACAAGCTCTGATACCAATTGTTAGAACAATTCGTCCACAAAGCCTATTAGCACAATGAATTAGGAAAAAACACTAACTTTTTGTGAGTAAGCAAAATACCCACCATAACCAACGCCAATGCCACTACTGGAGAAAGGAGGAGATCACTGGAGGTCCGTTGGAGCTCCATCACACCAGCTGCTATCCATGGTGGTCGTCTGTTGAGAGAAAATGAGATGATGATGGTGAGGGAAGATGGAGAACGAGAGAAGAGAGGGAGAGTGCTACTGCTGTGCACTTCTTCTGTTAATCACAAGTGAATAATGGGCCTTCACTTATATATTGGTGCCAGCAGTAGGGACCTCTCACAATATTATTCATGTACTATATCTGTCCCATTAAGGATATAATACATTTATAATAGAGATATATTATTTATATTTATGGTCATATCTTATACAAAATATACTACTAAATTAACTTATATGATATTAATTATACTTAATTAATCTACATTAATGAGATAATTCAACAACATCACCATAGACTTGTTAGAAAAAGCATAACTAATATAATAGGTTTCTTCTTGCTCATCTGCAACAAGATAAAATCCATCAAGATAAACACTATTCATACCTATTAAACCAATAAAGATCCGCCCGTTCCATGGACCAGTCCGAAAATGTCTGATTATTTTTCCAGATGATGGATTCTGGAATGTTGAGAGGTTCAAGGCCACAAGAGAAGTTACCATCAGATGGATCAGAGGGGCTTTTCCAAGATCTCAGCTGCACTCTCTTGTCTGTTCTAAGATCGGTACTAATTTTCATGGTTGGCATGAAACCATTGGATGGATGCTGAAAACTCTCCCATATGCTCTCTCCGTTGTTGTTATCTGTCAGAAAAAGGTTTCCAGAGTCTAAAAGCTGCGCAGTGGTATTAGCAACTGAATTTGTAACACTTGATGACCAAAGAATCTCTTCCTGTCCGTTCAAAACAACAAGATTGCCATCCTCGGATATCTTCACAGTCCCGGAAGAGTCCTTGAGAGGCTTGTTTCTGTTTGCTACCCATATCACAGTCTGCACAGGAATTTGATTGTAGCATATCCCAACATAGCGGTTGGTAGAATTGGCAAAGCTGAAGAATCCCAATCGGAAAATTCCGGTCCTCGAGATTATAACTTCAGGATCTTTGATGGATTTGGAAGGTGTAATAGTGTCTAAAGCAGTGCCGAATTGCAAGTAAAAACAAGATACTAGTAGAATTAGAGCTAATAGCACTGAGCCGCTAATAGTTTTCTCCATGACTTACTTTCCTGTTCTGTTCTGGTCAAAAACACGCTTTTCAACGTGATTTCATTTTTGGTGGTCATAGTTGTTCACTTGGATAATCTGAGTTGACTTATGCTGCTCAACATTTTTCAACAATTAACAGTCGAATGATAAATTATTTATAATAAATTAGGTCTGCACCGAATATAACTCTCAAATTTTCTTTAATGGTCGTAGAGAAAATTTTGAAAAGGGGTGGTGGACCTTGAATTTTTAGAGATTAGTACCATGTATAAACTTGCATACTAAAAAGCTAATGAATAGTTCATAAATTTATAATAAGTGATGAGGGTCTTACCAAAAGTTATCGGGCCTTGATATAAGTCATGCTGAATAACATTGGGCCTAATAATAGTTTAAGCCCAAGAAAAAAGAGGACTAAAAAGGGTCACGCAAGATTCATTAAGTTATCATTTAAGCTATGGGTCTTAACTATAATTACGTGTCATAATACTCCTATAAATAGGTCACAAGTATCATTTTTAAACCCTAATCTCTATTTGCTTATTAAAAACCCTACCAAAATCCTGTCCGACTTAAGCATCGAAGTACGCGTACAGGGTAAAGCCCCTGTGTCCCTTTGATAATTTTCTTTTTTCTAGGATTCTTGGAGACAGGTTAAGAGGCAGATCGAGATTCGTACGTCATCAAAAATCATTGTTGTGAACAGGTAACAACAATAAGAAAATGAGATGACCATTAAACCAGCCTTTATCTTGCTTAACTCTCGGAAGATGTTATTTTCCTTTTAAATTGTAAATTACTAATTAAATTAACTATATATGGAAGTACAAAACTCGAAATAGTAACCAATTTGAAGTTTTTGGAACTAGCCTTAATTATATTTTTATATGTATAAAGATCAATTTGTGAATCAATATAAAAAAATGCAGTAAAATTTTAAATCTATCCCTTATGCAGTGCCAAACAGCCTGCATAGTTTGTATTAAAAGTTCAATATATTTTTATAGAAAATTCGGATTTTAATTTCATTTGACCATTATAATGTAGATTCAAAAATATTTTCAAATATATATAATTTGAATGTTAAAACTTTATAAATATACAAAAAATTAAAAAAAGGTACTTTTTGAATATACACATTGAGCTCTAATAATGAATTTAATTTACTTTTCTGTATTGATATATAAAGTTTTAATATTCAAATTATATATGGTTGGAAAGACTTTTCAGCCTACTTTCTAATGAATAAAACAAAATTTAAATCTTAATTTTCTATAAAAAAAGATATTGAATTTTTACTACAACCTGTGCATGCTATCTGACTAGGGCTGTAAACGAACCGAACACGAATGAACCGAACACGAACAAACGAACTGATGTCTCTATTCGTTCATTTGTTTTTTTAGTTCTGTTCGTGTTCGTTCGTGCTCCTTAAGGAGTGCGTTTGTGTTCGTTTATTTGTTTGGTAGGGATTGTTCGTTAATGTTCGCGAACATGAAAATAAACACGTTCGCAAACATTTAAACGAACGTATTCGCAAACACATGTTCATGAACAAGTATTCATGAGAACAAACTAAATATTAAATATTAAAAATTCTACATAAAGATTAAATTTCACATGCAAATTGAAATCATCTAACACAAAATCTTAAATACAGCACAACTTAAGTCAACAATGTTTTATTAAAATTGATAATTATTATTTTAAGTACAATTTGTATTATACACATGTACATAAATTGGTATACATATATTATAGTATCATATATATGTGAGTGTATACACATGTATGTGTAACATATATATATATATATATATATATATATATATATATGTAAATGGTCAATGGATAAAATCATAAGAATGAGATCTTAACTTATTATGAAACTTTTATTAATTTTATTTCAGTACATTATATTTAAAATTTTAAAAAAATAATTATTTTAAGTATAATTAACTAATTTAATTTTATAATTATTTTATTATTATATTTTATTAATTTTTTAAGCCAACAAAGTTATATTGTATAAATGTGTTTAAAAATTAGGTACTAATTTTTTAGGTTAATGTCCTAAAAATAGGGTATATATATTATATAACTTATATAATATAAGTAATTTTAGTATTTTAATAAATAACAAACGAACAATAAACGAACAGTAAACAAACAACAAATAACACTTTAAATGAACGAGTTATAAACGAACATAAATGAACGAATAACAAAGAAACAACGAATAACACTTTAAATGAACGAACAATGAACGAACAATAAACGAACATAAACGAACTAAAAACAAACGAACAACAAATAACACTTTAAACGAACGAACAATAAACGAACATAAACAAGCATGTTCACGAACAAAAACGAAAGAACCATACATCTGTTCATGTTCGGTTTGTTTAACAAACGACCACTAAAATGTTATTTGTGTTTGTTTGTTAAGCTTAATAAACGAACATAAATGAACAGAAACCAAACGAGTTCAAGAACGGTTTGTCAAACGTTCTGCTCATTTACACCCCTATATCTAACATCTACACAAGTGGTTCACTTTATTATTTTTCTATATTCGTATATAAATTTGTAACATTCAAATAAATAAGGTTAGAAAGATTTTTGAGTTTAATTTTTTGTGGATCAAATGAAATTAAAATCTAATTATTTTTTTTGTAAAAGGATATTGAATTTTTAATACAAATTTTGTAGTCTATCTGGCACCTGCATAAGTGGTGAATTTAGAATTTTATTGCATTTTTTATATTTATTTACATATTGGTTTTTATTTTATGAAAAGATAATTAAATCTAGTTTTAGAAACTTTAAACGGATTATTATTTTGAGTTTTTTAGCTCAAGATACATTTAATTTAGTGAGTGGTGTACATATAGTTATCATTTGAAAAGATAAATTATCTTAAGTATTCGAATATCTAAAAAAAGGAATTTGACTACCTAAAAATACAAAGCTCTATAAAGATATGTATATTTCATGATAACTATATGTACATCATGATACAAACATATATACTTACAATAAAACATTTGAATGTAAAAAGATCTATTTAAAGTCATATACTTTTTATGATAACTATATGTACATTGTGATATAAACATATAAACATTTGTTTACATATAGTTATTTCAATGCTTGAAAATTCAAGAATTAGTTTGGATAGGCTGTTGGTATTACTTTTCAAATTATAATAAATTCTATGCGTTAAAGGATATGTTGATTACTCTGAGTGAAAAAGGTGTTATAACCCATGGGTTGTGGCTCAATTGGCAATGCAGACTGAGTTTGTAGGAAGAGCTCTTGGGTTCGATCCACACTAAACACACTTTTGAGGAGGGTGAGGAGCCTTAACTATGACTAAGCCCCGAGCAGGATTAGTCTCAGACCGTTAAAACGAATGAGGATACCTATGGTTTGCACAAAAAAAAAGGTGTTATAGAATATCCTTGGAACTCATTCGCAAACTGTAGTTATGCAGCCTTTGTGAAGGAGTTTATGAAAGAATATGTGAAGAGGGGGCAAGAAGGATTGTGGCCATGACAATTAGCCCTAGCCTTCACAATGTGAAATGCAAAGTTCCTAGAACTCCATGGCTAGCAAGTTTGGATTTTGAATTATCAGAGGAATTTATGGAGTCCATTCCACCCAGTAGGGTAAGGAGAATTGATTACTTTTTATTATATTGTTATTCGGAGAGAGTAGTTTATGTAAATGGGATGTTTTAATCTAAGTACATATATTGAGAGAAAAGCATCTCCTTCCTTTGTTCTCCTCCTTTTGCAAGTTCTTGCTGATAATGTTATGTTTTGCTCAATTCTCTTAGCAAGAGTTTTGTTTTAAAAATGTATTCGAATCCCATTCTCAATATATTCGAATTACATTTGCTATATTTGTAGTTACACATATGACGATCCAATGAAGTACAGGAGACATACATCTACGCTTCTACCAATTCATAATACCATGAAGCCAATCGATAACTCTGTACAGATATTCAAATACGTGTTAGAGAGGAAACAATGTCAATTTGTTGGTTAATCGAATACATGTAAATAGAAATTTGAATACATGTATTCTGAATTTACAAAGTTATTCAGTTCTTACTTTTGAGAATATGCAGCAAAGACTCAAATATCTACATATAGTTTAATCAACTTTGAAGTAAATTATTTGGTTTACTATTTGAGGCTAATTAAATACCTTTATTTCTATAATCAGCTTTAATTTTTTTAAAATTAAAAAAAAAGGAATGCGATTATCTCAGTTTCAGAATTCAATTACATGTTGAGGATAAAACCCTTGACAAAGGAGTCTCAGGATAGGTACGTATCATGAATCTAATGTTGGCATATTCCTTGATCACAAGTTGACAAAATCTGGCTATTGCCATATATAACCTGTGATAATAAATGCCAAATAAATGGTCCATTATTTCATTAATTCTCTGATCATAAAAGGATGTTCTGTGATGGTTTGAACGATCGTTTTTTGAGTTGGTCAGTTTTTGAGAGGCTTCGTGTTCACAAACAGAGAGCAAGAATCCGGTCCCCAAGCATCACTTGCTCTATCATACACCATCTAGTGAGCATTCGAGTGCTTGGAAGACCTTTGATCGACACAGAGAAGATTATCAGATTTAGAAATCGCTTCAACAGTAAAGATACAGAGTGCAATGGCTGGAGGTTAGATCTTATCGCTTCCGCATTTAATTGTTTTAACATGTTTCATATTGTGTAGAAACATGTTATGCTTATATGATGAACTAACATTTGGTATTAGAGCCGTATTAATCTCTGTCTTGCGTTAAGATGTATACTCTGTATCTTGTTGATTTGCCAAATTGTCTGCCTCTGTTTTGTAAGTTTTGGTTATAATGGATTCTTGAAAAATTTGGAATTGTGTTTTAAGACATTTTCAGCCAAAACCATTTTCGAGAAAACTGTTTTTTCTGTTTCCCCTGATTGATTTAGGACCAAGAACCACTCAAATCGAAGCAGGGAAGGTTGTTTTTCAAACGGGTGGCAAATCGGGTTGAAAACCAGGCATTTGGGCGAAGAAGATAGTGTTTTCGCGAAGAAGGAAGTAGCTAACGATGTCGATCGCCGTTCGCCATGAGGGAAAAGGCGGGGCGTTCGCCATCAAGTTTGCTTCCTTAATCGCCGTTCGCCATAAAGGAAAGGCGGGGTACGTTTGCCATTAAGTTTTGCTTCTCTCGAATTACTGTTTGCCATAAAAGGAAGGCGCACACTGTTCGCCATAAAAGGAGACTTGTGTCTATTCGCCATTCAACTAAGGGCGAATGGCGAGTACTTAGTTCGCTATTTCAGTTAGGCAAAAAATGGTCTCGCTGTTCGCCATTAAGCTAATAGCGAATGGACACGCTCACCATTCGGCTAGGGCGAAATGGTCGGTACTCAGTTCGCCATTTAGATAGCGTGAAAATGAGCTCGCCGTTCGCCATTCCGTCAGGAGGCGAAATGGTGGGCATTCAGTTCGCCATTAAGTTTAAGGCGGACCTGCTTCCTCGATCGATTAAAGGGTGGGCACAGTTCACCATAAAAAGACCTGGCGAGCACTGTTCGCCATAAAGGAATGGGCGATCATAACAGGCACTCAGCTCGGCATTAAAGCTAAGGCGAATAGCCGGCATACAGTTCGCCATTTCAGCGGAAAGCAGAATGACGGGCACTCAGCTCGCCATTCGTTAGGGCGAAATGGTGGACACGATATTCGCCATTCGGTGAATGCGAAATGGCGAGCACGTTTGTTTGCTTTAAGACTAGATCGCCATTCGCCATACAGACCGCCTGGAATTTTAAAAAGAAAAAAAATATGAAAGGGCATTTTGGCATAATTTTAATATTTAAAATTTTTTTTATTAATTGTGTGCTTATTATGATTATATATAATCTTGTTATTTACATACTATGATTGATTTAAACACATGTAATAGAGTTTATTCATATTATTAGGAATTAAATTGCGTTGTGTTGATTGTAATTTAAAAATATGAATAAACTTAAAATTTGATAATATGTCTAAGTGATCTATAATTTGTTTGATTAGGGCTTAGCCATAGCAACCTTAATTAAATAAAATTATATTTGTAAAATCACATAATGATATTAGACATAAATTGTGATTAGTTATAAGGTTATGGTAAATTTTATCCCACAGGAATTTTTATCATAATTTTATAACTAATTAGGATAAAATATTAAATTAGTTTCTTAATTTACCCACAGGAATTAGGAAATGATATAATTTAATAGTTTTATCATTATGAAATGAATCTATTAGAATTAAAACTTTAGCCTACAGGCAAGTTTTATGTATTAGATTCATTAATAAAATATGTTTACATTGGTAGACATAATTAAGTTTGCCTAAAAAATTCTAGATACATAAGCATGTTGTTTTTCTATATGCAGTGTTTCCTCAGGCTAGTATTAACCTGGAAGTTCCCGAGCTAGATGGAGAGAACTACAAGGTTTGGAAGGAGAGAGTTCTCCTCCAATTATGGTGCATGGATATTGACTATGCTATAAGGAAAGATGAGCCTGTATTGGCTGAGACCAGCACTCCTGCTCAAGTAGCTTTACATGAACGCTGGGAGCGATCCAATCGCCTTAGTGTCATGTATATTAAGACAAAAATTTCTACTGGGATACATGGTTCAGTCGAACAGCATACCAACGTTAGGACCTTGCTAAAGGCCATAGATGATCAGTTTGTCACTTCAGACAAAGCATTGGCCAGCACCCTAATAATGAAGTTCTCATCAATGAGGCTCACCAGTGTCAAAGGAGTGCGCAAGCACATAATGGCCATGAGAGATATAGCGGCCCAACTCAAGAAGCTAGAGGTGGAGATGTCTGAGTCTTTTCTTGTGCACTATATATTGAACACTCTACCAAAGCAGTACGGACCATTCAAGATATCCTATAACACACATAAGGATAAGTGGACCACCAATGAATTGATGACCATGTATGTTCAAGAGGAGGGAAGACTGCTTACGAAATCGGGTGAGAGTGCATTTTTTGCAAGCCAAGGAAAGACCAAGGATCGAGCCAAGAATAAGAGAAAAGAAAAACTCCCTGCCCAAGCTGACATTAAGAAAGAGTCCAAGTGTTTCTTTTGTAAAAAGAAGGGACACATGAAGAAGGACTGTGCCAAGCTTCAGCAGTGGCTCATTAAGAAAGGTAATCCACTCTCATATGTTTGTTTTGAATCAAATATGGTTGAGGTTAATCATAACACATGGTGGATTGATTCTGGATCTACAATTCACATTTCGACTTCCTTACAGGGTATGACAAACCTAAGGAAGCTAGTGGGAAATGAGAAGAGCATCTATTCAGGAAACAAGATACACTCGCGTGTTGAAGGCGTTGGAACATGTACTTTAGTTCTTAGGAGTGGTTTTGTTTTGTAATTAGAAAAGACCTTTTATATTCCTAGTTTCTCGAAAAATTTAATCTCTGTTTCTAGGTTGGTACCTTATGGATATTCCTTTCAATTTTCAAATAAATCAGCATTGATATATTTTAAGTCTGATATTGTTGGGAATGGTACCTTATGTGATGGTCTTTTCTCTATTGATTTGCAAAATGACACTGCTCATAACGCCTTGCATGTTCAAACTGGCACTAAAGATGTGTTATGAATGAGGACTCCTCCACGTTATGGCACCGGAGATTAGGTCATATCTCCATGAATAGAATTAAGAGATTGGTAAATGACGGAATACTTAGTACTCTCGATTTTACTGATTTCGACACTTGTGTGGATTGCATTAAGGGTAAGCAAACCAACAAGTCTAAGAAAGGTGCCAATAGGAGTTCAACCATATTAGAGATCATACATTCTGACATATGTTGTCCAGACATTGATGCATATGGTCAGAAATACTTCATCACCTTTATTGATGATTTTTCGAGGTTTATGTATCTCTGCATGCTTCATACAAGAACGAAGCATTAGATGCCTTTAAGATCTTTAAGGCTGAAGTAGAGAAACAATGTGAAAAACCCATAAAGATAGTAAGAACTGATAGAGGTGGAGAGTATTATGGTAGATACACTGAAGATGGACAAGCACCTGGACCATTTGCGAAGTTCCTTCAAGAAAATGGGATTGTTGCCCAATATACCATGCCTGGTTCACCAGATCAGAATGGTGTTGCAGAAAAAAGGAACCTAACTTTGATGGAAATGGTGCGTAGTATGCTTAGCAACTCGAAGTTGCCTAAGTCCTTGTGGATTGAAGCTCTTAAAACGACAGCGTATATATTGAACCGAGTTCCAACCAAGGCTGTTCCAAAGATGCGTTTCGAATTATTCAAAGGTTGGAAACCGAGTTTGCATCATATGTGCGTTTGGGGATGCTCTTCTGAGATAAGAGTTTACAACCCACAAGAAAAGAAACTGGATCCTAGGACCATAAGTGGGTATTTCGTTGGATATACCGAACGGTCCAAAGGCTACAGATTCTATTGTCCATCTCATAGCACTAGAATTGTGGAATCAAAGAACGCCAAGTTTCTTGAAAATGACCTAGTTAGTGGGAGCGATCAATCTCAAGAACTAGTTTCTGTGCGAGATCAACCCTCTAACTCGAGTCAAGGATTGGTTATCATGAACAATGTCCCTTCAGTGCAGCTGGACATTGAACAACCAATCATTGCAGATCCACAAGTAGTTGATAACTTACCAGTAGACGAGGCTCATCTGGATACACCAGAATTGAGTGAGCAACCAGTTGAACAACATGATCCATCGGAGAATGTTGAACCAACATTAAGAAGGTCTACTAGGGAAAGAAAATCAGTTATTCCTAGTGATTACATTATGTATCTACAAGAGTATGATTTCAATATTGGGCCCGTTAATGATCCAGAGACGTTTTCACAAGCCATGAACAGCAAAGAATCAAAACTTTGGTTCAATGCTATGAAGGATGAGATGGATTCGATGGCATCTAATGGAGTATGGGATCTTGTCGAGTTACCTAATGGGGCCAGGGCTATAGGCTGTAAATGGGTCTTTAAGACCAAGACTGACTCATTAGGCAACATTGAGCGTTATAAGGCAAGACTCATAGCCAAAGGATTTACTCAAAAGGAGGGAATCGATTACAAGGAGACCTTTTCTCCTGTATCTAAGAAAGATTCTCTCCGCATCATAATGGCGCTTGTTGCACATTTTGACTTAGAGTTGCAACAAATGGATGTGAAAACGGCATTTCTCAATGGTCATCTAGAGGAAGAGGTTTACATGAAATAACCCGAAGGTTTTTCCTCTAGTAATGGTGAGCATTTGGTTTGTAATCTGAAGAAATCCATATATGGGTTGAAACAAGCTTCCCGTCAATGGTATTTAAAATCCATGAAGTCATCTCATCATTTGGTTTCGTTGAGAACATCATGGATCAATGTATATACCAGAAGGCCAGTGGGAGCAAGATTTGTTTCTTTGTGCTATATGTGGATGATATTTTGTTTGCAACCAATGATAAGGGGATGCTACGTGATGTGAAACAATTTCTTTCTAAGAACTTTGACATGAAGGATATGAGCAATGCATCTTATGTCATTGGCATTAAGATCCATAAAGACAGACATAGAGGTATATTAGGTCTGTCACAAGAAGCCTATATCAACAAAGTCTTGAAAAGATTCAGAATGAAAGATTGTTCACCAAGCCCAGCTCCCATTGTGAAGGGTGACCAGTTCAATTTGAACCAGTGCCCGAAAAATGATCTTGAGCGGGAACAAATGAAGAACATTCCATATGCCTCAGCTGTTGGAAGCATTATGTATGCACAGGTCTGTACTAGGCCTGATATTGCTTTTGCTGTGGGAATGTTGGGTAGATACCAAAGTGACCCGGGGATGGACCACTGGAAAGCTGCGAAGAAAGTGCTTAGATATCTTCAAGGCACTAAGGATTTCATGCTTATGTATAGACGAACCGATGAGTTGGAGGTGATTAGCTACTTAGACTCAGACTTTGCTGGCTATATTGATACCCGGAAATCAACATCCGGTTACATCTTCATGCTTGCCGGTGGAGCTGTTTCATGAAAGAGTGCTAAGCAGACACTAACTGCCACTTCCACTATGGAGGCCGAGTTCGTTTCCTTTTTTAAGGCTACCTCACATGGTGTATGGTTTAAAAGTTTCATTGGTTGGCTTAGAGTTGTTGACTCCATATCTAAGCCATTGAGGATATATTGTGACAATTCAGCTACGGTATTCATGGCTAAGAACAATAAGAGTGGAAGTCGAAGTAAGCACATCGACATTAAGTACTTGGCCATTAGAGAACGTGTTAGAGATAAAAGAGTGGTCATTGAACACGTTAGCACTGAATTGATGTTAGCTGATCCTTTGACTAAGGGCATGCCACCTTTTAAATTTAAGGATCATGTAGAGAGAATGGGACTTGGTCCCACATTTGATTGTAATTGAAACTCTTATTACTAATATGATGTTTCTCATTTTGATTTGTATACACTAAAGTTTATTTGAGAAATATCTTTGTTGTTTGGATCGAGAATAAACATAGGGTTTATTCATTAAGTAAGAATGGATTGATTAGAGACATTTTACATAGTAATACATGGAAGATAATACTCGTCATTAGAGGAACTATCGCCATGATTCATGTGATTTGTTTCTTCTGTGAGTGAAATATATGGACCAAGTGGGAGAATGTTGGCATATTCCTTGATCACAGGTTGACAAAATCTGGCTATTGCCATATATAACCTGTGATAATAAATGCCAAATAAATGGTCCATTATTTCATTGATTCTCTGACCATAAAAGGATGTTTTGTGATGGTTTGAACGATTGTTTTTTGAGTTGGTCAGTTTTTGAAAGGCTCCATGTTCACAAACAGAGAGCAAGAATCCGGTCCCCAAGCATCACTTGCTCTATCATACACCATCTAGTGAGCATTCGAGTGGTTGGAAGACCTGTGATCGACACAGAGAAGATTATCAGATTCAGAAATCGCTTCAATAGTAAAGATACAGAGTGCAATGGCTGAAGGTTAGATCTTATCGCTTCCGCATTTAATTGTTTTAACATGTTTCATATTGTGTAGAAACATGTTAGGCTTGTATGAGGAACTAACATCTAAGTTATACACTAGAAATGAAATTACAAGTGAAAAATATGAAAATATTGCATATATTCGAAAACTAAATATTGGAATTTGAATATTATATTGATAAAGGTAGTGCAAAGAATCCAATTACGCTTTAGTGGCATTTGAATAACATATATATGAGTAAAGCATAATATGAATTAAAACTGAAATATGAGTAGATAATATCAAAGGAAAAAATGAAAAGAAATATCCTAGTAGTCTACTTCAATTGTAATCGAAACAAAAACCAGAAGGAAACTTTTAGCATTACTACAAAGAAAAGATAACAAAACCAATAGACATGGAGAATGCGATCATTTCCTCTCCACGTCAACTAAAAAGCTTACAAAACAAAATTTCATTGGCAACACAGGTAACAATGGGCTTTAGTGCTCTTGCATTACTGAGTTGCCACCAGAACTTTGTATTGTCACCTCCTCCAAACACTAAGTCTTTTTTCAAGTGTCCGATCTCTTTTCCTTCCCATGTTAAAGGAGAAGTCGATAATACCAAACGAAGGGGAAAATGAGGTAGTAATGGGCTTTAATGCCTTTACGGTCCTGGTCTTACACTAAAATTTGGTACTGTCACTTCCTTCTTCTGAGTGTGCTTACTAAATTGTCACATCCTGACCTTTCTAACTATTCCCGAAAGCCTAAATTTGTGGGCAAATTTTTCACTTTTCTTATTTGAGTTTCGTTTATGTGCGTTAGCATAGACCACCATAAAGACTTACTGATTTAAGTCAGCTCTATACTTCTTTAAGGTTGTTTCAGGACCCAATTCAGTATAAGGTAGTGCATGATATGAATCTATTGTGTGATATCATCCATTGACATGATTTTGATAGAGCATAAATTAGGGGTCTGATTCACTTAACTAGTACCCTATATGCTCGTCTCTACTTACCTCATGCAATATTCTTACACCTATGCACCACATTATACCCTAATTTAGATCCATAAAAAATGCCATAGTTAAACCATTGAGCTATACCATGGGCTAGTTGCCATACAAACCATCAATTTAAAGTATCATTCCAATTTCCATATTATTGAGTCTAAAGGATCAAATTATTCTATTAGCCATTCAAATAATGAGTGCGAAGGGTATAAACCCTAAGAGTCAGAAGACCACCAAAACCTAAATCGTAAAAGTCATTTACTTTAGAAGGATCATCTGTAACTACTTCTTTTATTAGCTTAAATCTAAATGGACTATACCTAGTACTCAATTCATTTGAATTACCATAATGTGTTCTTATCTTTGCACATGTCTTCACACAATTCCTTCCCACCATTGTTAATAAATGAAACAAACAATAAAATCAAGATTCCATCTTTCATCCTTAATAACAAAAATCAAAGCATTACTTCAATTGATCTAAATTTCACCTTCTTAATAATCAAATAACCTAAAGCACAAAACTAAATGCTTCTCTATTTCTACCAAAACCCTAACGCTAAAAAAAACTAAACAAAAAAATTACCAACGAAAGATGAATGTTAGAAAAAAATTTTATGCTTGAAAATCCAACGTGAACAAAAAAGCAAACATTAGGTACTCGAATGCAAATGGAAAAGATGATGAAAGAGATATGAGAGAATATAGAAGCGTGGGAATATGTACAATTGGTTTCGTTTGGTTTCAATAGCTTCTATGGAAATGAAATGATTCACTATAAAGGTTGATAAACATTATTCTTTAAGGTCAAAGAAGTAATTTCATACAAACCATTTACTTTCAATTTCACATGGTATTCGAATTCCCATATAACGATATTCGATTACTAATGATTACATTCAATCTCACAAGTGTGGTACATATATTAAACCTTCATACATATACAAAACAAGACAATTACATATCCTTTTACAGCAGTATTCATATAGGTATTCGAATACATTTAATGGATAATCAATTACTAGTTATTATTTTTGTGTCTCAAATCATTAAATCATTTTATAAAATTGGTATTCGATTTCCTATTGTAGAGTATTCGAATAATTGAGTTAGTTTTCAAAATAAGTTAAAGGGGTACATATATTTATTTATTGAGTACATTCAGAAATCACATAATTTACATAACCTGGTCAGATAGGTAATCAAATATCAACAATTGATAGTCGATTTATGTGAGAACCCCGTTTTCCCTATATCCGATATAAGTTAAAGAGTGTAGGAACTGAAAAGAAAACATGGATTATTAAAATATTTAAATAAAGGGTCAGTTCGATAAGGTTCAGGGAAGTACTCGGTTAGGCCCCACTAGGACTTTTCCTACCTAGATCGAAGTGAGACCCTAGAATAATGTTATTTGAGGTGAAATATGGATATAGCAAGAATCCGTATCTCAAAATGACCTCGTTTGAGCATATTTTGAAACAATTTCGAAAATGACGATTAAAGACATAGGCTGGAAGAATTTTTGTAAATTACAGTCAAACTGAGTTGACTTTTGACTAACATCAGTGATGAAATATTTTCCTTGAAATAAGGTTTTAGGCCATGTGGATAGATAGAATAAATTAGGCGTAAAAATAGAAATTTACGCGATTCAACAATTATGGGTATTTTGGTAATTTCACCTTCGTTACAGTCAAACCCAGACAAAAGACTTATTCAATAATTAAAGTAAGTAAAATAGAGGTGTTCTATGATGAAATGAAATATTTTAGAGGTTGGATAGACTATTTTGAACAAAGCCAAGTTGCTAAGGGCAAAATGGTAATTTACACAATAAAATATAATTTAAAAAGAAATTTCCAGCACCTTTCTCTTCCATTTTTGACAACGATAGTTTTTTGTCCCATTTCCACCATTTTTGTAATTTGAAGAGAAAGAAAACTTAAGAAACCTAGTCAAACGACCTCCAAACCAAAAACTGTCTTCACCAACCTTGTCCAAAATTTAGTGCTCTATCTTTTGACATCAAAATCAAGTCCTAGGATGGCTAAAACCATGGTGAATCTTGCCACATCAGATATGGTCATGGTGAAATGTGAGAGAAAGCTTGTGTTTTTCATGGATTTATGATTGTTTGTCATGTGATTAAGATGTTTAAACATGTATTTAAGCTTGGTTTGAACAAAAACCGTGAGAATCATGCTCCATGAGGTTCGGCCACTCATACCTATGCATGAATGTGATGTTGTTCAATGCATAAATGGTGTAGAATCAGTCTAGAGCATGAGTAGAACACGTATATGACCTTAGATTGTTGAAACGAAGTGTGTAGGATAGTATGGTAAATTTGGCCTAGCGAAGGGGATACCAAAACCGTTCCAATTCAATGCAAATTGGGTTCTAGAATACTGTATAAATTAATACAAGATTGGTGGTGAAGTCAGAACTGAAAAAGGAGGTGTTTTGATTGTACTTGCAATTTGGCATTCGATATGAAATAGACTGAATTTGCTTTGTATCAGGAAATATGAAGGACCTTGGAGACTAGAATGTTCTTTGTAAAAGGAATATTAAAATTTGACTGTATTTTGATATCGTTCTGCAACCCCAAAGTTAGTGGCGCAAAGGAAACGACAAGCGAATATATGCTCACTTATCTGATCTGTTTACTGGATATGATTGATATACTGCATTGTGATTGGAAATTAGATAAGGGATATATATAAGTTGTAGGAATATTGTGACTTCATTGATATGATTTGATTGATTGATTTGAAAATTCTGCATCATTGAACATTAAAATTGTTTTAAGATCAATTGACTATACTGAGTGATTTGAATCGGGTTTTTTGAACTGTTAATTGAAATGTGATCGATTGATATTGGGTAACTAGAGTTGTGGCGTTTGAACTGTATTTTCCTGCAGGGAATTTAGGGCATATATAGCCGTTATGCTATCAAAATTTCATTAAACATGTTTGGAACTCTAGATTTCAAAGAATAGAATTTGAAGTCATTTTAAATGTTTTTTTTAAAGAAATTCAAGTTAAAATTCTCATAAAAGTCATGAAGAACATTAAATTTGTAACTCAATTTCTGAGACTGATTTTGATGGGTTTCCCTGAATTTATGATTTATACGAGTGCTGGTACCATTCTTATAAGTAAATAAAATATTTTGAACTCTAAGCTCTGATCTAGGAATATTTGTCAAATTTATATTCTTGAATTGCTAATATTCTAATTTTAATGGTTTTATGAACTGAGTGATAATCTATTTTACTGTACGAATCTTGAAATGTGATATTATCGATTTGTGAACTGCTTTGAGTGATTTATTGAAGTTAAAGTTCTATTTTGTCTGATTAAAGTAAATGCTTTTAATATTTTGAAATTATTGACACTGTTTACTGAAAATGTCCATTCTTTGATTCAAGTTAAATATTTTGAGTTTAACTAAATGTATTAAACAAAATATATATTGAATTTCAAACGATTTGATTTTCCCATAATTGGGAAATAATTTGTAATGAATAAAGATAAATTGTAAAATTTGAATTGGGAAATAATAAATACAATACAAGAATGAAACAATTGACTATACTAAATAATTCAAGATAATAGAATGTGAAATCCCCAATTTTCTGTAATTTCCCATAATTGTAAAGTATTACAAGCTGAAAAAAGTAAATAAACATGAAATTTTGACGTATGAATGATATATGGGACATAGATGGAATAAGAGTAATTGATAGTCAAATAGCCAAGGAATGAATTCTTTTATTATGAGAATATTTAGAGTATGAGAAAATATATATCAGATTTTTATAGTAATTAAAGTGACATAAGGCATATGAATGGAAGAAGAAAAATTAAATGGTCCAAAAGTCAAAGGGTCAAAGATGATGAGTGTATGGATTAATATGTATTAAATGAAGTTGCCTTGTCACCATCTTCTCCATCACAAAGCCGGCAGCCATTTGCTCTCCCTCAATTTCTCTTAAGTTTCTACCATACTCATCTTGATAAACTATCATATCCCTCCAACGAATTGCTGAACCTTAGTAACGAAATTTACTCCTCAGCACTAGCTCTAGTTACATGTGTAATAAGAGAGGCTGAATCAAAGGAATTGAGGAGATCTGATTTCTGTCATTTTGGTGACTAACAAAGGTAAGAGAAGAAGTAATTTCATTTGATTATGTTCATGATTTAGAGTTGTGTTATGTGGGTATAATATGTTGGTGGCGTTAAAATAAATGAAGATCAAGTGTTGATGATTTCTATGGTTAGTACAGCTTTGAAGAAGTGAAAGAAAATTTATTGGTGCAAACAAGCTATTGGAATTATCTCGATTTGAGGTAAGGAATATATGTAACGAACATAGGGTGACTATGTCTGCATGTTTTGAATGTTTTGGGATGAAGTACAAGTTGATTTAAATGCAGGAAGTGTTAAATTCGAGTTTTCCTCCTAGTTACAAATTTGCTAGGAGCAGCCGACTGCCTAGAGACAACCAAAGCGTAGATTTTTCGAAAAATCGATGCAAACCAGTCGACTGCTATTTAAGACAGTCGAATGCTATTTTCCAAAAAGTATTTTGTTTCAAAAACAGTCGACTACTATATGACCAGTCGACTGCTATTTACTTGAAAAGTATTCTGTTTGAGAAACCAGACGACTGCTATATGACCAGTCGACTGCTAATTACTTGAAAAGAATTCTGTTTGTGAAAACAGTCGACTGCCCTGTTTTCAGAAGCATTCTGTTTCAAAACCAGTCGACTGTCGTATGAGACCAGTTGACTGCCCCATTTGTTTTCATATTTTCGAAATATCGGGAATTTAAAAGAAATTATATTTCGATAAATCAAAATATATGATAGCAGCCAACTGCCTCATGAAGCCAGTGGACTGCCATGTTTGACAATGAGGTTTTGAAGCTTATTTTATAAAAGTGTAATTATGTTATTTATAAGATAAATGACAAATGTTTTGAGACTATGGACTACTTGATGATCATGCATTTCTGTATCTGTCTGAGAGACTCTGATCAAGTCCTCAGTATATGTATCTGTACTTGACTGAGGAACCCTAGTTCGGTCCTTAGAGCCACAGATGTCACCTGACTAGTGTTCACTATGGTCTATCGACATTGGCCAATTGTCTCTGTTATATGTTTGGCTAAAGGAGGATTCTTGGCCCTTACATGGGTACGCCACCTGCCCTCATAGGACATTATCTAATGCATGATTCCGTTGAAATGTTAACAGTCTCCATCCGATTTGAAAGATATCTGTATATGTGATTAAAAGAAAATTAATGGTATATGTAAAGTATTTGAATTACTTGAATGTATGTAAGAGATTTACATGGTGATGCATATGCCATTATCTGATTTATCCGAATACCCGATGCTTGATTTAATTGCTTACATGAAAATGAGTTATAAGATTTGATTTCTGATGTATATGATATCTGATAAAATCAAAAGTATTTGATACTGGATTTCAAAGGTTTCTCATGACATTATAGAGCCAAGTAAGAAACTAGCATATAGTGACATAGTTCGCTCTTTTATATATATTTCTTACTGAGCGTAAACTCACTCCTTTACAAATATTTTCAAACTATTTGAAGTGAGCTCTCACTCTTGGTAGAGGAGCTTAGTTGAGATCGTAAAACATTTCTCGGAGGCACACTTCCACCTTCCTTGAAGGTATAATTACTTGTTATGTAATTCAGACTAAGTTACAGTACAGTGATGTATAGTATATATGTTGGGGATGTAAATCATAAAAATTTAATAAATACTTATGTGAGAGTTTAGAAGATATGTGAAATGACGATTCTACACGTACACAAGGAGTTTTTATATTTTAAATTATCTCACTAGGTAAAGTGATTTTAAATGTGAAGTATAAGAATGAGAGGATGATGACTCCGACGAACAGCCTAACCACCCCTATGTGAAGTAAAGAATTATATGTTAATTGGTAGTGATGAGGATGTCACATAGAATTTTAATGAAATTAAAATTAGGAAAAGAATTCCATCCAATGGTAGTTGTAACCAAATTTTGGTATTTAAATTGAAAATCAAATAAAATAACCTTATCATAAAAAGTAATAAGGTGAAAAAAAATAAGGACTAATAGAATGAATGAATAATTATTTGAATTGGAAATATGAAGGTATTAGTAGAATTAGAATTGAGAAATGATTTCAATTTAGGAATAGTTATATTAGGACATTTAGTATAATTAATAGAAAATAAAATAAAATTTATTTGTTGGAATAAATAAAGTCATAATATAGAATTTTGAATATAGTTTGAAAAAGAATGCAATCTAATTATAACTATAATTTGGTATTTAATAAGAAAACAAAATAAGTTACTTTGAAAGAGTAATAAATCAGAAATAAGGATTAATAGAATAATTATTAGAATTGAAATATGAAATATTGTTGGGAATTTATAGAATATTTATTATAGCTATACATGGCATTTTAAATATAAATTGAAGTTATTAGTGACATGAGAATTATTGGAGTAGAATTTAATTCAAATTATATTTTGATATTGAATAGGAAATAAAATAAACTAATTATTTAGAATGATAAATAGAAAATAACAAAGGATGGAATATTTATTAGCACCATGGTATAGCATTTTAAATATAATTTAGTATTATTGTGCAATGTAAAGTACAAGAAATAAAGAGGCGAAAGGAACGTTATCGGATTTTAGATATTTCGCAGAAGTAGAGGTAAGAAACATGTATAAGAGTTGTTTAGAAAATGTTTTATCTGTATATGTCAATTTTCGGAAAACTAAATCGTACCCAATTCGCACCCAATTTTCCTAATAAGGAAATAGAAATCTATTTATCATCCCAATCTAAACATGATTTTATGAGCATAAAATATATTTTTATCATTATTATTATGATTTTACATGAAATGAGTTACCTAAAATGATTTACATGAATTGAATTAAATGAAATGCTTTACATGAATTGATTCAAATGAAATGATTTACATGCATTGCATTACATGAAATGATTTGCATGAATTGATTTATATGAAATAGTTTGCATGAATTGATTTATATGAGATGATTTATATGAAATGTTCAAATTTCATAAATTGTAATTTTTCATAATTTTCGATTGATTGAAGATAATTGCTATTTGAAAATGATTTCTACTATTGAATTATATGATTTATGAAAATGATTTGAACTGATTGAACATAATTGCTATTTGAAAATTATTCTACTATTAAATGAAATGATTTATGAAAATGTTTTGAGACAGTCGTACCTTAGCGATCATGCATAGTGTTATACGACTGCGGACCTGGTCCAATCCGCAGGTTTATTGATATGACTGTGAGATTATGGTCAAACCCACAGGTTTTCCTAGTAAGCACCTAACCAGTGCGAACTGTGTGGACTGTTTCGACAATGGCCATTCGTTACTATTATTGATCGTCCCTATGGGGATACTGTTATTGATCATCCCTTCGGGGATGCTATTATTGATCGTGCATGATTCTATTGGATGTGACTGTCTTTATTGTATTGTACTGTTTTTATTGAACTGAATTGTTTACTGATACTGAATTGGCAAACGATACTGAATGATTTACTGATACTGAATAGTTTACTGATACTGAATATTTACTGAACTGTTTACTGAACTATTTATTGGTATCGAATTGCTTACCAATACTAAATTGTTTACTATAATGTTTCAATTAACTATTTATAGACTGTTTACATACTAAAATATTTCATGAGATGATTTTTATTGCATTTTTTAAATAAACTATTTTATATATTGATATTGATTTCAATTTGCATTGCATAGATTATTAAATATTTTATGGCATTTTAATATTTACATTTAATATGCTTCTTTAATAATTATTTTAAATAAATTATTTTAATTTAACTGCATGTAGTATACACTTTTATATATGTTTCTTACTAGGCTTTCCTCAAAGCTCACCCCCTTCTCACCATCCTAGATAGCTCGTCAGTATACGAGAAATCTGCTGCGAAGAAATCACTAAAAGTTTAAAGTACCCAGTGACCAGATACATGTAAAGTTTTATATTTATATTCAGACATGTATTTATGTGAAATCTCCAATTTCCTGTAATTTCCCATATTTCTAAAGCATTTCAGCTTAAATGAAGTAAATGTATATATGAAAATCTGATGTGTAAATGTTATATGGGATATAGAAGGAATAAATGGGATTGATAGATTAAATGGTCAACTTGTCAAAGGGTCAATGGATGGTCAATGGCTGAGATGAGTATGGAATAACTGTGTAATTAATGCAAGCAAGCTAGTCGTCATCTTTTCCAAGTCGGCAGTAACACCCTCAACCCTTCCCTATCGTTCCTCTCCAAAATCCTCTAAGTTTCCATTTTTGTTACCTTGACAAACCACCACTTCCTGTCAACAAAACGTTAAGCTCCTTTGACGAAAAATGACCCTTGTCACTAGCTCTAGCTAGGTCTGTAATAGGAAGAGCTGAATCCAAGTATTTGGAGAGATCAGAAATTCTATTATATTGGTGATTTGCAAAGGTAAGAGATTTAAATAGTTTTAGCTAATTTTGGCCATGGTTTGGAGTTATATGGAGTTGGTATAATATAATTATAAAAGTTTCTTAAAGGTTTGATTTGTGATGATGTTTATAGCTTTGAAAAAGTGAAAGAAAGGAATTGGTGCGATCAAGCGATTTCGCGTTTCGAAGTTAATTAAGGTAAGGAATTTATGTAATGGACGTAAGGTGGCTATGTTTGCATGTTTTTAATTGTTTTGGAGAGAAGTACCAACTGATTTGATGTATGGAATGGTAAATTTCGAATTTTACCCCTAGTTACCTAAATGCTAGGAGCAACCGACTGCCTAGAAACAACCAAAGGGTAGATTTTCGAAAACTGAGACAAATCAGTCGACTGTTATTTAAGCCAGTTGACTGCTATTTTCCAGTATGCATTCTGTTTCAAACCAGTCAACTGCTATATGGACCAGTCGACTGCTATTTACTTGAAATGCTTTCTGTTTCAAAACCAGCCGACTGCTTATAGGACCAGTCGACTGCCTTGTTTTTGGAAGCATTCTATTTTAAAACCAGTCGACTATTATATGGGACCAGTCGACTGCCTTATGTGTTTCTCGAAAAATAAAATATTTGAATTTCAAAAAAGAAAAGAAATTCAATAAAGCAAAATATGTGATAGCAGCCGACTGCCCTATATGACCAGTAACTGCCCATTTGAAAAAGAGGTTTTGAAAACCTATTTCAAGAAAGTATATTTGTATTTGCCAAGAGTTATATGAATGATGTTTTGGAGACTGTGAACATCTTTAATGAACATGCACATTATTTGTACTTGTACTTGACTGAGGAGCCTTAGTCCGGTCCTTAGACCCACAGTAAGGCACCTGACTAGTAAGCACTGTGGGCTATAGACAATGGCCATATGTCTCTTACTTGTTTCAGCTTTGGGGAGGATCCCTAGTCCATGCGTGGGTATGTCACTTATTTGATATCTCTCGGGATTATCCTTTAAGGATATATTTGTGGTATCCCTAATGAGATCTCTCATGGATTATCCCTTACGGGATATATTTGCTGTATCCTTATGAGAATTACTTGGTGCATGATTCTATTGGAAATTAATTGTCTCCCATCTATCTGAAAGTATTTGAAAGCATGTAAAAGTATTTGAAGTTATTTGTACTTGCATATGTAATTTCACGTGATTTGAGATACGTGAAAGTATTTGAAAGAAATGATTTTACTTGTATTTCATATTTGCGGGAAATATATATGGTATATGCTTTATAATGGTTTTACATGACATTATAGAGCCAAGCAAGAAAAAACTGCATATAGTGACATAGTACGCTCTTTTACATATGTTTCTTACTGAGCGTAAACTCACCCCTTTACAACTATTTTTCAGATTATTTGAAGTAATTCCCACTCTGAATAGAGGAGCACATTTTGGGATCTTTTGATATACCTTCGAGACACGCGTCCCACTTATTCTTTGAAGGTATAATCAGTTGGCCGTGTACTTCGGCTATTGTACAGTACAATATTACATTAGTGTATATTTTAGGGAAATAGGTTATGTAAGATACTTGAGATTCTGATGTATGTGAAGCATGTATATATATAAAAATTTTATTCATGTGAAATGTGCTATCGTGCTATAGTAATAATGCTTGAATTATAAGAAAACGAAAGGATGACATTGATGAACAAGTTTAATCAATCTTATGTGAAGAAGAAGTTTGTTGGTATTTGGATAGTGACGAGGACGTCACAGGTTGGTATCAGAGCAGTTTAGAATGATGTTCGTCAGTGTCAATAAGCTAGAATTAGAGTATATTCCTAATGTACTGTACTGGTCTACATAATTATGTGTAGTATAACTGTTTAAAGTTATACTAAATTGTGTTATCTGGTGGTGATATTAACAGAATGAGCTCCCGTAGAAGGGGTGCTAATAGAGGACGAGGACGGGGTCGAACGGAACCGCCTCTAGTACAGTCTCCTCCTCCATCTCCACCGCATAGCCCGAACACTAGGCTAGCGAAAATGGAGAAGCACATGGAGAACATGGTCGCAATGTTCACACAATTTATGTCGAACTTCCCGAACGTGGCCACGAGTGTACTAACAACTCCACCTACTGTACCTCCTACTCCTACAATACAACCCCCACCAATCCTAACTACTGAGAGGCGGGATCCTACATCTTATTGTAGCGTGGCCTTGATTAAAGAATTTAAGAAGCTAGATCCGCCTAAGTTTAAGGGGGACAGTGACTCGTTGGCCGCGAAAAATTGGATGAAGGCGGTCACTAAGTCATTCGGGTACATGACTTGTACCGAGAGAGAAAAGGTGGGATTGGCTGCCTATTTGTTAGTGGATGAGGCAGAACCTTGGTGGCAGGCCACTCAGACAGTATTAAAGGCTAGACATTCAGAGGTAACGTGGGATATATTTGTAGAAGCATTCAATGAATAATAAGTCCTACGCACTGCACAGAGGAGATTACAGGTTGAATTTTTGAACTTAACTCAGGGGAATATGACAGTTAGTCAATACGAGTCGAAGTTCACTACGCTGAGCAGATTTGATCTGGAAGTATTAAGAGGAGAGGAGCATAAGACCTACCGATTTATGGAGGGATTGAGACCTTCCATTAGGTCCAAGTTATATCTTATGGATATCACCACATATGGAGAGGCAGTCCGTAAGGCTCAACTGTGTGAGCAGGACTATGAATTTCATCAGGCTGACTTTCGAGCTAGGAATAAAGGCAAAGAGTCGATGAAGTGGAAGTCAGATGAGAGAGCTTTGAGTGATAGATATCCATCTAGGAGAAGTAGGCCTTATGACAAAGCCTCGATAGGTAAGCAAATTAATTTTAAGAAAATGACTTTTGTCTTAATTAAATGGTTATATGGAATTATACTAAAATTAGGAGTTATGATGATTATAGTACAGGGTGTGATAACCGTAAATTTTTCATTTATTGGAAATTATAAATATTGGAAATAAATAAATAAAATTGTGAGAACGGGATATTGGTGAAAATCTCGAGAATTGAGGAAGTGATAAATCAAAAAATACGAGTAAAGGAAAATAAAATTGGAATTATGAAAAATAATGAAAAGAGGAGATTTAATTTGGATAAATGGAAATCCAAATTAAATGAGAAAATGAGGAAAAGAAAATTAAGTATATTTATATAATTTTATATTATATAAATGTATTTTTTATATAAATACATACGTATTTAAATACTATATAGTATATAGTATATAGTAATATATAGTGGTATATATATGTGTATACTATTTTACAAATTTAAATAATACGTATGTATAGATACAACGTTTTATGTATATATAAATATATATATATATATATATATACACACACACATATATAAGAAATGCAAATATTAATTTACATTAAAGTTTGAAAATATATATAAAAGTTATTTAATTTAAAATATATAAATATACATATATGTATACTAGATATATATTTTGTAATATACAATATATATATATTTTATATATAATATATATTGTATTATATTATATATGAAATAATATATGTATAATATATGGTATATATTATATGTATAAAATATATGTTATAGTATATAGTATATTATACACTAAATATAGAAAGTAAAATAAAGAAAACAAAAAAAAAAAGGAAAACAGAGGAAGAATTGTGAGAAGCCCGATTCTGCCTCCCGAGGCAGCCGGCCATCTTCGGCCGGCCAGGTGAGGAAGAGAGAAGAGAAGAGACGTCGTCGTCGGCCAAAGAGGAAAGGAAGGAAGCCATCGGCGGCAGAAGAAATGAAGGAAAAATCGAAGGAAACCGGCGAAAAATCGGGAAGAAAAGGAAAATGGGAACCTACGATACCGACCGAATTGGCTTCCGCCACTGCAACCGAAGCTTCACCGGAGGAAGAGGAAGACATGGGAGGCCACCAGAGAGGCAGAGAATAGCGGAGGAGGGCTGGCGAAGAGGCGAAAGAAACCGAAGGTATACCGAGTAGATCTGCCGCCGTGCCATCGATCCAGGCCGAGACGAGGCCACCGGCAAGTTCGTCTCAATGCCGACCAGCTGTTGAGCCACCGAACCGCTAGAGAACCGGCCACCGGAGAAGAACCGGTGGTGAGGGGGTGACCGGTTCGGCTGAAAAGAAAGAAAAGGAAAAAGAAAAAGAATAAAGAATAAAGAATAAAGAAAAGAAAAAGGAAAAAGAAAAAGAAAAGAAAAGAAAAGAGAAAAAGAAAGAAGAAACAGAAAGAGAAAAAGGAATTCCAGGAATTTGGAAAATTCCCGAGAATTCGAAAATTCCGGGAAATCCCGAGAATTACTGGAATCGGTAAGAAATCTAAAAAAATGTTAAATTATTTAAATAATTTATTTATTTAAATAATTATGGAAAAATTCTAAATTTTAGAATTAAATTTTCAGAAAATTCCCTCGATGACCGAGCCGATGGAATCGGGCGAGGTGAACATGGGCACGACCTTCGAGAGGCAGTTGCCGACCCGAAACAGGTAAAGGAGACATGTGCCGCCTGTAAGGCTATTCGGCCACATGTTTTAAATTATGCATTTAAATTTTATAAATGCAATTGACATTAATTGGTTGAAATTTGTGGTGATTTATCGGTTTGAAATTGTGGTGAAATACCGATTGAGGAATATAAACTGTATTTTCCGTACAGGAGACTAGCCAAATCGGCAGCTGTTATACTGTCGAAAAATTATGAAAATTTACCGAAAATCACCGAAAACCATAATAAATGATTTGATTTCACGTGAAACAATTTTCAGGTACGAAAATCGAGAAATCAAGTAAATTTCATAAAACATGAATATAATGATATTTTATTTTAAAATATTCATGTTTTCAAGAATGGTAAAAAGGAAATCACCAAAAATTCACCCGGTAGGTGATATTTCACGTGAAACGAGATAAAAATGAAAAAGAGACTGAAGTGAATATTTTTATAAATATTCTTAAATATTCACTTGATTTCATATAAAACCTTTATGGTTTTAATTATAGAAATAATTAATTATGAAAAATCCATAAAGGTTAAGAAATGATGAATAACTATGATTTCGAGACTAAAGGTCTCTACACGTGTTTTTAGAAGAAAACATGGTGATGAGAATTTAAAGTTAGAAAATAAATATTTTATTTTCTTAAATTATAAAAATAATTTATTTGAATTCCGATAATTATAAAACCATGTTTTCGATTGAATGCACGGAAAAGCGTGCATATGTGTTTTACGGTGGAATAAGGACAGTTTTGCCCTTCTATATTTTAAGTGATGATTTTGCAAACTGTATTCATCGTATGGAAAACATGATATATACCTTTATAAAACACCTTTCTTAAAACCTCTTGCAAAGAAAATACAGTTTATAAAACACCAGGCAATTGATTTTAAAATTTATTCAGTCTCCTCTACATTCTGATATATATCTCTTACCTAAAGTGCACCAAACTTGGCACTTAGTAAGCACTGCACTTGGCTAATTGTGCTCTTCCACTTCCTTGCGAATTCTCTACAATCAATACACATCAAAATTTATTCAATATATATTTTACCCAAGCATTATTTATCTAAATAAATATTATCCATAGGAATACCATTATATCCATAACAACCACCTTGCGTCATAAATATCATTATCGATTCCTTCCTTAAGCTTCATAAATAATATCAAAATGTAAAAATTAAGTATTTGTGCCTAATTATTTTCTTGTAAATCCCTTTTAATATCTCAATTATTATATTATCACATACAAAATAATCTCATCCCTATGTCCATAATTTTTCCATAATCGTATCATCCTTCTCATAGTATAACACATACCATATAATGTAACTCTAACATATATATTCGTATATCACTTTGCTACATGAAAATGAAATATTGTCTTCTTAATCCTTATAATTAACCTTAAGCAATTGTATAGTAATTTTCTAAAGTTTCCTTCTACACCACAATCACTTGGTAACATCTCACTTAACATGTATTATTATTATGGTAATTAACTCATAATTTTACTAATTAAAAATATAATACTAATCATAGTTAGGTAAATCCCTTACCCACTCTCATCCTTGCTATATGAATCACTTATTCCACTAGGTAATACTAACAAAGATTCATGTAAATTACTTACCATAAATGTCTCAAAGCTAGAGACTCAGTCTCCCAAAAACTTAGTCAACCTCATCAACTCATCCCTTGGTTGTTCTCTACAAATTAAATTCATATACATATTCACTTAGAAAAATAGTCAAATAAATTCTACAAAACTACATAGAATTATGACCAATTTTATTAATTTCCTCAATCATTTTTTTTACTTTAAAAGTGCTAGTAAGACTCCCAAAATTTTCCTCTCTTCCTTTGCTGTTGAACCACCCAAAACAGTCTTCTCTACCTTGGCTTAGCTCCTTTATCCAACAACTTCTGTCCCAGTCTATGTCAGCCCTTACTAGCTACCTATTTTAGCATGCTTCAACCTTGTTTAAACCCTTGAACTCAACCTTTAGGCTCAACGCCTAACACTGCATTTCAACACCAAATTTCAACCTCCAAGATCACGTTTTACAGCCCTTAAAAATCCAACCTTCAAGTGCTGTCTAATGCATCCCTGACCAACCACTACTCAAGGCTAATTTCAGCCTTCCAAATCAAGGTTCAGTAGTTCACGTGGAAAAGGCTTTTGCTGGACAGTGCACCAAGGCTTTTCCTTGTTTTCAGCCTCTTTAACAACCTTTGTACAGCCTCCATTTTAGCCACCTTCAGCCCTTTCTCTTCTCTACCTTGATTCCAAAATGCAAATCGGGTTTCGGCTCCCAACTGAACCCTCTACGCAGCAAGAATGCTAGGCAAGGCTTCCTTTCCCTCTCATCGATCGCTTGCTTTCTTTCCTTTTCTTTCCATTCACTTCGGCCACTGTTCAACACTCTTTTTCTCTGCACCTTGCTTCAATGTCGGATCAGCCCTCTATTTCCTCTTTAAGTTCAGCCTTATACTCACATTTCATCCTACCAAAACCTATTTTGTTTCAGCAACAAAAAGAGAGTCAAAGCCCGCTAATTTCCCCTATTTTCAGTAGCTTCAAGCCTTAGATTCCGGCACTGAACTCACGTCACACAGCCCTTGTCCAACCTTCACACCCAGATCTCTCTCCCTCCTCACGGACAGCTTCCTTTCTGTCCTTTCCTACCACAGTAGCTTTTAACCTTCTTCCCTAAAGTTTCACCTCGTTTCTCTCTCTCTCACGCTCGATCTCTCACCATCTCGTCTTGTCTTCTGTCCTCACGTTTCCTTGTCTCCTTATTCAGCCGAAACACTCATTCCCTCTCCTCTCATTGTTCTCTTGGTCTTCACAGCAGCCAACCATGGCTTCCTCACAAATGCCCTGCTTGCCAACAATGAGAAGAGGTAATGGAAGTAGTTGAGGTCGGCTTCATCAAGAAGCCTCAACCTTAAACAATATTTTCCCTCTTATTTCTATACCTGAGAATGAAGACCCCTTAGTGGGGTTTGTTGGCAAGGAAATGGCTTCTTCAAGAAGCCTTTTCATTTGTACTTTAATAATAAATTAAGTGATTGCATTTTTTTTCTATATATTAGATATATATTCATATATATATATATATATACACTTATTAGTTATAGGTTTGTAGGTTTTATATTTTGTTATTTTATTTTAATGTTACAGCTCTATGGAATTATTTAGAGTCAATTCCTATAGTTTAGGGTTCAAATAATTTTTTTATATCCATATCGATCATTTACTTTAAATAGTCATGCTACATCTAAAAATTTAGATGAAGTGTGCTTACTTTCTTGATAATGAATAATTTAGAATAATTTCCCATGATAAATTTTCTTAGCTATTCTAATTTAATTTACAAGGTTAAGACAGTTTTCCACTAGTATGAATTAGTGATTGATACCATTTGATCGTCATAGGGCTTATATTAGTGATTGTTACCTTAAAGTATTCACCGAAAGACTTGCATATTCCCTTGTTCATATCCCTACACAATTTTTCACGTAGTTTATTTCATTTGCTTAATTTAGTTTATGAAAAATTAGGGTTTTCACATTGCAGGCAATTACGGGCCAATAGTCTCTAAAAACAATATAAAACATTTTATAGTTGTTTACGGAGGTAATTTCAGAAGCTAAATCCTCAATCAGTCCATAAAGGCATATTGTGAAAATATAAGCAGTTTAAAAATAAAAATTCATAAAATATTCACAATTTAATATTTGGTTCTCAAAATATTCTATTTATCTATAAATGAGTTATAAGAACATGCCAATACCTTTACATACGCAAAATTCAATAACATGAATTTTTAAATATTGTTTTTAGTGTAATGTGGAAATATGGATTTTCAATAAAATAGATGGAATTGCTTAATAAATCATTCATTTCTAACACTTAAAGATATTAAATGATCAATTCATGAGATTATTAGAATTTCGACAGCATAACGGCTAGGTATATCATAACCTTCCTGCACAAAACACATAAAAAATTCTACAACGGTGGTCCACAATTTCAATCCAATTTAATCCAAAATTGTGAAGGTTGCAAATTTCGTACCGATTTTTGTAAATAAATAAAAGACACCAAGTAAGCTAAGTATGGAAATTTAGTTTGTACTTCTGATTTTTAAGTAATGGGAACAAATATTTTATTTAAGAACATCTAGCAATAAATGATTAGTGCTAATATAATTTAGAATCATATAAATAAGTTCGGGATATATATGTTAATTTAATAAAGAAAATAAATTAATATTTTGTACATTTGTGAAATAAATCAATAAATTATATAAATGCACATTCAAGCTTATGTGCAAGCATATATAAGTGAATAGATAATCAAAAGAACTAATAAATATATATTTTCATTTAATCAAATTAAGGATACAGGTGCATTAAATTAAGTGTGATATACATATGGGTGTATGGATAAATATATATATATATATATATATATATATATATATATGCATATGTATAAGAAAATGTAAAAAAAATATCAAGTATAAAATATATTAAAAAAATAAAGGAAAATAAAATATAAGGATATTACTATTATGTGTATAAATATTATTAAATATATATGTATAAATCATATATATAATTGAGATAAAAGATATATATATATATATATATATATATATATATGAATATAGATAAATACACCATATAAGATATATATATATAAGTTAGGATAGGAAATGTGATTAGATAATATAAGATATATATATATATATAAATTATATATAAAAAAAAGAGAAAGAGAGGGATAAACCGAAGGCTTCCTTAGGAAGCCATCAGCTTCCCTTAGCTGCTCCCAAAATGAAACCCAATAAAAAAAAAAGAGAGAAAAGGAAAGGAAACTGAAGCTGCAATAGATTGAGAGGGAGAGTGCAAAAGGGGATAGTCGAAAAGAAGAGGAGCTATACCCATTCGGTGAGAAGAGAAGAAAGAAGATGCAGCAGCAACTTGAACGAGAGAGTAAGTGTGAGCTGCAGTGAAAGGAAAAGAGAGAAAGAAAGAAGAGAGAAGAAAAGAAAGAAGAAGAAGACGAGAGAGAAAAGAAAGAAACAACGGCAAGGGTGAAGGGAGTGAACTGCGATCGAAAGGGAGAAGATTTACTGCAGTAAATAGAGGAGGAAGAAAAGAAAAATCGAAAGAGCAAAAATGGCAGCTGAATGAGTGAGGAGAAAAGAGTAAAACGAGAGAAAAGGAGCAACAAAAAAGTTGCTGCAAGTGACGAGAAGACAGAGTTGGAAGAGCTGAAATTTAAAGGGCTGTAATAAGAAATTTCTGAAGGCTGGAAGCGGCCTTTCTCAGGGCAGATCGTGGCTTATTTGAGGGTTGAAACTTATTGATTTCAAAAGCTGGAAACCGTGGCTAATAAAGGCTAAAAATGGCATGTATCAAGGGCTAGATCGGCTATGTGTAGACTAGGACACTTGCTGATCTTTTTGGATTGTTGTGTTGGGCTGTATTGAGACAGCTTTGAAGGTGCTAACAGGAATCATTTTTTTTTGTAGCAGAATAGTTCGAGAGAGGACTCTAAGTGCGGTTTTAATGGCTGTTTTGGCTGGTTAGTGGCTGCTCACGTGGCTGTTGTTAAAGCTAAGTTGGGTTGTGTTGGAGGTAGTGGATGGTGAGGATTAAATGAAGCCATTGAAGGCTATTTTGTTTGAAATTTTGTACTGTGTTGGGGACGCTCAAACAAGGCTAAGTTGGGGGTTTTGAAACTTGTTTCGAGAGTCTCATCGGGATAGAATAGAAGGGCTGAACATAGACTATCAACTGATTTGGCATTGATTCTAATCTGAAAACACAACAGTGGAACTGGGAAAACGAGAAGCATAGCAAGTCTTAAAGGGGCTGAAATCGATGGAGTGTAAGGTAAAATAAATTGATTTGAGATTAATATATAAACATGCTAAAGGATAGGAATGGGAATACGGATGTGTATATAGATATATATATATATCATGATGATCAATATGCATATATGTCACTATAGTGATATATATATATATGTGTGTATAATATATATATATACACATATATATATATATATAAAATGAATATTCATATGGAAAAAGAATAGGATGAGCATATATATAAATCGGAACATACACATATATATATAAGCATATATATATATATATGTATATATGTTTTTAAATATATATGAATAAGGATAAGAACCTATCGGTACATTTCGAAATGACGATAAGGAGTAGGTTTTGGACTTAGTAGTAAGCTGAAATAATTTGTGGTTCTAAGACGCTTGTTTTGGTGCATGATTAAGCATAATGACGAAGAGTTATTGAAACTGTTAATAAAATTTGTGTAGCGAATTGGAGCGATATAGATGCTTGAGTACGGACTCTGAAGCTTGAGAAGGAAATTTTTTTAAGCCTCGAGGTAAGTGGGTTAAGTAAGCTTTACTAGTACCATTTCGTAGGAAGCATTTGAATTTCCTTAATAACCAAGCTAGCTTATGAATTAAGGGCGAAATGTCGTCGGTCCGGCTATTAAGGTAAAATGTAAGGAAAATTTTGAAGTGTGAATCTGGAAAATGCTTAGGATGGAATTGAAATACTATTCTCTATGTTGTGTGTTGTGGCCAGCCAAATTCGCATGTTGTGTGACACTAGTTTTTGATATTCTTATATGAAACTGCCAATGTATCTGCACAAGTTAAGTACCTATGTGCATGTTCCGTATTAGACTACACTTAGTAACAGTGTAATATGCATAGAGGAGCTTCCATTGATACATACATGCATTCACATATAACATATTTTAATGCAAGTTGTTTACGCTTGAGTTTTTATAACGACTTGCATATTGTTTAACTTAAAAGTCTCTGGTTTGAGTTGACTTTGAAATAAGTTGAAAACCTTGTATATTTAAAGCTCAAAAATGTTTTCATCAATGTTTTGAAAACCATGGGAGTTGAGAGCTACCACGAGAAAACTGTTTTTCGATATGTTTTTCGAGTGCAGGCAGATCCATTGACCTATGGGTCACTTGAGCCTTGCTCTAGGTTCTATTACTATTGAGCTTTGTGCTCTAGACCATCAATATCAGTATCAGTATCTGCACCTTACGAGCCTCGAGCTCTAAGTATTATCAGGCTTATCTAGAAAATCAACAGATAAGTTCCAGCTCTCGACTGATCAGTGAGACTGGAGCATAATCTATGGCCATAGGTATTGTGTTGCTTGCGACACCTACTCCATCACTAGCTAGGATGGACATCAATATCAGTATCAGTTATCAGGGATTCACGCCTAAACTCTATCAGTATTCACTTTCAGCACTTTAAGGCTTTATGCCTAGTTTGATAGATTATCAGTTTTCTGTAAGGCTATTTGTTTAAATAAAATGCATCAGAATCCTGTTTTGATATCTGTATCAGTTTTCAGTACTTTAAGGCCTCGTGCCCACAATGTTTGATTATCAGTTTTCAGTATTATTCTCTACTTTGAAGTAAGTGCATCCGAAATCTGTTTGTGATCTGTAATTGCTTCAGTACTTAAGGATTTATACCAAGTCTTATTGACTTTGAAGTTTTCGTATGATTATTCATTCGAACTAAATGTATTAGAATCCAGTTTTCAACCTTAAGCATACGGAATTTTGTAGTGTTGAATATTTTGGTGACATTATGGCATCGAGTCAAGTGGTTGTATTTTTAGGTTTCATATTTAGACTCGAAAAGTGAGATACTCAAGATATCTTGCTGATTAATATTTGCACAGTCTTAGCCTTGAATGAGAATTCATGTAGATACACTAGTGTACAGAATGCAACGTCATGCATATAGGTCATGTTATTTGCTACCATGCATTCATGTACATATAGACCGACATGAGCCTAGTATCTGTTTACTTAAACTACTTACTGAGCCGTGGTTTTGCTGACCCCTTTCTAATATCCTTACAGATCATACGAGCTAGACTCCACACTTGGAGTTCAGTACGAGCCTTGGAGACGATTCTTATTTGAGATACTTTGCCTAGTCCTCCGAGCGCTGCTTTTGCCATTTTGAGGTACATGAATCTTATGCAGATGTTAGTCAGCATGTATGGACATTATAGGGTACACAGTACATGTTTATTGAAAACATTTTAGGATGTAACTTAGGATCACTCTAGATTATTATAGACTGATATGATTATCAAGTGCGATCCGAGAAATGATTAATGTCTAACAAATATAAGCTTAGAGGAATGCTATATCTTTAACTGATGATTTTTGGAAGTATGTGTAGTACATTGTGATCTAAACTGTGGATTGTGGAATTGAAATATGTTGTTGAGAACAGTGATATTTTGCAGGTTATTTACTGGAGAAAATCGATTATATATAAGGGGGAGTTTTCGACATTTTTCTTTTACCAGTTTAATATTGAATTGAAATATCAAGTAAGTTGAGTTGCCTTAAGAGATAATAAATGAAATGGTGAATGTAAAGTTAAATCGAATTGAGAAATGTGAAATTAGTTTAGAAGCGACACTGACACCGAATACAAATCTTAAAGTGAAAGGAAAATTTTAGTTGGGAAAATTGATAAATTGTAATAAAGTGAAAGTGATAAGTACATGTCACGGTCTTCAGGTCGTGACAAAAACAATTTCAAAAGTTCATTTTCATAGCAAAACATGCATCATAGTGTAATGTCCGAAATTAGAAAATTCTAAACTAGCTTTTTTTTTATACTATCTTTCTTATTCAATCATTCGGTATCAATCAGTTTGTATTCGGTGTCGATGTAAGTTCACTCTACAATTCCTATTACAATTAACTCTTTACATAATTAAATTAGTAATCCACAATTAATAAATAAGAAATCTGAATAAACTCCATGACATATTATTTATATTTCTATTTATAATCGATAAATTTAACTTACATCCCACTTTAATTTACTATTGTACTATTTATAGTCCATAATAAATACATCTACTGTGCATTTGTTAGTCTGAATATAAATATAAAAATTAACATATACCTGTCTATTTGATATTTTAAACTTCTAATGACTTTCCTCCACTAACTTGGCACCTGCTGTTGCCACGTACACATAAGCACTATTTGGAATGGTAAGTAAGGGGGTGAGCTTTGGGGAAAGTCTAATAAGAAACATATACAAAAGTGCGTACTATATGCAGTTAAATAAAAATAACGTATTTTACTAATTATGAAAAAACATATTAAATATAATATTAAAATGCATAAAAATATTTATTTCCTAATGATACACTAAGGAACAGTATAGGAAAGATACTATAGTCAACTAGGTAACCGGATAGAGTATGAGAGTTACTTTGAGTACCTGTCGTGTTTCAGTCCCTAGATGCAACTATAGGGAGTAATGCGGTTGATGATGAAATAATTAATCAATAAAAACCACTTACTAATTTATGCACTTGTAAATCAATATCAATCAATATATATATATATATATATATATATATAACTGTTTATTTTAAAATAATTTTATAAGGCAATTCCAATATGCGATTCCAGTAAATAGTACAGTAACATTTAAAAATTATGATATAAAATAACACTTTTCATATTCTCATTTAGTACCGTAAAACAATTCATTTAAAACTATCACTGTCAATCATTCAAATTTAAACATTACTTCTTTCTATCAAATCAGTAAAATCGGTGTTCAAATCATTCAATATTCAAATCATTTTAGTATTTAAAATCATTCAGTATTCAAATTATTTCAGTACTCCAAATATCCACTACAAGGAGTTCATTTGAATTAATTAAATCACAAATTTATATATGATTCAATATTTTGAGAACAAAACATACTTACATCAAAATTAAACAATTTTCTCCGTAAACATTATAAATCATGTTTATAACAATTTCTCACAGGTAATTCAAATGAAATAACTTCACAAAACATATTTATCATATCATAAAACATAAAATACGAATATATCAGAATCAAAAATATATATATCAAAACTGGAAGTGTTTAGATCTAAGTTAACCAAGGATTTACCACCCACTATAATTTTAGTGGAGACTAGGCTACACCCAATAGACACATGCACTATAACAAATGTATGGCCATAGTCAGGGGGCCACAGTGTGTGAGAACCAGTTATTTGGTGCTGTACATGTACAGTTATTCATTTATTTATTAATAAATGATTTATTTGTAAATGAATCATGAATTATAAATATATAATGATGTGGGCCCCACTTGGAATTTCACACCCAGATGAAATTTTGAATGTAGAAACAATGTACGAATGGTGAAATGATTATAAGAAGGAAATTTTAGAGACTTGAGATAGTATTTTTTTTAAATTTTGGAGTTGTTGGCAAACAAATTGAGAAATGACGGTTACGTCCAAAATTTTTTCCATAATTAGGTTCAAATTTAAGTGAGTTGAGATGAAGTGAAAATACCATGTTATTCTACATGAAAAGGACTTTAAAATAGTGGCCTTGGATTTAGTTAAAATAGTCGGTTAATCGAAAATTTACGCGATTTACCCAATAAGGGTAAAATCGTAATTTCTTACAATCTGCACACCACGCGTCGATAAACCACTTCCATCCATCAAAATATATTTAATAAGAATTTTTGGTGATGGAATCTGAATTTTTGGAGTACAAGAACATAGTTTTTACGGTTATGGAAGCCTAAGGGCAAGAAATGTCCGAAAAGTTTATAACCATGGGCAAAATTGTAATTTCTCAATGGTGTAGAAATTTCTACATAATTTCCCAAGCTGCAGCCGGCACTATTACTTCATCTTCTTCCCCTCTTTCACGTGAACTCCATAGAAAAAAAAAAGAAAAGAAAAGAAAACCATGCAAAAGTCAAAAACCATCAACTCTTTCAACAAAATTTCAACTACAAAATCACTCTACTCATCTTCCTCTCTCTACCTATACCCATAGCCCTTTGAATAAGGAACAAAATAAGAAGAAAAGTGGGCACAAGAGGTTCGGCCAAAGGTATCCCTTTCACCATGCTTGTAGTTTATTTAATGCTAATGGTGTAGGATGATAGATTTAAGCTTGTTGACTTTGTTTATGGCATTAGTTTTGATTAAATTGAACAAAATAAATTTATGCCATTTAAGGAGGGTTTGGCCATCCATTGAAGTGAAGGAATTCATGTGGTTTTATGCATAAAAAGGGTGCCAATGAAGAGTAAGCTTATTAGAGTAAGACTACAATATTAAATTGTTGAAATCTCATTAAAAAATGGCTAAGGAAGATTAGGCCAAGGTTAAGGGGATCTTGAATCATGGCTGATTTTGGTGAATTAAGGGTAGATTTAGACTGTAGGAATTACAAGGAGTCTACCGATATGCTCAGATTTAAAATCCGATGCAAAACGAGGAAGTTATGCTATGTTACCAGTAGAAATTATATTGCAAAAATAATTGCAGTATCAATACGCCTGCATTTAGATATGAATAATAGCTCAAAAAAATAAATATTTAATGAGCTAATAATTTTAATGGAATTAATTGCAGCCCGGGAATAACGAATTGCGAGTGGCGCATCCAAAGAGATCGAATACATTATACAGGTAAGGGATGCGTGTGTAACCTGTAGCGATATTTCGAATGCATATTTATTATGCAAATAATTTATTATGAATATGCTTGAAATGAATTACATGAAAATCTGTGGAATTGAGGTTGTTTGCTGTATATGAAATTGTGTTTACTTTGCAGGAGGGCTAGGATAATAGCGGTTGTTATGCTGCTGAAAATTTTTAGAATATTTTCTAAAAATACTAGAAAATATTTAATTACATGATTTGATGAATTCCTAGCCTTGAAAACGAGAAATTTATTATTTTTCATAAAACATGAATATATCGAAAAATATTATTTAAATATTCATGTTGCCAGTTTGGCTAAATGTGAGAATACAGAATATTCTTTACATGTTTTACACCATATGATATGGTTTATGAGATGAAAAGATGGAAAGTGAATATTTTATAAATTATTTTCCATAAATATACACTTTATGATTTAACAAAATCCTTTATAGACTGATTGAAGATTTATTGCTTTTCTTTATTTCCATAAAGGTGATATGATTATGAAATATTGTTTTGAGACTACTTGGCCCCATATCATGCCGATATGTGATATGTGACATGTGATATGTATTCAGTCCTCATTGACACCTGATCAGTGTTTGACTGAGGACTACCCTAGACTATGGCCATAGATCTGACATAATTATTATTGCCCTACAGATTACTTTCTCTCTAGCATGATATATTCAGGGTGATGCCTTAGTCTTCACTTTTATGAGATATGAAATGATATGTGATATGGAAAATATGTTTAAATGCAAAAGGTATATGAATATGTTTTTATAGAAAAGGAAAATGATTTCTAACAGTTTACTGTACTGCTGGAGTATTGTACTGTTGATGACTTATACAGTGATATGTGAAATGAGTTTAAATGAGAATTACAGTTATTTAAACTAATATTCAAATTTAAACTAATATTCTTTATAAAGAATATATGAATATTAGTTTAATTGTTTAAATGCTTTATTTTATAAAAGCATTATTTTGAAAGGAATATGAAATGATATGGAAAAGGGATTGATCTCAACAACAATAATTACTCCCTATGGTCGCTTTTAGGTTCTGAGACAAGACAGGTATTTCAAAATACCTTCCTTACTCCATCCGGATCCCTAGCCAACTATAGTATCTTTCCTATTTTGGTCCTTAGAGCACCTATAGGAAAATAAGGATTTTATTGCATATAGATTTCAGAATATCTAGTTTTACATACAATTCTCTTACTAAGTCGTGGTTTGCTCACTCTATTATTTTAACATCTACAAAGTACTTCTAGTGATTGCGTGATTTGCATTCGAGGATTGTTGGCTGCGCATGTAGTGCCTCGAGGCAGCGAGCTTATATCCTGGAGGTATAATTATTTATTTTATATGTTCAGACATATTTTATAGTACTATAGTGTTGGAAATTAAACAAGGGATGTAATGATAAATAAATTCTCGGCGTATAAATATTTCAGTAATTATAAATTACAGTTTGTTAAATAGTTACTGTATAAGGAAAAAGGAAAGTAAGGTATCGTAGACAGCCCAACCATATAAAATGTGTGGAAAAACATGAAAAATGTGAATACAAGATGTGACACAGTGTGAACACTAGCTAGGTGTCACCTGTGGGAGCTAGAAGACTGGGCTAGAGTCAGCAACAATTAGAACAGAACGGAAATGCATGTACCCGAAGGTAGCTACGAGGCCACAGTCTCAAAACAGTTTAAATAAATAATTCAGAGTTGTTTACAGAGACAATTTAAGTAAAACATATAAATGCATGTTTAAAGACCTGGCGTACCCACTCTTTGTGGGTCAGGGATCCACCCCCAGTAACCTTAAAGAAATTTATTCATGTAATCATATAATCACAAAATCACAAAATCAATAATAATATTATTTCACAAAACATAATATCAAAACAATATTGGCCTTGCAAATATTCAAAATAAATTCCACAATAATAAAAATATTCCAACATAAAATCTTAAAATAATTTAAAATTTAATTAATTAAATTAAGGCATATAATTAATTTATGATTTAATTATATAAATTCACATTTAGGGACTTAAATGTTCAAAGTTCTAAAATTCATTTAAACCGTCAATGCAAATCTTTAAAACTCAAATAGCATATTAAAAACATAAATGATAAACCATTTCATGTAAATAATAATAAAATTTCATTTTACACAATTTATACATTTCATGTAATTTATCTCATACAAATCAATTCATGTAAACCACTTCATGTAAATCAATTCATGTAAATCATTTAATGAAATTCAATTCATGTAAATCATTTCTTTTAAATCACTTCATGTGAATCATTTCATGTAATTCAAATTCATATAATTTCTTTTATGCAATTCAAGTCATGTAAATCATTTCATGTAATTCAGTTCATATAAATCATTTCATATAATGTAGTATTTAGACTTGTAAGAATTTAAGATAAACTTCTATTTCCTTGTATTCGGAAACAGTGGGAGAGAAACGGCAAAAATTCAATTTTCCGAAATTTTCAATTGCAAGTAAGATATATCCTATGTAACTCCCATACATGTTCCTTACCTTTACTTTCACGCTGTATAAAATTCTAGTAGCGCCATTCATACTTCTTTATCTTTCAAATTCATAGCATTGCACAATAAATTCCAAATTATATTTAAAATTCCATATTATGATTTTAACAAATTTTCTTTTAATACAAATCTTCTATTTCTATAATTTCAATAATTAATTCATCTTAACTTATTTTATTTTCTTCCAATTTCCAAAACATAATTCCAATTAAATTCCATTCTTTCTCTAAATCCCATGTCATCAATAATTCCAATTTATATTTAAAATCCCATATATATAACTATAATGGATATTCCTATAAATTTCCATTTTCCATTTTGTAAATCTCAATAATTTATTTATTTAATTTTCTACTAAATGTTTTAACATAACTATACTTAGATTGAAATCCTTTCTCAATTCTAATTCCACTAATAATCTCATTTTTCAATTCTATCAATTATTTTATTAATCCTTATTTCCTATTTTATTACTTTTCATAGTAAAATTATTTTACTTCTAATTAAATGTCAAAATTTAATTACAACTACTATTAAATGGAATTCTTTTCCTACATCTATTTTTATTATACTCAAATGTTTATTCTTGCATTTTACTTATTAGTTTCAAATTTTAATTTCACTTATAATTTTTTATGAATTTTGGTATATTGTTTCTTATTCATTACCCATTAAATTCAATATTTAATATTATGAAATATGTGTCACATCCCGTAGTATACAGTAATTATCATATTTCAAACACACAACATTAATTGGTTGGGCTGTCTGTGATGTCTTTATCACTATTCACTTTCATTTGTACAATAAACACACTAGTAAATAAAATTTAAATCTATCTATTTTCAATATTTACATAACTGTATCATTACTTTACATTCCCTATACATGAAAAACATAACTGTAGTATTGTACGTAATGATGTCTGAACATATAAAGGAAATAAATATACCTCTAAAATCTGATCGAAGCTATTTTTGGGAATGATAGTGTAGCCGAAATCAGTGGAACGATATATATATATATATATATATATATATATGCGCTCACTGTAAGTAATCTGTGGAGTGAAAAAATAAGGGGTGAGCTAACGTGCTAAGTAAGAGAATCGTATGTAAAGACTGATACTATAAAATAAATATACCTCTAAAATCTGATCGAAGCTATTTTGGGGAACGATAGTGCAGCCGAAATCAGTGGAACGATATATATATATATATATGTATATGCGCTCACTGTAAGTAATCTGTGGAGTGGAAAAATAAGGGGTGAGCTAACGTGCTAAGTAAGAGAATCGTATGTAAAGACTGGTACTATGAAATCTATATGCTAAAAATATTTATTTCCTAATAGTGTACTAAGGTACAATTCGGGAAGGATACTATAGTCAATTAGGAAATCGGATAGAGTATAAGAGGTATTTTAGAATATCTGTTGTGTCCCGGCCCCTAGAAGCGACTATGGGGAGTAATCAATTGAATTTGATATTAAAACAATATAAAATGCTATTAAAATCACATAGCAAAATAATTTAAGAAATAAATAATTATTTTAATTCGGTAATAATATTCAAATCAATATCAATAAGCATAGTTCGGTGAACAGTTCAGTGAACATGATATAAAAGTACGATATCAGTAAACAACTCAGTACCAGCCAACAATTAAGTAAAAAGCACAATAAATAGTAACAATATAATGGAGACTAGGCAACACTCAAGGTACATCATGCTATAACAATATCCCGAAAATGGAGAAATAATAACACGTGAGACATATGGCTATAGTTTATGGGATCCACAGTGTGCACTGATCAGGTGATAACTAGGACGCTAATAATAGGATTAGTATCTATCAGCAACAGTACAGTAACAGTAACACGTGACATGTGAGCATGATACAAGACCTAACAGTCTCAAAACAATGTATATCCAATAGAAACAATATATATGAAACCAAATTTCACTGATAATATCTTTAATCAATCTATAAATAAATATCTTAAAAATATATTCAGTTTATGAATAAAAATTCATAAAATACTCATGCTTCAATATCATTTTTTGAAAATGTTCTATTTATATGTAGAACAATAATAAATGTGTGCTGGTACTTTCACGTAATTAAAATTCATTAACACGAATATTTAAATATTGTTTTTCAATAAATAATGAAATAATGCAATTTAATTTAAATCACATGGAAATTCATTGGAAACTTATTTAATTCAATCATTAAAAAAATATTAGAATTAATATCTTAGAATTTCTATAAATTCCAGTAGAATAACGGCTGTTTCTAATCAAATCCTCCTGCACTGAAAACACAGTTTATAAACCAGCCAGTATCCACAATTTCATCAATTCCAAGCAATAAATTTACAAATCACTTTATAAAATTTATTTGAGATAAATCATGCATTCACAGTATCCCTACGGCTCACACACTCATCCCTTACCTGTCTTCTCCAGTCGATATTATCGATAGCACCACACTAGAATTAGCACTCCTGGGCTACAAAACATTGTACCAATCACCATTATTCACCATAATTTGATTTTTAATAATTTTTCCTTCATTAAATTCTACCACATTATCAGTAGAAATTACTAACCCAATCTAAATTACATCGGTAGTAAAACACAACTTCTTCCACATAACTCTAATTTTAATTCCGACTTGACCAACAATTTCCTTATAATTTCTACATTCTCATGGCACCCTAAACTCATCAAATGAAGCATAAGAACCCCTTCCCCTTGCCATGGCCAAATACACACTACAGCCAATTTCATGGAATTTCAACAATACAACCTTAGTTTCATTCTTTTTCATACTTATTCTCTCATTTGGCACCATTTATAAGCATCAAACAACATGAGAACATGAAGATTCAATAGTGGCCGAAATCCCTAGGGAAGGAATTAATGAGATTCAATCCAAACAAATGCTAAAATCATGCTTAGGAAGTTTAGATTAATCATTTTCTAACATTTACATTTAAAGAAACCAAAAGCATAGTGAAACATCACCTTGGCCGAACCTTCCTTGCTTCCTTTCCTTTTGATTTTGTCCACTTGAGGATGAACTATGGGTACGAGTTTGTAGAGCTTGAAGAGAAGAACAATTTTGTAGAATGGATTTTAATGAAATAAGGTGGTTTTGATTATGTTTTTCAAGTTTTTCTTTTCTTTCTTTATTTTTGGTTATGGTGGCCACGTGAATGAGGAAGAAGAAAAATTAATAGGGGCTAGCTGGTGTGTGTGGAGTTTTATAGAATTTTCTAGATAAGGGCAAAATGACAAAAATGCTCTTGGTTATGAGATTTTTGGATAAAAATGCCCTTAAGCTTCCGTAATTTTTCTAACTATGCAATTAAACTCCAAAAATTCATATTTCATCATTAAATATTATTATTAGACATATTTTAATGAATAAAGGTGGTTTGGTTCGGATTTGAATTACCTTAAAAGTGAAATTACGAAAATACCCCTACCAGGCCAATCACAAAAATTCTGATTTTACCACCGTTTGTATCTATCTATTGACATAGCCTAGAACTTATTTTCATGTAGAATATCATGGTTAAATCACTAGATCAAAATTCCATTTAGTTTGATCACAACTTACAAAAATTCATCCAGGCTATGTCCTTATTCGTTATTTTCTAATTTGTTGGCACGCTTCTCAAAAATGATCTAAATAAAGGATTTTGGGTTTCGGATTCTTACCGTAGGCTTATTTGACTCCCCAAATAATATCTATCTGATCTCAGGTCCATCCGGATACTGTAGAGCCTGTGGGCCCTACTTGACTATAGTAGGTTATACCTACGAAGTATACAGGAAATGAATAGTGGTGAGTATCCCTATATGTACAACAGTACCAGAATACATGGCTCTCACAATATGGTTGACCAATTTTCTATTTACCTAAGGATTTATTCTTCTTTTCCAAATTCAATCTCATGTATAATTTAATTAACTTATATATATTATTCATTAACTATTACTTTATAAAATTTTACATGAAGAGCTTATGCATTGGGTCTTAGCCAAATTTCACATTTGTCTAATATTTGGCATTTTCCCATTTCTTATTTCATAAAGATCATTTATTCATTTACTCATGTTTCTATTTTCACTTTACTCTTTTTTCATATTTTAATATCTAACCAAAGCACCTATACCACCTTATGACCAAATACTCATACTCATACTAATTATTTTTCATTTCTAATTTCACAATTAATCCTTTTTCATTACTTATATAAATTCTATAGTTCCCATATATGAGGATTACATTAATAATACGTATACTTCTTGCATGACCAAATGCTCTTATGGTCTAATTCTCATTAGTTTTATCCATTTTCTCCTCAATTAATTTAGAAATTATTTTCTACTCACCTAAATAGCTTCCATGGCCTCACCTTGTTGGTTTTTTTTTCATTGTTTCTTCTTCACCTATCTTATAGATATTTCTTATCTCACTCAGGACTTTTATCAAATAGCTTTTATTCATCAAAATAGCATCACTATCCTCAGCCACACTATGGCCGACAGTCCCCTTTTCACGTCATTCCCCTATTTTGAACAATCATCATTCACGCCAACTTCTAGTCCCTTGCAAATTATCACTATAACCATATTCAAATCAAATTCCACTCATCATGTATTACTAATTCCTACCAAAAACACATTAAAATCACAACAATTTTCTCATCTTCCATGCATGACCGAACCAACTTGAAGCTCCAAAAATTTGATTTATTTCATTCTAAAGCTATAAACGTGTGATTCTAACATAAAGCAATTCATAACCATGGTTGGTATTGAAGAAATCATCACCAATTCATACCTTTTTGTCATGGCCGAACAATATAACCATAAAACCAGTCCCGATTCCTCCACTCCAGCCACTAAATTTCTAGGTTTGAGATGATCTTATGATGGGGAACAGACTTTATGAAGGATGGTTGGTGTTTTGGTGATAAAACATGGTGAACTTATGGGCAAATCAGGAGGAAAACGTGAGAAAATCATGGAGAAAATGGAGCAGAATTGCACAGCAGCAGGGAACAGGGGAGAGTCAATGGTTGAAGGCTAAAATGGCTATGTTTTAATATGATTTTTTTATTATTTAATGTATTAAAATCAGCCCAAGTTAAAATGACAAGTTTACCCCCTTTATTGTCCACTATTTACATCTTTACCATGTGTAGTATTTTATTATTTTAAATTTCAGATTTTTAATTTCATTTTAATTAAATTTAATTAATTTGGATCAATTCTGGTCAAATATTGACCATTTAACTAGCCCTCATGTTAAATGACTATAATACCCTTGTATAATTCCATTATTTCCATTTATATCTTATCGTTAATTTAATAATTTTAAATTCAAATTTAATATTTTCTATATATTTGAGTTAAACATGGTCAATTATTGACTCTTAAGGGGTTTGACCGGATGCGGGTAGTGGAATTACCAAACTACCCTTAACCGTAAAATTGCGTAAATTTCTGTTTTTACGCTTGATCTCTTTTATCAATCCACATGATCTAAAACTTTATCACATGAGGAATTATTCACCACTAATAATTAATTAAAAATCATCTCGGTTTGATCGTAATTACGAAAATTCGTCCAGCCATGGACTTAACTGTCATTTTTAAATTTGTTTCTCGCTTTTCGACATATACTCAAGCGAGCTGATTTGAGATGCAGATTTTTGCTATATTTATATTTCACCTTAAATATCATTGTTCTAGGTTCTAGGGTCTCACTTCGATCTGGACAGAGAAAGTCCTGGTGAGGCCCTCACAGAGTACTTCCCTGAACCAATTTGAACAAACCCTTCATTTAAATATTTTAACAATAAATTTTTCTCTTTTAAATTGCTACACTTTATAACATATATCAAATATAAGAAAATAGGGTTATCACACATAGTACCCCTATATTCATTATATATATACCTTACCTGATAAATTTTCATTGTGTTGTGAAATAACACCAATGTCCTCCTTAGGTTTCTTAGCTGCAAATTATCATACCAATATTTTCAATCCTCTACATTTTTATTATAAAAATATTTAGTATCTTAAAATATAATACATTGCCTATTGCAGCCTTATTTTCAGTTTAATTCCTACTAGTACAAAATTACAACTTTCTCTACATAAACCCGTTTTCAATTTCGATTTCGCTTACAGTCTCCTATTAATTTATACATTATTTTAAGGCCTTAAATGCATTAAATTGAGCACAATTTCTTCCTTCCCTTCACCATGGCCATACGCTTTCTTCTCTCTCATGGTTGTGTTTTCTTTCCTTTAAGCTTCCTTTTTAATTCTAACTTAATTGTATCAATTTCCTACACTACCTCTACATCAATTATACATTAAATGACACAAAATTTCAGTCCCTCATGCCATGGCCAAACCTCACCTTCCATCCCCACTTATGGATTTTCTTCCATTTAGCTTAACTAAATTTAATTTTAAGCTTTTCATGATTCCTACCATTATTTTCTATTAATTCTACATTGAATTTACATCAAGCAACACCATGTTCATGAATTCTCATGCTTGGCCAAAACCCTCACTTGCCCAATTTCATGGTTTCAACATGATTCAAGCTTGAATATGGATCTAAACATGCTAAGCACTAAGGATAAATCATGAAAACCATGAAAATTACAATCTTCCTTACCTTTCTTCACTTGGCCGAATTCTTCAAGGGAACCCACACCCTTATTTTGGCTGATTTAGATGATGATTTTGGTATAGGAAGATAGAGGAAGTTGAGGATAGTAATGTGAGACCTAATTTTATAACACTGGACACTATACTTTGTATACTATTGATAGTGGAATTAAATTATTTAGTGGAATTTAAATAAAGATTGAATGTAAATTTCCACTCTCAAATTGGAATTATAAATTGTAGTATGGTGTATAAAATTTGAAATGAACATTAAAGGATGAATTAGAGGTATAGAATAAGAGAAGGAAATGAAACCAGAAAATTTAGAATGGAAGTGTTATTTTCATGGCATAAAATATCAACAAATATATTTATAAGAGAAAGAAATTATTTATTGATCATGTGATTTATTTTGATTGGATGAAGTATGCCTTAAGAGAGGCCAAAATGAAGCAAGAACGTGCAGCCAAAGAATTGTGGACTACACACTAGTTTTCTTCCATTGTGATACACAGCTGGAAGCAAGTTTGGTGATGCAAATTGTGGTGTAAAATTTGATAAATAATAAGAGATAAAGAGGATATTATTAATAGGACATTGGCTGGAATTTTATTGGTTGAATTAGGCCTCAAAAGAGGCAAAATAGATTAAGAAAGTGCAGAAAAAAAAAGGGACAGCAAGATACTTTCATTTCTGCCGTGAATTCCAGCTAGAAAAATTAAAGGAATTCAACCATAATTTTGTGGTATAAAAAATCTGCTATATAAATAATATAAAAAGGATGAGGAGTCAATGAATTAACATCTGCCAAATATTATTGGCTAAAGTCTTCAAAAAGGATAAGCAAAACATGGTCAAACCGAACAGCTAAGGACCCTCCCAACTGTTCCTTTGCTGCGAGTTTCTTCAGTTTTTAATGCTAACAAGACATAAAAATGATGAAGAAAAAAGATAAAAAGCTAGGTGGCCATTTCCTATTGGATGTCTTGAATAAATGGAAGACTAAATTGAAACAGCTTAGCCAAATATTGTCTTCATCACTGATTTTCCTCTGCTATTCTACGAGAGGCAGCTTTGAGTTATTTTAGTGTTCTGTCTGCTTTCGTTCATCCAAGGAAACTCAACAAATTTATGTACCTTTGATACCTAACCATTTAAGACTTCCTCAACAACCTTTCTTCCATCAATTAAATAGCCAAGGGACAAGCAAAGTGAGGCTGACTTGAGATAGAACACAATCTATTTTTGAGTATTGCCATTCGGTCAAGGTAAGGCAATTTGATTTCCATGGTTTTCTTGATGTTCAATGGTATATTTCTATGTTTTATAATACAATAAACATAGATATAGCCTTGTTTTTAGCTAAGTCTTATTAGATTATAGAATTAGAACAAATTGAGATCTTGACATACATGAGAACAAACAAGAACTATGGCTGGAAATTATGTAAAGATGATGAGAAATGATTAATAGAAAATGAATAAAATGAAGAGGAAGCTAGGAATTATAAGATGATTGAAAAATCAAATTTGGTTATGGGAAGGGAAATTCGGTTGGGACATGAGTAAATAGGAAACTTTGTGGTTAATGCATGAAAATGGTAAGGGATGCTCACGTGGACAATAAAGAACCAATTGGAAACAACAATTGAGGAAAAAGATTGAAAGACGAAGAAATGGCCATAAAGGGGGTTCGGCCATGACAAGTTGGAAGCATGAAAATGTGCTAAAAATTAGGGATTATGGTAGGAAATGATTATAGAAATTAAAAGAGAAATATTGGTGCAATTAGAACCGAAAAAGGGACTAAAATGAAGAAGTTGAGTTTTAGCACAAGTATAATTTATACTGATTGTGCTTATATAATGATATTAGTGGCTGCATTTTATGAATACTAGTGGCTTAAAATTAAAAGGAAAAATATTAATAATTTTTTATAAAATTATTTTGCAGTCGGGAATTACAGATTTCGGCAAGCGTAACTGGGAAGCTCGATTTTGTTAAACAGGTAAGGGATGCGTGTGTGAATTTGTAGGGATATCCGAATGCATGGTTTTCATGTTATGAATTTTATAAGATTTATCGGATATTGAATTGCCATGAAATGCTACAAAATTGTGGTTTTTAGCTGTTGAGATTGTGTTTGAAAGTGCAGGGAGGCTAGGACTCTGGCAGCCGTTATGCTGCCGAAATTTCTAAAGATATTTTCAAAAATATTATTAAATATTTTTAGTACATCATTGGTGTTTATCCTAGCATTAAAAGTGATAAATTATTTATTTTGCATAAATGGTGGAATTACTGAAAAGTAGTGATTAAATATTCATGATACCGATTTCAGTAAAGGTTTCACTACTGAAAATTCATCCCACATGTTTTATAATGAAAGGTGTGATTGGTGAAGTGAAATGGTGAATAGTAAATATTTTATAATTATTTTCAATATGATATTCACTATTTTATTTATGATTTTCCTTTATGGACAAAATAAATTCTATCACGTGTAATGATTTCCATAAAGGCTTTACCACTGTGTAAATAATATGTTGAGACTAAAATGTCTCTACGTGTGTTCTATAATGAGAAATGTGTTTGATGGAATTATTATTAATTTTGGAAAAATAAATATTTCTATTTTTCCATAAAATGTGAAACTACCGGAAATGTTTTCCATTATCTTGAATCTAAAGTTTTGGAAAGAAAGCATAGAAACACGTGTGTATGTGCTCTACAGTGAAAAGAAACAGTTACGAGATTTTATTACTACGGTGTAATTATTTTATAAACTGTTTTCACCGTATGAGAAACTGTGATTTATACCTTTTTATGGATTTTCTGAAAGATATTATTGATTTTACTTAATTCCATAAAGGTGATTAGATTTCTTATACACTGTTTTGAGACTGATAGGCCCT